>OW240916.1:44278195-44863611 GCA_933207985.1 Pelobates cultripes
AAGATGCTTCCTGCTCCCTCATTGACTCTCGTAGAATTAAGGAGCAGTGCAGTTGGACCCAATGTACGATCAAATAATTCTGAAACAATTTGACTACTTACAATACGGGGACGTTAGGGCACTTTTGGCACCTTTAGTGGTTATGGTGCTTGGAGTGGTCTTTTAATCATTGGAGTGGTAGATTAACTGCTAGATACTTACCATTTTTGGCACCATTAGGTTCACTGTTTGCTCTATTGTAGAGGAATTCAGAGATTACAAGATTTGTGCTACTTTTAAGTGTCAGGAAATTTATCAATACTCTGTAATTATAAAGGTGTAATGTAATCTGTCTGTTGATTAGTTATTTTAAAACAGTATCCTTCATTATATTGCCTGAAAGAAGGACGTCACAAACCCAAGCCCCAGAACACCTTACCCCCCTCCACTTCTCATTCGTAGTGGGATTTAGGGCAGCCGGGAAAAGCAAAAAATAAATCAGGGTTTGAAAGATGGGGATGGCGAGATATCCGCAAAGGATGCCAGAAGCAAATGAAAGATGGATGCAAAGTAGACATGCATGAATCATAGTGTCAGTTCTTGCTTGGTAGTATCACGGCCGAGCTACATTATACACTAAAACACTTGCTGGCCCTCCGAAAAACAGACAGAGAATTAAAGGAAATAATAAAAAATGCTGTGCAGAAGAAACAATTTTTAATCAGCAGTGTCATTTATAATTATAAATGTAAGTCCGTATTCATCCTGACTTTCCTACATACCCGTCTATGTTCTCTTTATTTTATTACTGTCCCACCTCTAACTTCACTTTATTTCATAGCATTTCTCTCTCTGATTTGAGCTTTTTATGCCATCCCATGCCCTATCATCTCTTCCTTTCATTTCAGTCAGGCTCCTGTCATCTCTGGCTTTCAAGACAACCACATATCTATTGGTTTCCAAACTTGCAGATAACCTGGCAGTTGGTGCTAGTATGGACCTAGAATAGAACTACCCCTCCAGACCTGAAACGGTAAACCATTAAGATTCAATGGACTTTGATGCAGCGCCATCTATTGGTTAAAGTTTGGTAATGTGCAATGACTCTGTGATTTGAATATATTTGCATATGTTGTGAAATTTAGGCAGAATCCTCTGGGATTCAGATTTTGTACATTTTCCCTTGTACTCCCCTGTGTGACGGTTATATAGTTACATAGTTACATAGCTGAAAAGAGACTTGCGTCCATCAAGTTCAGCCTTCCTCACATTTGTTTTTGCTGTTGATCCAAAAGAAGGCAAAAATAAAAAACAGTTTGAAGCACAATTTTGCAACAAGCTAGGAAAAAAATCCCTTTTTGACCCCAGAATGGCAGTCAGATTTATCCTTGGATCAAATAGTTATTACCCTACATTGAAAGATTATATCCTTGACTATTCTGTTTTTGCAAGTATGCATCTAGTAGCTGTTTGAACATCTGTATGGACTCTGATAAAACCACTTCTTCAGGCAGAGAATTCCACATCCCGATTGTTCTTACAGTAAAAAAAACCTTTCCTTTGCCTTAGACTAAAACTTCTTTCTTCCAGTTTAAACGCATGGCCTCGTGTCCTATGTAAAGTCCGGTTGTGAATAGATTTCCACACAATGGTTTGTATTGGCCCCGAGTATATTTGTATAATGTTATCATATCCCCTCTCAGGCAACGTTTTTTAAACTAAATAGGTTTAAATTTGTTAACCTTTCTTCATAGCTGATATGTTCCATTCCTTTTATTAATTTTGTAGCCCGCCTCTGCACTTTTTCTAGTGCCATAAAATCCTTCTTTAGAACAGGTGCCCAAAATTGGACAGCATATTCAATATGTGACCTTACCAGTGATTTATAAAGAGGCAAAACGATATTCTCGTCCCGAGAATGAATGCCCTTTTTCATGCATGACAATACCTTACTGGCCTTGGCCACTGCTGATTGACATTGCACATTGTTGCATAGTTTGTTGTCTATAACAATTCCCTAAGTCCTTTTCGTGTGTTGTTATCCCTAATTCGCTTCCATTAAGGGTATACGTTGCTGGTGTATTCTTTACGCCGAAGTGCATAACTTTGCATTTTTCAACATTAAATTTCATCTGCCATTGGAGTGCCCAGTCCCCCAGTCTATCTAAATCCCTCTGTTGCAAAGTAATATCTTGCTCACATTGTATTATTTTACAAAGTTTTGTGTCATCTGCAAACACTGAAAAATGACTTTCAATGCTGTCTTCAAGATCATTTATAAACATGTTAAATAGAAGGGGTCCCAGAACAGACCCCTGAGGGACACCACTTGCCACCTCTGTCCAGCTTGACAATTTACCATTAATGACAACTCTTTGTACTCTGTTTTTAAGCCAATGTTCTACCCAAGAACAAGCATTTTCATCTACACCGATTTCCTTGAGTGTGAACACTAATCTATTGTGTGGAACTGTATCAAATGCCTTGGCAAAATCCAAATAGATCACATCCAGTGCAACACCCTGATCTATACTTCTACTTAGTTCTTCGTAGAACGCAATCAAGTTAGTTTGACATGACCTGTGCTTCATAAAACCGTGCTGATTTTTGCTGATAACCATGTTCTTCTCAAGGAATTCTTGAATATTATCCCTTAATAACCTTTCAAATATTTTACCAGCCACAGACGTTAAGCTCACAGGTCTATAATTTCCAGGCAAGGATTTTGAACCCTTTTGAATATAGGAACCACATCTGCCTTTCTCCAATCCTCCAGAACACTTCGTGAAAGAAAATAATCTTGAAAGATTAAAAACAGAGGTTCACTTATTTCTACACTTTGTTCCTTAAGTACACGTGGATGGATACCGTTAGGCCCTGGAGCTTTGTTTATATTAACTTTCTTTAGTTGCTGCAGCACCTTGTCTTGAGTTAACCAATTACAATTATTCTGCAAGTTTTTAGTAGCAATCATTTGCACATCTATTGCCATGGGTTCTTCCTTAATATATATACGGAGGAGAAATAGTTATTTAAAATTTCTGCCTTTTCCTGGTCTTCATTAACTAACACCCCCGTTTCAGTTTTTAGTGTACCTACACTTTCATTTTTTTTTTTAGAATGTATGTACTTAAAAAATGCTTATTTGAGATTAGCTACAGTAGTAAGATTTGTAGGCAAAGAGTTATACCTGTGAGCCACGAGTGACTTTGTAAAGGCAGTATTTGGAGGCAGAACAGGCAGAGGGGTCAAAAGCTGTAAGAGCTGAGAGGTTGATTCCTACATGGAAGAACGAGCGGCCAGAGATATTGATTCCTATTTAGAAGATGGATGGGGTACCTGATACAGAAGGAGAAGGGACAGACTGTGTAGTGGAACAGGTCTGGATGCCAAGTCGAAGACCAGTCACCTCTGTTACACCTATAATGTCTTCCTTGCATGCCACTACCCCATCATCATCACTACCTCTATCCTCCCTTGTTTTTATATCAGTCCTCAACTATGCACCCTTCTCTTGATGTCAATCATCCTCTTACTTCCTATTCTCTTATGCCAGTCACCCATACACTCCTTTGATTTATGACAATCTACTTGTAACCTGCCTTCACTTTATGTCTGTCCTACTTTATTCTCTGTTCCTTTTTTGCCAATACCTATGACCTTATTTTCCCTTTTTCCCCAGCTGGCTGTATCAACCCTTACCCTGATGCCACTCGCTAAGTCTCCCTAACCCATCATGCTTGTCTCTCTGTGGGTAGATGTGTGTCTCTCTCTTGCTATGTTCTATGTCTCTGGTATGTACAAAGCATGCGTCCACTTTCATATCTACACCACCATGCTTTGTTCCTCCACCACGTTACCAACTTCATACCATAAATTGCGGACAGCTGAGATATCTATGTGATTCTCTCAACATTCGATAGAATAAGCAACATGCATAAACCACCACCTACTCCTGGGAGATAAGTAGTGTTGGCATTCATATTATATACTACATTATAGCGGACAATTAACACATTGTAGCTGGCTTTTACACACAACTCCAACACCCTCAGCCAGTTTGAAGACATTGTATTCCTGTTCCAAAAGTACTACACTAGTGCTACTCATCAGAACCATCAGATATGGCAATCAGGTTTTGCATACCTTAATTGATCACATTGCAAAGGTTATGGTGCAAGGAGATTCAGTAACTGGGTCATATAACTACAAAAATGTACAAATATCTGCCCTTTTAGTGCATAATGTCAGACAGAATATTTTTCCTTCTATTTTTCCCTGCTTCTATCTACGTTATGGGTTGCTTCCTCCTCCTTAGCGAAGGCTGTATTCAGGTGTGTCTTTGGCTTGGGAGAATGCTGTATGGAGTCCCTTTATTAAAATTGTGAACAGGGCAGTCACTAAAATGATAGCAGCTCTGGTATGTCTGTTCCCTACAGAAGAGATACCACAATGAGAAGCTTTTTGATTGGTGGAGCCTCTTCCTGGTCTGGGAGGGGTTGTCTACAGGAGCAGCAACATCAAGAAGCATAAAGGTAGGAATATTTTAATTTAATTTCCAAAATGTATATTTATGTATATTTTAATGCATTATGAATAAAAAATTAAATATGATCACGTCCATCCAAGAGTGTTCCATAAAGTGATTTTTGCAATTATCTACATTTTCGAAATTTTATCCTCTCACGATCATCCCTATATTTATAATTTTCTAATATTTCCTATGGGTAAATTATACGGAAAACAAAGTTAGAGCAGGGATAGGAAACCTTCGGCACTCCAGACATCGTGAACTACATCTCCCATAATGCAGCAGGACATTTAAAAAAATTACTTAGCGGAAGATCAGTATTAAAGACATTCATAATTTCTGCAGTAAAATTCATATTTTAGATTTTTCCAGAGTCTATGCTTGGTCTGCATGTTTGCTCCTTAGATTATATTAACCCAGTATATATACTGTATGAATATGCACATAACACTAAATCTAGAAAAGTATTCATAAAAAAATACAAACTTGGTAATGAAGGGGTTACAGATTAGAATGGTCTGGTTTTGCAATCCAAAACTTAACACAAAAACATATAGATTGTTTATCAGTGAATTCCCTGAACTTTTGAGCCAAAAGAAAATATCAAATCCCCTATCACATAATCAGAGTGAAAAAATGTATTAATCTGAAATAAAATTTCTATCTGCATCCACAGTTAGTCACCTCTTCATGTATTTAGAATGTAGGATGTATAATGTGAGGGTGTTTTTTTGTTTTTTTTTTCGCTCCCCTCTTCTTCCATAACATGGGTGGCTTTAAATCATTTTACTGTGGCACAGCAAGCGTGAAAATCAATTTTTAATTCTGCATTTGTTTATTTAACTAATCCTATGCGGGTTAAACGTAAGCCCCCGAGATCCCTCGCTGTCACTACACAGTTTTCACGCTGCTAGTCATCAGCTTAATACAGCGTGAATTCACTACCCCCAGAGGAACACGCGATCCTATTACAATCCCTCCTTATTAATGGGACTGCGGACAGTGAGATACTCCATTATCTGATCCTGGTTGTTTATAGTTAAATAAAACCAAACTGGCTCAGAGCGGCCGTGGAATAAATCCCATTAATGACATTGCAGGAATACACAATCAAACCTTTTATGACATATTTACCGCTATCTACCTTCAGCTGCTATCGAGCGGGACACTGCAGAGGATTCTGGGGCATTTGGAAAGGTGCCGTCAAGGTTTGGAAGTGAGAGAAAGTCATTTTACTTAATGGGAGCACATGCATGGAGAATTTAGAAGAAAGAAGTTAGAGGCTGGAAGCTTTCTGGATCTTGGTCAAATATCCAGGTTGTTCATTTGCCACAAACTGCGACCACACAAATTAAATTGTGTGGTCGGTGTGTTTTGTTCATAAAATTCACCACTGGGCTGAACAATTTAATTATAGATCTATCGGGGTTCATTTATGAGTTTACTGTTAGTGTAAATCTAGAATCAAGTGGTCTAGAATCAGCCTTTCCAAAACATTAGCCCTTTCATTCAATGGGAAGGGCAAATCCTTAATATCAGGGCTGTCTGGCATGTTATATATCATTATGGAATTAAAGAGACACTCTACGAAAACTATCATGTCAAACAGGTGTGGTTTTGGCCCTTGTACCTGGAGATCTTCACCTTTTCACTCGCATTAATAATCTAGAAGTAGCACTTCCACGTTATCAGTGTCACGTTTGCGCAATCTAGGCAGGTGTCATTGGCTGAGAGTGATGGAGGCAGGTTTTTCCCATTGCTCTCAGACTATCACCAGGGGCCAGGTTGGGTGAAACTGACATCAATTAGATGAACATGTAAAGGAGGTGGGTCACAAGGGCTGGGGAGAACCCTGTTTTTTGTCAAATCGCTCCGGAACATTTTTCTATCTCTGACACCTAGAAATTGGTGGTTATGTTGCTTACATTCCTTACGTGAACCATTACCTAGGGCAGGGGTAGGCAACCTATGGCACTAGTGCCATGCACGGCACTCCAGGTGTCTTTGCACGGCACTCAAGGCTGCTAGAATCAAACAGGCTCTGTCCTATCAGGAGTCTCAGTAAAACTTCAGATATCTGCTAATACGAAGAAGTGGTGAAGGACAATCCTCAATTTATGCATTGCAGCACGTAGAGGACGTGATCTCAGGTCACTTCCTCCCAGCACTTGGGAATGGGAATCCACACTGGAGTAGAGCAGCCTGCAGCGGATATTGCAGCTCCTGTCCTTGACCTGTACCTGGCCAGCCTGGTCCCCACTGGAACCCAGGGAAGCCACACACACTGCAAGATATACATGGAGCTGCAGAATAAGCCTCCCCTCATACAAATAATACGAACAGCCCACACACAAACATACACACAATCCGTACAAACGTAACCACCACTAACAATCCACATACATGCACACAATCCCACATGCAGCCTCTCACATGCAATACCCCAAACAGCCCCACACATACACACACTACCAAACACACAATGTGACATATCCATCCACAGCCCACATTCATATGTATCATACACGATACCACAAACTACTAATGAACATATACAATATAATAGCTTATATATGCACAAATACAATGATACAAAGCAATTACAGTAAAAAATAACAAGCAAAATACGGCAACATACACCTCAATTTAAAAAAATAGGATCGGCACGCTACGGGACATCACAATCCTATATCGGCACAGTGCTGCTAAAAGGTTCCCTACCCCTGACCTAGGGGTTTTGTCAATAAACTCTAAAATCTGAAATATTACAAATTAAAATTTGAATTGAAACGTTTTGGTAAAAAAAGCCCTGAAAATATTGTGCAACACAGTTATATTCACAGCTTGACTATTCTAGCTTAAATTTTTCTCTTCAGATTTTAATTCAATAAGGTTCATGTTTAAACATGTTTTCCTGACCCTATAGGGTTAAAACCACCATCTAGCCCTCCTGGTCCCCTCATGCCTCCCTAAATATAGTTAAAAAATATTCTGGTGACTATAGTGTCCCTTTAAGAAAAACCCTCTTCTTAATTTTGTTAAATCCATTCTATTTGAAATGAAATGAATTGCACATGTCATTTACATCTTTATGTTCCTATATTTACCGCAAACCTCCTGGTTGTGCAGCTTCTGCAGTGCGCTTCAAACGAGAAGGTGACTCAGCCAATCATAATGCTCGCTTAACATTGTATAGCAAAATGAAGAATTGTAAGGAGGATTAGAGGGAGCAATAGGAAACGTTATAAGGAAAGTTACAAGGTGCAATAGAAGTTGTTATAGGGAGTTATATGGAGAAATAGGAGGCATTGTAGGAAGGACTACCAGATCAATAGGATATCGATTAAACAGCATAGTAAAAATCACGATATTTAATGAATTAGTCTACCTAGAGAATACATCACAAAAGTAAAACACTTGTCTGCGCTCAAGAATTCTTCTTCTTGTTCTGCCGTCTACGTGACACAATGTTGAATACAATCTTACTATTATTTATTATCTTTAGAAAAATCTAAATATGCTTTCCACTCACTATGACAATAAAGAATAAACCATGTGTTGTGTATTGACAGTTGCTGCAGAGTTTAATAATGAAGAGGTTAATAACATATATAAAGGCTGCTTGGGAGATAATGGCCTTTCTAGCACAGCTATTTAATGAGAAAATTGACAGTTCAGCCTTGATGAATCCACAGGGTTTATTGTCCGCATAAGCCTTATAGAACCCTTTCTGATTAGCAGGGGAAGGTCGCAGTTTTCCAATATGCTGGGGATATAAGGTTTATGTGGGTAGGATCAGCAAACAGACGCTATCCCATCCACTCTGAGTGCATCTCGACTGCGCAATCACTTGTTTGGTTAACCAATTTGGTTCAAGACATATGGACAATATAACTTAGAGGTAAATAATATGGTCGACATCACGTTTGGAGATACCGGGCACCGTGATCATAAAATCCCAAATAAAATAACAGTATACAATGCGGGGACAAATATAGACTTAATGACACAGAAACGGTGAGACAGACACAGCAGATGAGGACAGAGAAAGTAATGAGTGTATCGGGAAGAAATGGAAAGGAAATCAGGAAGGGAGGGAGGGAGAGAATGGATTGCAAGAGAAGGCAGGAGAAAAGAAGGAAAACAAATTGGAAATGGTTCAAAAGAAGAGAGTAGAAAAATAAACATGATAATAATACAGACAATGTGAATATGATAAGCAAAGCATTGGTTTTCTCCTGAGAGAGAAAGGCTAAGGCATTCTTTTAGAAGAATAGATTGTAGACGCTGACCTTGGAAAAAGAACAATAATTCTGCAATACATTCTCTATCTAAAGTATAGAATAGTACATACAAGTTACACAATAAAACCACTTATTTACCAATTCTCTATGAATTGAGTATATACTATTATACTCAGCGTGAAACATCTATGTACTTAGTGTACATTATGTCCAGTGGTGATTCAAAAGAAACTATCATTTTTTTATTATTATTTATAAAAAAAGATTACAGCGGTATTATAGCCTCTGTATGTACTATTTTCAAAAGCATATATATATATATTTGTGCTCGGAATTTCTAATACGTAATGGAATGTAGAAGGAGATGCAAAGTTAGTTGAGGTGTATGAGTAGGCCTGTAATAAAAAGAGGGCCCACAAAGGAGAAATGTATATATAGATGGGTGTAGGTGTAGGTGGGTGAGGACAAGCAGCTTAAATGGCCTTCCAACATATATAAGTAATTGCCTCTCTCCAATGCATCTCCAGGATTACTCTTTTTCTGTGGGGTGGCCATCTCAAAGTCATTTTTTTGTGAATAGTCTTCTCTGTAAAATAAACAAACATAAATGCAATTGAGAGTTAGTGTGTCTTCCCTATTTCTGACACTGCATGTCACACGGTGTGACAGATAGGGTTCAAAATGGTCATAGCACTCAAAAAAGGCACAGACCCCTTGACGTGACATGTACACTTGCATGGTGGTAGTACGAGAAGTAGATAACACTTACCTGATGTTAGACATGTGCAATTTGTTTCGGTCCAAATTTAAATTCGGCCAAATTTCGTTGAAGTCCCGAATTTCCGAAGTGCTGAATTTCGGAAGTGCCGAAGTGCTTTGGATCTCTGAAAATTGGAAAAACTGGAGAGAGAGGTAAAATTAAGGGAATGATGACAGGAATCTAACTCTAACCCTACACCTAACCCTACCTCTAACCCTAACCCTAGTAGGGTTAGGAGTAGGGTTAGGGGTACAGGTAGGGTTATGGGGTAGAGGTAGGGTTAGGGGTACAGGTAGGGTTATGGGGTAGAGGTAGGGTTAGGGGTAGGGTTAGGCACCCGAATTTTGAAACCACAACACTCAGACCATACCATTGGATAATGACCATCACGTGACTGCAATTCTACATGGTGGCGATCATTTA
This sequence comes from Pelobates cultripes, assembly GCA_933207985.1. Classification (NCBI taxonomy): domain Eukaryota; kingdom Metazoa; phylum Chordata; class Amphibia; order Anura; family Pelobatidae; genus Pelobates; species Pelobates cultripes. The sequence goes on from OW240916.1 coordinate 44,288,133, forward strand.
AAAAGGTTTCTGGAACCTAGAAGTTATTTCCAGCCAACTGAGGAAGCCCACACCGGCAAAACGCGTTTTGGCACCCAGAAATTGGACTTAAGAGACTGACTTTTTACATTTGTTTTTTATATGTTAAATAAATATCATTTTTTTTAGCACTCTGTCTTCCTACTGGTCAAGATTCCAGGTTCCATATAGGGGAGTATCATCCCTAAATAGTGACACTAAGTGTTCCCACCTTAGGGCCAAGGCATCTATAGGCTCTTAAGAAGGTGAGAGTCCATTTGTTGTATACCTTTGACATCAATGGTGTTAAAATATACTACTCTATAAGTTCCTTTTATTTTGTCTGCTTTATCCTGAGAGAGGATTCCGTGAGAAGAAGGTGGGGTGCCACCTATATGAGCACCACTGCGCTTCTATAGAGCCTTAATTCTCAGGCTCTGAAAATTGTGAGTTTTCTCTCATATTTATTTTTGCATTCCATTTGGATATCAGTACCATCAGCAATAGCATTGTTTCTGTGTTCCTATTCCCCTTTTTAATGTATTCAACTACATCAGAATCTTTACACTTGATTTAATAAGGGGTAAGCAATTATTGCATGTAAATACTATCAAGCACTCCACACATTTATTGCTAAGATTTTATCTTGATAATTGCTGGTTTGATTTTATGTTCAGGTGAGGGGGAAAGGTATTCCCTCACGGGTGTTAAGACCTGCTATTACCTTCTAGACACTCTTAAAGCGCTTTCTCACACACTTACTCCTTGTGAGTTTTTTCTCTCTTAAACATTTATAATGATTTAATATTTAAATATTTTTATATTTTTTTTTATATATTTATAGGTTGTGTTTTTTATAAATAATTTTAATATTTTACTACTTTGTAAAAATAATTTTAAACGTTTCGGAAAAAAAATGAAATTGTTTGAAAAACCTATCCAAAAAAAATAAATATGGTGAAAGTGTATAGAGATTGACACGAAAATCTTAATGGACATATATGTCGTGGTTTCCAAAAGCACATATCTGTACTGCATTAAGCCACTGGGGATTCAGATGCTGTGTCAATATCTCCAGTTTAAAAGGAACTTTAGTCATTGTAAGTTATTGGTAGCAATTATATGGAGGCCTTTTAGAGAATTATGTGGCCATACATCCCTTTTATGCTTAAATCCTTATCTCCAATACCCCTTTCAAGATAGTGTTTATTTTAATGGATTTTTTTTCACAGTTTCCTCTTAAATAGGAGATATTGTCAAACTTCGCGAGGTAGTAAAAGATGAAATTACAACAAGTGCTTATGTGGGTACGAAATAGGACATTTGCTAGAATTACAACAATGGAACGAATTCAGACAGATAGTGTCATAGAATTCGAGAGTGCGGAATTCAGTAAACACTTTAATATATTCTTCGATTTTCACAGCTACAACCACATTACCATTCATTATCCCCCTCCACACACAATGGGAAGATATGATATTTATGGTATCACTACACCTTTGGAAAACAAAGTAATAAACGCAGACTATTTCTAGCCTGATAGCCACAATATACCTTGCTGGACGCAACCTGAGATTAAAGCTTGCAGAAATTACATAGTCAACAGTGGATTCTCAGCTGTCAGGAGATTAACTTTAACCCATAAACAAGGTGTCTAGGCTGAATGCCACCTACTCTGTGTCTAAACAACTGAAAATAATAGCATGGGGAAACGCTAGCCAGCCTGTAGCACTCCATATGATTGCCTTCATTGGCAATGTTGTCCTGGGAACATCTGTCTTTGTACGACACTATCTGAGGGGTGCCCACATGGTAAAACTCCAGATATTTTAAAACTACAGTTTCCATTCTAAAGGCATTCCAAAGGCATTGCAGGAGTTGTAGTTCTACAACATCTGGGGATCTACCTTTTGGGCACCTTGGCTCTATCTATTAATCATACATTCCACTAAACCTCTCACTCAATCCCGTCTCTTTTTCCCCTTACTCCAGCATTTACCAGATCAATCACAACCTTTTATGCTTTTTAACTAAATTCAGTTTATAGTTATCTAGGCACATGTAGTCCCATTAACAGCATGGAATTGGGTTACAATATGGTACCTGATCTTCATTCGTGAACATCTGTAAGCTTTGAGGCATATCTAAGAGCCCTAAAATACATTTAAGCTGGTAAGCATACACACTGGTTAGAGGATTGGAGACAATTTCGGGTTATTCACTAAAAACTGGATTTTGCTCAGGAAAAATTAGCTTCTGACCGCAATAGCAATTCTTATATTAACTAAAACCAAATACAGTCGGAATTCAGTCGGACCGAGCGAATCTGCAGCAGTCGAAGATGCACTTGGTGTATGGGTTAGGGGTACAGGTAGGGTTATGGGGTAGAGGTAGGGTTAGGGGTAGGGTTAGGCACCCGAATTTTGAAACCACAACACTCAGACCATACCATTGGATAATGACCATCACGTGACTGCAATTCTACATGGCGGCGATCATTTAAAAAGGTTTCTGGAACCTAGAAGTTATTTCCAGCCAACTGAGGAAGCCCACACCGGCAAAACGTGTTTTGGCACACAGAAATTGGACTTAAGAGACTGATAAGTGCTTGTCATTTGATTTCATTTTACTGCTTTTTACATTTGTTTTTTATATATTAAATAAATATCATTTTTTTAGCACTCTGTCTTCCTACTGGTCAAGATTCCAGGTTCCAGATAGGGGAGTATCATCCCTAAATAGTGACACTAAGTGTTCCCACCTTAGGGCCAAGGCATCTATAGGCTCTTAAGAAGGTGAGAGTCCATTTGTTGTATACCTTTGACATCAATGGTGTTAAAATATACTACTCTATAAGTATAAGGATTCCATGAGAAGAAGGTGGGGTGCCACCTATATGAGCACCACTGCGCTTCTATAGAGCCTTAATTCTCAGGCTCTGAAAATTGTGAGTTTTATCTCATATTTATTTTTGCACTCCATTTGGATATCAGTACCATCAGCAATAGCATTGTTTCTGTGTTCTTATTCCCCTTTTTAATGTATTCAAGTACATCAGAATCTCTACACTTGATTTAATAAGGGGTAAGCAATTATTGCATGTAAATACTATCAAGCGCTCCACACATTTATTGCTAAGATTTTATCTTGATAATTGCTGGTTTGATTTTATGTTCAGGTGAGGGGGAAAGGTATTCCCTCACGGGTGTTAAGACCTGCTATTACCTTCTAGACACTCTTAAAGCGCTTTCTCACACACTTACTCCTTGTGAGTTTTTTCTCTCTTAAACATTTATAATGATTTAATATTTAAATATTTTTATATTTTTTTTTATATATTTATAGGTTGTGTTTTTTATAAATAATTTTAATATTTTACTACTTTGTAAAAATAATTTTAAACGTTTCGGAAAAAAAATGAAATTGTTTGAAAAACCTATCCAAAAAAAATAAATATGGTGAAAGTGTATAGAGATTGACACGAAAATCTTAATGGACATATATGTCGTGGTTTCCAAAAGCACATATCTGTACTGCATTAAGCCACTGGGGATTCAGATGCTGTGTCAATATCTCCAGTTTAAAAGGAACTTTAGTCATTGTAAGTTATTGGTAGCAATTATATGGAGGCCTTTTAGAGAATTATGTGGCCATACATCCCTTTTATGCTTAAATCCTTATCTCCAATACCCCTTTCAAGATAGTGTTTATTTTAATGGATTTTTTTTCACAGTTTCCTCTTAAATAGGAGATATTGTCAAACTTCGCGAGGTAGTAAAAGATGAAATTACAACAAGTGCTTATGTGGGTACAAAATAGGACATTTGCTAGAATTACAACAATGGAACGAATTCAGACAGATAGTGTCATAGAATTCGAGAGTGCGGAATTCAGTAAACACTTTAATATATTCTTCGATTTTCACAGCTACAACCACATTACCATTCATTATCCCCCTCCACACACAATGGGAAGATATGATATTTATGGTATCACTACACCTTTGGAAAACAAAGTAATAAACGCAGACTATTTCTAGCCTGATAGCCACAATATACCTTGCTGGACGCAACCTGAGATTAAAGCTTGCAGAAATTACATAGTCAACAGTGGATTCTCAGCTGTCAGGAGATTAACTTTAACCCATAAACAAGGTGTCTAGGCTGAATGCCACCTACTCTGTGTCTAAACAACTGAAAATAATAGCATGGGGAAACGCTAGCCAGCCTGTAGCACTCCATATGATTGCCTTCATTGGCAATGTTGTCCTGGGAACATCTGTCTTTGTACGACACTATCTGAGGGGTGCCCACATGGTAAAACTCCAGATATTTTAAAACTACAGTTTCCATTCTAAAGGCATTCCAAAGGCATTGCAGGAGTTGTAGTTCTACAACATCTGGGGATCTACCTTTTGGGCACCTTGGCTCTATCTATTAATCATACATTCCACTAAACCTCTCACTCAATCCCGTCTCTTTTTCCCCTTACTCCAGCATTTACCAGATCAATCACAACCTTTTATGCTTTTTAACTAAATTCAGTTTATAGTTATCTAGGCACCTGTAGTCCCATTAACAGCATGGAATTGGGTTACAATATGGTACCTGATCTTCATTCGTGAACATCTGTAAGCTTTGAGGCATATCTAAGAGCCCTAAAATACATTTAAGCTGGTAAGCATACACACTGGTTAGAGGATTGGAGACAATTTCGGGTTATTCACTAAAAACTGGATTTTGCTCAGGAAAAATTAGCTTCTGACCGCAATAGCAATTCTTATATTAACTAAAACCAAATACAGTCGGAATTCAGTCGGACCGAGCGAATCTGCAGCAGTCGAAGATGCACTTGGTGTATGGGTTAGGGGTACAGGTAGGGTTATGGGGTAGAGGTAGGGTTAGGGGTAGGGTTAGGCACCCGAATTTTGAAACCACAACACTCAGACCATACCATTGGATAATGACCATCACGTGACTGCAATTCTACATGGCGGCGATCATTTAAAAAGGTTTCTGGAACCTAGAAGTTATTTCCAGCCAACTGAGGAAGCCCACACCGGCAAAACGTGTTTTGGCACACAGAAATTGGACTTAAGAGACTGATAAGTGCTTGTCATTTGATTTCATTTTACTGCTTTTTACATTTGTTTTTTATATATTAAATAAATATCATTTTTTTAGCACTCTGTCTTCCTACTGGTCAAGATTCCAGGTTCCAGATAGGGGAGTATCATCCCTAAATAGTGACACTAAGTGTTCCCACCTTAGGGCCAAGGCATCTATAGGCTCTTAAGAAGGTGAGAGTCCATTTGTTGTATACCTTTGACATCAATGGTGTTAAAATATACTACTCTATAAGTATAAGGATTCCATGAGAAGAAGGTGGGGTGCCACCTATATGAGCACCACTGCGCTTCTATAGAGCCTTAATTCTCAGGCTCTGAAAATTGTGAGTTTTATCTCATATTTATTTTTGCACTCCATTTGGATATCAGTACCATCAGCAATAGCATTGTTTCTGTGTTCTTATTCCCCTTTTTAATGTATTCAAGTACATCAGAATCTCTACACTTGATTTAATAAGGGGTAAGCAATTATTGCATGTAAATACTATCAAGCGCTCCACACATTTATTGCTAAGATTTTATCTTGATAATTGCTGGTTTGATTTTATGTTCAGGTGAGGGGGAAAGGTATTCCCTCACGGGTGTTAAGACCTGCTATTACCTTCTAGACACTCTTAAAGCGCTTTCTCACACACTTACTCCTTGTGAGTTTTTTCTCTCTTAAACATTTATAATGATTTAATATTTAAATATTTTTATATTTTTTTTTATATATTTATAGGTTGTGTTTTTTATAAATAATTTTAATATTTTACTACTTTGTAAAAATAATTTTAAACGTTTCGGAAAAAAAATGAAATTGTTTGAAAAACCTATCCAAAAAAAATAAATATGGTGAAAGTGTATAGAGATTGACACGAAAATCTTAATGGACATATATGTCGTGGTTTCCAAAAGCACATATCTGTACTGCATTAAGCCACTGGGGATTCAGATGCTGTGTCAATATCTCCAGTTTAAAAGGAACTTTAGTCATTGTAAGTTATTGGTAGCAATTATATGGAGGCCTTTTAGAGAATTATGTGGCCATACATCCCTTTTATGCTTAAATCCTTATCTCCAATACCCCTTTCAAGATAGTGTTTATTTTAATGGATTTTTTTTCACAGTTTCCTCTTAAATAGGAGATATTGTCAAACTTCGCGAGGTAGTAAAAGATGAAATTACAACAAGTGCTTATGTGGGTACAAAATAGGACATTTGCTAGAATTACAACAATGGAACGAATTCAGACAGATAGTGTCATAGAATTCGAGAGTGCGGAATTCAGTAAACACTTTAATATATTCTTCGATTTTCACAGCTACAACCACATTACCATTCATTATCCCCCTCCACACACAATGGGAAGATATGATATTTATGGTATCACTACACCTTTGGAAAACAAAGTAATAAACGCAGACTATTTCTAGCCTGATAGCCACAATATACCTTGCTGGACGCAACCTGAGATTAAAGCTTGCAGAAATTACATAGTCAACAGTGGATTCTCAGCTGTCAGGAGATTAACTTTAACCCATAAACAAGGTGTCTAGGCTGAATGCCACCTACTCTGTGTCTAAACAACTGAAAATAATAGCATGGGGAAACGCTAGCCAGCCTGTAGCACTCCATATGATTGCCTTCATTGGCAATGTTGTCCTGGGAACATCTGTCTTTGTACGACACTATCTGAGGGGTGCCCACATGGTAAAACTCCAGATATTTTAAAACTACAGTTTCCATTCTAAAGGCATTCCAAAGGCATTGCAGGAGTTGTAGTTCTACAACATCTGGGGATCTACCTTTTGGGCACCTTGGCTCTATCTATTAATCATACATTCCACTAAACCTCTCACTCAATCCCGTCTCTTTTTCCCCTTACTCCAGCATTTACCAGATCAATCACAACCTTTTATGCTTTTTAACTAAATTCAGTTTATAGTTATCTAGGCACCTGTAGTCCCATTAACAGCATGGAATTGGGTTACAATATGGTACCTGATCTTCATTCGTGAACATCTGTAAGCTTTGAGGCATATCTAAGAGCCCTAAAATACATTTAAGCTGGTAAGCATACACACTGGTTAGAGGATTGGAGACAATTTCGGGTTATTCACTAAAAACTGGATTTTGCCCAGGAAAAATTAGCTTCTGACTGCAATAGCAATTCTTATATTAACTAAAACCAAATACAGTCGGAATTCAGTCGGACCGAGCGAATCTGCAGCAGTCGAAGATGCACTTGGTGTCGGGATTAAAATCAGTGCTTTCTCATCTGGATTCTACAGAAAATATAGGATTCTGAATATTTACAAAGTACCGTTTTAAATACAATTCAGCAGTGAATGAATCCTGCAGGATGCACATCCGCAAATCATCGCTCGCTTACTTTTTTGAAAGTGAATGATCATTTTAAAGCAGCATTCTCTCCCCTATCTTCATAGAGATTGAATCACTGACTTTCATAGACTCAGGATGGAGTCTAAGTGTTATTCCGACAGCCATCACCAATGTAGGCTGTAGGGAATTGACTGTGTCCATGGAGGGTCTAGCGGGATCCTCCATACACCTCAATGCTGTACTCTCGCGCACGTGTTTTCGGATCCGAAGAGGACCTCTCGGTTCACAATAGCAAGCAAGCGACAGGTTCAGGAAAATAAAAAATTATGTGTTTGGAAAATGATTTGTCTACCCCTCAATCCTCTCCCCTGTCGGGGCTATAATATAGCATTCTCGCCCAGGGCACCCATAGATTGACAGCAGGTAAGCACCCTAATAATTATAATTAAGGGTTCTACCCCCTTAATGTTATTTTTATGTTACCCACCTACTGCAAATAATGTGGGACCAGACATTAAGTCTCCTCTGAATATTGTTTTTAGGTTCCACACCCAACACCCATGGTTATATTATATTAGCCCGCTGGCTATCCGGACAAAATCTGTTCTTAAGTGAGTAACCCAATTAGTGTTAATTGTAGCTCTTAAAACACAGTCTCAAAACTTTGTTACCAATTCTTTTATAACATTGCTGAAATTTTGTGATCCCTTCTAGAACTCAGATGAGTGAGTCAGTGACTCACTGAATTTGTAATAAAACATTTTTCAATTAAGAACTTGCATAATTTTTTTGAATTCTTTTTTTTTTTTACTTCTTTACCTACTGTCAAGCATGTAACCTTATGGAGAACCTAAAACGAGATCCCAGCAAACCTCTCTATACTGTTCTCGAGCAGTATTGTTCTGATTAAATGCTGCCTTGCAGAGAGCGTTCCTCTCAATTCCTGCTCACCCCATTCTACACAGCAGGTATTTCACATCGCTTTCCCCCAACATATTCATGTGCAGACAGCAGCTGCTGTGCTTTGTTAGGTTAAAATGACTTTGGAATAGAATTTAAAATGATGGAGCCTTGCTCACTAACCCATAACAAGGTTAATAGCGCGTAGCTGTGCCATCAAAATCCTAAATTTCTCCTGCACAGGAGCGCTGAGAAAAAGAGACTGCCTAGTATAAAACAGCGCTTTGTTAAAGTGGGTTTTTCAATTGGTGCTGGTTAGAGAACATTACGGGTGCGTCAATGTATTTAACCCCTTTGTAGCAAAACAGAGCCTGTTTATTGACATGCAAGGACTGTAAATGTATACACAAGGAAGGAATGTTAGAGCCTCCATTGTACATGGTGTATTTCTACATAAGTGTAGGAAGCTATAACAGATCTAATGTTAGAAGCAGCCGCATCTCGCTATCTCGTGCTTTTCCTTACACCTGTAAACACAGTCACGACACTCCAAAAAAAAATCTACTACCTTACAAAAAATTCCAGTGCTGCTGACATCACTGAATAGAAAATAATGTTCTTAAAAGAACACTCTACGCACTTTAACCACTGCAGTTCGAACTGTTTCACTTCATACTTTGGGTCTGCCAGGTGCCACTCCCCTCATCCGTAATACTAAGTTACGTTGGATCTACTGATCAGTGCACACCAGAGTACTCGTGGCACAATAAGTGAGCTGTAGTGGTTATGGTGCTTGGAGTGTTGATGTAAGCATACTTTTTTTTAATTTTAAGCGAGCTTCTTTCAAGTTTATTTTGGTCAAGGGATCCCGTGGACTGTAAGGAAGGGGAAGCATGACTGCTGTCCCACAGTAAGCGGTGGGATATAGAGGGATACATTTGTTGCAGAGAATGGACTGTATAAGAAGGGGTGTAGAGGGGAGGGTACTCACATTTGCAGAAGGAAAGTGTAGAATAGGTTTTGCCCTCCCTCCCCTATGGTTATGGTTGTTGGTATTTTTTCTGTGGTGTTGGTTGTTTTTTTTTTTCTTTTCTTTTTGTCACAGCTAAGGCGAAGTTCCTGACCAGCGCAAGTAATTAACGTGACAAGGCTTTGGGGAGTCGCAGCCTGCTAGGGCTAATGGCAGAAGGCAGGCTGTATGGACTCTGGAAATATATGGTTTATCTGTCGGGTAGTTACCCCAACAGCTGACAGATGGTGATAACGCTGGCGGTGTTATAAGTTAAAACCAAATAAAGCTACGGCCGTTGCCCTTATCCAATACTCAGGTGTCATGTCATTATTGGGGGTAACGGGAATGTAATTTGGTCAGCAGTCATATATACTTGATTTGCATTTAGCATCTTCTCAAATCCACATTTTTCTCACAACTTTAGTTTGTTTGTAAATCATTCTTCCATTCTCACTACTTCACCCCTTCACCAACCGCATTTCCCAAGACATGTCCCATTATCCAACGTCTTAGAATAACAATAAACCACATCTTTTTAAAGAAAGTTGCTAAAAGTGTTTTTGCAGCATCTATTCACATTCAAATCTGCACAGCTATACCCTTAATGGAAGCGAATTAGGGATAACAACACATGAAAAGGACTTGGGAATTGTTATAGACAACAAACTATGCAACAATGTGCAATGTCAATCAGCAGTGGCCAAGGCCAGTAAGGTATTGTCATGCATGAAAAAGGGCATTCATTCTCGGACAAGAATATAATTTTGCCTCTTTATAAATCACTGGTAAGACCTCATATTGAATATGCTGTGCAATTTTGGGCACCTGTTCTAAAGAAGGATATTATGGCACTAGAAAAAGTGCAGAGGCGGGCTACAAAATTAATAAAAGGAATGGAACATATCCGCTATAAAGAAAGGTTAACAAATTTAAACCTATTTAGTTTAGAAAACGTTGCCTGAGAGGGGATATGATAACATTATACAAATATATTCGGGGCCAATACAAACCATTGTGTGGAAATCTATTCACAAACCGGACTTTACATAGGACACAAGGCCATGCGTTTAGACTGGAAGAAAGAAGATTTCGTCTAAGGCAAATGAAAGGTTTTTTTACTGTAAGAACAATCAGGATGTGGAATTCTCTGCCTGAAGAAGTTGTTTTATCAGAGTCCATACAGATGTTCAAACGGCTACTAGATGCATACTTGCAAGAACAGAATATTCAAGGATATAATCTTTCAATGTAGGGTAATAACTGCTTGATCCAAGGATAAATCTGACTGCCATTCTGGGGTCAAGAAGGAATTTTTTTCCTAGTTTGTTGCAAAATTGTGCTTCAAACTGGCTTTTTTTGCCTTCTTTTGGATCAACAGCAAAAAACAAATGTGAGGTAGGCTGAACTTGATGGACGCAAGTCTCTTTTCAGCTATGTAACTATGTAACTATGTAACTATGTAACAGCTGATTTAATTTAATCACAGATGATAAAATGTCCTCTTGTCTTCTAACCTTGAAAACCAAAGACAATTTCTCCCTGACGTTCTTCCTAGACTTTTGATTCTGGTGACCAAACTTCTTAAAGAACAAACTTCTCTACCATCTGTGAATCTGCTCTCCTGGTTCAAATTTTTACAAATAAACAAAAAGAAAGGTCTGTACAACCAGAATTATTTATGCACACCAAGGTTCTACCAAAGTTTAAAGAAGGACGAACTTAAATCATTATGCACACTCACCAGTATTAATAAGAAATGTGGAACAAACAACCACATTTTTGTTCTTAAAATAATTCTTATTCTAACAAAAACAGACTCTGAGAATGGACAAAAGGAACTCAGTAGCCTGCCCTCAGTAATCCCCGCTAAGGTCTCAAAAGAGCTTTGCTCACTTGTGTGTTACAGAGAGAACCAGTTCCAAGGCATATCAGACTAATTCCACCCATAATGGCAGTCCAGACCTAAAATGCCGGCAAGTTCTCTCCGTACGAGAAATACAACAACCCCGGACAATAGGTTCATCCTTTTTTTGAGCAAGGGGTCCACGTCTAAATTACCCTTTAGAACTGTGGGAGAGCCAAGTTATTGCATTGCAACAAGAAAGAGAGAAGATGAGGACTCAGCAAACTGACTCAGTAACTTACCCTTCAGTAAATCCCCACTCAGGTCTCAAAATAGGCTGCTTGAGCTGTTGTCTGTTCTCAGTACTCTTTTGCACCTTATTTTTTTGCTCTCCCCAAATTCAAAGGGTAATTCAGACTTGGACCCCTTGCTCATGGTGCCTAGATGGGTATAAGCTATACCTCACTGACAATGCCTAACAAGGCTGAAACGATTGTCTGGGGTTGCTGTATCTCTTGTGCAGAAAGAGTCAGCCTGCTTTTTAGATTGGGACCGCCCTTTTGGGTGGGATCAGTCTGAAATACAAATGGCTCTGGTAAAAGGTTGGCATCCATCTATTTGTAAGAAGATTAAACACTAGTTTGCATCAGGGCCAGATTAAGAGCCCAGTGGGCCTGGTGCTGACAATTATGATGGGCCTAATTACAGAATCATATCGACCAAAAACAGTAAAACACTCCCAAGCATCATGTATCTGATGGAGATGGTGCTGGAGAGAAAGAAAACAGCAGCTATGAGAAAACACATACCCTAGGCTAATCTCTCACTAATTTATGTTTTCATCTTTCAAGTAAATCCATAACCCCTAACAGCAGTGTCCAGTCAAGCAGGAAGTCAATGGGCACGGTAAAAGGGTGTGCCACTGACACAAATCACGTAACCTGCCAAAAGGGGACGAACATGCCCAAAAAGAGGATATGTCTGCCCAAAGAATTAGAAGGCCAGCCTGGTATGAATGCATGTCAGGCTGCCTGCCAATCATGCAGCTGGCCAACTAAGGGCATACTATGCAGACAGCACCCTGAGCTTGGCATAAATGCATCTAATGATGCACTCGCTCAACGCTTTCTAAGGACTGTCCCCTAGCACTCGCTGGTCCACTTGTCTCCTTACCTTCTTACTAGCAGGCAGAAGCTCCTGGTATATAGTCTGGGACAGAGAAAAGCTGTATGTAGTGAGTGTAGAAGAAAGGGAACATGCCACAGTGTTAGAGAGACCAAAGTCAGCATTACCTTAAAGGATCACTATAGGGTCAGAACACAAACATGAATTCATGACCCTATAGTGTTAACACCACCATCTATCCCCCCTGGGCCCCTCATGCCTCCATAAATATAGAAAAATCTTACTGTATTCAAGCCTGAAGCTGTAACTCTGCATGCTGTTAGACTCAGAAAAACAAGCAGTCTGCTGACATCATTAGAAGTGGTGGCCTAATCCAATCACAGTGCTTCCCCATAGGATTGGCTGAGACTGACAAAGAGGCAGATCAGGGGCAGAGCCAGCATGATTCAAGCACAGCCCTGGCCAATCATCATCTCTTCATAGAGATGAATTGAATCAATGAATCTCTATGAAGAAAGTTAAGTGTCTGCATGCAGAGGGAGGAGACACTGAATGTTTGGATGCATTCTAGGCAGCCATGACCCAGGAAGGATCTCTAACAGCCATCTAAGGAGTGGCCAGTGGGCTATCACTAGGCTGTAATGTAAAGACTGCATTTTCTCTGAAAAGACAGTGTTTACAGCAAAAAGCCTGACAGTAATGATTCTACTCACCAGAACAAATCCAATAAGCTGTAGTTGTTCTGGTGACTCTAGTGTCCCTTTAACTAATTCATTGTCAGACAGTCCACACAAGTTTTGTTCCCATACATCCCTCTTAAGTTTCCATACTTAAGTAAGAGTATGTGAAAAGTAGATAGGGTTGCCACCTTTCTTGGAAAAACATACCGGCCTTGCTAATTTGCATAATTAAATATGTATGGATGACATCACATGATGTAAATCACAAGGAGTGACATAAGAGAAAATGCTGTAAAATCACCAAAAACTACTTAGTTTGATTCTGCTGTATAGATGGATTCCTCCCAGTGCCCCCATGTCTCCCAGTGCCCTCATGACTCAGTGCCCCATGTGTCGATTACTCCAGGTCTCAGTGTTCCTATGTATCAGTGTCTCAGTGCCCCATGTCTCCCAGTGTCCCCTAGTGTCGTGTCCCCAGGTCTCCCAGTGATCCTATGTATCACAGTGTCTCAATGCCCCATGTCTCCCTGTGTCCCCATGTATCCCAGGGTCCCCATGTCACTAGGAAGATGGGAAGACCTGGGGACACAGGGAGACCTAGGGACACGGAGACACCAGTGACACTGGGAGACTAGTGGACTCGGGCTGGGACGAATGGGGACACAGGGAAAATAGGGGACACTTGAAGACATGGGGACACAGACACCAGGGACACAGACACTAGAGACGATGGCTGGGGGACATGGGGACATTGAGACATGGGGGCACTGGGAGACATGGGGACAAGGAGACACCAGGGCCGCAGACACTAGGGACACTAGCTTGGCGACATGGGGACATTGAGACACTTGAGGCACTGAGAGACATGGAGGCACTAGGAGACATGGGGACAGTGAGACACTGGCAGACTGTGGGGCACTGGGAGATTAGGGGGCACTGAGACACCAGGGACACTGGCTGGGAGACACGGGGACACTGGGAGACATGGGGACACTGTGTCCCCATGTGTCTGTGTCATAATGTCTCCCAATGTCCCTTAGTGTCTCAGTGCCCCCATGTCTCCTTGCAGCCTTTCCTCCATCCCTTACTTCCCTGAGCTGTAGGATGTCTCTGCAGGGTGGGAGTCTCTGTAGCTGCACCCCTGCAGATCAGTGAGTATAGATAGGCAGGGAGGGATATGCTGGAACTTCCTATCCCTGCCTGTCTCCACACACAGTGACCCCTACTGGCCAGTGCTGGTATTGCACAGTAATCTCTTGTTTATACTGAGAAAAATACCAGCATTTGTATTGCCAGTATCACTGTAATATTTGCACCAGCCAGGCAGCCTCAAATACTGGCTGTGCCAATAAAATAAAATCCAGGTGGAATCCCTAAGAGTAGTGTGTGAAAAAAAAAAATGTAAAAAAAAAAAATGAATCAATGGGCCTATTCCATGGGCCTGGGCCTGGAGCTGCAGCTCCATCAACCCCTATGTTAATCCGGCCCTGGTTTGCATAGTGGTAAAGCACTCTGCCAAATATGGGAGATTATTATGAAGAAATAGATTTTAATGATGCAGTTGGTTGAGCTATCCTTGATTTTGTTTTAATCTATATAAAGAAGTTCTATATAAAAATTAAAGGTGTAAAACTATTTCTCTAGTATAAATAAAATGGCATTGGGTAGCATACATTTCCTTAAGCATAATTAAAATGATTGTTAAATACACTTACCAGTCATTTGTGAAAAGAGCATTTTGCTGCATTTATGTCACAAAAGGTCCAAACAACCTTGTTTTTTCCTACTCATTCAATGCATTTGTTGCATTCTTCATACATATAAACATAATTTGTGTTGCTCTACATGAAGTACCAAAAGGGAATTCAAAGCTGCTTTAGGAGAATATATTTTTACTTTGCATTTGAATGGTGCCCAGTATTGACTATGTAAAGAGTTTACAGCAAGAACAGATGAAAATTACATCGCCTTGTACATGTAGCCGTTTTTATACACAGACAGCCAAGGGGGGTGGCTGTAAGTTCTTGATGTCAGGAAGCACAGTAAGGAATAATAATAGAGAGACACGGTTTGTGGTCCAGTTGGGCATCCTGTCGTTAGCATAGTTAAATATCCGTATTTGCTCGATTATAAGACGATCCCCTCTAAATTTTGGAGCTTGAATATAAAACTAAAAAAGAAATCAAACCCACTGTTTTTCTCAGACACACACTGACCCATGCAGACACACACTGACCCATGCTGACACACACACTGACCCAGACAGACACACAATGACCCATATATAGGGCCGGTGCATCCTATAGGCGACTTAGGCAGTTGCCTAGGGCACACCGTCCCGGTGGTCGCAAGTTTTGAGTGACCCAGCAGGAGGGAAGCACACAGCGCTCCCTCCTGTCAATTACTCTGTGTAGCGTGGCCATGTGGCACAGACCGCGGTACAGTGAGCACTTCCTGTCAGTCTGGCCGGGTACAAATGGTAAAAATTTTAATTCACCGCACTCACTTATCCACTATACAGTTACTTTGGTGCTGACAGATTTTGTTAGTTTTTTTTAAAAACACCTAATCTAGGCAAAAAATGATGGGGGTTTAGTTACATTATATGATCATACATTGCATAAGCCTGCCACAATGTCAATGTACCCCATCTTTGGTAGGTCTAAGGGACACTGGGGGAGGAAGTACAGAACACTAAGGACACTGGGGAAGGGAGAGGAGGAAAGACCACTAAGGTACACTGGGGGAGGAGAGACAACTTAGGGACACACGGGAGACCACTATGGGACACTGAGGGGAGGGAAAGGAAGGACGGAGAGACCACTAAGGTCTAAGGGAAACGGGGGTTGCAGACCACTAAGGGACACTGGGAGCGGGAGGAGAGAGACCACTAAGGGACACTGGGGGGTAGAGACAACTAAGGACACGAAAGGGGTAGGGGAGACCACTAAAGGGAAAGATGAAGGGGGGAGGAGAGACCACTAAGGGAAAGATGGGGGGGTGGAGGAGAGACCACTAAGAGAAAGATGGGGGGGGGAGACCACCAAGGGAAAGATTGGGGAGGGGGAGAACTATAAGGGACAGAGGGAGGGAGAGCACTATGGGAATGGGGAGCAGAGGAGAGCACTAAGGGACAGGGTGGCAGGTGAGAGCACTAAGGGACAAGAGGGGAGGGGAGATCATTAAGGGACAGTAGGCAAGTTAAGAGCACTAAGGCACAGGAGTGGAGAGCACTAAGGGACAGGAGGGGAGGGAGAGTTCTAAGGGACAGGATGGGAGACCTCTAAGGGACAGGGGTAGAAGTGGAGTTGAGACCACTAAGAGACGGGGGAAGTGGAAGAGATCATTAAGGGATGGGTGAGTGTAAGACACACAGAAAGGCTGAGGAAGGGGTGAAAAAGAAGTACAGAAGGACTGGTAGGTGAGACAGAGACACACAGAGGTGCTCAGGAGAGCGACACACAGAGTCGCTTGTGAAGGAGACACACAGAGGGGCCTAGGGGGAAAAGACACACAAAGGGGCATGGGGAAGTAAGACATGCAAATGGGTTGGTAGGAATGTAAGAGACATACAAAGGGGAGTGTAAGACACAAAACTTAAAGAAATAATATACAAAAAAAATTATATTAAAATAAATATAATAATAAAACTAAAGAGCTGCTCCCCTCTTAGCTCCTATCCTACCCCACAAACCCTCTCATTCACACTACACACATACACAATGCATCCTTACACATACACAGAAACACACATGCACAGAATGCATCTCTACTCACACACACACTGAAACATACAATGCATCCTACACTCACAGAGAAACACATCATTCTTCCAATACACACACAGAAACACACAATGCATCCATTACACACACACTAGGCACCCCTTACACACACACACACACACACACAATGCACACCTCACAAACATACACACACAATGCAGCCCTTGCACACATACACAGAAGCACACAATGCATCCCCTATATACACCCACTACATCACTTACACAAACTGGTATCCCTATACATTACATTCCATAAGAACACACATTACATCCTCTACAATAACACATCCCCTACACACATTCACTCCACTCCCTGTGAGCGAACTCATGGGTGGGCCTTGTAGGTATCAGGCTTATGGGCAGGCCTTGTAGGCATACTCACGGTCAGGCCCTTGGGGCCCAGACCGTGATCTGTGTAAAACATAAAGCTGCTTCCTGGTCGTTGTTTTTGTGAGCACTGTCTACAGAGTGCCTGTTTTAACACCAGACCAGTGGAGCCAGACTGCAGCCTGCGCCCATCATCATCTTCTTGTCCTTATCTGGTAGTAAGTAGGCAATCCAGTATATTATTCGTGGCACTAATCTCTAATTTACCTCACATTAAAGGGACACTATAGTCACCAGAACCATATACAGCTTGATGTAGTGGTTCTGGTGTCTATAGCTTGTCCCTGCAGGCTTTTTAATGTAGAAACACTGCCTTTTCAGAGAAAAGACACTGTGTGCATGTATGTACGTAGTGGGGAATCGCGATGCAGCGACAGACAACTTAGTATGGATGAACAGGCCACAGCATTTATTATAACATAAATAAATTACTGCATAACACATCCATAACTTTATTAAATCTCTTCTTTCTGTAACAAAATAAATAATCATAAATTAACATATAAACATATAACTCAACACAATGTTATGCAGTGACCCAACCGTCCTTGCCAATAAACATACAGTGGCTCCTAACCACCACTTCCTCTCACCTCCCCCCTCTTCATAAATCATCTCTTTCCAATGCCCGCCATCAGCCGACCTTATCCATGCTCGATGGGCACGACACCTCAGGCAACCTAATGTTAACCGTTTGAAACAGGGGAGGTTGAGACCTGCAAACATAATGAACTTACTCCATCCTTAAACATAACCCCTCAAACTTAATTGGCAAGGACATACCCCCGCCTCGCTGTGACTAACTAATCCTACAAGGGGTGGGTGGGCGGGAAGCTGTTTGCTGGCCCGAATCCCAAGTGGCACTGAGGTAAGACCTTCCCCACGCTAACTTATATTGAACCTAACCCCTCCCACACACATTACCCAAGTCACTCCCCTGCATCTATCCCCACACTCAGGGCCGGCCTTAGGGGTGTGCGAGCTGTGCGACCGCACAGGGCGCCATGGAACAGGGGGCGCCCTGTGGCCGACACAGCTCACTCATGGCCGGAGTGCAGGGGAGCTAAAAGAGGTACCTGGCTGGAGGATTAATTATTCTCCACCCGGGTCTATTTAAAAAAAATAAAAAATAAAAAAATCGCGGCAGAGGGGGCGGGGTTTACCGAGCGGCGGAGGCGGGGCTTATCGAGAGGCGGAGACGGGGCTAATACCTCCCGAAGCCCCTGCTGTACAGGAAGAGGGAAAGATGCTTCCCATCAGCCAACTGCATCCACTGGAAAGAGGTAAGTGTGTGTGTGTGACTGTTTGCCTGTTTGTGTGACTGTCTGTCTGTGTGTGTGTGTGTGACTGTCTGTCTGTGTGACTGCCTGTCCTTGTGTGTGTGTGTGTGTGTGACTGTCTGTCTCTGTGTGTGTGTGTGACTGTCTCTGTGTGTGACTGTCTCTGTGTGTGACTGCCTGCCTGTGTGTGACTGTCTGTGTGTGTGACTGTCTGTCTGTGTGTGTGACTGCCTGTGTGTGCGACTGCCTGTATGTGACTGCCTGCCTGTGTGTGTCTGTCTGTAACTATCTGTCTGTGTGTGACTGCCTGCCTGTGTGTGTGACTTTATATCTGTGTGACTGCCTGCCTGTGTGTGTATAACTGTCTATGTGTGTGTTACTGTGTGTCTGTCTGTGTGTGTGACTGCCTGTCTGTGTGTGTCGCTGTAGCTGTGCCATTGTTTGTGCCTGTGCCTGTATGTGTGACTGCCTTTAACTGAGTGTGTGTGTACATGCCTGTAACCGAGTTTAAATTTCCCCCACCCCTTCCTGTCAAGGCCGCACTTTGACTGACAGACGCTCACTCACTGACGACACATACACACTCACTGACGACACATACACACTCACTGACGACATATACACACTCACTGACTGACACATACACACTCACTGACGACACATACACACTCACTGACTGACACATACACACTCACTGACTGACACATATACACTCACTGACCAACACACACATTCACTCACAGACACACACACATTCACTTACAGACACACACAAATACACACTTACAGACACACACACACACACACACACACATTCACTTCAAAATAAACACTCACAGACACACACACAGACATTTCCACTAACACTCACAAACTATTATTTTTTACATTTATTTTAAATCCACCCAGCCTCCCTGGGAAAGCTGGAGTGGATTTCTTACCAGCAGTCCAGTGTGGCTGCTGGGCAGGCAGGCAGGGGGCGCACAGGCTGAGTAAGCAGCGCTTAGTGATGCCGGGAGCCGGACTGACGTCATATTCTGGCTCCCGGCTTCATTAAGCGGCGCAGAGGAAGCTGAGCAGGAAGAGCTCAGGTGAGTATGCTCCTTCGCTGCCCGCTGCCAGCCTTGGGGGGGCTCAAAAGTGGCCAGCCGGTCAGCTCTTGAGCCCCCCAGGATGCGAGGCAAGCAAGGGATCTGCCTGGGGGTTTGGAGGGATGCTTTTTTTTGCCGCCCCCTGCAAAGTGGCGCCCAAGGCAGATGCCTTGTTTGCCTCGTGATACACACGTCCCCGGTGCCTGTGTGTGTTACTGTATTCAGGCAACTTGGTGGGAGGTGGGGGGGGGCGCCGTGAAGACTTTTTGCACAGGGCGCCTAATTGCCTAAGGCCGGCCCTGCCCACACTCCTACATGTGCCCTTGTCCGCTTAGCTGTGCTATCTCCCCAGGGTCTGCACTGGCGTTGGCTTATATGGCAGATCATATGGGTGTGGTATTGTGAAAGGAGGGGGGGAAGGCAAATTTTTGTTTGTCTATGGCGGCAAAAATCCTTGCATTAGCCCTGATCATATATGATCATTATATATGAACTGTTAATTAAATATATGTCCATGTTTGGTGGATATTGATAAGCATGTAGGTTTCCTAAAGGATGCTCAAATCGCACATTTTGACTATAGTGTACATAGTGTATTTTTGTTGTAATTGTTGTTGCTACCTTGTATTTTGATAACAATGCTTCCTTATACTTCAATCTAATTGATCAGTCAGGAATGATTTGCATAAGCTCGGTGACGTTGCCTCCTCAACTATCTAACCAACATTGGAGAAGTGTTTAAAGTGATTGTTTTGCTGATGTGCAAAATTGTTTGCAAATTTTCAAGGTATTATAAATAGTAAAAAAGAGTTTACAGTGATTCACCAAGTTATTTTGGCTCTTAAGTTCATTAAAGGAATACTGTAAAAAAAGATATGCCTTCCAACATTGCCTCAATGTTTTCCTATGGGGTTTTCCTGGACGCAGAGCATGAGGACATCCAGTTGCTTCCCGGAGTCAATCTCCGGGAATGTAAATATTGTAATTTCTCTAACCGTGTTAAAAATGTAAAGTGTTTTACATTTCAGGACTAAAGGGTGCAGAGACATTGCACCCAGACCAGACTGCACAATGATATAGTGTCCCCTTAAAATGTCAAAAATCTCCTTCAGTGTGATTGTGGTCACTTTAAGAACACTCCAGACCCTGCAACATTTTCATCTCAATGAAGTATGTGGTCTGGAGGTTCTGGGCAGTGACTTACCTAATGGGTTGAACCTTTTTGAACAGTTTAAGCCCAAATTTGTCTTCACTGCTCATGTGCGTTTGGCCCACTTGCCTCTTTCACTGGCCCAGTCATTACTAGAGTTCATTGCCCTGTCGTGGTTTCCCTTAGATGGTTATCCAAGAGAGTATTCCTAATCGTGTTTTTCTGGTTTTTGACTTTGGCTTCGTTTTGACTTCCCTGATTTCTGGTACTCTTGACTTTTGGCTTTTCCTTATCACTGTATCTCGTTCTGTGTCCCTGACCTGGGCAAGTATTCTGACTATTCTCGGGTATGTTAAGTCTGGCCATTCTAAGACCCGGTAAGACATTATCCTTAGTTCTAGGGTGTGATACTATTCTGTGTGCTGGATCCATATAATCCTAACAATTTCTTATTTGAATGGACAAAGCAATTAAGGCATCTTTTTGTAACATATTATTTGATGTTTGTGTTACCCCTGATTACTGAACCAGGGACTTATCTACTAAGCGTTGACACTTATATTTGTACCTGATATTGATGTGAGATGCCATAGCATAGTGTAGTCTTCTCATTAAAAGTTCGCTTTCTGGGGACACCAGAGTCCCAAAGCAGGACAGTTGGACTGGAACCCGAAAACCGGACTGTCCCATTGAACAAATGACGATTGGGAGTTAATATATCCCATAATGCTCTATGTGCAATGAGTGAATGCAGCACCACTGGATGTGTGAACACAGTGGCATTGAGGTATGTTGCTAACCCCAATCAGCAAGCACTTTAATTTGGGTAATCTTCAGTAAGTGAAAACAAAACTGTCCCCAACTCAAATTTCTCTACTGTGATTTGGTCACCTTGAATTTGTTTATCATAAATCAAAGTGAAATAATTTGATCTAATAAGCATTACATAGTAATTTATGCGTAATTATTATTGGGAAATGTATCAATTCTTTTTTTTTGGTTTCCAGTGGTTATTTTGGGATTGCATTAGAATGTTTAATCAACTTGATAGTTACAATAAATAAATAGGAGAATAAATAAAGGGGTGACGTTCTTCTAGCAGCCAATCAGAAAATGAGATTCGCTCAGTTTAACAAATTTATCCTTAGAATTCTCGTATGCTGAAAATAAATTGGAAATACGTGGCACTGTCCAATGACGTAAATCACACTGTTTCCAAGGAGAAAACACAGGCTAGCTTGTTCGAAATAGGTTATTTAATTTTAGTTTAAGAAAACTGCTGTATAAGTTTTAAAAAAATGTCAACCCAAGATATAACCCATTTCCTTCCAAAGCCATTGGAAGGGAAGACGATATTATTATAGAAGTGATCAGTAACAGAACTAATGTAGAGAGGCCTCTGGTGCAAGAATTTGCTTTGCCCCCCCCCCCCAGCAAAAGGATGGCCAAAAGGTAGATCTCCACCTGCCGTACACCTCCTACAATGCTATGCCAGTTGGAGATCTACCATTTGCCCATCCTGGCAGGGTTGTATTTAGCACTGAGCACTCAATGTTTGAATGCAAGCATGTTTTTGTATAGAGCAGTGGCTCCCAAACTTTTTAGATTCAAGGCGCTCTTAACATTTCAATATTTTTCCAAGGCACCCCAAGTAAAAAAATATTTTGCAGTATGTATTGGGCCCCAGTTCAGCACAAATGTTTCCCTGCCAGGGGCAGATTTAGAACCTAATCTCGGGAGGGGCACTGGTAGATTATTTAAAGAAACAATCTAGTAGTGGTTATGGTGCCAGGAGTACCGTGGTGCCCTGCGAGGCTGTTTTAGAACAGTTTGACAACTTACCTGGGGTCTGCAAGGACGGGGGCTGTAGTAGGGGATAAGGGAACTGTTGTGTGTGTGGGGGGGGGGGGTGCAATGTGTGTGGGGTTAAGTGTGTGTGTGTGAGGGATGCAATGTGAAACTGGAGCGACGGAGGGCACGTCAAACCTCCAATCACCAAGAGGAGGTGAGGCAGGCCCAGGCCATGAGCCGGAACGGGCAGATCCCGGGAAAAGCCGCCGCGCACCAACGGGCAGAACACCCACCCAGGCAGGGGATCATCAGGAGACCTTCTCCTGTTCACCGACCACACCGCAGGAGAGCTACCTGCCGCTGGCGGCGGTCGACCACCTGTACCCTCCTCAGCGCCCATAACGGGAAAGACCCGGCCCGAGAGGTACCCGAGTCTGTGGCCACATGGTGACGACCCCATAAGCTGCCAGAAGCAAGGGAGAAGCCTCCCACCGCACTCATCTGCACTCCTCGCTGACTTACCTGAAACCGCTGCCGCAACTCCCGCCCAGAGGAATTGGTTGACCGGGCAGCACACAGATGACCTCCCGCTCTGCATCAACCAAAAGACGCTGTGCAGAAATGCAAAGATCCTGATACAGAGTAGACCAATATGGAACCTGGGTCCTATTTCACTCCTTACCAAACTGTAATATATGCTCTGCACAGGGACTGTTATATTTTGCAATATTTTATTCTAGAGGGGAACTTGAGGTGAGCATGAGCCAGATATGATAGATTAGACCACCTGCTTCTGTTGATAGCCAGAGATAGCTAAACTGTCCCGCATTTGCATGCTTACTGTTGACTGTACCTACTATGTACCTCACCTACGGACCTTTACTAGCTTATGCCTACTTAGCAAGACATGCAGTGACAAGCAGTCAGACAGACTTGAAGCATACTAACCATACCCTAGCCTTACTGACTCTGATGCCTAGTAACCTACCAACCATGAGAGAACGCTGCCCTTAGCGTTCCACTGGAGTTGGCAACTCAGACCGGCTAGACATGATCACCCGCAGGACTTGCACTAGAAACGCTAGATCTGACATGGACACAAGCACCGCACGATAGGCTTCACATATGAATACTTATTGCATTTATGTTATTAGGCTGAGCTGGAAAGTTAAGCTATTGCTCTCCCACATTAAACTACAAGGAACACTGTTCCTCATGTTACATGCCTGTTATAACCTGTTTGTTCTGCTTATGTCTAACTACACTCACTACTATTATACTAAATTAGCTAGCACTATTATTGAACATCTAATTAAAATAAAATGAGGCTTACTCAAGGGAAAGGTTGTATAATGTTATCGTACTCCCAATCTGTATGAAAAACAAATGACCCCTCTTCTTCCTTCTGTACCCCATTTACCTAATGCCTCAACAAAATAAAGATTGACAAAAAAAATGCATATAGTACAAATTTATCTGTAACATTATTTTATTAAAATCATGGCTGTCTCCCTGTATTCTGCAATTTTACCCTACCTGTCTCTTTGCCAGAAGGCTCTATTTTCTCTTTTCTTATAATATTTCTGCTCTAACCTTGACTTTGGGAACTGGGATTTGTTCCTTTGCTCGTCTGCTTGATACCTTAAGCTCCAGCTTGGCTCTCTTTGATTCTATCCCTACTGCCCTGTCTGCTGGACCAATCAACTACTTTTTGTATGTTACCCGGCTTTTGCACTCTCGCCTCTGTTCCACACAGTCCTTGAGGCTCAACCCCATGGATGTGAATCGGTATCTGTATCTTTTCTTTTCTTCTCCTTTGTCATTCGATAACAGAAGAGATTCAAGGTCCATTCACTGAGCTGAGAGCTCAACGTGATGTGAAACATAAGGAGTGAAAATAATGAGATATCAATAGGTAGCATGTCCCACACATCTGCCTGTCAGTATACACAAGATGCACTGAGCTTGGCTACACACTGTTCCCTTAATGCTCCCTGACACTGGTTAACCTGGCCGGTAGGGAATAAACCATATGTAATGCAATGTTCCACAAGGTAGCCCGTAGGGTAGAGCAAAACATAAAATAAAGCAGAACTGACACAAGAATACAAACAGAGCCGACAAACGCAGAGCTACAAACACAGCGTAGCTTGGCTTACATTCACTTCTGGCAGGCTGACTTACAGAGAGAAATATCACACAAAATGATACAAAAAATAGTTATAGTGAAGTTACTTAAATAATTTATTGAGTTGTCAAGTGATTAACCAAATCTATGGCCAATAAATCTAAAAAAAAAAAATGGAATTGATTTCTTAATTCTATTTTTCTATGATTTAATAAATCTTCTTGGAAAAACGGCAAGAAAGTTTCAAGATGAATGCGCAAAAAAAAAGTTTCAAAAAAGAAAAATATAACTAATGCTAATTGTTCAGATAAAGCAAATAAAATACAAATAAGCCACTGTAACAACAAATTAACATAAATCAATAACGCATAAATACATTAGGTTTGGAGCACAACAGGTTAATGCTGTGCATGTCACCTATTAATATTACTACGACTAGATTATAAAAGGGGTCAAACAGGCAGGTCCGATCTTTCAAGATGGATCCATTTTGTTTTGCTGTTAACCTAGTGATTCCAGTATATTGTTCTCCAGACCACAAGATTAATGTTGACGACTGAAATTAACCCTTGTTTTAAGTTGATAATGATTACTAACTTTGGCACCATTACCAGCAGAAAGAAAGGATAATTTGTTAGTTTGTATTCACAACAGCAAAAAACATTTGGGGTAATTTAGAGTCTGAAGAAACAATAATCTGGATTTTTTTTTTACTCAGATTCAGGTCCAGATTAAATATAATTCAAATTCAGACGATAATATTAATATTTTAGATAAGAATTTCCAAATGGTTTGGTACTTTTGGATAAACTTTGAAAATTATTTCTTCAAAATATAAAAAATTAAATAAAAATTAAAAAAGATGGGGGGCGGAGCTAACTGCTGAGATGACCGGACGCATGGAGTAGAAGCTTCTGTTCCAGTCAGACTCAAAAGCCGACACTGACCCGCAATAAGGCCCACTACTGGAGCCACACCGACAGCCCAACACGATGGCACCGTCAAAACTAATGAAAATGACGAATCCGATCCGCCATTCCAAGATGGGGAGACTGCGGCCTACTCAAGATGGCGATAAGTCAATGGCACCGTCTCCTGCCTCGGAAAGTCCGCCCGATGGGGACACTCACTCTGAACAATACTTTGACACCCCGGTCACAGAAAAAAGGTTGCATGGCATGCTCCAAGAACTGCAAGCCACACTCCAGCGAAACCTGAAGCAAATGACATGTGAGTTTAAGAAGGAAATATCAGAACTGGGAAACAGAACAACGCACTTGGAAACACGCACTGAAGAGCTGTGTTGTGGATAAAGTCCAAGCACTAGCTGAAGAACAAAAACAGCTTACGAGGAAGCTAGAAGACATTGAGGACCGCTCATGGTGTAATAATGTCCGCTTCCGCGGAATACCGGAAAGCGCAAGGTGAGCTGGCAACTTACATCCTAGGCCTCTGTAAAGCCCTATTACCTGTCATCAAGGAAGGGGACTGGCTAACGGCCTACCTCGGCTCCAGCATTTCATAGCCAACAACCCGAGAGATGCAGTGGTAAAATTCCACTACTTCAAAATCAAAGATGCTCTGTTGGTGGCTGCGAGAAAGCTGCAGAAACGGCCAGAACCTTACCAAGACATCCAACTGTTTGCAGATCTCTTAGCCCTAACAATGGGGAGACGGAGAGAATTTGTCACAGTCACAAAGATTCTCAGGAACCACTCCATCCAATATCAGTGGGGCTACCCCATGAAGATTCTAATCTGTAGGAATGGTAGAAACCACGTGGCGAATGAGTTGGAGGATGGCCTGAAGCTGATTAGAGAATGGGGACTGTACCGCTCAATGGAACCAATACCACAGACCTCGAAGTCGCCAAGTAGAGTCCCTGGAGAATGGCAAAAAACAGGCTCACCATCTACAAGTAAATAATATATCACACGAAGCACGCATTCCACAAGGAGACGTGATATCCTTTAGCTGATTTTAGTTTAACAGTCAATGTGTTCCAATATAGGTTTGTTTGTATCCTGAGGTTGTATAATACATAGGGCCCAACAGGCACCGTACAACCCGTCCTGGCTATTGTCCATCCCCCGGTCTGGCTCCCAGGGCGAGGACCAACTAGCACCTATGAGACCATATGTCACCAAACGGGGCCTCAGAGGTGCGGGGGGGGCAAGTATCTATGGGGTGATGCACAGAGAATAGAAGCCGTGGGAAGCTGCCCTGGATTAACCTCCCACGGGTAACGTTGGGGCCCTGAATTCTCTAGCAGCAACTAGAGATGGGGCAGAGTTGGGAGTCAGAGATCTCAGATCTCCCCCAACAGTCAGCGAGATGAAGAGGGAATGATATGCTCCCTGGAGGTCAGGGCATGGCCACAAACTCTGGGCTACCACAGCTACCACTATTGATATCTAAACAACAAACTAAACTTCAAAATATAGAAGAAAAAAAAAGTTAGCTAATGCCAGTGCTTGACTAAAACTAAAACTCACCTAAGCTTTGACTTTAGAAAGCTACCATTTTCAATATAAGTTCAAAGAGTCGACAGCTGTTGGTGTGAAAGTTTTGGTACCTCCCTCTCAGTTGAGTACACTGCGAGCTTGTGCAATAAGCACAGATTTGCACCTCAACTAAATTTTCAGGCACATGGTGTATAAATGAGTCACTGCTAGATTACCCGGACAATCACACTCATCTTAAAGCCTAACTAACCAACTACCACGAGACACGCTAATTGCCCCACTCCCTTACCAATGCAATGGATGGCACTTAAAGTGGTCGTGCACGGTGTGCTGATACCAGAAACAAATCCAACCCGATCAGGCATACTCACAAACAATTAGAGAAGTTGAAGGTAGACTTACACTCCTTGGCCTTGCACACTACTGAGAAACACATTAGGTATCTGAAGTAGACTTACTATGTTTCTGGCAATAAAGCAGGCAGGCTACTAGCCAGGAAACTAAAATAGAAATATCTCCAGACTAAGATTTCATACATTTCCTCGACTAAGGGGGACAAGTTATACAACCCACAAGAACTAGCAACATATTATGCAAATCTCTACCAACTGGACAGAGATTCTAGCACGCATTAACCCTCCATGGAAGATATTCAAAGCTTTCTAACTCAGATGTATCTCCCCAGAGCAGAGAGGCTATCTCGAGGCTCCTTTCACAGAAGAAGAGGTCACACATGCAATTAGATCTCTGCTCAAACACAAAGCGCCAGGCCCAGATGGGCTCTCCAATTACTATTACATCAAGCTGGAAACTGTACTAACACCGCAACTCACACAACTCTTCAACCATATCAAATCCACGTGCCAGATTCCTCATGAAATGTTGAAAGCATTTTTCGTGATGCTGACAAATCCTAACAAACCCCCAACAATTTGTGTGAACCTGAGACCAATTTACCTGCTTAATGCTGACATTAAGTTATATGCCAAACTCCTAGCCAACTGCATAAAAACTCTATTTCCCACATTAATCTCAGATGAACAAGCCAGGTTTGTCCCTGGGAGGCAAGTGGGTGACAATAATAGGCACTTCATCAATCTTGACTGGGCCAACAAAACTTCTCAAGCAGGGATAATAATGGCGTAAGACACTGACAAGGCGTTTGACTACTTAAACTGGACATACATGACCCAAACTCTATCCACAATTAGCTTCCCACAACAGTTCCTGACGAGCATTCTGACCCTGTACCAACAACCGACAGCTAGAGTATTTAACACAGGTTTCCTCTCCTCACCCTTTCAGATACGCAATGGCACATGCCAGGAGTGTCCTCTCTCACCGTTAATATTTATACTGTACTTAGAGCCTTTAATTCGACATATAAAACAAAACCCAAATATTGCTGGCATGTCCACACCAGATGGATGTCAAAAACTGTCCCTTTTTGCGGATGACATCCTCCTGTTTGTAATGAACCCAAAGAATTCCATTCCCAACTTACTCAGCTTCCTGGAATCTTACGGTCAAGTTTCCTACTATAAGAATAACTCCTCAAAAAAGTTCTCCCTGCCGACAAGCGACCAATTTCTCTATCTGTGAAATGTGTAAGGCAAACACACCAACCACGACATACC
The DNA here is from genome assembly GCA_933207985.1 of Pelobates cultripes. Classification (NCBI taxonomy): domain Eukaryota; kingdom Metazoa; phylum Chordata; class Amphibia; order Anura; family Pelobatidae; genus Pelobates; species Pelobates cultripes. The sequence goes on from OW240916.1 coordinate 44,316,862, forward strand.
CGCCCGCACTTAATTTAAAACAAATACTGGCTAAAAAGACACTTAAGCCTCTCTCCCTCTGCTATAATGCACTATTATTTAAAAGGGCTCCAGATAAATTGCCATATATGGTACAATGGGAGTGAGACATGGGGAGGGTGTTCACACTGTCCCAGTGGCAGGCTGCTATGGCGCAAACCAAGCAATCCTCTAGTAATCTCTCTCTATGGGAGGCTTACTTCAAAATTACCATGAGATGGTATTTGGTACCTCAGAGGCTGTCACATATCTACAGTACCACCTCTCCACAATGCTGGAGGTGCGAGGCTGCTGAAGGGACAATGTATCACATGTTTTGTGAATTCACAGCTTTAGCACACTTCTGGAAACAAATCGAGATGACTGTCCAAAGCTTAACAGCCCTCACTGTCCCTCTACGTCCTGAGCACTATATACTCCACATCATACCAGATCTGAAGTAGTCCTCAATTTGCTGATGGTGGCGAAGGTAAAGCTGGCGTTTCACTGGAAAAGTAAAGAGGTGCCTTCTTTGGCAGAGATCATCGGCCGAATAGACAACATATGTTCATACAAACAGATGGCCTTTCAACTTAGGAGCAACGCTACCAAACATGGACTCATATGGCACAGCTGGCTAACAACAACATAAGCTGCGTTGTCATTGGGGCGGCCGATGATGATCCCGGGGAACTCTGCCTTCTGATGGAAGCGGGGGAGAGAGATTACACGAATAACTGAACATCCAACTGGAGCAAACCCCTTTTCCCAATACCTGTCTATACAATGCCAGTTCAAGCGACTGTATGTGAGCTACCCTACCCTGTACTCTCCTTTTCTTTTCTGTATCCCTGTTAAACAAAAAGCCAGACAGCAGCGACACAAATGTACTGACTACGTTAGCATTGTGAATATGTTATTAAGAATGCCATTATACTGTGCAATAACTTGACCGCATTGGTGAAAAGTATCATTAATGCAATGTCTAACTACAACTGTTGTCACGATGTATTAACATGCAATTTGTTTTCCAACAATTGTGTGTCAATGATGCTGGTCTCAATAAAAAAACATATATGAAAAAAAAATATTCTTCAAAATGTTAAAGCGGCACTGTCATGCCAAATCCTGTTTTTTTTAAACCCCCTCCCGCCTCCACTACATCTAACTGACACCCTAGTCACCCACAAATGCCCCTAAGCCCCCCACATTACCTATTTTTTAATCTTTATTTTCTGCCCCGATCTTGATTAAGGGCGCCGCCATCTTTGTGTGGGTAGATGAAGTCCCTGTGGGACACGTCATCTGCCCACACTAGACAGACTGTTAGATTCCCGCACATGCCCAGTGAAACACCTGGACATGCGAACGGGAATTTCATCTATTCATCCATTCATCAGACAGACGAATGAATGAATAGAAAGATCAGCCGAACAAACAAACACTATGTATCAGTGTATCTGTGTATCAGTGTTTGTTCGTTCAGTTTATTACAAGGAGGGAGCTACCGGCACTCAGCTCCCTCCTTGTAATATGTAACTATAGAAGTGGCAGGGAGCAGTGCTCCCCACCACATCATAAGCCCCCCAGGCCCCACCTCACTCTATGGGGGTCAATATGACCCCCATAATAGCACAAGGGAGATTAAAATCTCCCACATGCCCCTACTCGCTAGACCGCCCTGTGGCTGCTCACTGTAAAAAATAAATAAATAAAATAAAAAATATTGGCCCCCACCCCTAAACGACGGGTGGGGGCCCTAAAGTAAAATAAGGGGGGAGACCTATTGTCCCCCCCCGCCCCCACCCCTGCGCGGCTCGTGGGGGCCATATTGATAATGGGGGGGGGACCTACTGTCCTACCCCCCCAGCCCCCACCCCTGGGCGGCGGGTGGGGGCCATAATGATAATGAGGGGGGGACCTACTGCCCCTCCCCGGCCCCCACCCCTGCGTGGCGGGTGGGGGCCATATTGATAATGGGGGGGAACCTACTGTCCACCCCCCCGGCCCCCAACCCTGGGCGGCTGGTGGGGGCCATAATGATAATGAGGGGGGGGACCTACTGTCCACCCCCCCTCCGGCCCCCACCCCTGGGCGGCGGGCGGGGGCCATAAAGATAATGAGGGGGGGGACCTACTGTCCTCCCCCCCCGTCCCCACCCCTGGGTGGTGGGTGGGGGACAAATGATAATGAGGGGGGGGACCTACTGTCCTCCCCCCCGGCCCCCACCCCTGGGCTGCGGGTGGGGGCCCTAAGTAAATTCCCCCCCCCCCCAAGGTGAAAAATAATCCATCTTCACCCATGGAGGGCTCCACGCAGACAGAGCTCCGCAGGGCGGGGGAAGGCTTATAAAGCCTTGCCCCGCCCTGCAATTAGGCTAAAAACACTCTGATTGGTGGGTTTAAGCCAATCAGAGTGCTCTTTGTCATTTTACACAGCGTGGGTAAATTCAAAAGAACTCCTCCCCTCATTATCATTATGGCCCCCACCCGCCGCCCAGGGGTGGGGGCCAGGGGGGAGGACAGTAGGTCCGCCCCCTCATTGTCTTTATGGCCCCCACCCGCCGCCCAGGGGTGGGTGCTGGAGGGGGGGTGGACAGTAGGTCCCCCCCTCATTATCATTTGGCCCCCACCAGCCGCCCAGGGGTGGGGGCGGTGGGTGGGAGGACAGTAGGTCCCCCCCTCATTATCATTTGGCCCCCACCCGCCGCCCAGGGGTGGGGGCGGTGGGTGGGAGGACAGTAGGTCCCCCCCTCATTGTCTTTATGGCCCCCATCTGCTGCCCAGGGGTGGGGGCCAGAGGGGGGGTGGACAGTAGGTCCCCCTCCCCTCATTATCATTATGGCCCCCACCCGCCGCCCAGGGGTGGGGGCCGGGGGGAGGACAGTAGGTCCCCCCCATTGTCTTTATGGCCCCCACCCGCCGCCCATGGGTGGGGGCCGGAGGGGGGGTGGACAGTGGGTCCCCACCCCTTCATTATCATTATGGCCCCCACCCGCCGCCCAGGGGTGGGGGCCGGGTGGGGGTAGACAGTAGGTCCCCCCCTCATTATCCTTTGGCCCCCACCCGCCGCCCAGGGGTGGGGGCGGGGGGGAGGACAGTAGGTCCCCCCCCTCATTGTCTTTATGGCCCCCATCCGCTGCCCAGGGGTGGGGGCCAGAGGGGGGGTGGACAGTAGGTCCCCCTCCCCTCATTATCATTATGGCCCCCACCCGCCGCCCAGGGGTGGGGGCCGGGGGGAGGACAGTAGGTCCCCCCCATTGTCTTTATGGCCCCCACCCGCCGCCCATGGGTGGGGGCCGGAGGGGGGGTGGACAGTGGGTCCCCACCCCTTCATTATCATTATGGCCCCCACCCGCCGCCCAGGGGTGGGGGCCGGGTGGGGGTAGACAGTAGGTCCCCCCCCCTCATTATCCTTTGGCCCCCACCCGCCGCCCAGGGGTGGGGGCGGGGGGGAGGACAGTAGGTCCCCCCCCTCATTGTCTTTATGGCCCCCACCCACTGCCCAGGGGTGGGGGCCAGAGCGGGGGTGGACAGTAGGTCCCCCTCCCCTCATTATCATTATGGCCGCCACCCAGGGGTGGGGGCGGTGGGTGGGAGGACAGTAGGTCCCCCCCCTCATTGTCTTTATGGCCCCCACCCGCTGCTCAGGGGTGGGGGCCAGAGGGGTGGAGGACAGTAGGTCCCCCCCTCATTGTCTTTATGGCCCCCACCCGCCGCCCATGGGTGGGGGCCGGAGGGGGGCTGGACAGTAGGTCCTCCTCCCCTCATTATCATTATGGCCCCCACCCGCCACCCAGGGGTGGGGGCCGGGGGGGAGGACAGTAGGTCCCCCCCCTCATTATCATTATGGCCACCACCCGCCGCCCAGGGGTGGGGTCCGGGGGGGGCAGTAGGTCCCCCCATTATCATTATGACCCCCACCCACCGCGCAGGGGTGGGGGCCGGGGGGGGGACATTAGGTCTCCCCCCTTATTTTACTTTAGGGCCCCCACTCGTCGTTTAGGGGTGGGGGCCAATAGTTTTTTTTGTTGTTGTTTTTTTTTTTTTTTTTACAATGAGCAGCCACAGGCTGCTCACTGTTTACCAGGCATGCCCCTACTCGCGGTATAGCGAGTAGGGGCATATTATTTACTAATACTAAGTAATTTTTAGGTCTTTCAGCCTTTTAGTAGATAACTCCCTGATACCGTGGGAATTAGGGAGTTATCTACTAAGCGGCTGCAAGATGCAGCCGCGGCAATGAATAGGATCGGAATTTCATTCATTCGAATGAAACTCCGATCCGAATAAAGTGCCGAATTGCGTTCTAAAACAAACGAACATACTGTTCTCATTCAGTTAGAACGCAATTCGGCAGTTTTGTGTAAAGTGACAGGAAGCATTGCGGGAACACAGAGGGAAGGTGAGAATTATGGGAAAATTGCTCTGACCAGCGGAAATGAAGCACACTTTGCTCCTCTGCTGGTCAGAGCTGGTCAAGCGGAGGAATCCTCCATAAGACAAAGAGTCCCTACTTTGTCTTATGATTTTAAAGAAAACTAAAGAAGACAGGAAGAAAAGAATAACAGATCCTGAGAGAGGGGGAGAAGAGGAAGAGATTGAGGAAAGGTTTATACAAAATGTTTACAATTATTTGAAAAGCTTATCCCACAAATATTAAATCGATGTCTTAATTTGAATTATATTTGATCTGGATTGGTCCTTGAACTATCCCCAAAACAAATAAACAGACCAGCAGGCTGCAATACAAAATAGAAAAATGAAACCGGGATACCGAAGGCCACCTTGTTGCCAGAATTCTGATGACTAACGTCTCCCAGCCCTCTGGATGCTGCCCACCCTCACTGCATTCCCTCTTTTACTCTTCCCACTTTGATAGCTAATGGTAGACTGTCCTGAATGCCACCTGCCTAATCTGTGTATGTCCACACTGATTTTTTTTATAAGCAGCTAAACGATGGCCTGTTGATGGCTGAATCACAGTGAAATCCTAGCTAAATGTTTTCAAAGTCCGCTCTATGCTTTGTCCCATTGTAGTTTAGAATAGCACATTTTTGATCATTGTTAATAAAGTGTTTGGCTTAGCTTTGTATGAGTACATACAAATAGTCTTCCTCTCTTACTCGCTTACTCTGGTTTATATCACTCTGATGTTGTATATCTAATTTTCCTGATTTTTCCTCTTTTTTTCTTTTGCTGTCACCCTTTAGAAATTCATTGTTTGGCTATCTCTTCTTACTTATTTTCCGTTAAGCTTGGCCGTTATAAGGTCTGATTGTACATTTCACTATACTATTCTTTTTCTACTTGATTTTGTGAGAAGCCTGAACAATTATCACTACATACATTACCAAGAGGAAACAAAAATGATCTGTCTCCTCTTCCTACACCATACGTGAGTAGCGGGAGGAGAGAGGGATGTGTAACCCCTTAGTGACCAGACCGTTTTAAAATTTTCTTACCATTAAGAACCAGGGCTCTTTTTACATTTCTGCGGTGTTTGTGTTTGGCTGTAATTTTACTCTTACGCATTTGCTGTACCCACACATATTATATACCGTTTTTCTCGCCAATAAATGGTCTTCCTAAAGATATTATTTTCATCATATCAAATAATTTACTATAAAAATAATTATAAAATATGATGAATTTTTTTTTAAAAACACACTTTTTCTAACTTTGACCCCCGAAATCTTTTACACATCTACAACCGCCAAAAAACACCCGTGCTAAATAGTTTCAAAATTGTATCCTGAGTTTAGAAATACCCATTTTTAACATACTGCCAAAGAACATCCCAATATGTGTTCAGCAACATCTCCTGAGTACAGTGATACCCCCCATGTATAGTTGTGTCTGGTTCTCTGGGGGCTAAAATAACTTATTTGGAGGGTGCTCATTCCAGTTATCCAACTTGGAATTTTTACAGCTGGTCATCGTGCACCCATGTCCTATTTGGGACATTTTGGAAGCCGGCCAATGTAATTTACCCACATCAAACCATATATTTTTGAAACGTAGACACCCTAGGGCAGTGATGGCGACCCTATGGCACGCGTGCCACAGGTGGCACGCCGGGCCCTTTCTGTGGGCACTCGGCCATAGGTTCACCATCAATGGAGAATAGGCACCTGCCTGACCAAAATGGCACCTCTCCTTCCGTGTCAGGAGGCAAGGGGAGGGATCTGTGAAGCGGCTCCCCTGTCCTCCCGCGAGCAAGCTGTGTGGAGCATTGCCGCGCGTTACCATGGCAACGCTCCACGCAGCATCGCGCGGGAGGACATGGGAAGCAGTGTTTGCCACCACCGGACCACCAGGGATGGCTGTGTCCCCCCCCTCCTTCATTAAAGGTAAGAAGGAGGGAGGGGGGGGATATTGATTTAGCATACTTTTTTTTAAAAACACCTTTACCCCAGCCCCACACGCACAGCACCCCTCCCCCCACACACACACCCTACTCCCCACACACAAAGTACCCTAACCCCCAGCACTAGAACCCTCCTCCCTCCCAGCATCCCTCCTCCTCCCACACCCAGCTTCCCTCCACCCAGCATCCCTCCCCACCCCCCTCCCCACACACAGAACCCTAGCCCCCATACACACAGCACCCCTACCCCACACACAGCAGCCCTAACCCCCCACACAGCAGCCCTACCCCCCCACACAGCACCCCCACAACACACACATCACCCCTACCCCCAACAGCACAGAACCCCTACCCCCACCCAGCACCCCTCATACACACACACGGCAACCCTCACACACACACAGCACCCCTCACAAACACAGCACCCCTCATACACACACACAACACCCCTCACACACACACACACAGCACCCCTCACACACACACAGCAACCATCACAAACACAGCAACCATCACACACACACAGCAGCCCTCAGACACACACAGCACCCCTCACACACACAGCACGCCTCACACACAGCACCCCCCACACAAACACATACACTACACCCCTCAATGCAGTATGTGTGTGTATTCAGCAGTCTGTGAGTGTGCGTGTATTCAGCAGTCTGTGTGTGTGCATGTATTCAGCAGTCTATGTGTGTACTCAGCAGTGTGTGTATTCAGCGGACTGTGTGTGTGTGTATATTCAGCGGACTGTATGTGTATGTATTCAGCGGACTGTGTGTGTATGTATTCAGAAGTCTGTGTATGTATTCAGCAGTCTGTGTGTGTGTACTCAGCAGTCTGTCTGTATGTGTATTCAGCAGACTGTGTGTGTGTGTGTATTCATCAGTCTCTGTACTCAGCAGTCTTGTGTGTGTGTGTATTCAGAAGACTGTGTGTATGTATTCAGCAGTCTGTGTGTGTATGAATTGCATTTGTTGGAGATACTAATAAATGTTATCTATTTATATCATTATTTAAAATGTGTATCATTGAACTCTCTGTTGTTGTGTTCTTTTAAAACAAAAGTTGTTAATTAGTTCGGACAACAGTACGAGTTGTTTTTTCTAAACTTAAACCTCAGTATTGAGGTTTAATTGCCGCGTTGGCACTTTAAGGAAAAAAAAGTTGGCATGTATTGAGGTTTGGGCACTCGCGCTCAAAAAGGTTTGACATCACTGCCCTAGGGTATTTCAAATGGTGGTATTTTAACACTTTCCATGGACTAATTCTACCACTAGTCTTTGTCAAACTTTTGGGTAGTCATTATTTTGTGCTATTCTTCTCTTACATTGTACTTTAGGCATGGATTCTCAGTTCTTGTAATGTGTTACTGACAAAGAACACCCCAATATGTGTTCAGCAACATCTCCCGAGTACAGTGACATCCCCCATGTATAGGTGTGTTGGGTTCTCTGGGGGCTAAAAGACCTTATATGGAGGGTGCGCATTCCAGTTTTCCAACTTGGAATTTTCTCAGTTGGTCATCATGCACCCATGTCCTATTTGGGACATTTTGGAAGCCGGCCAATGTAATTTACCCCCATCAAACCATATATTTTTGAAAATAAGACACCCCAGGGTATTTCATATGGTGGTATTTTAACACTTTCCATGCACTTATTCTACCACTAGTCTTTGTCAAACTTTTGGGTAGTCAGCTTTTTGTTATTTTTCTCTCACACTGTATTTTAGGCATGGATTCTCAGATCCTGGTATGTGTCACTGACAAAGAACACCCCAATATGTGTTCAGCAACATCTCCCGAATACTACAGTGCCCCCAATGTACAGGTTTTATGGGTTTATATATATATATATATATATATATATTAGTATCAAAATACAGTTGGAATAAAATTACATATGTTTTAAGGCCGTTTGGCCTGTATTTGTGGGAGGGGCTTAAAATAATTCACTCCCCTATATAAGGGACACCCCTTACCTGACTCATATCGCTTGAGGTCAGCATCAGAATGATTTCCACTTCCGGGTCATTCCAGACGCCATTTTACCTGATTACTCCATGAGGTTTTCTAAGCAGAGTTGTGTCAGGAATCCAGCCACAGGCTTTTCCGGCCTACCACCTTCTTTCTTCAATCCATCGCTGTGGATGGTGTCCAAGTGACTCACAAACCGTAAGTCGACCTACCCATTACGCCAGGCATCAGTCCCACGGCACTATGTAAGGGTCAGGTCCTCACTTTACGGCTGCATTTTGTCTATGTCTGTTCTAAAACCATTGCATGTTCATGAAAATCATTCGTTTAAACCCCCTACCGGTCTTTGGGTGTACTACAGGCTTCTTAGACATTATTGCATTTCATGTACAAACCAAAGAACCACTGCATTTTCGCCTACACACTGACCCCTACCGGTCATTTGGTGTACTACCGGCTTCTCAGACATTATTGTATTTCATGTAAAAAATCAACCAACCACTGCATTTTTCACCTACACACTGACCCCTATCGGTCATTCGGTGTACTACAGGCATCTTAGAAGTTTTTTGCGTTTTCATGTACAAACCAATAAACCACCTCATTTTAACCTACACACTGACCCCTACCGGTTTTTGGTGTACTACAGGCTTCTTAGACATTATCGCATTTCATGTACAAATAAACGAATCACTGCATTTGCGCCTACACACTGACCCCTACTGGTCATTTGGTGTACTACAGGCTTCTCAGACATTATTGCATTTCATGTACAAATCAACGAATCACTGCATTTGCGCCTACACACTGACCCCTACTGGTCATTTAGTGTACTACAGGCTTCTTAGATATTATCGCATTTCATGTACAAATCAACAAACCACTGCATTTGCGCCTACACACTGACCCCTACCGGTCATTCGGTGTACTACGGGCTTCTCAGACATTATTGCATTTCATGTACAAAACAATAAACCACTGCATTTTCACCTACACACTGACCCCTACCAGTCATTCAGTGTACTACAGGCTTCTCAGACATTATTGCATTTCATGTACAAACCAACGAACCACTGCATTTGCGCCTACACACTGACCCCTACCGGTCATTCAGTGTACTACAGGCTTCTCAGACATTATTGCATTTCATGTACAAACCAACTAACCACGGCATTTTTGCCTACATGCTAACCCCTACCGGTCAATCAGTATACTACAGGCTTCTCAGATTTTATTCCACTTCATAAGCAAACAAACTAACTACAGCATTTTCGCTTTCATACTGACTTCTATCTGTCAAATGGTAGCATTAACCCCTTAAGGACACATGACATGTGTGACATGTAATGATCCCCTTTTATTCCAGAAGTTTGGTCCTTAAGGGGTTAAAGGGTATTTTAACATACAATCAGCATTTCTGACCCCTACTGGTCAACAGCAAAACTGTCTTCACATGTCATATACAATTTACCAGCCAATATAAATTACACATAAGATTGTTTTAAACATAACTATAGACCAATAATTAAACTCCAGCACGGGCTCAACTTCAGGTTTAATTCACAATAATTTACATTTCACATCAAGACCAACAGTGGTTCTATCAACACTGCCACCTACAGGTCTGTCAAGTACATTGACAATTTTCATGGGGTTTTACAAACACCAAAACACTGACACCTATAGGTCAACAGACAAACAACATTTCACATACCAATCAGTATCCAACTACACTGCCACCTATAGGGCACTCGGCAGATCTCCAGTGCACTTGCATTTTGCAACACCATGTTCACTGACCCCTACCATTCAATAAGACATACAACAATTCACATAGCAAGCACTATATCAACATCTGGTATAAATACACATATTATTACACAGTAGCAGACGCATCTGTATATATGTAACTGGTAATATAGTTCACATACATTTTTCACAGCACGCTGCTCCCGCAACAGACTTCCCCTAGCAAGGGGACATACAACATACAAGGTGGGGACAGACCACATTTTCACTTGTACATACGGCACTTAATGGGTTAAGATTGATACATATTTAACCAGTATGGCTACGATGTTTAATATTTACACATCATGGCACTTTACTTTTCACATATACTGTACGTATTAAGATAAGCTTGGTCTATGCCATATTTCCTTATGCCATACGGTTTTATCCATTCAGGTTACAGTTACTACTAAAAAACCTATACGGATTGTCAGGTTCAATACCATACTACCAGGTACATACACCTGCTCACGTAGTTATCCATCTCTTACCTTCCCTGGAATAGTAATAGTGTACTGGCAATTAGGGTTCTAGGGCCCAATAGGTATTACCCCCTTTTTTCTCTGCATTATGCTTCGGTTAGTGGTCCCGCGAGGCCAACACCCCGCCTCACACTCGGAGGCATACACCCCTCGGGCCACTCGTGAGCTAGCCGCCTCGCATTGTATCATAGAGAGGACCTCACCTGTCACTCCCCTTCCTATTTTCTGGTTACTGTCACCGAGAGGCCAACATCCTGCCACAACGTTTGGTGGCCACACAAAATCCCCTCGCGCCAAGCATAGATAGAGCCTCTCAAGCCACTTGGCAACTAGCAGGGCCTCACCAGTCACCAAAAAACACAAAGCCTAATCGTTTCGCCTTACGGCTTAGCTAGCAAGCCAGTACAAGAACCCTGGGTACAAATAATAATTGCAATCTTTATTGTTATTTAAGTATTTCTCAAAAAGATGGTGAATAATCACCTCTTCCTAGCACCCCGGCTAGAATTGATACACCTTCAAGCAGAGGAGATGTTGCTAGTCCAGCAGCAATCAGATCCTGGACGATCCCACACATTACCACCGACCTAAGGAGGTGACAAATCCCCTACCCTGCTACAGCAAGGAAAGCAGTTATTCAAACTCCTCTATACATCAACGGACAACACGGAGGCAGGGGAAGGCCCAGCTACATCAACTCAGGTGACACCCAGGCTATGCTAGCTTCACTCATAAACTCATGAGCCAAAAAATTTATGACAGACTGGCAATCTCGAGTTGGTCACCACAGCCCTCACAAGGCTGGGCCTCACGCTACAGTACAACCAGCACCAACCGAAACTCTGTTACCTGGTACAATCAATTCTTATGACACACAAGATGTTAAACCTGCACGTATGATCCCAGCACATTGGGGAAGCAAGGCATATATATGTATGATGATGTATCTGTGATGGTCAGATCCAGGGATTCCAGGTAAATCGGGAACTGACCATCCCTTGGTTGGGTTGGCATTTGGAATATGTGGAGATGTTTATTTGTGCAGGTACCCATACAGAAGGGATTTTGTCCCAAACAAATGGACGAGCACTCTCAGGCTCCAGGTACCAGCACCTCTGAACTACCAGAGACCACTGATATGAGTAGTTGCATTGCATACAGACTGTTGCATATATGTTCAAATAGTTCAGGGCACATGACAAACCATGTGTCCCAATACAACTTACAAATAACGTATTCACCATCTGTACACACCAATGCATTTTCAACACTACTGACTCATCACCCTTCCAGACTTGTAGTAGATTTACTAAAGCTCTGGAGCTTCAAAGGGCTCCCATACAGTTATCATAAACACACCTTCAAGGAATATAGCATGCCCTCACTTACAGTCAGCACAACAAAACCATTGGCTGTAAACACACTCATAGCCAAGATTTGCAGAGGGGTCTTCCAATTTCCACCATTTACAGCATACACACACATTGGTATTGTCACAAGGAATCTTCCCTTAAACAAAGACTAACCATAGACTTATTGGCACCACACACCTCCGCTACCCCAAGTCTCAACTCCCTCATACCCTCCGAGGATTTTTCTTACTATACAACACCATTGATCTACCTTTACAGCTATCACTCAAGCATGGGTTGAAGCTTGGTTAAGTAAGACCAATATCATCAACGCAGTAAACAGCTACCATCTACCCTACACACTGGCACTTACATGGCATAAAATGGGCAATCCTTTCCCCGCTAAAAGCAGCTGCTGTGGCATGGGGTAAATCATGGTCAGGGTCATCAATCCGTTGTTACGCATGGTATTGCTGGGGAACTCACTTGGTTGGCCACTTACCACATTTCTTTTACTTTCATGTACCAGGCGGGGGTATACATCCCTGCGGACAATTGTCTCATTTATATTCCAGGCATGTTCATCATATGCTTCCTACAGCCGCCCATACAGTCACGGCCACTCTTTCGTTCCATAGACAAAATCATGGATTAGACATACTCATGCAGCATAGCATGCACTATCCCACCTAGCACTTTCATCCCATACTTGTAGAACGCATAACACAGCTATTCACCTGGCTTTAAAGAATCTCATTGGAACACGACATAGCTCAACCTGTGTCATAACATTTCTCCTAGGTTTTGCTTCATTTTTTGCCACCTTAAACTAAAACCATCTCACACACCATTAATTATATATTTTACAGGCATTCAACAACACAGGATAACCTATGGCCAAAACTACCATAACTTCATGCTATCATACCAGACAAGAATATACTCAGAGGTTTTCAGGAATCCATCCCCCCACGTTCCTCTCAGAGATTACCAATAGCCATCCAACTTTTCAATCCTTATCGGACCTATTAGAGCTACAACCATTCAATTATGCTACCAAGTCGGCCATTACCAGCCATGCACACTGCCTTTTATGCCTTTCACAGGCCAGAGAATCCACTACCATAACCACCACTCAGACAGATCATTGTCTTCAACAATCCCACGTATGTAAACACATATATCATTACCTATTGGCTCTACCACATTCCGAAACGAGTCAACACGCACCAACAGTAGAGATAACATACTATCCTACCCACAACAAATGGTGTCCAGTTGCGGTCCTAGATTCCTACCTTCAAAATCCTTCAAGGAATTAAATACCGTAATGCATTTAAGGAAATGTCTGGTTAATTTGTATATATTGTTGACTGTATTAAATCTTTGATTATTCTTTTTGCCCTCTTTATTTACAGGCCTACCGTATCGTCGGTCTCGGCACACCACAACCGACTTGCTCCCTTTATACTATCCTAAGCTTATGCTGGAACCTTACTCCATATACGACTATTTGCCCCGAACACAAATATATATATATATATATATATATATATATATATATATATATATATATATATATATAATATGTTTTAAAATTTATTTTTCCAGTTTATTTTTCATGATTTATTATTTATTTTTTGTAATAATATATATAGTTATTATGTATATATATATGTGTGTAATTTTACTCTGTGTATTTTTATATTAATATATGTATATATTATAAAAAAATGCACTTAGTATGACGTTATAAATGATATCTACACTTGTCAAAAAAATAAAGGGAACACTTAAACAACACAATGTAACACCAAGTCAATCACACTTCTGTGAAATCAAACTGTCCACTTAGGAAGCAACACTGAGTGACAATTAATTTCACATGCTGTTGTGCAAATGGAATAGACAACATGTGGAAATTATATGCAATTAGCAAGACACCCCCAATAAAGGAGTGGTTCTGCAGGTGGTGACCACAGACCACTTGTCAGTTCCTATGCTTCCTGGCTGATGTTTTGGTCCCTTTTGAATGCTGGCGGTGCTTTCACTCTAGTGGTAGCATGAGACGGAGTCTACAACCCACACAAGTGGCTCAGGTAGTGCAGCTCATCCAGGATGGCACATCAATGCGAGCTGTGCCAAGAAGGTTTGCTGTGTCTGTCAGCGTAGTGTCCAGAGCATGGAGGCGCTACCAGGAGACAGGCCAGTACATCAGGAGATGTGGAGGAGGCCGTAGGGGGGCAACAACCCAGCAGCAGGACCGCTACCTCAATCTTTGTGCAAGGAGGAACAGGAGGAGCATTGCCAGAGCCCTGCAAAACGACCCCCAGCAGGCCACAAATGTGCATGAGTCTGCTCAAACGGTCAGAAACAGACTCCATGAGGGTGGTATTAGGGCCCGACATCCACAGGTGGGTGTTGTGCTTACAGACCAACACCGTGCAGGATGTTTGGCATTTGTCAGAGAACACCAAGATTGGCAAATTCGCCACTGAAAGCAGGCTCACACTGAACACATGTGACAGACGTGACAGAGTCTGTAGACACCATGGAGAACGTTCTGCTGCCTGCAACATCCTCCAGCATGACCGGTTTGGCAGTGGGTCAGTAATGGTGTGGGGTGGCCTTTCTCTGGGGGGCCGCACAGCCCTCCCTGTGCTTGCCAGAGGTAGCCTGATTGCCATTAGCTACCGAGATGAGATCCTCAGACCCCTTGTGAGACCATATGCTGGTGCGGTTGGCCCTGGGTTCCTCCTAATGCAAGACAATGCTAGACCTCATGTGGCTGGAGTGTGTCAGCAGTTCCTGCAAGACGAAGGCATTGATGCTATGGACTGGCCCGCCCGTTCCCCAGACCTGAATCCAATTGAGCACATCTGGGACATCATGTCTCGCTCCATCCAGACTGTCCAGGAGTTGGTAGATGCTTTAGACCAGGTCTGGGAGGAGATCCCTCAGGAGACCATCCGCCACCTCATCTGGAGCATGCACAGGCGTTGTAAGGAGGTCATACAGGCACGTGGAGGCCACACACACTACTGAGCCTTATTTTGACTTGTTTTAAGGGAATTACATCAAAGTTGGATCAGCCTATAGTGTGTTTTTCCATCTGTTGGCGCTATATAAATGGCAATAATAATAATGGGATCTATTTCAAAACCCCCAACAACTGGGGGGGGAGGGGGTTGTGCTCCCCCATCCCTCACCCAATAAAAAACAGGTCAAGAGTCAGTAATAACTAGTGAAGAATCCCAAGATCCTGCTACCTCATCCATCCCTTAAGCTGTGGGATGGACGTGATCGACCTCTATTTGTCCTTATCCAACTAAATTGATTCTAAAACTGTTCAAGTAAAGGAGAATTTGAGCACTCTTCCTCCTGATATGTTGTATCATGTATATGTATTCAACCTTTTACCCATGACTTAATACATATGGCAAGAGGGGAATGAGACACATGGAGGGGCTAGGGAGGAGAATGAGACACGTGGAGGAGCTGGGGGGGTGAGACACATGGAGGAACGGGGGGGGGTGAGACGTGGAGCAACGGGAGGGGGGGGATAAGACACATGGGGGAGGGCCAGGGCAATTTTCGCACTGGGGCCTGGTGGTTTCTAGTTACGTCTCTGATAATGTGTATATATTTAAGAATTAAATTCAATATAAATATATTTACATTTCAAACATATGTGGATCATATCGAGTGGAGTTATTGTGTTTAACATAGTGTGACGAGACCAATCTCGCCACATTGCATTGGAGGAGCCTGGTTGCCCGCCTGCTGCCTTTGGATTATGGACCGGCAGTTAAATGGTTAATTTTACTGTGCAGAAAGATTTATTCCTTCCTTTCTGCACAGCCGTTCGGTAGATTCTATCTACCGAACAAACAGACTTCTATCAGCCTCCCCAGAGCCGTGGGAAGTCGGCCGGCGCCGTTAATTGGCCACCCAGAAGCTGGCGTGTGCCCTCCATTTACCTCCCTGAACGAGCGTGTGCCGGCAATTGACCACCCAGTAGCTGCGGTTAACCGCAGCTTAATTGACTGTTACTGGGTGGTCGCGGTTACACCTAGCCGCCACACGATGGCGATGTTCTGGAGCTCCCCGGGCAGCCAGCGCTTTTCTGCCCGGCTTTCCTACGCCAAATCTGGACACTGTGTCAGCTAAGCACCGCTGAGCCTCCAGCCCCTGGTTCTGATTCGTACCAATTTAATGAATGTATGTAGATTCGGTATTTTGTGTTGGGGAAATGTTTTAACCCAGATAGCTATGCCATGGAGCCTATTCGTGTAATTAAAGACTTTGGCTCCATGGCAATTAAACTGTATTCATGTGGTCTGAGTGCCATTCACCTAATAATGTGCACTCAGACCTGAGCTATCTGGGGATATGTTACATGTCTGTGTTTTATGTAGTAAATGTTACTTTATGTATTTTAAAGTATAATACTGGTTTTGTGTCCCCACATGTGTAATGGAGTTTTGCCTTTGTCTTGGGAGATAATTGAGTTACTTCTCAATTATCTCCCAGGGCAGAGGGGAGGAAGCCAGGATGCATTGTGGGAATATACTGTGACTGTGTGTCCTATTTGTCACTTGTCTGTCCCTTGTCACAGTCTCCCATTTGGTCCCCTAGGGGAGTGTCCACCAGGTGGGAGACCTGCATAAATACTGGGCAGGTAGCCCTCATTAAACAGACCACTGCTTGACCCTCAACACGGAGCCTTGTCTCGTCTTTGGGGGGATTTACTGTATGCTGCTAAGGACTGATTGCCAGGAGTGTAAGCCGCTTGGGAGCTTTTCCTGTTCGTCTGGTAGCAGCAATTCGTATGGTTCCTGTTCGTGTATTTGGAGTGCTACCTTATTCCCTTGTATGCCGTTCGGGAGTTTGGAGCATTCACTTGTATGCAGTTCGAGTGTTTGGACCATTCCCTTGTATGCAGTTCGAGTGTTTGGAGCATTCCCTTGTATGCCGTTCGGGAATTTGGAGCATTCACTTGTATTCAATTCGTGAGCTTTGGTGATTCTACAGTAGCTGTGCCTGTCTCTGAAAGGGGATTATCGTCTAAGCGTTTTTTTTCCCTTTTGTGCAAAACGGTCCGTTACACATAGCTTCAAGTCATTTTGTATATAATGTTTAAGATTTCTTTTTCCTAGAACGTAAATCCTTGTTGAAGCTTAGGAGGTGATTAATTAAGGACAATTCATGATACCAATGGATTTTATATGGGTCCTTCTGCTGTCATTGATTCTGATGTTTCTTACCTTGTCTGGTTTTACAGATTCTGCTCATATCCTACACACACACCATGAAAAGCTGTTTGTGAACCCGACTTTGATCTTTCCATTGACAATGTCCGTTTCTATCCTGGACTCTCTGATAGATCTTTGTAAACTTTGATTTGTTCGCTCTGCTGAACCTTGTACTTATCTAATTGTGGGTTATGGTATGAAAATACCAGAACTTGAATGCATTTAAAAAAAATTTAAATTAAGACTCTTGACTTTATGATTTCATTAAAAAATACGGCAGTCGGAACAGCAAGTTCAAAATGTCATTATAACAACTTTTTAACAATGCTGCTATTGTGTGCAACATGAATCCAGCACAGTTTATAATGGCGCACATTGTTATATCACATTAGAGTTCTCAGTGTGGCATATCCTCTCCATTTCCACACTTCTAATTTTATTGTGTACTGAAATATAGAATCTTCGTTGGAATACAGCTTTGGATTACGTTTATCACTTCCATTATGGGAGCTAATTGCTTGCTCGTGACGAGAAACTGATTTAGAAGATCAAATATAAGCAAAAAACATGGATTCTTATTGAAGAGGAAACCTTAAGTCATTTTGTTGTTGTTGTTGTTTTGCGTGACATTCTTTTTAACTCTGCATTTTTAGAACATAGGAGTTCAGTGGTAGATATCCTAATCTTTATGGGACAATCCTTTAATCTGATTCGGCCAGTGGTGTATCCTGGTTTTGTGCTGCCCTAGGCAGGACAAAACTCAGGCGCCCCCCTCTCCCCTACCCAACCCTACCCAACCCTTCCCCCCCGTTCCACCTTCTAAATACACACACACACACACACAGTCAGACACACACACACAGTCAGACACACACACACAGTCAGACACACACACACACGCAGTCAGACACACACAAACACGCAGTCACACACACACACACAGTCAGACACAAACACACACACACACACACACAGTCAGACACAAACACACAGTCAGACACACACACACAGTCAGACAGACACACAAACACACAGTCAGACACACACACACAGTCAGACACAGACACACAGTCAGACACACACACACACAGTCAGACACACACACACACACACACAGTCAGACACACACAAACACACAGTCAGACACACACACACACAGTCAGACACAAACACACAGTCAGACACACACACACAGACACACACAGACCAAACACACAGTCAGACAGACAACACACAGTCAGACACACACACAGTCAGACACACACACACACAGTCAGACACACACACACACACAGTCAGACACACACACACACAGTCAGACACAAACACACACACACACAGTCAGACACACACACACACACACAGTCAGACACACACATACACACAATCACCGATTAACACTTTTTTATTTACCTCGCCCCCAGCCTCCTTACCTTTGGGAATGCTGGGGGGGTCTCTCTTTCTCTCTGGGGGTCCAGTGGCTGCCGGTCGGTTGCTGATGGGCTGGCGAGGGAGTTTCTGAGCAGTCTGCCAGCTCCCTCGCGCAGAGTGAGGCTGGGAGCCGGAAGATGACGCCATATTCGCTCCCAGCCTCACTCTGAGGCGCGCGAGGGAGCTGAGCAGACCGCTCAGAGGAAGAGCTCCCTCGCCAGCAGCCCGCCCAGAGCCGCCCGCCAGCCCAGCATGTCAGTTAGCCGCGAGGCTAACTAGGCATTTGCCCTGGGAATTTGGGGGCGGTGTTTTTTGCCGCCCCCTGGAAAATGCCGCCCAAGGCAAATGCCTAGTTAGCCTCGCGGCTAAAACGTCCCTGGACTCGGCCATGGAGATGCTATTGTCTGTATCCCCATGACTTTCACTGGGCATTGCCTATGATTATTATTGGTATTTATATAACACCAGCTTATTCCACAGTGCTTTACAATAAAAGGGGAATTTACCAAATGAGACAATAACAAAGTGTAACAGGAATAGCTAGTTGAGTACCCTGCTCAAAGCTAGATGGGAATGATGGGAGTATAATATTTAATATCCTGAGTGCACATGTACCTTACTTGCATGTTCCGTATCTGCCCCCAATTCCCCTTTTTTTTCTGTGTATATTTGGAATTCATTCCAGATTCCTATTGGGCTGAGCACCCCACCTATGCACTATAGGTGCCCCTTTAGATACCACAGGAAATTACAAATTGAGGAGCGCCTCTGGAAGCAGTTTGAGCAGTATTTCAGTTAGCATGTCCATCTCCAATGTTAAAATTAGTGTAGGACCCGCCGACATTGGGGTATTATGAAAGTGGTGGCTTAACACAATATGGCCATATGATGTAACTGAATCCCTATATTTGTGTGCTAAGATAAGTGATTTTAAGTAGTGTTTTTTTGTGTGTGTCTTTGTGCACGCTGTTCCCTAATCTGTATTTTGTATATATTTTGGACTTTATGGCAACACCGCTACTATTATTATTATTATTTATAAGGCGCCAACAAATTTTGCAGCGCTGTACAATGGGTGGACTAAGAGACACATATTTGTAACCATATGAGTTGGACACACAGGAACATAGGGGTTGAGGGCCCTGCTCAATTTGCTTACAAGCTAGAGGTAGTGGGGTATAATGACACAAAAGGTAAGGGTAGGGTAGAAAAGTAGGTTTTTAGGATAGTATACATTGAGGGCTTAGTGTTTTGTTTTGATGTATGTTCCGGACATTCCTCCAATTTCCTATTTTTTCTGTGTAGATGTACCCTTTAGGTGTCTTGGATATTGAGCGTATATCACAAAAGGAAAGTAGAGTTATGGAAGAATACATTAAAGAGTCTCTACAAAAAGACCACATACGTAAATCTTCTTCTCCTGCAGGTGCAGGGTTCATTTTTGTTACCAAGAAAGGAGGAGAGTTATGGCCATGTATTGATTATAGGGCATTGAACAAGATCACCATCAAAAATGCTTATCCCATTTCCCTTATCTCAGAATTGTTTGACAGACTCCAGGGCGCTAAGGTGTTTACCAAACTCGACCTTAGGAGTGCTTATAATTTGGTAAGGATTAAGGAGGGACATGAATGGAGAACTGCATTTAACATGAGAAATGGTCACTATGAGTATCTTGTCATGCCCTTCGGCTTATGCAATGCCCCAGCCGTATTTCAGGATCTCATTAATGATGTTATCAGATACTACATTCATTCTTTCGCACTGGAATATCTGGATGATATACTTATTTATTCCCTCGATATCCAGACTCATCGTGGACATGTTAAACAAGTATTGCAAACTTAGCTAAAAAAAACGGGCTATATTGCAAACTTGACAAATGTCTATTTGACCAGACGGAAGTTCAGTTCTTGGGCTATAATATCTCGGCCCCTGGTTTTCAGAGGGACCCAGGCAAACTAGAAGCCGTTCTACATTGGTCATTACTCAATAGGTTAAAAGCCATTCAAAGGTTTATTGGGTTTGTGAATTATTATAGGAGATTTAAGGTTTCTCTACTGTGATAGCCCCCATCACCAATATGACACGTAAGGGGGTAAAACTGTAAGATATGGTCTAAAGAAGCTTTTGAGCTACTTATGAAATTATTCACTTCTTCTGACATATTGGTACACCCTGACAAACCATTCATTCTGGAGGTAGACACCTCTGAGACAGGAGTAGGGGCTGTGCTTTCTCAGAGGGAGAGTCAGGATATCCCTTTGCATCCTTGTGGGTTCTTTCCTAGAAAGTTTTTGCCAGGAGAGTGTAACTATGACATTGGTAACAGAGAATTGTTAGCCATTTTCATAGCTCTGTTTAACAGAGCTCCTTATACTCCGACCGAGTACCTCCGTTGATGGATGCTCCTAGTGCTTCCCGAGGGCTCCAAGCTCTTCTACAGACTCCATAAGCACTGCATACATTTTTTTTCTGTATACCATAAGCACTGCAGACCGAACCTCTCTTCCTGCTGAGAGCGAAGCTGGAACAAGCTCTTAAAAGAATTCAGTGATTATAGCTAGGGGAGTATGTAGAGTATAGCAATCCCCCAGTGTAGATGCAGTCATATCCCTCAATCATGAGACGAGGCTCTATGTTGAGGGTCAAACAGGAACAGACAGAGCTGTGTTTTTATTGTTCTTATATACACATTTTTACACAATAGTACCACCCACATAGTTTTGTGGAACAGCCAATCAAACACGTAATATACAATAAAACACTCCCATTCATTTCCACAAAATCCTCCCCTCTGCCTATACAGTTTTACACAATATTCATAACTTTAAAAGTATACATCACATTCACATAAAACTTACATTTTCAGAATCAGCATACACCAAATACAAACATACTCAAAATCAGGCAATTCTTTCCAGGGGTTTAAAAGTTAGTTTGAAGTCCTTTGTGACCAACTGCAAGCATGGCTTTCCAGCCCAAACCAGTTCCACAGAGTTAGGCTGTGCAGCCGGTCTATCTTTTCCTCCATCCTGGAGATAATTGGCTTAACTGGGTGTGGTAAGCCAACTATCTCCAGGTACAGAATATATCTCTATTCACAACAACAGCAAAAATACACTAAAATACATAATTCCTATCATACTGAACAGAACCCCCACATTCAACCTATCTCCAGATAGCTTTGATCTGAGCGCTCAATCTATCCGAACAGCGCTCAGATCCCATGAACAGAATAAAATCGCCATGGGGTTAAAGTTTAGCACGGGCTCATGAGAGGTTGAGGGGGGACAAAGCAGCCAGTTTTATTTAGAGGACCAGAACAGTCTTTTAAAACACCAATAAGTCCAAATAGTGTTTTTAAATGGAAAAGTCTCCCAGGGGCCATAGTCACATGGCAAGAGGCCGGCAATTAGTCCTCTCCAGGCACAAGTGGCGAAGTTAGTTTTGCCACACTCTGAAAGAATCTTTTGGATGGTTCCAGGGATCCACTCCTGGTCATAACTGATCGCAAAAACTTGGCATACATTGGTGATGCTAAAAGGCTGTCTTCTAGACAAGCCAGATGGCCATGATCTTGTCACAATTTAACTTTATCATCACTTACAGACAAGGTCCTAAGAACATTAAGGCTGACGCCCTATCTAAGCAATTTGACCTAGAGGCAGAACAAGAACATAAGACTTCTCCAATTATACCACCTGAATGTATCATTGCTTCCACGGTTCTTTCCCTGTCTTCTCCACTTCGTTGTGCTATAATGGTAGCCCAAACTCAGGCACCTAGTGATAAACCACTAGATAGGTTGTTAATTCCATTATTGGAAAGAAAAGAGGCACTAAGGGTGTTTCACGATAATGTGACAGCTGGACATCCAGGAATTAATAAAACAGTGTCCGCTGTCTCTAGATCATTTTGGTGGCCATCTCTTAGAAAGGACAACAGAGAGTATGTGGAGGCCTGTACTATTTGTGCGTTTTCTAAGGTTCCCTATAGACTACCTTGTGGGCTATTGCAACCGCTTCCTATACCCAGTGTCCCATGGTCTCACTTATCTATGGACTTTGTTGTGGAATTCCTGATCTCTAAAGGCTATAACACCATCCTAATGATTGTTGACGGCTTTTCTAAAATGGCACACTTTGTTCCGCTCAAAAAGATACCTTCTTCCCAAGAGTTGGTTCATATATTTATACCCGAAATATTCAGATTACATGGTATTCCGCTACATATTGTGTTAGACAGGGGTTCCCAATTTGTGTCACGAGTTTGGATAGCATTTTCTAAACAGTTGGGTATAGAATTATCGTTTTTGTCTTCATACCATCCTCAAAAGAATGGTGCGGCTGAACAAGCCAACCAATCGTTGGAACAAAATTTGAGATGTTTTATGAATGGCGCTCAGAAAAACTGGTCTGATTTGTTACCATGGGCTGAATTCACAAGAAATAATGCTACCCATGACTCATCTGGACATAGTTCATACACTTTTTACCTTAAGAAATAACCCTGCCGTTGTCCAAGTAAACCTTCTAGGCAGTGGCCAGCATCACTGGAGCTGACCATGCTTAGTTCTGACAAGGAGCGGACAAAGACAAGGTCTTAGGTCAAGACGGGCAGTGATGGATTTAGGTCAGAATATGTAGCAAGAGGTCAGGGAACCAGATATCAATCAAATGGGACAAGAAAAAAGGAACTTGATGAAGGTCTGGAGAATCACAGAGATAAGAGCTACTAAAAAATGAACAATGAATGGTTTGGTTGGTTGAATTTTATTCACTTGCAACATGAAAATGATGTAAAACAACATTATATGGCGTGACACATGAACACGACTGCAAAGCATCTTCCTTAATACAATCAAAAGAAGTGCAGCATCTAAACATACATTTATTAGTACAGCAAACATGACGTGACATCTGGAGCACATGATTCAGACGCCATCTCGCATGTAGAAACATAGAAACATAGAATGTGACGGCAGATAAGAACCATTTGGCCCATCTAGTCTTTTTTTTCTTTTAACCCCTTAAGGACACAACTTCTGGAATAAAAGGGAATCATGACGGAATATTTCCGTCATGTGTCCTTAAGGGGTTAAATAAACTCTCCTCCTTTATGTATAAAATATTATCAAGAATATACATTTAATGAAAGTGGACATGGGTGCCATTTTTTTAATGATTTGAGAAACAAATCCAAATTTATTTCACTGCATAATTCTATTTTTTTTTATTTTTGGTACTAGAATGTTTCCATAGGAAGCTCTGCTAGAGCACCTACCTCTCAGCCCCATTTTGATATATTCTGTTATAGTGCCTATGGGCGATATTTCCCACCAAAAGGTAAGCCACAAGAAACATGCCACCAACTTTTTTTGTCACAGACAAAGTTATTCAATTAAATGAGAATTCAAAATGAATCCAAAGCGAATTTCAAATTCAAGTTAAAAACAACCAAACTGGAAAAATTCTCTAAGGCATACTTCCTGTTTGGCTACTTTGGTCCTAAATTTGAAATTCACTTTGAATTCTCACTTTAGTGATTAACTCTGAAAACAAGGGCAAAAAAGCAATTTGTCGATAATAATTTTACATACTTAAATGACAAAACATGCAAAATTTACAAAATATGCAAAATTTTTGAAATTTTTTACAGCACATCGCAAGCTACAAAGATATTTCCACTGATGGACTTATCTACAGGAAGCCGCAGTCATACTTATGGAACACTGGTCAACAAGAAGGAAAAAAAAATAAAACTTATGAAACGTTTCACATTTGGTTCCTCTCTGTTCCATCTGAATCTGTTCATTAAGAAAAGAAAATTCAGGTTTCTCTACCTCAAAGAGTCTACCGTGTCCAAATGTGGGGCAGGAAGTTCTTCAGAGAAACCTTTGCATGTAGCTGCGATCTCTTAACGTAATGTCTTAGCGCAACAAAACACTTCCGTGTGTAGTTTATTGAGTGTTAAAAATCTGTGTAACAGAACATAGCATTAAATGACGGGAGTGCAGAATTAGCTGATGCCCGGCGCATTTCATGCCTTGAGGAAATTTGCCAAAGCCCTAAGCATTTCACACCTATGGGAAAATATGTTAATTTTATGACTCGGGACTCAGAGTGATAGGTTTTTCAGGGAATTGCCCTTTCATTTTATAGGTAATGCATGGATGCATTTAAAAAAAGTTAATCATAAGGACTCCCCTCCATTTATCTTTTTTTTTCAGGTTTCCTTTCTATTTTGTTGTGATGGATAACTATTTTGGGCCTTGTACTGGTTAGACCTTCTTGAATGGAATTGTAATGAATAAATAACAGCCTTTACTTGATGTCTTTTGAGATAACACAGATCAAAACCATTGCAATCAAATCTTATGACTAGAGCAGAAAATGTTCTCTCAAACTTCCTTTTACCCAATTTCAATTTAACTGATTAGTAGAACTTTGTGTCCATAGGTCTGGCAATTGCCTACACGTTGTGCTCCCATTATGTTTATAGTAAGATGGAGAAAAGGAGAATATATAATGGCACAATACATATTATATGGCTCCAACAGTACAAGAATTGACAGGACAGTCATGAATACATAACACTTTTTTGAGACTTTAAGCAGAGGACAGTGTTCTACAAAAATATTTTCTAATGACTTCATGGCATTCAGACCACACAAGAGCTTTGCAGAAGTCCTCTACACCTGGGCAGCCCTTATTGTGGGTGGTCAATCTGGTGTACGTGCACGCCAAATAGACATACCTCCTTTCCAAGCAGGCCCTTGCACATCTACAACACCAGTACTATACACAGCATCACTTGCATGCCCCCACCTTATATTACATTTTTATTATCCATTGAAGGAAGACATAAAATATATTTTCCGGAAATAGTATCCAACTTTTTTTTTTCTACCAGGCTCATCATTGACGGAGAAATAAACTGTGGAATGTTAAGTGTTATGACCATTCCAACAAGCCACTTCACCAAAGTTCTATACTGCTAAATGTGCCTGGTCAGCATAAGTTACTATGAAATGGAAAGATCTAGGTGCAACAAGAGCTAGTCCTTTAAACAAGCATATACACATAAAAGTATACAGATTTGGCAGCCTTAATGATTTGTAATAATTGATAAATATTGCATTGCGGGACCTCTGGCTGAGCTAGGGTTAATAGCATCTCCCCCTTCTCTCTAAATTTTCTTTCGAGGACTATGAAGAAAGCTCTCTCGGCTGCATAACCCCTTGATTTATATTCCTTTCATGGTTTTTAAGATCTGCTTTAGCACATCATACAGTATAATAACAGCTCAGTAATTGTTTTGGCGGATCCTTCCCCGCACTTAATTATTCCTCTGTCATACACTGGCCTCCGTCTCACACAATAACCTTGCCATGCTATGAGAGCCAGGCAAGGGAAATATACAAAAGGGATGTAGGTTAACATAACATAGGGTGCAAAGTGAGGAGCCACTAAAGATTTTAATACAATAGAAAATATAACTAAAGAAAATGTTTTGTGTTCATTTCAGGAAGTTACTAAAGACAAAACATGAAGCAGATATTCCTAAAAGGAATTCTCCGTCATGGTAGTTAAAAGATAATAAACAAAATTCTTTCTGGAAGGAGATAGAGAAAACAAAACATTCACTGTAATTGTTCACTGTATACAATATATTAGAAAATAAACTGAGTAACACAAAGTTGTAAGTAACTAAACATAAAAAGAAAATGATGCTTAAAGGAACACTACACGGTCAAGAACACAAACATGTATTCCTGACCATATAGTGAAAAAAAAAACATCTAGGCCCCCTGCCCTCCTAAATATAGTAAAATTGTATCTTTATTCCAGTCTGCTTGTGCTGGCTCTGCCCCTGATCTGCCTGCTTGGCGGACATCATCAGAAGTGATGATCTCAGTCAATCACAATGTTTTCCAATATGAAAGCATTGGATTGGCTGAGATGGTCAATTCTGATTATCTTAGCCAAGGAGGCGGGCCACTGGCGGAGCCAAACACCACCCTGGCAAATTAGCATCTCCTCATAGAGATGCATTGAATGATTGCATCTCTATGAGCAAAGTTCAGTGTCTCCATGCAGAGGATGGAGACGCTGAAATTCAGTCACACTGTGCAGCACTGGGTTGTCCCAATCTATGGACAAATTTGATCATCGTGGTGGTGAGTGATTTAAAAAAAGGCCTTGGGTATAGAAATTGGAATGGTCTGGAACAAGTAAAGAAGTTGTGGCAGCAAGTTTAGTTTCAGGGCGTTGATTCTACCGAACCAGGAGATGCATAGGCTTCCCCAGGTGGCCATGTCGGCTTGCAACGTGCGGAGGATGGGCACGAAGTTCTCTTGGTAGAGGTGCACCGTGTCTTTGGTGAGCTAGATGCCAAGATATTTAAGTCGATTCACACACCATTTGAAGGGAAACTGCACCTTGAGTTGGGCTATGTCCGTTGTGATTTGTCAGGTAATCTCTAAATCCTGGACAGGTATTGGGTACTTGAGGACTGGGTTGAGAACCCCTGATCTAGGCTTTGAATGAACCTTTACCTTTTTCTTTATTCAAAACAGGATTTATTTATTGCTTAAGTATCTAATTTAACTTTGGTGCAATTTCTCCCTGTGCTTATTAGCCGCCTCTGCTCATTCCAGTGAAGGTGATTTCCAGCATAATTTTTTCAGTTGCACATTATTTACCAGATTGCATTATTAGAAAGTAAAACCGTGGTTTGAAGCTTTTATGCTCTTCACATTCATAATTACTTGTTTGTCTGCAAGTGGCAGTGCTACAGGGGTCTCTGACAATTCCCATTTACACATTTTTATTCATCTGTCAATATTTTATATTGTTCAAACATACTTCAACATATTTTATTTCAATAATTGCTTAGGAGTGGTTTGTGCGGTCCAAATGTCACTTAGTAATACAGTCATTCTCCATTAGCATTATACGAGCAATCGAGTAGTACTCT
The DNA here is from genome assembly GCA_933207985.1 of Pelobates cultripes. Taxonomy (NCBI): domain Eukaryota; kingdom Metazoa; phylum Chordata; class Amphibia; order Anura; family Pelobatidae; genus Pelobates; species Pelobates cultripes. Next base: position 44,344,505 of record OW240916.1, read on the forward strand.
ACATTATTATTGAGCACATTCTAACCAAATTATATAGGATTAATAAATAGTGTCAGAATATATCAAGTCTGTATAGAGTAGCCTTTAGTGAGACTAAACAGGGTAGGTTGGTTTATATCTTATCTTATCTGTAAGTGATGATCCAGGTACTCAAGTAAATAGCATAACACACAGCAATGTTTTGACCCAACCAGGTCTTTGTCAAGCTCGTCAGGTCGAAATGTTGCTGTGTGCCTGGATTATCACTTTACTTTACATATTCACTGTGGGGTCTGGCCTGCCCCTGATCCTGTGCGTCGTGGTAGCCTGGTGAGTGTGGTCTCCCTTAACTTACTGTAATTATATACTAGACTTATGCACCGCAGAAAAATTCGTTTTTAGACCGAACGACTTTATATGAAAATGGAAAATAATGTGCATGTGCAGGTGCATGTACTTTCAGGAAAAAGAATCAGATGAACCAAAAGGGCCCAAAAATGGACCAATCAGTGTACTGCAAAATTAATACACAGGGTTGGAGTAACCGATAGGTAGAATAGGCAGCCACCTGGGCGAACAGCTGGAGGAGAGCACTCTGTACAACTTCATACGAATTTCATGTCATTTGGACATTCGGATGCTTATGAATGTCTGAAGTGAAGAAGTCCCAAAGCACAGAAATTCCGAAGTGACGAAGTTCGGTAGTTCGGAAGTGCCTTAGTGATTTTGATTTTTGAAAAGTAGAAAAACAAGAGAGAGGGAGGGAAAATTACGTGAATGATGACAGGAATCTTGACCAATAAGCTAATTACTTTTGTGCAATGCTTGCTTGCCCAATCCTGTTTCACTATTCCCTGTCCAATGAAATGATCAATAGACATGTGCAATTCGTTTCGTTCTGAATGTACATTAATACGAATTTCATGCCATTCAGACATTCGGATGCTTACAGGAAGTGCTCTCAGAGAGAAAAAGATACACATAAATGGGTTTGGGACAAAGAGACACACAAAGGTGCGGGAGGGACAGAGAGGCACAGAGAGGGCTGGGGGAGGAGGGGCAAAAAGATACACAGAGGGTTTGAAGGACAAATAGACACCAATTGAAAAAAAACGCACGTCTTGATGAAAACAAGGACCCTTTTTTTACATGTATCATTGTTTTATTTTGTGGAGTTTGAATACTCTGTTTTAACCCATATTGGTAAATAAATTCCTTTACATTTATTTATATTTTTCTTCATCTCCATTCGCTCTCATTGAGACCCCAAGGTTCCTACAAGGAAGTGTAACCATGCAAAAAGTTAGGAGCCAGTTATATTAAACAGGCTCCTAAAAAGGTTAGCAAATTTCTTAATTTTAAGTGTGTTTTAAGCAGAACTACTAGCACTTAGATGGTTGTACTATTTATGTTTTCCATAAAATCCTGAGGTCAAAATCATTATAGAAGAAGGTCTGTAAGCCACCTTAAAGGGCCCCAAAAGCGCATATTTTAGAGCCTATATCCAAAAGGCTCTATAACATGTGAGTGAGACTACATATGTACCTTTTCACTCTCTGGATATTGTTTAAAACATATTGAACCAAACTCTGTATATTTTCTTCCTTTCTTTGCATGCCTATATACTCCATACAAGTTAAGGGGGTAACTAATCTTTAAAATAGCGCTGCACTCTCACTTTTGTGTTTAGGTGGTACACACAGAGGGGCTGGAGGAGAAGAGAAACACACAAAGGGGCTAAGGGTAAGAGACACACAGAGGGGCTTGGGGGGAGAAAGAGACCCACACAGGTAATGGGGAAAGAGAGACACGGAGGGCTGGGGAAGGTGAAAAAGAGGCACACAACAGAGTTGTGGGAGAAAGCGAGACACAAAGGACCTGGGAGAAGGAAGATTTTTTGTTTTGCGGGGGAGGGGGGCAAGTAATAGAGAAAAATAGGAGGAGATGTATGTATCTATTAAATATTGTAAATATTGTGTGTATATATATATATATATATATATATATATATTAGTGCTCCCTTTATTCCCTCACTTTTTTTACTCATCAATCAACTCTTTCTTGGCATTACAGGCAAAACTCTGAATCAGGAATCAAACAAACAAATCCAGATTACATTTTTTTTTCTTTTTAAGGAAACGAATCTCAAAGTCTATTATCTTTTATTTTTCTCCAGATGGAATCAAGATGATGCAAGTAAAAGGGAATTTTAGGTCACTGACAGTGACAGACGTTCATATTTCTGAATTGTAAGAGCAAAATGTTGGTGCCTGGCACTTAATGGATCCTTTACATTTGGTCTTCTGATTTCCAACACATGCTTAATGTTAGACATGTCTCCTTCTTGCTTAAACTTCCCCTGACAAGATGATTGAGGTAAAAGCCTTAGCCTGTCCATTTAGGAAAGGGGCAGTAGAAGAAAATCCAGAAAGGAGTTCCAGGGTCAAAGATGCTGTGATTGAGCAGAAGTTGGGAAGTCATAGTTCTATAATACTCTCTCACCAAACGGGTTTCCTCTTTTCATATTATATTGTCTACCTCCCTCTCTCTGCAAGTTTTTCAGATTCACATTTAATGAGGACAGCAACAATAACACATTTAGTGCTTAGAGCCCTTAAAAGGAGCACTCTAAGCACCATAACCACTAATAGTGCTTATGGTGCTAGTCGTGCCCTGGCTCCCTCTCCAGGCAAGAAGTCAAACTTTATGTGGATGGTTTAACAACTTACCTGTGGTGCACCGGGTGCCTGTTACAGCCTCCAGGAGAGCAGTGAGCCTCCTGTGCAGTGAGCTTCTGGTTCTCCTCGAGGCACATGACCAATGTACACAAGGTAAGTTGTAAGTGCACCAGGGCACTCCACATTTATCCTTATATGTATACTTCTGTATATAACAAGTTTGGGGTATGTTTTTTTTTGCTCTTTAAAGGTTCACTATAGACACCAGACCCACTAGCAGGACCAAAGTTCAGTGTCTCCACTCCCTGCACAGAGACATCGAACACGCTCCTGTAGATGTTTTGACACAATATCTCTATGAGAAGATACATGTCTATGATTGCTGTACATGTGCACTACCCCCCAATGCTTTCATATTGGGAAGCATTAGGTTAGCTGAGATCATCAGCATTGATGATCTCAGCAAGGTGGGGGTTGATTGTGGTGAGACCAACGCGCCGAGGGAAGAATCACAAGTAATATGCTTTATTTTAAGTTAATTCGGGTAGAAAGGGGGAGGCTAAACTGATATTATAACACTTTAGCATGTGGAACATGCTTGTATTCCTAACACTATAGTGTTCTGTTAATGTTGGGTGAAATGATTAGTTTCCATATTATATCCCACAGTGGTTTTTGCTCCTTTCTTCTAACTAGAATCTATTGCATGTGTATTTTAAATCAATTTCCAATCAATCCACAACACTGTTGCCAGGTCTGTCTGCATCTCCAAACACTCCACATTAGCTTTCATTATGCAGATTCATTCACTTCATTCCAATAGCCTCTGTTTACATAGTAACTTAATCAGATAGCAATTTAGAGGGTAAAAAAATTGTAACTTCATAACTAGTTTTTCTATGTAAGCCAGCAACCTACAGTTGTGAAAGGCATCTCTTGAATTATTCTGTACAACCTCTCTTATCAACCAATTTCATATTTTAAATAATGTATACAATGAATCTTTTCTGCTGCTTTAAGTGAAATCTCCATTCCTCAACTCTCAAGAGATTGTCCATTGTTCAATACTGTTACGGAACAGGCCACCAGGCAGCTATTTCCAGTGACCCTGAATTTACTTGCATAATAATGTTTATATGGAATTAATGTATACATTTAAATTTAAAAATGTTACAACACTGGTCAAATACCCTTAATAATCAAACATTGTAAAGATGACCATAAATACCCTTAAATATGTATCTCCTTAATTTTATCTCACATATGCTCTCCATTACATATATAGCTTCTGTATTGTGCTTTGATAACTCCATGTGCTTCTGGCCAATAACTATTTGAAACATTACATGTTCATGAACCAGATCAGGTGCTTGACAGTAACTCTGTTATCTAACAGCAAATGTCATTAAAGGGTAATCCAATCACCATGACTACATCTGCTTTTCGAAGTGGTCATAGTGGTAGGAATCTGTATGTGCAGTGTTTCTGCATGAAATCCCTAACAGACAGAATAATATGCACTTTTGTGCCTGGGGCTAGTTGCATGCATTACTCTGTTCCTGGCTTCCTAATGTCAATTCTGCGAAAAAATGATGTCTGTCATTAGAGTGCCGGTGACAGGCACAATGATCATCTCCCTTGCAGCGCTATCTGTAAGGGGAAGCATTCAACTTACATCCCTCCCTTTGTGAGCTTCCTTAATCACCTCCCCACCAATGATTGTAATTTAATTTAAATTTTGAATTCTTTTTAATTCCCTCCTCCGCTCTCTCCTTACCCTGTCCACTCTATCTTCTACCCAGCTCAGAGCAGGTAGAATGTTACAGTAAAATGCTTTTCAATGAGAAGCATTTGATTTGAGTACCAGTGGGCAGTGGTGATGTCAGATGGAGGCATGGAAATCAGCGCAGGTAGCTTACCACAGTGCTTTACTAGATAAGTTTATTCCTTATTTGCAGGATTATATGAGGGATAGCTATTTAATAATGCTCAGTAGGGCATTTAAAACCAAATAAAAATATTTTGAGTAACCCTTTAAGCTCAGTTATGAAGATATACTATTAAATGGAAACCCTAAACAGGGCAACTCCGTTTTTATCAAAGCCCAGCTTTTTGTTTGAGCTAAAATAATGCCACATTCTCTCTAGAAATCTTTCCCCGAGAGCAAGGCAATGGTAGACAATAAGCACCAAGGGTGACCTAGCCCAGTTCTTAAAGCTACAGCCTATTGATGACATCCAAGCATGGACAGATATAAACAGATAAAGTAGAAGTCACGTGTCCACATTATCCCGGGCATTCGGGTGCTAGGAAGAATATTGGGCTTTGGGTCCTAGGAACCTTGTTTATTTTGAACCTCAAAATGGTAAAAAATGGTTTGACAAAAACTGTAAAGAATTCCACCCAAAGTCTTGCAACTGCATAATGTTGTAGTTGTTATGGTACTTAAAGGAATGTAACTGCTTAATCTCATTGAAGTGGTTATAGTTCCTGGAGCCGGTGCTATCCTTCCATTCAGCGTTAAACAATTTTTAATGTTTTAATGCTAAATGAAGGTCCCTGTCACCCCATCCCATCTGAGCAGGTTGGACCAATGGATAGCTGTGATTGGCTAAGAGTGCCAGCTGACCATTGCTGGTACAGATTGGTATGGCTAGAAGGAAGTGTGTAATCTCTGCCTTAGCCATACCTCTAGTGGGGACCAAGCTATGGGTAGCCAGGGATCCTCATTCAGAGTCAAACAAGTTGAAAATGTTTGAACACTGAATGGTGGGACAGTGCCACAATTCAATGAGATGAAATGTAGTGCCTACAGTGTCCATTTAAAGTGTTCCTTTATTTACTGTTTTTGACCCAGTTCCTTTTTTGACCACAGCAAACCAACCTTTAAATGGACACTGTAGGCACTTTACCTTTTAGCGTAAGGCCTGACCACTCAAGGTTCTGATAATACACCTTTGTGTCTTTTCTACTATATACTTTGGTAAAGAACAAACCTGTACTTTGTTGATGGATTTTACAATCATGACATGTGGAAATAAATATATTTTTTCTGTCCAAACTCTCCTTTCGATTTCAGAGTTTAGAATCACACAATGTAACAAAAAAACTATGAAATGTACCTAGTACCTAAAATGTTGTTATAAAGTAATACAGATTCATTATTTGAAATAGCTCATCTTTTATGCTTAGAACTGAAAAGTCCATTAGCCTTGCTTGTCGCTGTAGTGCAGTACATTGTGTCATATAAGCATATACCAAATATCCTTTGAGCCTGTTACCTAGGGATATAGAGGTTGCAATTTTACCATTATGAGAAATACTCTACAAAAATCAACACAAAATTAATCTGTGTCCTAAGCAGTGCTTTCATAGGGCACAGACAAGGTAAACAACATTCGGTAAATTGTATTGAGAGAATGGAAAATTGTACATTGAGAGAAAAAGATTAAAAAATGAATAACAAATAGTTATAGTTTAAAATTGACAATATATTACAATATAGTGCAATGAGAAGTAGTCATACACAAGTGGCATAACAAATAATGGCATATTGAAACAATGTGGCCATGCTCGTATGAACTACATCTTAAAAAGAATAGAAGGGAATGCCTATTAAGATAGATTAGAATGTTTCAGATTTGATCTCAAAGTTTCAGGTCTGACAGCTGACTGACACGCTTTTGGGTCAAGCCATTCTTCTCTGCAGGGAGGGAAATAATGTTTAGCTACATCTCGGCAAGTACTGATTTGTGCCACAAAAACAGAGATATCAGTGCATCAGTATCTATATAACAATATACATAACAACACAGTGAGATAGCTTAGTGATTAGTGCTCCAGGTGTGTTATTTTTTGTTTAAAGGGACATGCATCATGTGACAATTATTTATTTATTTTAAACCAGCATGCACTTTTAAATAAATATACAAACCAAAATAAGAAAAGAAATACTTTGAAAAATATGTAATAAACATTTATAAACTTACTTTGAATTTGGTCAGATTGCATTGTTGGGCACGTCTCTCATATAGGGGAATATCTTCAGACCTTAGCTTGGTTGCTTCATCTAAGTGTTGCTTCTAAGTGTGTAGTTGGAGATATTCTGTAAAGTTTTACAGAAGCTTCAACTGTCTAAGAGTTGTGCTAAGAGCTTTCTTTTCTACTGTTACAGGTAAGATTCATCTGTAGGAAAAGGTTACTGATTGCACAAGGTTTGAATTCCTGTTGGTAATTATAAGGCATTTGATTTGATTAGTCAGTTACTTGCTATTGATTGCTGTTTAAATTAGCTATTGTTTGCAAATAAGCAGAGGCCTACCCAGGTGTTAAACATTCCTAGTGGGTGGTGATTTTAGGAGCTATATAAGAGTTGTCATTAGCTTGGCTAATATAACTTAGTTGCTTCATCTAAGTGTTGCTTCTAAGTGTGTAGTTGGAGATATTCTGGAGAGTGTTGCTTCTAAGTGTGTAGTTGGAGATATTCTGGAGAGTGTTGCTTCTAAGTGTGTAGTTGGAGATATTCTGGAGATACCCTGGAGGTAATCTGAGGTATTCAGGAGGATAAAGAAAAAAGTTAAGATTTGTTTGATTTAAATTATTCTCCTCATTGGAATGGCAGACTTAGTTCAGTGTAATAGTTTCTATGCATTTGTTTCACGTTCCACTTTTTGGAGATTTGGTTGTTGTCTAATCTGTAGACAGTTCTCTATCTTGCGGCAGGAGATTGTATTTTTGAAGTCTGAGATTTATAAACTATCTGGTGAACAAACTCAGACTGGAACTGCTGCAAAGCCAATGCCGCAGAGACATACTAGGAATAGCAGATGGATTACTGTAGGATCTGGTAGACTTAGAGTTGTGGATAAAATACATTTTGCACAGTCTGTTGCTCTACATAATTCATTTTCTGCACTTTAAGAGTGTAATGGTGTTGTGGAGAGAGGCACTGAGGCTAGTGGTGTTGTGGTGAGAGGCACTGAGGCTAGTGGTGTTTTGGAGAGAGGCACTGAGGCTAGTGGTGTTGTGGAGAGAGGCACTGAGGCTAGTGGTTTTGTGGAGAGAGGCACTGAGGCTAGTGGTGTTGTGGAGACCGGCTTGGAGACTATGGGGAGGCCTAATAGAAAGCAGTTGTTGTTGGGGGATTCCATCATAAGAGGGGTGGAGATGGACAATGGTGGTCTTGTGAGGTGTCTTCCTGGAGCTACTGCTCACAGAGACAGGAGACGTATCTGTAATATTGTTAAGCAAGCAAAGCAGGAAGGGGAATTGGATGTACTTGTCCATCTAGGGACAAATGACTTGGCTTGCAATGACGTTTCAGAGGTTAAGGAAGTTTTTAGTGTTTTTGCCAAGTATATACGGCAGGTTGCTTCCACACTGTCATTCTCTGAAGTTCTGCCTGTGCATAACACTCAGAACAACAGGCGGATGCGTATTAGGGACTTAAATTTGTGGCTTGGTGAATGGTGTCGGGAGCAAGGATTTAGTTTTATTTCTCATGGTAGCTCTGTTTGGAATGGAAATAAGCTGTACAAAAAAGATGGTTTGCATCTTTCTCAAAAAGGAACAAATGTTCTCAGTGAGCAGTTCAGAGGTTTTGCTAGGATGTATTTAAACTAGGGGGGGGGGCAAAAGGGTGATAAAACATCAATCCAATTGTCCCCCAAAACAAGGACAGAAGGTGCCTGTAGCAAGTGTGTTTAAAATGATAAGCTTAGAGTCATGTCTACAAATGCTCGCAGTTTAGGGAAAAAGATCCATGAACTTGTGGCAATAATGGCAACTGATAGTGTAGATTTAGTCGCTGTTACTGAGACATGGTATAATGAGAAAAATGACTGAGACATAGCAATACCAGGATACTCTTTATATAGAAAAGATAGGGAAGGCAAGAAAGGGGGAGGGGTGGCCCTGTATGTGAAGGATAGCATAAAATCTAGCCTAATAAAAGTTAGTGAGGCAAACATAGAGTCTGTTTGGGTTACGTTAGAATTTGGTAATCACACAGTAACTCATGTAGGTGTGATTTATAGGCCCCCAGGACAAACTGAAGAGTTAGATAATCTTCTAGTTGAGGAAACAGCTAAAATGACAATGAAAGGGGAAGTTATCATCATGGGTGACTTTAATCTTCCTGATGTAAATTGGAAAACAAAGTTAGCTACTTGTGCCAGGAGCACACATATTCTAAACTCCCTACTGGGATTGTCTCTAAAACAAGTTATTGAGGAGCCAACTCGTAAAGAGGCCATACTAGATTTGGTGTTAACAAATAGAGATTTGGTATCAGATATTACTGTAGGTGAAAGTTTAGGATCCAGTGATCATCAGTCAGTGTGGTTTAATATAAGAACAGTGACTGAGTCACACCACACAAAAACAAAAGTTTTAGACTTTAGAAAAACAGACTTTTCTAAAATTAGAATATGTGTAGAGGAGTCATTATCAGACTGGAGCAATTTAAATGGAGTCCAAGAGAAATGGGATTATTTAAAAGTTGCACTATTGCGGCAACAGAAAATTGCATTAGGCTTGTCAGTATGGTCTAGCTGACTGCCTCAATGAATATTTTTGTTCTGTATTTACAGATGAAAATTAAGGAAAGGGACCACAGTTGAGAAAAAGGATAAATGAGTCATTTATTACACGTGAGTTTACAGAGGAAGAGGTTCTATTTCAACTGTCAAATGTAAAGACAAATAAGTCAATGGGACCTGATGGAATACACCCAAAGCTATTAAAAGAGCTTAGTGGTGTACTAGCAAAACCATTAACAGATTTATTTAACCAATCATTGTTAACAGGAGTAGCCCCAGAAGACTGGAAGTTAGCGAATGTTGTGCCCATTTACAAGAAAGGTAATAGGGAGGAGTCGGGCAACTATAGGCCAGTGAGCCTTACTTCAGTAGTGGGGAAAGTGATGGAAACCATGTTAAAGGATAGGATTGTTGAACATCTAAAAACACATGGATTTCAAGATCAGAGACAACATGGGTTTACTTCAGGGAGATCATGCCAAACTAATCTTACTGATTTTTTTGATTGGGTAACTAAAATTATAGATCAGGGTGGTGCAGTAGACATTGCTTACCTAGATTTCAGTAAGGCTTTTGACACTGTTGCACATAGAAGGCTTATCAATAAACTGCAATCTTTAAGTTTGGATACCAATATTGTTGAATGGGTAAGGCAGTGACTGAGTGACAGGCAACAGAGGGTTGTAGTTAATGGAATATATTCGAAGCTTGGACTTGTCACCAGTGGGGTACCTCAGGGATCTGTACTTGGACCCATTCTCTTTAATATTTTTATTAGTGATATTGCAGAAGGTCTTGATGGTAAGGTATGTCTTTTTGCTGATGATACTAAGATATGTAACAGGGTTGATGTTCCAGGAGGGATAAGCCAAATGACAAATGATTTAGGTAAACTAGAAAAATGGTCAGAATTGTGGCAACTGACATTTAATGTGGATAAGTGCAAGATAATGCATCTTGGACGTAAAAACCCAAGGGCAGAGTACAGAATATTTGATAGAGTCCTAACCTCAACATATGAGGAAAGGGATTTAGGGGTGATTATTTCTGATGATTTAAAGGTAGGCAGACAATGTAATAGAGCAGCAGGAAATGCTAGCAGAATGCTTGGTTGTATAGGGAGAGGTATTAGCAGTAGAAAGAGGGAAGTGCTCATGCCATTGTACAGAACACTGGTGAGACCTCACTTGGAGTATTGTACACAGTATTGGAGACCGTATCTTCAGAAGGATATTGATACCTTAGAGAAGGTTCAGAGAAGGGCTACTAAACTGGTTCATGGATTGCGGGATAAAACTTACCAGGAAAGGTTAAAGGATCTTAACATGTATAGCTTGGAGGAAAGACGAGACAGGGGGGATATGATAGAAACATTTAAATATATAAAGGGAATCAACACAGTAAAGGAGGAGACTATATTTAAAAGAAGAAAAACTACCACAACAAGAGGACATAGTCTTAAATTAGAGGGACAAAGGTTTAAAAATAATATCAGGAAGTATTACTTTACTGAGAGGGTAGTGGATGCATGGAATAGCCTTCCAGCTGAAGTGGTAGAGGTTAACACATTAAAGGAGTTTAAGCATGCGTAGGATAGGCCTAAGGCTATCCTAACTATAAGATAAGGCCAGGGACTAATGAAAGTATTTAGAAAATTGGGCAGACTAGATGGGCCGAATGGTTCTTATCTGCCGTCACATTCTATGTTTCTTACTCATCCATCTCAATCTCTGACCAGTACATTAAAGGGACAAAATAGTTACGAGAACAAATATAGTTTAATGTAATTGTTCTGGTGTGTGTATAGTATGCCCCTGCAGGCTCTTTAATGTAAGCACTGCCTTTTCACCTATAGTGTCAGCCAAGGAAGCAGATCAGGGACAGAGCCAGCACTGGCAGACTGGAATAAAGTTAATATACTAATATATTTAGAGGGGCAAGGGAGGGCCAGGGGTGGTCTAGGTAGTGTTTGTGTTCCTGACCCTATAGCTTTTCATTATTTCCCTTTCTGCTAAAGAACTTTTGTAAATTAGTGGAAACTTTATCACATAAACTCCTCTAAGGATTATATACATTAGATTTGTGCATGGCAAATTTATTTTCCAAAAATAAAGAAAAAAGTCTGTGCATCTAAGTAGGAGGAACAGTAGAAAAATCTAGATGTATGTATTGATATATATATTTAATCATTTAATATTTCTCTGAATAAAATGTAACTTTTAGTGACAGTCTCCAAGCCATCAACCATCTTTTTTCCCATCAATCATCTTTTTTTTTTTTTATTGGTGCGACACGCAGAATTACAATTCACAAATCAAAACAAATCAAAACAAACATGCTCAATCAACCATTGTGCATTTCATTTGGTTTGTGATTCGGTTACATTTCGGCTCAGATTTCGGGAATTCAAACAATCACCCGATCGGCCCAAATTTGGATAAATTGCACTTAAGAATTAAACAAATCCCCAGATAAGGAGCTATAACAAGAAACAATAAAAGAGAAGTTTGATTTTTACACTGAACATATTGCAATGTTTTTTGATAGACAGTACGTTGTGCTATTAGATGATGTTCTAATTAGAATATAATTGGCATTCATGATGACAAAGCCCTTAGCCGTTATGAATGTTCCCAGTGTTCTCATATACTCTATTATGTAGCAACGCATTTGCTTGGTCTTTCCCTAAACTAAGAGTAATCCAGACGTGGACCCCACGCTTTCTGTGCCTAGGGAGGTATCAGGGCCCAAAGAAGGCCAAAACAATTGTCCGGGGTTTCTGTATCTCTCGTACAGAGAGGACTTGCCAGCATTTAGGTTCTGGACTGTCCTTATAGGTGGGATCAGTCTGATATGTAAATAGTGCAGGTTCCCTCTGTAATTGCTCAAGTTTCCTTTTGCCCATTCTCAGAGTTTTCGTAATCTCTGTTTTTGTAGCAATTCAGTTAAAAATGATGCTAGGGATGTATTAATGAGACAGGTGGCTTATTATACAACTAAAATATATGTTATATATTTGATTTGTATTTAATTTGATTTAAGTTGATATGCTGGCTTCATATTTTAACAATAATGGTTCATGTACATATGTATCTGTGTTATAATCTATATTGATTTATAGTATTTAATAGCATGAATTGTTATGTGGGATGAACTCAGATTTGTTATTTTTTTTTTTAAATCAGGTTATATTGTGCATTATGAGACAAAAAATTTTTATATGGTATATTGGGAATTTTATGCAGGAACATTCAGTTATTTCATATATGCAAATGAACCCACACGTTTATTTGATTTTGACTGTGAAGTGATTTGTCTTGAAGTTATAACTATGCAATGGCCTCTTGTACTTATTTCACTGTAGTATTTTCACAGTTTTGTAGATGAAATCAGTCAGGGGGAATTTGAGACAATCAGGTAGAATTAATGATCACTACTTGTAATCAATGAAACAGTGAAAAAAAAACAAAAAAAAAACACATCATATGCCCAAAACACTAATGAAAAAAAAAAAATCTTATTCTAGAAAGATTTCCCCTCAAACAAAATGATTACAGATTCTGGAGTTAACATTGCATTTAAATTGTTCCAACGTACCAACCTATCGCGTTTACAATTACAACATTGAGAAGTTTATTTGATGTACCACTTTACCTTGATATTTACCGGTTACTGTAGAAACCAACAAGATGCTCCCAATGGCAAATACAAGTTTGAAACATGACCTCTTCTCATAGTATTTACTGCTGGTAATTTGAAGAATCAAATTCAAGAGGCGGCTATGCCAGTTCATCGTGAATCTCAAGGTCTACCGCAGCGAAACACACCTCTTGGGGATTCTTTGAAATCTCAACACTCATCTTCGATGTGCTCCAGGGTAGAATTCATCTCTGATCTCCATCAGTATTCGTGAAGAACATGAATTTTTCATTCTCTGTCCTATGCAGACAAACGTACCTGCAACAATATGTTTTGGGACACAGTCACTGTGACGAGATGTAATAACCTCCCCGTGTTGTTCGAAGAAAAAAACAAAACAAAAAGAAAAACAATAGATTAGGTAGAAATCCTTAATAATTCTTATGGTATTTTCATATTCATTGTGGCAGGAATCAGACAATTAAAACAGCTTCGGCCATTGTAAAAATATGAATAACAAAACTTCCATGATGGGTGATAATATTTGATCTATAAACTGTGCTATTGAATTTGCTGGCCAATATATAGATTCAGTATTTAACTTGAATTTTTCATTACAATGTAGTAAGTTGAGTACAGTGACACCATAATGTGCATTGTTATATTATGTACATTATTACACAGCAAGCCAACAATGCCTGCAGCGGTGTGCATTGCTTTCTGGGATAATATCAGCAGCATAGTTGCAGTCATTATCTGTATATCAATATAAATTATATATCTCCATCACAATGTATATATGAAACTGTAGCCTAGATAAAGTGCTATTGCATCATTATTGTGTAATAGGGACAATTTCACTAGAGTGAACAAGCAGGTATTTTTATTTTTTATATGAATAAAATGATAAAAGATGAACAGATATTGATTTTATTCATCAAAGAAAACTTCATACAATAGATGGAGATGTATTTTTCTTAAACTGCCCCACCCAGCATTGAAAGGGTTAAAGGGATACTATAGTGTAAGGAATACAAAGCTGTATTCCTTACATTATACTTCCCTTTGCCCCACCCCCACCCCCCTCCCATCCTTTATCTCACCCACCGGGACTGTAAAGGTTTAAAAAAACAAACCTTACTGTACTCACCCGATTCCAGTGCTGTGTTGGTGCTCCGCCTCCTCCAACGTCACCCGACAGGTGGCTAATGCGCAAGCAAAAAGTGAGGATGTCTACTAGAGGCAGTTTTAGTCCTGCAAGGTAATCATTGTAGTTTCTCTAAAACTGAAATGATTTACATTGCAGGACTATGGGGGACAGGGACATTGCCTCCAGACCACTTCAATGAGCTGAAGTGGTCTCGGTCCCTAAAGTATCCCTTTAAATTCTGTCTAACTCACTCCAAATCTAGGAGAGCCTCTTCACTGCTATCCTTTAACCCCTTAAGGACCAAACTTCTGGAATAAAAGGGAATCCTGACATGTCACACATGTCATGTGTCCTTAAGGGGTTAAACGCTACCCTAAAACCGGTGCCCACATTTTCCTGGTGCACTGCATAGGAACATATTGTGCGCATTAAATGCTGACATTAGCTAATGACCCTCAAATTTAACTCATACATTCAGACTGTACATATTATTATGTTGCCTTGTACTGCAGTGTGATTACAGTACCCATCATTGAAGGGTCGTCCATAGGGACATAAAACCCCACCAGTTTTTATGTGGGATTTTTTTTTTTTTTTTTGTTAAATGGATTATATAGTCTCCAAAACAACTTTAGCTTAATGAAGCAGTTTTGGTGTATAGCTCATGCCTCTGAAGTATCACTGCTCAATTCACTGTCCGTTTAGGGGTTAAATGACTTTTGTTTATATTTATGCAGCCCTAGCCACACCTCCCCTGGCTGTGACTGACACAGCCTGTATGAAAAAAATGGTTTCACTTTCAATCAGATGTAACTTACTTTAAAAGTTTTTATCTCCTGCTGTTAGGGACCAGGAACCAGACAGAGACAGAACGTAGACGCAAAACACCTTTATTAATAAATAGCAAAAATGAAATAAACCAAAAGCAAAGTGCAGAAGGCAAGCAGGGATCAGGCACCAAAGCGTGTAGTCAGACAAGCCGGGATTAGGAGAACGGAGAGCAGCAGAGTCAGGAACAAAGCCAGAAGTCAGGAATTCACAGGCAAGGAGGTACTGGGACTTGCTGCTTTAATGGAATGCACTGATTAGCAGCAGGGCTGGTTACTAATAATCAGGTGGCAACATTAATGAAGGAGCTGATCGCTCGGACACAGAGAAAGGAAGGGTTGCTGTTTAAAACAGCAAAGAAACCCTGACACCTGCTCTCTAAATTAAACTTTAATCACACACAGTATGCTCCTGCAGGGTCTAGTGAGCTATTAACAGAGCAGGAGACAAGTCATTCTAAATTAAACATAATTTGTCATAAAGGAAGTGTAAACATTAGATGACTCTTTACAGGAAGTGTTTAGGAAGGCTGGGCAAGTCACATGCAGGAAGGGCTGCATAAACAAAGTGATTTAACTCCTAAATGGGAGAGAATTGAGCAGTGAGGCTGCAGAGGCATGAGCTGTACACCAAAATTGCTTCATTAACCTAAAGTTGTTTTTGGTGACTATAGTGTCCCTTTAATAGTTTAGAAACACGCTCATGATTATTTACTAAAGTGATAATTCAAAGTGAATTTCAAATTTAAGGTCAGAGTAGCTGAACTGTAGGATTTTTTCTTATTTGGCTATTTTTAGATGTGAAATTCACTTTGAATTCTTATTTTAATGAATAACCCTGAAAGATTCTGTTTCATTCACACTCACACATTTCCACATTCTTGTGGCCTCTATTTTTCCACACACTAGTCTCTTTGTGTGGTCCTCCTTATTGGTTTTATTTTGGTTGTTGGCACGGTAACTTCACATTGCATCACTTGTTTTCTTGTTTCTTAGCAACCATGCATGGATTATGTTGTCATCATGTTGGTATGCATACTCTCACTTCCGTGTTTGTAACTCTATGCCATGCACGAGTCAATTTTCACATTTCTATTTATATATATATATATATATATATATATATATGGCACAATATACATTTTCACTTAATCTTGATAAGGGCCTGAATTGGCCGAAAACATCAATCTTCTTTGATCTGGAAAGCAACAATACAATAAATTAATCGGGAAAAAGATCTTTGACTGCTACCTACTTCTTTTGCTTAACTATATAACACGGATTTGCACCAAGGCAATCACAAGAGGATATTTATTTAAGGAAAAAAAGTGCCGAGCTACACCTTTAAGTAAGTGTTCTTGCATAGCAAGACCACTTACTGTTATCTCACAAATATATTATTCTTATAATAGCCAAATTTACCACCCTAACTCCTCCCACAGTTTTTACACTACATAGACAGTAATATACCGAAACGTGTGGATTGTTCCCAATTGGCGTGCTATTACTTTGTGGAACGTTTCGCCGAATGGTTCACGGAATATTGTCATTTTTGTGGCGAAATTGGTCCCATAGGAATGAATGGCAAAATGTTCAAAACTAGAGTGGGAGCTGGCAAAAGCTGAAAAATCTGAACATGATTTCTAAATTGCCACCACTCCCTCATTTTCAAGCCCACCTACACAAATCTTATATCAAAACGTTCAGCTATCCCTGCTGCCACTAAGCCATAGTCCTGATAGTTTTCACAATATGACCATTTGTTTGCAACTCACGCCGTCCATTGACATTCATTGAAACTCCACTCTAGCCAGCTCAAATTTGAAGGGCAATTTCTAAACTGCGACTGTGCCTTAATTTTTAACATTTCAGAGACATACTATGCATCAAAACGTAGGTCTGGGTCTTGTGATTCTCACAATATAAAGCTCTTCGACCATTTGAAGACGGCAACCGCCAGTGAAGTGAGCAATTTGGAGCAGTTTGTTTTTAACCCCTCTTCTCTGCCCTATTTGAAATCCATTAGTTCCTGTTGGCAGTTGGTGGAATGTTCGAGGGATTTGAAAGATTTGAAAGTTCTTCTCTGCCCTTGCTGTAGAGTGAGTGAACCACACGCCAACCTTTCCACAGTTACTCCAGCCACTCCAACCACACAACAGTTACTCAAGTCACTCCACCCAGTTACTCCGCCCACTCCAGTTGTAGACTACTGATGGAGGCAAGAACACTTTACACAATTTCCCCAGAAATTGTAGCTTTTCTAGTTTTATATATAATTTAAATATACATACATACATACATAACACTATATATAAAGCCAGAGAAGATTAGAGAGGAAGAGAGTGGGTATGGCAGACACTTCTAGTTTAATAATTCTTACTGCACATTGCTGAGTGTAAGCTCAGCTACCCAGGGTCCACTATCTTCTTCAAACTGCTCAGTAACACTATATCTGAGACCCGAGACACACATACTGAGGCTAGTTCTGAAACAAGTGAAATATAAGTTTTTAGGACCAAGGAAATAATCTTGAAAAGTTTTTATATATGCATTTACTATTTCTTATTCCTTGTTCACTCCACTACCTGAAACATTTAGGAATTTGAAGCAAATGTTAGTTTAATTTTTCTGTAATTATTTTAACTTTATATATTTTAATTCATCATCCATATCATGCATTAAAAAGAAATGAATTATTTTAAACCCGGAGTGTCTGTTTAATACTATGAGTACTGACTTTGTACCCCGAGTATTCATTAGATTTAACTTATATTGTTAAGACATATACAGGGTTATTCACTAAAGGGAGAATTCAAAGTGAATTTCAAATTTTATTAAGACACAAAGGCTCCTATTATACTGCACTCTTTCTTTATTTCCCTCAGCAGCAAAGAAAAATGCAACATTGAAATCAATATAGGAAACAATCAGTAACCTATATCTTCCATAGCAACCAAACAGCCAATCAGATTCCACTCTCCAGTATAATAGGCGGTGTTCACTAAACTACTACCTCTTTCTTTGCTGCTCCCTCAGTTAAAGGATCACTATAGTGGCAGGAAAACAAACTTGTTTTCCTGACACTATACAACCCTTAGGTCCCCCCCCTCCCTTGGCTCTGAAGGGGTTAAAACCCCTTCAGTTACTTATTTTCATCCAGCGCTGGGCTCCCTCGGTGCTGGCGACCTCTCCTCCCACTCCGACGTCAGATCCCGAGTGGAGTGGAATGTGCATGCGCGGCAAGAGCATTCAAACAGTCCATAGGAAAGTATTTCTCAATGCTTTCCTATGGACGTTCTGCACGTTGAATGCGATTTTCGCATCCAGTGTCGCAGAAGCGCCTCTAGCGACTGTCAGGAAGACAGCCACTAGAGGCTGGATTAACCCTGTAATGTAAACATAGCAGTTTCTCTGAAACTGCTATGTTTACATCTGAAGGGTTAAAACCTGGGGGACCTGGGCGACCTTTAATTATTTATTTATGTTACTTTAATTTCTTTCTACCTAACGGTTGCTTTTACTGGATTAGTGGCGTTTTTTGCACCCTTTTCTCTTCATATTTGAACGGTCGTGGCTTTTTTCAGTTAATAGTGTTTGCGCATGCGTACTGTTCGTTACTTCTGCCGTTCGCTAATTTCTATAGTTTTTTCTGTTTTCCCGTGAACACGCATTAGGTACTTTTCGCCATTCATGAAATGTCAAAATTCGCTAAATTTTGCAAAACGGACGCTCTTTCGCATTAAAATTCTATTAGACTCATATGAAGTTAATGAACGACTAAAAGAAATGAATTGTACTCATGCTCAGTTCATGGATCTGGTTGAGAAAATCAGCGAATGAATGGTGTAAGCTAAAAAAAACCCATACGAATGGCGAAAAGTACCGAACGCGGGTTCGCGGGAAAACAGAAAAAAAACTATAGAAACTATGGTGCTTTTTACTCGATAGCCTTACCCCTTCCTGTATAACTTTGTTGGGGTTTAGCAGTTTTGGCGAACAGACGGCTCTTGCCTGCTTCCATAGTCTAGCCGATTTTGCGCGGTGGTGGTTGCGTGCCATCTGTGACAGCAAGTAGACTGTCAGTCAATTCAGTTTTGGAGGAATGTTTGGTCTTGGCCGTAGCTTTACGGCCTTGAATGACCTATGTCGGGGGAGTAGATGCAGTCTACTATCTAGTCAACTATCTGCTGCGCTAATTGTTGGGCCTGTAAGAGGGCCTGGGTAATAGTATGCGACAGAGAAGTCGACATAGAGCCCATGGTAGATACCATAGCCTGCATAATGGATCTAGAGACTGAGGCGTCAAAGAGCACCTGTATGGCCACAGATGCAGAGAAATCAGGGGACAGATTGAACCTAAGGGGTCGCCTGAGACCCAGAGGGCAAGGGTAAATCCCTGTCAGACTGCATAATGAAGGAATTTAATGCAACGATAATAGGCAATTAAATAACCTGAATACCAGGCAAGAGCCCAGCTTGATTCATCTGAGTCAGATCACAGCGACATTGACAAGGAAACTGACAAGTCCGTAATGGACGCCTCAGACGATCGGTCCGAATCAGACTTAGACAGTGCGATTGGAGAGGCATCCGCCTCCTCTCTCAGCACTTCCCCGCTCCAGGGGCCAGGTAAGTGTGTCGGGGTATGGTGACGATTCCAGAATCTTGGATCCTCTGGGTTTACCCCTTTTTGATCCAGACGAGCTGAGACATTTGCATTCAGCGTAATGGTGCCCTTCTGAACATTTGGCGAAATACATCACCTCCAGAGTTCATAAGCCCTTGGATAAGGCTAATCAGAATAAATTATGGGCAGAATACCCCCGCCCCACTGTCGCAGATGATGCCTATTGTTGACCCCAAAGTTCACCCACTTTCTAGAGAAAACAGGGTGGAAACCCAAAAAGGGTCTAGATTTTTCTCTAACTAACTGTCAAGATAAGATTTAGCAGTACTGACAAATCTTTATTCACTAGCTTTTAGACCAGGGGTAGGCAAACTATGACACGTGTGCCATGCACGGCACTCAAGGTGCTTTTGCACGGCACTCAAGGCTACTACAGCCAAACAGGAGTCTGGCCTATCAGGAGTCCCACTGGAACTTCAGTTATCTGCTAGTGCAAACCAAGTGGTGAGGGATAATCCTCAATTTATGCATTGCAGCACTTAGAGGAAGGGAATCCATACTGGAGTAGCGCAGCCTGCACCAGCTGTCGCAGCTCCTGTCTTTGACCTGTACCTGGTCAACCTGGTCCCCAGTGGACCACAGGGAAACCACCCACACTGCTAGATATACACAGAGCCTTTCTCTCTTACAAAAAATACAAACAGCCCGCATACAATCACATACACAGTCTTCACAAACACCACTGAAAATCCACATACATGCACACAACCCCACAAGCAGCCTCTTAAATGCAATAACCACAAGCAGCCCCACACATTCACACACCACCAAACACACAATATGACATATCATCAAAACACACTATTCCACAAACATCCCCCATACACAGCCCAAATTGTAAATTGTGATGTAAATTGTAAATTGTGGTGATTTAAAAAAATATATAAATACATTTAGGCCAAAGTAATTACATTTTTTGGAAACTTTTTTTTAAAAAGTCTCAAGCAAACAGAGCTGATTTTTGAACTTTGCTAATTTGGCTTGGATTTTGAAATTCCGCTTTCCGATTACCATACATCTCTATTAGAGCAAGTGTTAGGTGACAAATTAACTGATAATAAAACAAATTACGTGCTGTATATTAGGTATAAAATACTAGTAGTGAGATGCCTGGTAATTTGGTGATTAGAATGGTATTAAAAAAGACATGACTTGTTTTTTTCATTCTGTTTACTGTACTTTAAAAGTAAACAATTAACATTTTATTTTAATAAGGAGTTAGCTTTTTGATATAATGATATATGATATTTTACTAAAACCCATCGGAGAATTAAACATTATTTCATACTGAATGAGTATTTCTACATCTTGAACTTCAGTCATTTCCAGGTAAGTACTCTTACAGGTTAGAGTGACAAAAAGCATGCAACATGATGCGTTGGCTTTTTCAGTTGGAAAGAAAAGGTCAGATTTAGTGGGAGAAACGCGTAGGAAGTGTCATCAAACTCTGATCATTAATTGTACTCTGAAATGCAAAAGGTTAAACTAAGCCCAATCCTCTCTGGCTAGTTTTAGGCGTGGGGTTTGACATTAGATAGAGGTCATTAGCTGACAGTGACAGACAGCTCGAGTCCCTGAAGTCAAGACGGGTTTCTCTCTGTTAATTAGTGCGCTGTCTCCATTAGATGATGCGACCCTTCCCTGTTCCTTCAGGTTGAGGGGTGATGTTGATACGATCAGAAGTTTTGTCCTCGCTAAGTGCTCACATGTATAGATGAAGACGAAGGACGAACCCTGTATCCTCTAGGGACCAAACCCATTATGTCAGCTTTTGGAGAAGGAGAGGGGTACTTAGAGTACAAGAGAGGTTTTCAACTAAACCTTGCTACAAATAAACTACCATTTACCTTTTTATGAACAATTTTTTACCATTCTATATTTGAAAAAGAAAGTCTCTTCAAAACATTATGTGCTCACTGAAAATGTATCTTTTAACGAAATCCAATGAAATAACATTGACTCTTCATGCTCTTGAACTTATTTACACTTTTGAGTTATTTCACCTTTGGTTTCTTAATGGAAGCATCCGCGAAGCTGAAGAACACAGATGTAGTCAATCTTACTTATCTTTTTATTTATAGGTACATGCCAATCTACGAGTCACACTGACCTCCAGATGGCAAATAGTATTACTGTAGCACAGCAGTCTTAGTTCGTTACTTTAAATTGAAATTTATAATAAAATCCCACCAATAACTAATGCCACTTACATTGATACAGCACATCTAAGGCATGCTAGACAGCCTAGACTACTGTCTAAAGTAGAGGAGAGAGACTCAATTTCAGTACTGGAGGAGAGCTCAGTGTTCTCAGTATCAATCCTCTAAATTCTTTTGGAGCAGTGATGGCTAATAGTTTGTTTTGGAACTACATCTCCCATGATGCTTCATTGGAATTGCAATTCACAAACATTCTGGTACCCCAGATAGGCAATCACATACATACTATGATACACTCACATACACATCACACATACACATACAGTGCCACACAATATCAAATACACAGGTATATGTACACACACAGTGACACACATACACGCTTATAGTTACAATGGCACACATACGTACAATAAAAAAAAAGAAAAAGTACTTCGCAAATAATCCTTTGAACTCCACATTCCCTAAACATCCTTTTACCCTTCCCCTAAATGTAACCCCTTCCAAAACCTAAACAAACCATTTCAAACAAAGCATTTATGTTATTCATAGATTTAACTATTCTTTAACATTAAATACCCAATGTACCACAATGCTAAACGTGGCCTTACACCAAACTGAATAATTCTATACAACGCCCCTTATACTACAACTATAACGCCTCTTACACTATTAATCCTTTTAACATTAAATACCCTAGGTAAACTAACTGTGACATGAACCCCTCTTAAACCTAATCACCCTTTACCCTAACCATTTCTAACATTATCTTTAACCCTGCATGCATTTACACAGCTCCATACACTCACTATGCTCACAGATTCAAACACAACACATAACAAGGAACTTGGCATTGTCCTTACAAAAATCAAAAAAACTAAATAGTCTAGGTGCAACACATGCAAAAATATAAAAGTATATACAAAGGGTGCAATCAGAGGTCTACTTAAAGTACTGGTGATTTAATGTGTTCAATAATTCATATTACATCAATGTGGACGATCAACGTTTCGACCCTACTGGTCTTTTTCAAGATCACAATGTAAAAGGGAAGTATGAATAAATGAGACAAGAACAAACACTCACCTATCCTGAGAAGTGCTGACCCACTGTCTGATTGGAATCTGGAAGTGTCGCAAGGCGGTGTGTGACGTCAGATGCATGCAGTAAACATACATGATTTATTGAACATATCCAGTTAATTCATTTTTAACGGTCACTTTAACTGCCATTTCATTTTTTAGGAGGGGCAGAATCTAACATTTAAATCCAGCAATGACGGGACACTAGACAGGATGCCACATTGGGGTCCCACCTAGGGCCTAGATATAGTGGTGCGTGTGTTGGATGAATGCTGTGTGGTCAGGGCCAGATTAAGAGCCCAGTGGGCCTGGAGCTGACAATTATGATGGGCCTAATTACAGAATATTATTGACAGAAAACACTAAAACAGTTATACCTCCCAAGCATCATGTATCTGATGAGGTGGTCCTAGAGGGAAAGTCATAGGATGCTGCTATAAGAAAACACATACCCTATGCTAATATCTCTCTAATTTATGCTTTCATCTTTCAAGTAAATCCATACCCCCTAACAGCAGTGTCCAGTGAAGCAGGATGTCAATGGGCGGGGTAAACGGGTGTGCCACTGACGTGAATCGCGAATCCAGAACTGCCGAAAGGGGCGAACTTGCCACAAATGACTGCCCAAAGAACTGGAAGGCCAGCCTGGCATGAATGCATGCCTGGCTGTCTGCCAATCATACAGGCTGGCCAACTAAGGGTATACTACAGTGCCCGGATCTTGGCATAAATGCCTCTAATAATGTGCTTTCTTCACACTTTCCAAGGACAATCCCCTAGCACTAACTTGTCCATTTGTCTCCTTACCTTCTTACTAGTAGTCAGAAGCTCCTGGTAAATAGTGTGGGACAGAGAAAAGGTGTATGTAGTGAGTGTAGAAAAAAGGGGACATCCCACAGTGTTAGAGAGACCAAAGTCAGCATTACCTTCACTACTGTCATTGTCAGCCAGTCCACACAAGTTTTGCTTCCATAGATCCCTCTTATGTTTCCATTCTTAAGCAAGAGTATGTGAAGAGTAGTGAGTAAAAAAAATATAATAATACTTTTTTAATCGATGAGCCTATTCCATAGACATGGGCTACAGTTCCATCAGCTCCTATGTTAATCCGGCCCTGCGTGTGGTGGGTGAGAGGTGTGTGGGGGAAACTAAGTGTGCAGGCCACATGCTCCCTCGACTCCCTCGGACTGGACAAGAATATATAATTTGACCTCAGGTAGGGCACCGTCTGAATTAGATCCAGAGTACCTCCAAATAAGTAATCTAGCTTTCCTGTCAGCATGAGTTTGTGTTTGTCATTCAGTATCAATGTATCAATCACCATGCCTTTCATTGTTATTATTTTATCATGCAATAGAATGTACCAGTCTGCATCTATGTATGACTGCCCATTCTAGTTATTCATTTGTGCCAATGGATTTCTGTACCATTATTTTGTCTCTCTCTCTCACTCTGCCTACCTTTCCTTGTGACCAGCGATCTAGTATCTACCATTGTTCAAGAATAACAATCTATACCAGTGTTTAAGTATGACGATATGTGTTTTTGTTTTGTGTTTGTGCACACGAGCCAGACCATTTGCCAATCTGTGTCTGGCCAGTCTCTCTGTGTTGAACGCCAGTCCATTTGTTAATCAGTTACTGCCAAACAGTCTGCGTTTGATCCAGGATCTTTGTACAAAACTCAGTGTGTCTGCCAATGTGTGTGTGACAATGCATGTGTTTGTCATCACAGAATTTAGCTCAAGGACACAAAATAGAAAGGCTTTCTGTCTCCTATTTCTGTGTGTGATTGCTGCAATCTTTCCTCTGCCGAATAACAGAACGCAGGGGGTCCACATCCCTGTCCCTATATAGCCGTAATACTGGCTTAACAATAGAGATGAAGGAAGAAGGAAACATGGTTGGACCAGAAAACCCAAAAGATCTGCACAGCATGCCAACCCACCTCCCACAAGGGGACTATCTGGGAATCTGAAAATCATGTGACTAGACATCACAACATTCAATCATCTCAATCAGCACGTTAACAGTTCATGGGTTATTGAATATGACATCAAATCCTCATGCACACAAAAGGGATATGTGGCTGCGATTGCAATATTTTATCTCTGCTATTATGACCTGTAGTTTGCAGTTAATTTTCAGGACCAAATAATGATGTCCCGTAAATAAACCACTAAGTCCATATCAGTACATAAGCACTTAAAGGTATAAAAGTAGTTTTGGTGTTTTGATAATTCACTGCAGTTTCACTGCCCAATTATCTGCCATTTAGGAGTTAAATCATCTTGTTTATGCAGCCCCAGCTAATTTTTAAACTTCACTTAAAGAAAGTGGGTTTATTTTAGAATCTTTTATCACCAGCTCTGTTTATAGCTTGATGGAGCCTAAGGCAGGTTACTGTTTGCGATTAAAGTTCAATTAGCAGAACAGGAGATAAGAACTTCTAAACTAAATACACTGTGCTCCAGGATCTGATTGAAAATGAAACCCTTCAAAACCAGGGGAGGTGTGAATAGAGTTTCATGAAGGCAGAGAATTGACACTGACACACTGACACTGAAAGTGACACTGCAGGGGCATGATCAATACACCAAAACTGCTTCAATAAGTCTAAGTTCTTTTGGTGCATAAAGTGCCCTAACCCAGGATATTCCAAATTGAATTATATTAACCCCTTCAGGATGGGTGACGGACAAGGTCCGTCATCCTGGGGATACCCTTAACGACGGGTGACGGACCTCGTCCGTCACGCGGTAAAATTAACCCCAGATCGCCGTGATGGTGGGGTTAATGGTGCTCCGGTCTGCCTCTGTTTTAGAGGCAGACCGGGAGCACCCAATCAGGCTTCCCCAGCACCGGTGCTCACTCTGACAGGCTGTCAGAGCGAGCACATGTGCTCAGTATACTCACCTTCCGCCTCCCTGCACTTCCTGGTTCTGTGTGAAGTGCAGGGAGACGGATTATCACTGATCTTGTCCCTGTTAGAAAAAATAAATAAAGTTAATTTAAAATCCCACCCCCCTTTACCCATTTTAATTAAAAAAATTAACCCCTTCCCTGCCAATTGATCACTAACAACAGTGATCAATTGGCAGGGATTACATTTTACTATGATCTGATTTTTTTAACCCCTGAGGGTTAATTCTTTTTTTTTTTTTAACCCTCCGGGGTTACATTTATTTTATTAATTAATTTAAGTATTTTAAAATGATAAATTTAGCTAGCTGTGGTGGGTGAAAGTTAGTGGGGAATTGGGAGATTTGGTGTTAGGCTAACTAGGGGTTAACGTTAAAAAAAGTTTTAAAATAAGCTTTAAAAAGTTCAAAATTAAGTTAAAAAAAGTTTTAATAACGTTTAAGTAAAAAATAACCCCCCCCCCTTTAGTCAGTCCAAATAAAAATTAACCCCTTCGCTGCCAGTCGATCACTGCCTACAGTGATCAAAATCTAATCACTAATTTTTTTTAACCCCTGACGATTAACCTTTATTTATTTTTTAACCCTCAGGGGTTCAATTTATTTAATTAACTAATTTAAATATTTTATAATTATATATTTTGCTAGCTGGGGTGGGTGGGAGTTATGGAAAAATGGGGAATTTACTGGTAGTGCTGCTTACTGCTAGTTATGGGTTAACGGTAAAAAAAAAAGCTTAGAAAAATGTTAAATCTGTAAAAAAAAGTTAAGAAAGTTTAGGAAAGTTTAAAAAAAATTAATAAGCAAAACAAAAGTTTAAAAACTAGTTTTAAAAAGTAAAAAAAGTTTAAAACAGTAAAAAAATACATTTAAAAACGCTCATTACCACTACACTTGGAACAAACTAGAGAAAAAATGCCGAGATACAAAATATGCCTTTTGAATTACCCAGGGTGTATTCCTTAATAAATAGTATGTATTTGTGGGGAAGTTTCAATAACCAACCATCTAAACTACTCCAAATTGGAACATGGACACAGCGTAAAACTTCAAAGTTAGAAAAAAACTGAATGGCTGCGTCTCAAATGTGCCCCTTCAACATCCACATATAACTGGCAAAGGTACATACGGGGGTATTGCTGTACTCAGCCGACATAGCTGAGCAACATATGAAGTATTATACAGTCGTAGCACACATAAGGTTTGCAAAATATACTGTGCTAACTCACTTTGTGTGTCAAAAAGGCTGAAAAAACGCTTATTACCACTACACTTGGTACAAGCTAGCGGAAAAATGATCCCACGCTAAGGTTCAAAATATACCTTTTGAAATACCCTGGGGTGTCTTCTTTAAGAAATGGTAGGCCTTTGTGGGGTAGTTTGAATTTAAAACCTGCAAAGATGTTTGGAAATTGCACATAGGCCCAGCGTCAAAATTCAAAGTTCGGTAAAAACTGATATGGCTTGGTCTCCTATATGGCACTGTAGCTTCACGAAATAGGGCCAAAGACATTCATTGGGGGTGTCTTTTTACTCAGAAGACTTAGCTGAGCATAATTTGAGGGGTTTGAACTTAGTGGCACATGTGAAATATACAAAATGCCCAGCAAAAATGCAATCCATATGTAAAAAACTAAATTATTTTTTACCACATACTTTGGCATATATTGGTGAACAAATGGGGGCATGTTAAGGCACAATATGCACCTTATGAGATACCCCGGAGTGTCTACTTTTACAAATGGTAGGCCTTTGTGGGGTTTTTTTGAACAGTCAAATTGTTATAATACCCCAAATGGAAGCATAGCCTCATTAAATCCGTCTCTCAAAATTCTACTGTGAATACTGAAAAGGACAGGTCTCCTAAATGGCACTGTAACTTCACGAAATAGTGCCAAAGACATACAGTGGGGGTGTAATTTTACTCAGCAGATTTAACTGAACACAAAATAAAACTTTGTACAGGAATAGCACACACCAACTTTACAAAATAAACATGAGAAGTTCTTTGTTATAAGTTTGTGTGCCAAAAACAAAAAAAACCACAATTTTACTCCAATATTTAGCAGAGGTTGGCGGTGAAATGACTACGTAGAAAGTGTCAAAACCACCTTAGGTAAACAGCCTGTGATGTCTACTTTCTATAAATATATACTTTTGTGTGGCAATTTTGTTTTCGTTTATGGCTATTAAGCTTACAAGACAAACATACCAAATTCTAAAATCGCTCCACATTAAAAGTTTATTTTACTCCTTGTGCTTTGTGACCTGTAACTACCAAAAAAAAACTTTAAATCCCAGACACATTATATATTCTGTAAATCAGAACAACTAAATTAATTTATTTTTAATTACTTCCCTTAACCTGCACTAATTATGCACACATTATTATTGCAAAAACTGTAAAAAAAACACAACATTTTTCGTTTTGTTTGCATTTTTCTGTATTTTTTTATAATAAGTAAGCATTTATATATATATATATATATATATATATTATATCAAATTAAAGCCCTTTCTGTCCTTTAAAAAACTGTATATAATATGTGTCTGTGCAATAAATGAGAAAGATGCAAATTGCAGTTGAACACAAACAGCAAGAAAATGCAAAAATTGCTTTAAGCGTAACTAAAGCTTCTGAAGCTGTGTCCTTAAGGGGTTAAGCAAGGTAGTTTTTAATCAATAACTTAGCACAGTTTGTTTGTTGTCAGCAATACATACATATGCCCCAAAATTGGCATCCTGTGAAGTAGGATACTGCTGCAGTGGGAACACAATGCCATAATAGGATGGACCTGCCGGTAAACAGGGTATGAGCTCCTTAAGAATTGCCAAGTCAGCCTGGCATGAATGCCGGCCCACCAAGGGTGTTTCAGCACACTCTGCATGGTTCTAGTGCCCTGAAAAAAGCAGGGGAAAATGAGACCCCAAGAAGCAGTCAGGACTGTGGGACAGGACCCTAAAATTAGGGACTGTCCAACAAAAATTAGGAATGCTGGGAGCCCTGTACATATAAATTAGTTACCTTTGTCACTAACTTTTTTTTTTATATATATAATTTCTGTTTAACTTGGGAACTGAGTCAGGCTATTTTATGTCCTGGAGACACATCTGAATTTGATCTCAGTGCCAAAAACAAACGTTTTAAATCACTAATGTGATCCCATATATTAGCACAGCACACTAGAGCACCCAAAACGTAAATGCACCTTTTTCTGAGTCGATATGCAGTCTCCACTTTCCAGCTATAATTACAGAGAATAAATCAGTACTTTTCGAATGAGATGTCTTGGGATGTTAGAGAGAATGAGATTTCTTGGTTAAGATGTTAAGGGCTCTTAATATATAACATAATCCGATTACAGAGCTGCCTGCATTGATTGCATTTTTCACTACACACCCATAAGGCAAGTGATGTTTTATATATGAGTCTAGCATCGGCATTCACAGGGGAACGGCGGAGAGAAAGCATCTGGAAATTAGAAGGGGAAAAAAAATGCAGATTTATATTATTATCGCTAGAACTGGTAAAACTTACATTTCAATCTTTCTCTGTAAACATAACTTTTCAGTTATGTCTAAATATAAAACAATAAAAAATATATTTAAAAAAAACATGTTTGGCACCAATAATAAATAAGATTGACCAATCTCAGAATGGTTATTTACTCATTAAATACTTAGGTAACAGTAACACCCGCATACAATTACAAGAAATAAGTTTTATTTGCAGTTATGTATCTAATGGAGTCTGGACTGAAATTCAAACCAATTTTTTTCACTCCGGGTTAGTTTTTTTTCCCAGAAGGCATCTGCCAAAAGTACATGGTTTTAAAGGTTAATCTTCGATAGCCAATTGTCCTTTCCATATGTTACTTCTATCTACTTCCAGCAAGACCCCATAGGCTGTACTGTCTATTTTATACACGTCTCACATAAGGCATGTTATGTCCAAGACATTGGGAGTGCTTGTATTATTTTTGATAATGGCACATAAAATGTAAAATTAGCCCTGCAAGCAGGACATAGGTTTCAGAAGTCTTGGGATGTAGGGTTGCCAAATCATGAATTTATTTAGGACACCCATGAAGAATAGATAATTCAGGATTGCACGGGTTAAAATGCGGTTATGAAATGTCATTGTTATTGACATCCTTACATCTACTGCTGATATCTTTATTAAAATGAGAAGTTAACATGATTTAAGAAGAAAGAAAGAAATAGATAAAAATATAAGTAGATTAGATCATTGTTAATATCAGATAAAAGTAGTTGTCTTGATTAGTAAGATATTCCATACATTGCACTTTTCACATTAGGACTGTTAGTGTATAGACACGTCTTAGTCCTTACGTGTTAGAGGGAATAAACAGTGGCGGATGGTGAAGTTTTAAGATGGTGGGGTGCCAGACACCTCCTCCAGAAATGTACTCCTATATATACACAATACAGAGATACAGAGATACTCATACAATACATAGAGCTGAGCACAATACAGAGATAACTATAACCATAACCTCAAACAGAGTTAAGATAAAAATAGAGATGTAATACACAGAGCTGGGCATAACACAAATATACCTATACAATACACAGAGCTGGGCACATAAATCTTCAGCTTTCTAGTGAATGTTACTTGTGTTATGAAACATGTCAGCTACTCCACTAGCTCTCAGCATGGTTAAAGTATCAAGATACTGATACACTGCAACCATGTCAGCAACTCCTGACTCACTATTAGCGCTTAGCACACAGTTCACACAAGGATAAAGCAGCAGGATATTGATAGACTCCTTATTACCTTTGCATCTGGCAATATAATTAAGCTGCAGTGGTAATATGGAGACGATAAGTAGTTGACATGGTTAACAGAATCTACAATCATTACAGATTAAAACAGGTTGAAATCAGAATCAGGTCAGTCCTCAGAGTCACAGCCCCAGTCCTGCAGTTTGAAGTTTCACAACTTTTCAACTAGCCACAGCATGAGTGACTCGGATCTCAGTTGTAGAATGACTGAGCACTTTAAAAAAGTTAATGACAGGCAGAACAGTGCTCTGTGTCAGAAATGTTCCCCTCTCCTTGTCACCCATGGGCTTCTCTGGCTTTATAGGGCTATTAGGGGTAGAGGAAAATATTATATTATACACTTATATTTGGCAGAGGCCAGGAGCTGCTGATGTGTGCTCTCCCTGTACTGCTTTCAAGATGGCTTCTTGGTTCTCTCTTCTGTGGGCACTGTAGCCCCACCCC
This sequence comes from Pelobates cultripes, assembly GCA_933207985.1. Lineage (NCBI taxonomy): Eukaryota > Metazoa > Chordata > Amphibia > Anura > Pelobatidae > Pelobates > Pelobates cultripes. The sequence continues at coordinate 44,375,418 of OW240916.1, forward strand.
CTGGTGCTATCAGCAGTGATGGCCCCTGAAAAGAGAAGCCAATAGTATTCCTCCACTCATGGGCAGCTGGCTTTGCTGTCTGAATGGCAACTCAATGGGAGACCCCTGAAATTCCTTCTTAAAGGATACTAGGCGTGTGCAAAACCTGCTGAAACCGGACAGAGTTCAAACCTGTCCCATTTTTAACATGCCCTGCAGAAATGAAACCTATCATAGAATTATAGTGACACTCATTTTTTCCCATATCTTTTTATACTTACCACTCTACTCTACGAAAAAGAATCTCAGTGTTTCTAAACTATTGAAATAATTTTTTTTCTCCACAAAAAAAACTGTTGGGGCGCTGTTTAAGTGCCCCTGTGGATGAGCCTCCACTGGAGATAGGTATTCCTTGTTGATTTCTTAATAAATTTCTGTTTATATTTTTGAGGGTGATAAAGTCTTGCAGAAAATGTTGATAATAGATGGTTAATGTACAGGTGAGACTCGAAAAAATTAGAATATCGTGCAAAAGTTCATTTCTTTCAGTAATCCACAATCTCAGTAAATTAGAATATTGTGAAAAGGTGCAATATTCTAGGCTCACATTGTCCCACTCTAATCAGCTAAGTAAGCCATAACAACTGCAAAGGGTTTCTGAGCCTTTAAATGGTCTCTCAGTCTGGTTCAGTAGGAATCACAATCATGGGGAAGACTGCTGACCTGACAGTTGTGCAGAAAACCATCATTGACACCCTCCATAAGGAGGGAAACCCTCAAAAGGTAATTGCGATGGAAGTTGGATGTTCCCAAAGTGCTGTATCAAAGCACATTATTAGAAATTTATGTGGAAGGGAAAAGTGGGAAGAAAAAGGTGCACAAGAAGCAGGGATGACCGCAGCCTGGAGAGGATTGTCAGGAAAAGGCCATTCAAAAGTGTTGGGGACTTTCACAAGGAGTGGACTGAGGCTGGAGTCAGTGCATCAAGATCCGCCACACACAGATGGATCCTGAACATGGGCTTCAGATGTTGTATTCCTCTTGCCAAGCCGCTCCTGAACAACAAACATCGTCAGAAGCGTCTTATCTGGGCTAAAGAAAAACAGACCTGGTCTGTTTCTCAGTGGTCCAAAGTCCTCTTTTCTGATGAGAGCAAAGCATTTGGATACCAAGGACCCAGAGTCTGGAGGAAGAATGGAGAGGCACACACTGCAAGATGCTTGAAGTCCAGAGTGAAGTTTCGACAGTCTGTGTTGATTTGGGGAGCCATGTCATCTGCTGGTGTTGGTCCACTGTGCTTCATTAAGTCCAGGGTCAACAAAGCCGTCTACCAGGAGATTTTGTGGCACTTCATGCTTCCTTCCGCAGGCGAGCTTTATGGGGATGCTGACTTCATTTTCCAGCAGGACTTGGCACCTGCCCACACTGCCAAAAGCACCAAAGCCTGGTTCAATGACCGTGGGATTACTGTGTTTAATTGGCCAGCAAACTCGCCTGACCGGTGTCACGTATTCATCCGCTTATAGAAATGTGGTTAATGACATTTACTGTCCACACAGGAAAAGTTGTGCCGAGCAGCAACCTAATCCACAGAAGGGTTAATGCTGAGCAGTAATTGTGCAACTGAAACCTGGTGTCACGTATTCATCCGCTTATAGAAAAGTGGTTAATGACATTTACTGTCTACACAGGAAAAGTTGTGCCGAGCAGCAACCTAATCCACAAAAGGGTTAATGCTGAGCAGCAATTATGCAAATGAAACCTGGTAACTGACTTTGGGGTCAAAGGCTGGTTACAGCCTATCAGAACTAAAGGAGGGGTATTTAGGCCCAGTTCTCAGCCTGCTCAGTGCCCTGTCGTGGTTTCCCTTGTGGTTGTCCGAGAGCGCGTTCCTGTTTATAGTTTTCTTCCTGGTTTTTGACTTTGGCTTTGTTTATTGACTTCTCTATATTCTGGTATCCTGACTCCTGGCTTTCCTCATCGCTGTGTCCCTTTCTGTGTTCCCTGACCTCGGCTAGTATTTTTGACTATTCTTTGTACGTTAAATCCGGCCATTCTAAGGACCGGTAATACGTTACTTATTTGTCATCCGTGCTGTACAGTTCTACGTGCTGGATCAAACAGTAATCCTGACAACCGGAACCCCATAGAGAATCTATGGGGCATTGCCAAGAGAAACATGAGAATCATGAGACCGAACAATGCAGAAGAGCTGAAGGCCTATTGAAGCTTCCTGGTCTACCATAACACCTCAGCAGTGCCATAGGCTGATAGCTTCCATGACACTCTGCATTGAGGCAGTAATTGCTGCAAAAGGGGCACAAACCAAGTAATGAGTCCATATGCATGCTTATACTTTTCAGAGGTCCGATATTGTTCTATGTACACTCCTTGTTTTATTGATTGCATGTAATATTCTAATTTACTGAGATTGTGGATTTGGGGTTTTCATGAGCTGTAAGCCATAATCATCGCACTTATGACAAATCATGGATTGAACTATCTTGCTTTGCATGTAATGCGTCTGTCTCATATATTAGTTTCCCCTTTTACGTGGCATTACTGAAATAAATGAACTTTTGCACGATATTCTAATTTTTCGAGTATCACCTGTATTTATAAAAGCCTGCAAGTTTTTATGTTTTTGTTCTTACAGCCTATCAGTATCTTTATACTGGCAGACATTTTGTGTTAAGACAGAAATTAAAAGTGTATACTGCAAGTCACCCTCAGAACAGAGGTGACTCCATTTTGTAACAGAATACTAAGACAGATATAATTTTTTTCTCTCTCTGTAACACTATACGATCAACCTGAAGCTAAGGAATGCGACTTATGTAAACAAGACAAGAGATAAGGCATGATGTCTAAAGCAAAAGGAGGGTTGAATGCTACAACCCTGAAACAAACATATATATATATATTATTATTATTATTATTTTATTATTTATATAGCGCCAACAAATTCTGTAGCGCTGTACAATGGGTGGACTAAGAGACACATAATTGAGATCAGACCACTGACGTACAGGAACAGAGGGGGTTGAGGACCCTGCTCGATGAGCTTACATGCTAGAGGGAGTGGAGTATAGTGACACAAAGGGTTAAAGTAGGGGAATTCAATAGTTTGTTACAGAAGGGTTTATTGAGTGCTTGGTAGGTCATTTTTGACAGGTGCAGGAACGGAGTCATGGGGTGGGGGATGAGAAACCTGCTGACAGTTTAATTGATACGCTTTAATGAAGAAGTGAGTTTTCAAAGATTTTTTGAAGGAGTGGAGGCTGGGTGAAAGTCTGATTGAGGAGTGAAGGGAGTTCCACGGAATAGGTGCAGCCCTGGAGAAGTCTTGAAGGCGAGCATCAGAGGTGGGGATCCGGGCAGAGGATAGGCGTAGGTCTTGGGCTGAGCGCAGGGGTCTCGATGGGACATACTTGTGTATGAGGGAGGATAGGTATGTTGGAGCAGCATTATGTAGGGATTTGTAAACAAGCGCCAGAATTTTGAATTGGGCCCTATATCTAACTGGAAGCCAATGCAGGGACTGACAGAGCGTGGAGGCGTGGGAGTTGCGACCGAACAGGAAAATAAGCCTCGCAGCCGCATTCATTATAGATTGCAGTGGTGCAAACTGGGAACATGTAAGACCGGTGAGAAGGGGATTGCAATAGTCAAGGAGAGAGAGAACAACAGCATGAACCAGTACCTTAGCCGCATCCGGCGTTATATATGGCCGGATGCGCGCTATGTTCTTGAGTTGGAAGCGACAGGATTTGGCTATCGATTGGACATGGGGAGTAAAAGAGAGATCAGAATCAAAAAGAACCCCTAGGCTGCGAGCCTGGGAGGTAGAGGTGATAGTAGCGCCGTTGACTTGGGTGGAGACAGACACAGGAGTAGCGGCACTTGAGGGAGGAAAAACTAGAAGTTCTGTTTTGGACAGGTTGAGTTTAAGGAAGTGAGCAGCCATCCAGTTGGAAATAGCAGAGAGGCAGTCAGAAACACGAGTCAAGGTGGGCGGAGAGAGATAAGGGGAGGACAGGTAGATTTGCGTGTCATCTGCATATAAATGGTATTGGACGCCAAAGGAGCTAATGAGTTTACCAAGGGAGTCAGTATAGATAGAGAACAGTAGGGGGCCGAGGACAGAACCTTGGGGGACGCCGACAGGGAGGGGTTGGGGAGAAGAGACAGAGCCAGAGAAAGAAACACTGAAAGAGCACTGGGAGAGGCTCTTATATATATTATTATTATTATTGGCATTTATATAGCGCCAACAGATTCCGTAGCGCTTTACAATATTATGAGAGGGGGGATGTAACTATAAATAGGACAATTACAAGAAAACTTACAGGAACGATAGGTTGAAGAGGACCCGGCTCAAACGAGTTTACAGTCTATAGGAGGTAGGGTATAAGACACGTTAGGATATATATATATATATATATATATATATATATCACTGGTTTTGCATCTTATCCTAAATTGTGTTCCAAGCAGTTGTATACTGCAAACACAAATTAAAAGGAATCCATGTTTAAAATGGAATGAGGCAAAAATGTGATTCTATGTTAAACTAATTTGCATATGCCCACCCAGAATCCTTTGCGGTTGTAACATCACTGCTGATTTCGGATTTCTGTGGGAAAAGCAAGTCTTATGGCTTGACTGGTGTGCAGATTTTTGTTTAGCATTGTATTAACTATCCATATATATATATACATATATATGTATATATATATAAATATATGCACACTATCCACATATAACTTACTATTATTATATTAATAATATATCATTAGTTCTATGTTAATAATATAGAATCTTCATGAATATAATATCAATGAAGAAATATCATATTATTTACTAATGTTACGGGAATATGTGTAATCTTAACTACAGTTTCACACAAGAAAACCAAACACCAAATGACAGATAACACTAAGTAATTAATTTTACTTTCTAAAATAAAAAAACTAGTTGAATTGTAAGAAAAGGTGAAACTAAGGCTACATTTGCCAACTCTAAAATTATAATGCTAAAATACAGACTGGGAAAACCCTTTGAAGTTGACAGCTTTTGTGATGTATAGTAGCCATACAGTGGACATACCTAATTCTTAGTATCTTTCCAACTAACACAACTTCAGAACTTTTATATATTTTCATACAATTCTCTCATCATACTTGCATTCAAAATTCCTATGACATATCTACACATCTGATAGAAAATCTACAACCTAACTGGTAATTATGCTGGTTTTATTTAATTTAATTTAATTAATTGATTTTACTAAAAGGCAGAATATACTTGGATAAAAGCTGGTGATTCCAAACAGTAAGGAGTCATAATTCGTTTATAATATTTAGAATTCAGAATTCCATTCCTGCAGGTGGACCAATAAACTCTATATTACTTTTAACTTTAAAAATAGAATATCAGGCAATTATCCAGATATATTAGCTTATGTAATTTAGAAATAGTGAATCTTAATTAAGGAAGTTAAAATTCTGCAAACATAAAATCTGGTTAGGGTTATTCTTATTGGATAGACATAGGAATGGTGAATGATCTGGTATGAGAATTATTGTAGTTGTAAAATAGCGATATTATAGGATATCTTGCCAATGAGGATTGTAGCTGGCAGTGAAAGAGTTAATTCAATGTGATTTGACTGTCAATCGAAGTTTGTATTGCTTTACGCTGTGCTGCTGTGAAATGAAGTGTCCTATCTTAAATCTTGTTGACAACTGTTGCATATAACTGTTGCTTTTAGCTGTCTATATTGTGTTAAACCACTGCCATATTGTATGTTTATGTTATACCTAAATATTCACTGATTGTCATGCTTACCAATGTACGAATTGCCAAAGTACCGAATTGCTGAAGTCACGAATTGCCGAAGTCTTGAATTGCCGAAGTCCTGAATTGCCGAAGTCCTGAATTTCGAAACTGCCGAACCGAAGTGCCGAATTGCTGAAGTCCCGAATTCCCAAATTTCGGAAGTGCCGTACCGTGCCGAAGTGCCGAATTGCCAAAGTGCCGAAGTGCCAATTTTTTTTACCCAAATTTCCGAACCAAACTGAACCAAATTGTTTGCCCATTCACACCCCTAATCCTCATATTTGTTTGCTGAGATAGGCAATTTTAAGTAGTCTTATAGAAATTAGAAATGTATTTTACGAGTGTGCTGTTCCTCAATCTGTAATTTTTGGACACCCTTTTAAAATATTTATTATAAAAGCATTTAATATTTTGAAATATTGATACATATTTTTATCAATAAGGAAAAACTTAGAATTTAATATTTAGAAAAAATATATATTAAGTTTATTAAAAAAATATTAACTCAAGTCCTTTATAGGTCAAGTGTTTTACAGCTTTACTCTGAAGGGATTCTTATTGTTGCAGCCACTGTTAGACTCTACAATGCTCTAAAATGACAATTCTTAGTTTCAGATCAAAACAACTTGTCTAGAAAAATTCTCTGCTATTTTTCTATCTCACCAATTTGTCATAAAATAAGATATTTTACTGTCATTTGTCCAGAATTCCCAGTTCAAAGAATAACCCTAATGACTTTTCCTGTAAACCTATTGCTTCTAATGGAGATTAATCTACATAATAAGACTCTCCAGGAACTTCTGGTCCTGTCTATAAAGCATTTATGATGCATAAGTAGGAGGGATAAGTAATTAATACACACATACAATAAGACAGGTACGCTAATTACTTAGCTGAATAAGAATATTCTAGTAGGGTGCTGCTGGAGTCCTATGTACAATACATTGAGAGATCATTGGGGGATCAGCTGTTATTATTAAACTGTTTATAAAATAAAGTATTTACTGATAAAAGCTATTGAAAACACATATTAAAAATATGAGAATATGTTCAGATAATATAGCTATAAAATACTTAAAGATGTGCTCAATGCTCAACCCATTTGTTTTAATGCATTGAATAGACATTATATGAAAAATATGCAAAAAGAACCTAAAAAAATCTAAAATTTACAGGGTTACTCAATGAATTTGAAGTGGTCATGGTACCTGGAGTTTATATATTTAGCGTTTTGCTATGATTAACTAAGTTAATCCTTTCTGTAGAACTCCACCTCTAGCAATGTCACTGGGGCATCCTTAGACAACCTGGTGTTCTATCAAAATCCCCTACCCCGTGAAAATCCCCTACCCTCGTCACTTCCGGGGTTAAGTGAGGGTTCAAATTAGGGTTAGGTAAGTTATTTTAACCTTTCTCACACTCTATTCTAACCCGAACCCTTGGGTCACAATTTATATATATTCCCCTAAAGTGAAAGATCACTAAATAAAAACAAGTCCCTAAACCTAACCCTAATTTGAACCCTAACATTAACCCTAAATGTCCCATGTCCTAAGCTTGGTGAATGCACTAACTATAATGAAAGTGTAAAACTAGCTTTACTTACCTTCCGGGACCTTGCTGTGGAGGAGTAGCAGGCGTGCTAACACGCATGTGCAGCACAGGATCCAGCTGATGTCCCTCACCGGAAGTGACGAGGGTAGGGGATTTTCACAGGTAGGAAAATTTGATAGAACACCGGAACACTGGCTAATATTAACCCATTAACGCCGTTACGGCGTTCTATGCCGTCCCGCATTAAAAGGGTTTAAAGCCGCTGCGGCGGCATAGAACGCCGTAACGGCTTGCAGCCTCTGGAGGTCCGGTGGACTTACCTCTGCTGTGATCCTCTTCTGGAGGGTTGCCTGACAGCCCAGGCAGCCCTCCCCGGCAAATGAGGCCCCCGGGGGCTATGTGATCGCTCTCAAAGAGTGATCACACGGCTCCCTATACCGTGTTTCTCCGAAAATAAGACCGGGTCTTATATTAATTTTAGTCACAAAAAACACACTAGAGTTTATTTTCAGGGTAGGGCTTAGAGCCAGTCTGTCAGCCGGTGTCCGTGCTGTGTAACCCCCCAGAGACCCTCACCTCCCCCTCCCTGTAATATTCTCCCCTCCCTCCATGTAATACTCTCCCCCCTCCCTCCCTGTAATATTTTCTCCCCCCTCCCTCCCTGTAATATTATCCCCCCTCCTGTAATACTCTCCCCTCCCTCCCTGTAATACTCTCCCCTCCTCCTGTAATATTATCCCCCCCCTCCTCCCTGTAATTCTCCCCTCCTCCTGCCAATACTCTCCCCTCCCTCCCCTGTATTATCCCCCCCTCCTGTAATACCTCCCTCCCTCCAATCAATATTATCCCCCCCTCCCTGTAATATTATCCACACACTCCCTCCCTGTAGCCTCCCCCTCCCTCCCCCCTGTAATACTCTCCCCCTCCCTCCCAGTAATATTATAACCCCTCCCTCCCTGTAATACTCCCCCACTCCCTCCCTCCAATCTTCTCCTCACCTCCCCTGTAGCGTGGCCGAGCTCCTATCCGGTCCGCGACCCGGCCGGACTGACAGGAAGTGCACACCCAGCACTATAGAGCGCTCAGGCGGCTGAGGCATTTAAAGGGCCGGCAGCTGCCGGCCCTGCCTAGGTCTTATTTTCGGGGTAGGGCTTATATTGCAGCCCACCCCGATAGTCCAGCTAGGGCCTATTTTCGGGGTAGGTCTTATGTCAGACAGTCCCCCTGCTGGTGGGAAAGTAAAAAAAAAAGAATTAAAGCTATGTAAAATTAAAATAAATGTATTTTTATATATAATAGATGTATATCTATTATATATATAATATATATACATATTATATATATGTAACGTCATACAAAGTGTATTTTAATATTAATATAAGTACATATATTAGTATTAAAATACACTTAGAATGACGTTATATAATATGTATAACGTATAATTACAATAATAAATACATAAAATAATAAAATAAATAAATAAAATATTGAAACAAAATTTAATATAAATTATATATTCATATGTAATTTCATTCTAACTGTATTATTAATATATATATATTGGTAACAAAATACACTTAGAATGACATTCTATATATATCTATCTATATATAAAATACAAATAACCGCAAATATATATTTAGATAAATACATATAATTACATAAAAGATTACATTAGTATACACGTAGAATTTAAATACCTATAAATGCATATATATTAAAATTCTACGTGTATATTTAAGTAATCTTTTAACATAATTATGTGATTTGATTAATTAAAATTTGATTGACATGCCTGACAACACGGGGAGAAAGTGCAGAGAATTTAATTCGCAAGCACTATATTTGACCCTTTAACTCTCCAAGACACCATAAAACCTGTACATAGGGGGTACTGTTTTACTCGGTAGACTTTGCTGAACTCAAATATTAGTGTTTCAATCTGGTAAATTGTATTACAACGATGATATTTTAAGTAAAAGTGACGATTTTTGCATTTTTTAATAACGAACTGCACTTTTATGGACTATATTATTGTTGTAATATGTTTTACTGTTTTAAAACACCAATATTTGTGTTTAGTGAAGTCTCCCAAGAATAACAGTAACCCCCATGTACAGGTCTGATGGTGTTTTGGAAAGTTAGAGAGTCACATATAAGGCTTGCATTTCATTTTTTTGACATTGAAATTTGCCAGATTGGTTATGTTGCCTTTGAGAGCTTATGGTAGCCCAGGAATGAGAATTACCCCCATGATGGCATACCATTTGCAAAAGTAGACAACCCAAGGTATTGCAAGTGGGGTATGTCCAGTCTTTCTTAGTAGCCACTTAGTCACAAACACTGGCCAAATATTAGTTTTTTGCTTTTTCACACAAAAACAAATATGAACGCTAACTTTGGCCAGTGTTTGTGACTAAGTGGCTACTAAAAAAGACTAAACATACCCCACTTTCAATACCTTGGGTTGTCTACTTTTTCAAATGGTATGCCATTATGGGGGTAATTCTCATTCCTGGGCTACCACACCATCTCAAAGGTAACATTAATAATCTGGCAAATTTCTATTTGAAAATGTAATGTGCTATATTTGACCCTGTAACTTTCCAAAACACCATAAAACCTGTTAATGGGGGGTACTGTTGTACTCGTGAGACATCGCTGATTACAAATATGTGCATTTTTTTGCAGTAAAACCTAACAGTATTATGACATTAACAGCTAAAATGTCAGACGGCGGGGGAGACCTAATGTGGCAATGGCCGTGCGCGCTTTACACCGCCCCATAGGAAAGCATTATTCAGTGCTTTCCTATGGGGATTCTGGCAACGCTGGAGGTCCTCATGCATTGCGTGAGGACGTCCAGCATCTCTTAAAACACTAAAAGTTGGAGGACTTAACCCTGTTAGGCAATTTGTGCAGTTTATGAAAAACTGCACCAATTACACTTGCAGGGTTAAGGGTAGTAGGAGTTGGCACCCAGACCACTCCATTGGCAGAAGTGGTCTGGGTGCCTGGAGCGTCCCTTTAAATACCCAGCTATTGACTGAGCAATCTCAGGTGAAGCACAGCAATAGATGAAGTCCAGCCCCCAGTGCTGCAGACACGCCAGGATGAACAGGACTAGGAACTGCTGTGGCTCAAGAGTAGATAGTAGGCTCAGGACAGCAAAGTACCCAGGTTCCAACCCCCTGTTGGGCCCTTCTGGGGCGACCACGTCTGGATGTCACAGTGAGAACCCTGACACAGCCCTCTCACAATAACTTGCGCATGCAGCAACCTGTGGCAAACCCTGTCTAATCGCATATATTAAAACAATAGTTCTCACCCGCTCCAACTCATTGCCTCCTGCATGAATAACTAAAGTAACTGGACCCATAACAAATCTACGCAATGCCACACCTTCCATAAAAGCCCCTTGATGCCCCTCCATCTAACTTGAGCTACCTCAAATGAAAAGCCTAGATTCCGTCCATTTTGGCGCACTTCAGCTCATCGCGCAGCCCAATAAATTTATGAGTGACCCAGGATCAAGACATAACAAGGGCTGGGACCTACAAGACAACAATTATAACAAGTGAGGATGAACATAAGAATGATAGCGAACAGATTCCCATCTACCTAGGCACCTAATATCCGCAGCAGTATACCCCAACAGACTCGCCTGATTGGCAGCCCCAATTCTAAACGAGTGACCACATTCAACACGCCCGGCATGTGACGTGCCTTAATCCACATGTTAAAACTCAAGCTTAACAAGACTAAGCAGCGCAGCAAAGCCAAAACCGGGGGACAAAGCGGACGTGGAATGGTAATCTCAAGAACAACCGTCGACGGACCCACCGTTTTCTGCTCCGAAAATTGCGCAACAAAAGCAAGCACTCCTGCAAGTCACCCGGTCCCACAAATTAGATATCATCCAAGTAATGGGTGACAGCCTGGACACCCGCTGCCCGTACTGTGACCCATTCCAAAAATGACAAGAACATCTCAAAATAATAACATGATATGGCACAGCCCATGGGAAGGCACATGTCATAATAGAACGAGGCCTGAAATTGACATCCCAACAAATGAAATCAGCCTGGGTGCACAGGCAACAAGCGGAACATGGATTCAATGTCCAATTTTGCCAACAGCGCCCCAAATCCAGCTGCCCGAACTAGCTCCAAGGCCCTATCGAACGATGCATACCGAACCCTACAGACCTCCTTATCAATATCATCATTGACCGACCCACCCGAAGGGTAGAACAGATGGTGAATCAATCCATAGGACCCCGCCTCCTTCTTGTGGACTAAACCCAGGGGAGAAACCCTCACGTTGGGGTAAGGATAAAAATTAAACGGCCCAGCCATATGCCACCACCGCACCTCCCCGTCTAATTTTTCCTGGAGGATGGCCTCCTTATACCTTATCAAGTGGAGATTGTCAGCGAACTGAGGCGCAGCTGAAGACACGAACGAAATATAAAACCCCAACGAAAAACCATCAAAAAGAGTTTGCGCATCCTCCATTCTAGGATACCTGTCTAACCACTGTCACATCCTTGTGACGTTCACTGTTGTCCTCTCCGCGAGGTATGTCATCCTGTCCTGATCCCTTACCTGTACTCATCCTTTCTTTCCTGAAGCATCACAAGGCGGAGTGTGTGCCCCCACATTGAGAACATTTGTGTTTGAACCTGCAGCAGCTAAGCCATCTGCAGTGGCTCTCGTTGAAGAGCCAACACACACCTTTTTTGTTACCCGCTGAGGAGCCGGCAGAAAAGCCGGCAGCCCCTGGAAAGGGAGATGGACGATTATGGGTCATTAGTAGCAACCACAAGCTACCGTGCTGGACCTCAAAAACCATCCTCGAGCACACCATCTTCTGGCAAAATTGCTGGTCGTAGAAAAACCAGCATTGCCCACCGTACACCTTAAAGGCCCCCCAATTCAAACCCAGGTACCCAAATAGCGAGGGGGCTCTCTCAGGGAAATGCCGCACTAAAATACTGGGAAACATTTTAAAGCCCTGCAGCCAGTACCCGAATGTACGAGGAACCTGTTTACCTCTTTCCGGGTCGACCAAAATCCCAGAGGCGCGGTCTGTCCACTAATTCCTTGTCCGGTGGAATCAGCGACAGGACTTGGTGAATGGTGTCGGGAGCAAGGATTTGGCTTTATTTCTCATGGTAGCTCTGTTTGGAATGGAGATAAGCTGTACAAAAAAGATGGTTTGCATCTTTCTCAAAAGGGAACAAATGTTCTCAGTGAGCAGTTCAGAGGTTTTGCTAGGATGTATTTAAACTAGGAGGGGGGGGCAAAAGGGTGATAAAACATCAATCCAATTGTCCCCCAAAACAAGGACAGAAGGTGCCTGTAGCAAGTGTGTTAAAAAATGATAAGCTTAGAGTCATGTCTACAAATGCTCGCAGTTTAGGGAATAAGATCCATGAACTTGTGGCAATAATGGCAACTGATAGTGTAGATTTAGTCGCTGTTACTGAGACAAGGTACAATGAGAAAAATGACTGGGACAATACCAGGGTACTCTTTATATAGGAAAGATAGGGAAGGCAAGAAAGGGGAAGGGGTGGCCTTGTATGTGAAGGATAGCATACAATCTAGCCTAATAAAAGTTAGTGAGGCAAACATAGAGTCCGTCTGGGCTACGTTAGAATTTGGTAATCACACAGTAACTCATGTAGGTGTGATTTATAGGCCCCCAGGACAAATTGAAGAGTTAGATAATCTACTAGTTGAGGAAATAGCTAAAATGACAATGAAGGGGGAAGTTATCATCATTGGTGATTTTAATCTTCCTGATGTAAATTGAAAACAAAATTATCTACTTGTGCAAGGAGCACACATATTCTAAACTCTCTACTGGGATTGTCTCTAAAACAAGTTGTTGAGGAGCCAACTCATAAAGAGGCCATACTAGATTTAGTGTTAACAAATGGAGATTTGGTATCAGATATTACTGTAGGTGAAAGTTTAGGATCCAGTGATCATCAGTCAGTGTGGTTTAATATAAGAACAGTGACTGAGTCACACCACACAAAAACAAAAGTTTTAGACTTTAGAAAAACAGACTTTTCTAAAATTAGAATATGGGTAGAGGAGTCATTATCAGACTGGAGCAATTTAAATGGAGTCCAAGAGAAATGGGATTATTTAAAAGTTGCACTATTGAAGGCAACAGAAAATTGCATTAGGCTTGTCAGTAAAAGCAAAAAAATCAAGAAACCACTGTGGTACTCCACAGATGTGGCCAAAATAGTTAAAACAAAAAGTTAGCATTTAGGAATTATAAAAAAACCAGAGTGAGGAAGACAAAATGATCTATAAGATTAGGCAGAAAGAGGCTAAGCAAGTTATAAGAGCTTCCAAATCACACACAGAAGAGAAAATAGCACAGTCAATAAAAAAGAGGGATAAAACATTTTTTAGATACATAAATGAGAAAAGAAAAGTCAAACAAGGATTAGTGAGATTAAAAACAAAAGAAGGAAGGTATGTAGAAGAGGATAAAGGTCTAGCTGACTGCCTCAATGAATATTTTTGTTCTGTATTTACAGATGAAAATGAAGGAAAGGGACCTCAGTTGAGAAAAAGGATAAATGAGTCATTTATTACACGTGAGTTTACAGAGGAAGAGGTTCTATTTCAACTGTCAAAAGTAAAGACAAATAAGTCAATGGGACCTGATGGAATACACCCAAAGCTATTAAAAGAGCTTAGTGGTGTACTAGCAAAACCCTTAACAGATATATTTAACCAATCATTGTTAACAGGAGTAGTCCCAGAAGACTGGAAGTTAGCGAATGTTGTGCCCATTTACAAGAAAGGTAATAGGGAGGAGTCGGGCAACTATAGGCCAGTAAGCCTTACTTCAGTAGTGGGGAAAGTGATGGAAACCATGTTAAAGGATAGGATTGATGAACATCTAAAACACATGGATTTCAAGATCAGAGACAACATGGGTTTACTTCAGGGAGATCATGCCAAACTAATCTTATTGATTTTTGATTGGGTAACTAAAATTATAGATCAGGGTGGTGCAGTAGACATTGCTTACCTAGATTTCAGTAAGGCTTTTGACACTGTTGCACATAGAAGGCTTATCAATAAACTGCAATCTTTAAGTTTGGATTCAAATATTGTTGAATGGGTAAGGCAGTGGCTGAGTGACAGGCAACAGAGGGTTGTGGTTAATGGAATATATTCGAAGCTTGGACTTGTCACCAGTGGGGTACCTCAGGGATCTATACTTGGACCCATTCTCTTTAATATTTTTATTAGTGATATTGCAGAAGGTCTTGATGGTAAGGTATGTCTTTTTGCTGATGATACTAAGATATGTAACAGGGTTGATGTTCCAGGAGGGATAGGCCAAATGACAAATGATTTAGGTAAACTAGAAAAATGGTCAGAATTGTGGCAACTGACATTTAATGTGGATAAGTGCAAGATAATGCATATTGAACGTAAAAACCCAAGGGCAGAGTACAGAATATTTGATAGAGTCCTAACCTCAACATATGAGGAAAGGGATTTAGGGGTGATTATTTCTGATGACTTAAAGGTAGGCAGACAATGTAATAGAGCAGCAGGAAATACTAGCAGAATGCTTGGTTGTATAGGAGAGGTATTAGCAGTAGAAAGAGGGAAGTGCTCATGCCATTGTACAGAACACTGGTGAGACCTCACTTGGAGTATTGTACACAGTACTGGAGACCGTATCTTCAGAAGGATATTGATACCTTTAGAGAGGGTTCAGAGAAGGGCTACTAAACTGGTTCATGGATTGCGGGATAAAACTTACCAGGAAAGGTTAAAGGATCTTAACATGTATAGCTTGGAGGAAAGACGAGACAGGGGGGATATGATAGAAACATTTAAATACATAAAGGGAATCAACACAGTAAAAGGAGGAGACTATATTTAAAAGAAGAAAAACTACCACAACAAGAGGACATAGTCTTAAATTAGAGGGACAAAGGTTTAAAAATAATATCAGGAAGTAATACTTTACTGAGAGGGTAGTGGATGCATGGAATAGCCTTCCAGCTGAAGTGGTAGAGGTTAACACAGTAAAAGGAGTTTAAGCATGCGTGGGATAGGCATAAGGCTATCCTAACTATAAGATAAGACTAGGGACTAATGAAAGTATTTAGAAAATTGGGCAGACTAGATGGGCCGAATGGTTCTTATCTGCCGTCACATTCTATGTTTCTATGTTTCTATGTTTCTATGTTTCTATCTATGTTTCTCACCTCTGCAGATCTTGTCCTGCAGCTCCATTGGGACATGCATGCCCAAAGCGGCCAACTCGCAGCCCTACCAGGGACTATACTGGGATCACCCTGAGAGACCTCCCCGCCAAAACACTGCCATCTTGGGCCCGTTCCCCAGCTCCAATCCAGGCCCACCTCCTGCCTCGCCTAACAGTGGGGGACTCCGCTGCCACGGGACCCGAGGTCCTCCAGGTCCCAGCTTGTCCATTTGGCACCGCTCCTCTGGAGGGGGGTGAAGAGAGACCACTAAGGGTGAGGAGTGAGAAGAGTCCACTAAGGCAGGGAAGGGAGTGGAGGAGCGACCACTAGGAGGGAGGGGGGGAGGAGAGACCACTAAGTTTGGGGGTGATGAGTGACCACTAAGTGAGGGGGGATGGAGGAAAGACCACTAGGGGAGGGGTAGGGGACAGGAGAGACCACTAAGGGGTGGTGGGGTGGAGGAGGAGAGACCACTAGGGGAGGGGGAAAGGAAAGGTCACTAAGGATGGGAAGAGAGGAGAGGCAACTATGGGAGGGGGGCAGATCAGAGACCACTAAGGGGGGAAAGGAGAGACCACTAAGAGTGGAGGGAGCAGAGAGACAACAAGGGGGAGAAGAGAGACCACTAAGGAGGGGAGGAGAGGAGAGACCAGGAGGGGGGGGGAGAGGAGAGACCACCAATGGAAAGAGGGCAAGGAGGGGAGAGACCACTTATGGAAAGGGGAGAGGAGAGACAACCAACAGAAAGGGGGAGGAGAGACTGGGGAGGCTGAGGAGAGCAAAGACCACTAGGGGAGAGGGGGCAAAGGAGATACCACTAATGGAAAGGGAGGGAGAAGAGGAGAGACCACTCAGGGAGGAGGGGGTAGAGGAAATACCACTAGGAGGGAGGGGGAGGAGAGACCACTGAAGGTTGGGGGGGTCAGTGAGTGACCACTCAAGTTGGGGGGATGGAGGAGAGACCACTAGGGGAGGGGGAAAGGAAAGGCCACTAAGGATGGGAAGAGAGGAGAGGCCACTATGGGAGAGGGGGCAGATCAGAGACCACTAAGGAGGAGGGGGAAAGGGGAGACCACTAAGAGTGGGAGGTAGGAGAGACAACAAGGGGGGAGAAGAGAAACCACTAGGGGAGGGGTAGAGGAGAAACCACTAGGGGGGCGAGAAGAGACCACTAATGGAAAGAGGGCAAGGAGGGGAGAGACCGCTCATGGAAAGGGGGGGAGAGGAGAGACGACTAATGAAAAGAGAGGGAAGAGAGACCACTGGGGCGAGCTGAGGAGGGCAAAGACCACTAAGGGGGAGGGGGCAAAGGAGAGACTACTAATGGAAATGGGGGAGAAGAGGAGAGACCACTCAGGGAGGCAGGGGAGGAGAGTAGAGACCACTAAGGGGGCGGGGAAGGGAGAGTAGAGATCACTAATGGGGTGGGGGAGAGGAAAGACTACTAAGAGACAGAGGAGGAGAGGAGAGATCACTAATGGGGTAGGGGAGAGGAGAGACTACTAAGGGACAGAGGAGGTGAGGAGAGAGCACTAAGGGGCAGGGGAGAGTTCTAAAGGACAGGGGGCAGGGGAGACCACGAGGAGGGGGAGAGGAGAGACCACTAATGTAAAGAGGGCAAGGAGGGGAGAGACCACTTATGGAAAGGGGGGAGAAGAGAGACAACTGAAAGGGGAGGAGACCACTGGGGGAGGCTGAGGGAGAGCAAAGGCCACTAACAGGAGAAGGCAAAGGAGAGACCACCAATGGAAAGGAGGGAGAAGAGAGACCACAAAGGGAGAGGGGAGGAGAGTTCACTAAGGGAGGGAGGGAGGGGTAGTGAGATTCATTAGAAGGAGGGGGAGGGAGGAGACCACTGCTGTTGGGGGTGATGAGTGCACCACTGCTAGGGGATGATGAGAGACCACTAGGGAGGGGTGGGGGCCAGGAGAGACCACTAAGGGGTGGGGGTGGGTGGAGTGGGGGGTGGCGGAGGAGAGGCCACCAAGGGAGGAAAAGAGAGGCCACCATGGGAGGGGTGAGTTAAGAGACCACTAAGGGGAGTGGGGGAAAGTGACCACTCATTAGGGGATGGATGAGAGACCACTAGGGAGGTGGGGACAGAGACCACTAAGGTGGGGGACAGAGAGACCACTCAAGGGTGTGGGAGGTGGGGGTGGGTGGAGGAGGAGAGGCCACTATGGTGGGAAAAGAGGACAGGCCACTATGGGAGGGGGCAGAGCAGAGACCACCAAGTGGAGGGGGGGGAGAGGAGAGACCACTAAGAGGGGGAGGGAGGAGAAACAACAAGGGGGAGAGGAGAGACCACTAGGGGAGGAGGGAGAGGAGAGACCACTAGGGGGGAGGAGAGACCACTAATGGAAAGAGGGCAAGGAGGGGAGAGACCACTTATGGAAAGGGGGGAGAGGAGAGATGGCTAATGGAAAGGTGGGGAAGAGAGACCACTGGGGGGGGCTGAGGAGAGCAAATACCACTAAGGGGGAGTGGGCAAAGGAGAGACCACTAATGTAAATGGGGGAGAAGAGGAGAGACCACTCAGGGAGCCAGGGGAGGAGAGTAGAGACCACTAGGGGAGCAGGGGAGGGAGAGGAGAGACGACTAATGGTGTGGGGGAGAGGAGAGACTACTAAGGGACAGAGGAGGAGAGGAGAGATCACTAATGGGGTGGGGGAGAGGAGAGACTACTAAGGGACAGAGGAGGAGAGGAGAGACCACTAAGGGGCAGGTGAGAGCTCTAAAGGACAGGGGGCAGGGGAGAGCTCTAGGGGGGAGGTGGTAGGAGAGAGCACTAAGGGATGGGGGGAGCACCAAGGGATGAGGGGGTAGGTGAGAGCACTAGGAGACAGGAGGGGAGAGCTCTAAGGGACTGGAGGGGTGCGCACTACAAGAAAGGGGGCAGGGAGATCACTAAGGGACAGGGAAGCTCACTAAAGGACAGTGGGGCAGGGGAAAGCACTAAGGGACAGGAGGGGAGAGCTCTAAGGGATTGGAGGGGAGAGCTCTAAGGGACAAGAGGGGAGCGCACTACGGGAAAGTGGGCAGGGAGATCACTAAGAGACAAGGGAGCTCACTAAGGGACAGTGGGGCAGGGGAGAGCACTAAGGGACAGGAGTGGAGAACTCTAAGGGACGGGAGGGGAAAGCACTAAGGGACAGGAGGGAAGAGCACTAAGAGACAGGAGGGGAGCGCACTATGGGAAAGGGGCAGAGAGATCACTAAGGGACAGTGGGGCAGGGGAAAGCACTAAGGGACAGGAGGGGAGAGCTCTAAAGGACAGGAGGGTAGAGCAGTAAGTTACAAGAAGGGAGAGAGGCTGAGGAAGGGGGCAAAGAGCAGCACAAATGGGCTGGTAGGACTCAGCCGCTATCCTACACCACAAACTCTCTCTATCACACTACACACAGAATGCTTCACTATACATACACAGAAACACACAATGCATCCCTACACACACAGAAACACACCATGCTTCCCTTATATACAGAGAAACACACAATGCATCCATAACATACACACACACAATGCAACCCTTACACACAAAGACAAAGCATCCCTTGCACACATACACAGAAATACACAATGCATCCCTTACACACAGAAACACACAATGCATCCCTAACACACACACAAACACAAACTGCTTCTCTCACACTTAAAGAAACACAATGCATCTCTTACACACACTCAATGCACCCGTTACAGACACACACTGCATCCCTTACATACACAGAAACACACATTGAATCACTTACACATACACGACAGATTCACACAATGCAACCCTTACACACAACCAGAAAAACACAATACATCCCTTACAAACAAATACTCACTGCTTTCCATCCCTTACACAAAAACACACTGCATCCAATACACATACACTGCATCACCTACACAAACTGGTATCCCTATACACTACTTTCTATAAGCACACACTTTAGATCCTCTACACTAACACGTAACACATCCCAAACACACTCCACTCCCTGTGAGCGAACTCATGGATGGAACATGTAGGTGGACTTATGGGTGGGTCTTATGGGCATACTCACCATCAGGCCCTGGGACCCAGACCTTGAGCTGTGTGAGGGGCCCAAAAAAATTGTGCTGCTTCCTGTTCCAGCAGGACATTGTCTTTTGTGACCACAGTTACAAACAGCCTCCAGAGAGCCTGTTCTACGCCAGACCAGTGGAAACAGACTGCAGCCAGTCATCATCATCCTCATCTGGTTGTAAATAGGCAATCTAGTATATTATTCGTGGCACTAATCTCTAATTTACTGACTTGGACATGCCCACCAAGCTAAAATTGCCTTTTGTTGGACTTTGGAGTACCTGGACCTTTCTACATTTTCTACACTGCATTATAAACATTGTCAAGCTTATTATAGTGACGCTCATTATCATGCATTAGAAAATGCTTAAAACACAGATTTTATATTCTTTATAAAATCTGTGTTTTAATTATTTCCAACTTGGCAATTATGTGGAACAAATGTCAAGAGAGATTAAAGGTTAAGGCCAAAAAAAATTTTTTGCCCTAAATGGTGAAGCTCTCCCAAATTCTCCACGATTCCTTGTTTATTGAATAACGTCTGGTCTGACAAGCAATGCCTTGCAAAGTTTTCCATCCCTGTCTGATGTCAAATTGATCATTTCACTGTCACAAACAAAACAAATGCAGTGGAATCTCAGGATGAAAATACAGAGATTTTACAAAAATGTTTTTTTTCTATTAGGGGAAAGGAGGCTCGACTGATTTAATTATAACTCCTCCTTATGATTTGGATCACTCGTGCAGAAGATGATTAGGAAGAACAGAAGAGGACGGGAGAGAAGAAGGGAAAAATTCATTCCATGGAATCTGTGACATTTGCGCTAATGAAGGAAGCTTTCCTGGGTGCTCTCCGTGCACAATGATTTGAGTGGATTGAAATTGACGAGTGAGATTCTGCTACATGTGTCGGATAATTAACCCTTCAGGCTGAAGCAGAGACAGGGGGCTTGTTTGCTAATAGAGCTGTCGGAGCCAGGAGTGATGGGCAGTTTGTAACAATGTTAACAAGTCTGAAAGGAAAGTCTGATTCAAGCATGTAAAATTCTCCTATCCCTAGTGAGACCTAGTTGGAGAAGAGATTGGTTTGTGTCAACGAAATACAACGCAGCATGAAACTGGCTAAATATAGAGCTCAGATTGTACTGGGAGCACTTTAACTCGTCAGTTTACATACAAGACCCATACATCTTAACGTCTAATATTAAAACATGAGACATGTCCCTTTCACCTTCAAAAACACTGATATCAAGACAGAAACATCACCTCCTAATTCATAGGTTTAAAGTTGATCTATTGCCTTCTCCAGGACGCTCCGCTGATTGATTCTGGCATAATCAACATTATGGCATCATAACTGACACCGAAAGCTACCCCTCAATGGCCACTTCTAGTTTTATTAACTTACTTCATTTAACAAGTTTCCATACTAGCATTTCATATGTTTGCCAAAAACATACACATTCTGGCTGTGATTGAATTAAAATGTTACTGTCTAAAAATAATCCACAAACGCTTCTTCCGTTGCTCTGTTGTGGTTTCGTGCAATCCCGACAGCGCATTATCTTCTGCCATGTCTTTTGGTGAATTTACCTGGCTTGAAAATGTATCTTCTGCTTTCTGTGACCCTTGTTTCTGCTTCCCTGATGTCTGTACTGCTTTGCCTTGGATTGTTCTTTGACCATTATTCCTGCTTCATGCAGGATTTACAGTTTAATTATATCAGACTTCACATTTAGTACATCCATTCTAAAGCCCAGTAATACATTACAATCTTGCTTTCCTTTTAAATTCACCTCACCTCAGTTCCAGCACCACCATCTTTAGAGCTTTGTGGGTGTTAATCTTCGTGTCATACCCACCTCTGGTCCGCCCTCGGCTTCTCCGGCAGTCTTCTTTCATTTGCCCTGTTTAGGAATGTCTCCCCAAGCAGGACAAACCTCTTCAGTGACGCCCACACGCTGACTTCATTACACTGCCTCTGAGAAGAATTTGATTGGACCACATGAGAGATGCCATGACATCAGACAGGGTGTGGAAACCAGCAATAGCGCTTCACCCATCACTAGATTCTGGGTACATTTAATGCCTACTTAGCAGGTTTATTAAAGGGGATCTAAATACTAATACCCAGTATAGCATTCTAAATTTTTTTTTTTTTTAAATGGTCATAGAAAAGGGGTTGGAGTTACCCTTTAAAATACGAGTCAGGGACTTGTATCATTCTATTTCACACTAGGTGTAACGTGAACAATAGCATAGTAAAGCAAAACCTGCCACTTTAATTTGGGCGGTGAATACATATAAACCTGAAGCATCAGTCTTCAGCTCTTGGGTACAGTGCAGCTGCTAATTGATGTAAAATGATACAACTGTATCACAAGCAATTTCTGTGAGCCAATCCATCAACAACTAGGCTAAAGTGCTATTTATAGGAGGGGGAAAGCGTACAATAATAGGAAAAAATTGCCCTGCAATTTTCATGTTACATTTGACGTGTTTACTTGAGTAACCGTGTTAAGCGGAGTTACAAAGATGTTGCATTATTACATGAGTGAAGTATATTCCATGGTTATATGCGTGTATATACATATATATATATATATATATATATATATATATATAGTAAACTGTAAGTTAGTTAACCCTGTAGTTTGTTTATCCACAGATTGTTTTTTTTTTTTTAATCACTGAAATTAGGGAGCAAGGGCAAAGGCGACCTCTGGATGCCGTCTAAGTACTGTAAATTGCTGGGTCTCCCCAAATCTTATGTTTTCGTATCAAATCCTTGATTACTCAGTCTAATATACAACCATGTTACCAAGTTGCCTAACGGGAGCACTATAAACTCTTCGACAATACGAATCTAGAACCAACTGGAGATCAATAAATTATGTTTACTACTGGCAGATAAAAAGGATAATTAATGGAAATTATTTATTTTGTAATTCATTTCAGATTTTCCTGCTGGAAAAATGAGTAGAGGCATTTTAGAAGTGCTTACCTAATGTCCCTTAAAGCAATGACATTCTATCAGTGCCATAATTATGTATTTTTTTCCTTCTTCATATTTTTTTAATAAAGTAGCAATTAGAAAGTCATCAATAATAAGCAAGACAAAGAGGAGAAAGAATCTATTGGACTTCAAAAGACATTTCTACTAATTAAGTGAAACAGTTACATCAAGGACGGTTGCGCCTGTCTATCGAGAGCAGGAATAAAAGTACGCACTATTTTATAGCTGGAAGGGAAAGATGTTTTGCTAATTGAATAACATTTCAGTAAAGGTTATAGAAGTTATAGGGAAAAAATCAAAACATGTATGGCAGTAATTGATTTTTGTTTCACCTGCTGGCCTGCTACTTAGAATCCTTTGAGATTGTGAGATTGTCAAGAAAATGTAAACCCATTCTGTACTCACTAGCATAAAAGCAAATTGAATGGGCATTCCAGGCTGGAGCGGACCACCTTTTAAAATGCATTAAAGGAACCAGAACAACTTTAGCTTATTGTATTTGTTCTTGTGAATATGATCATTACCTTCAGGCTTTTTGCAGTTAACACTGTCTTTTTCAGAGAAAAAGCATTGTTTACCTTACAGTCTAGGGATACCTTCACTGGCCAATCCTCATATGGCTACTAGAGGTGCTTCAGTGTCTTCACCCTCTGCATGGAGACTTGATCGATTCAATGCATTTCAATAAGGAGATACTAACTGGCCACGGCTGTGTATGGCTTGAGCTAGCTCTGCCCCTGATCTGCCTCCTTGACAGTCTCAGTCAATCCTATGGAAAAGAATTGTGATTCGCTCAGAGAATCACTTTTCACAATGTCAGCCAAGCAGGCAGTTCAGGGGCAGAGCCAGTAGCTGCAGACTTGAACAAAAGTAAGATTTTATTACATTTAGGTGGGCAAGGGGGGGACAGGAGGGCTAGATTGTGGTTTTAACACTATAGGGTCAGGAATACATGTTTGTATTACTGACCCTATAGTGTTCCTTTAAAAAAATGGAAAGAATGTAATAGAAAAAATACTTGACTCTTTTTTGGTACAATTTGCAGATACAATGACATGGCTCAGGTTTCTCATCCAATCCTGCACTCACCATTATTTTAAATTTTTATTCCAGAAACAAAAAAGAAATCTCATTCTCTGATATAAAGCTAGAGAGTCTGTATTAGTTACTTGGGACCTATACAGTGCTAGAAGGATTTTTTTTGTGGGAGAAAGGTATGCAGTCACAGAGAGAGTAATTCATTAGTAATTAATGCACACTCCTGTGGCTATCTATAAGGAGTAGGATGTTGCATGAGTATTGCAGGGAGGACCTTTGAGGGACATAGTTTCAGATGTAAATACATGTATATTTTATATATAATGTTGAGAGCTTGCAGTTGTTATCTTGTCTTTTTCTTTAGGAGAGACTAGATGGAATTTTTAGTCTGATTGTGACAGGTGGCATTTTTATCATCTCCCATGGAAACCAGGTGTTTCTTAGAACTCAAGCTCTCCTATGAATGTCTCAATAAAACATTAAGTGCCACTACTCACCAGTCACTAAACATTAAAGGACCACTATAGGCACCCAGACCACTTTAGCTTAATGAAGTCGTCTGGGTGCCAGGTCCTTCTAGGGTTAACCCTTTTTTTTATAAACATAGCAGTTTCAGAGAAACTGCTATGTTTATGTTAGAGTTAATCCAGCCTACAGTGGTTGAGAAGACACCAGCGTCCATAGGAAAGCATTGTGAATGATTTCCTATGAGACTGGCTGAATGCGCGTGCAGCTCCTGCCGCGCATGCGCATTCAGCCGAAGCGGAGGAGAGGAGGCGGAGAGGAGAGCTCCCCACCCGGCGCTGGAGAAAGAGTTAAGTTTAACCCCTTCCTCTCCATCCAGCCCGGCGGGAGGGGGACCCTGAGGGTGGGGGTATGTTTTCCTGGCACTATAGTGGTCCTTTAAGTATCATAGCATCGAAACAGTCCGTTTTTATTAAAGGGTTTCTGCAAGCAACATAAACACTACACATTCCAATGCAAGAAAATACCCCAGATCCAATCCCCAATAACTAAGCAAATCATTTTGCAATGGTTTGGCTCTTACCTGGATCTTGCTGGGAGCCTAGCCTCCTAACTTGCCCTCATGGTTGCATCCGGCCTATGCTAAGCTGTAGAAGGCACTGGATTGACTGATTCTATATGAGAAGCATCTGACTTGCATAGCATTAAGATTGTTGCAGATTATTGCCCATGCACAGTAGGACCTAAGTGTTTCTCGATAAGAAACATTGAATTGGGCAGAGGTAATCAGTAGTAATGATCTCTGAAGAGGAGAAGCAGTTGCAGTTGCTGCAGCAAGTCTGAGACAGTGCAGGATTAAATGTGAGTTTATAGGGACACACCACTGCTTAAATATAAAAAAGATCACTTTTTAATATATGTTCCCCTACATATGTACATGCCTTTAATTATGTATTTTTTCATTTGGGTTATATTGAAAAAAACAGCTTGGAAATACTGCAGATATCTTGTCTGTAGCCTTTGCAAGTCCTCCTTTCCTAACCCCGCCCAGACATTCTGTGGCTGTCCAATCATAGACTTCCTAATGCAGCTCAATGAGAAGGTGTTGCAAGTCAGGTGCTGTAGTCCATCGCCTGCCTCAGAGTTTAGCTTTACTGAGTATTGCTGGATAGCTTATAACAAAATTAATTGGTAAAAGTGCCAACGACTATTGAAATCTGCACTTTGTGTACAATGAAAAAAGAACACATTCAACACATGGAGCACTTCAGCAAGCTAAAGTAGTTAGTTGTGTTGAATGTCCCTCTAAAGAGTGCATTTTCAAATGGTTTGACTTCTCACCTGAGTTCCACTGGTTGCCACTACCCACATCCACTACCATCAAAGCAGGAACTTCTTTAAGCTTTCCTTAGCTAAGATCTGCAGTGTAAGTTTTAGCTCATTGGCTGAGAGTGTCAACAGATTGCCGTGCGTAGCTCAGAAGAACTAACGTAAGTTCCTGCTTAACATCTGATATCTTCTTGGTGATGATATTGAGGATTGAGAGTGGCAGTCAGACAGGGCCGGCGCGTCCATAAGGCGGCACAGGTGGACGCCTTAGGGCGCACCAGATATGGATGCGCAAGATTTTGATGACCGGCAGGAGGGAAAGCGCTCCCTCCTGCCAGGCCACCTACTGGACCCCTGGTGCAGCTGTGTTCTAATCGGACGCAGCGAGGGAGCTCTAACCTCTCTGCTCTGCTCCCTCGCACGATGTTTGCTGATGTTGCAGGAGCCAGAATATTACGTCATATTCCGGCTCCTGGCATCAGTAGACAGCCCGCGAGGGAGCGGAGCAGAGAGGTTAGAGCTCCCTCACCGCATCTGACAGGAACTCTGCCGCCCGCCGCACTGAAGTCCCACTGGACCCCAGGGACAGATCTACGCCAGCTCTCCAGGTAGGGAGGCTGGGTGGACATTTAATATTAATAATTTGTGTGAGTGTCTGTATGTGTGTCTGTGAGTGTGTGTGTATGAGTTTGTCTGTGAGTGAGTGAGTGAGTGTGTCTGTAAGTGTATGTGTGAGTGTGTGTGTGTATGTGTATGTGTTTGTCTGTGAGTGTGTGTGTCTGTAAGTGTATGTGTGAGTGTGTGTATGAGTGTGTTTGTCAGTGTGTGTGTCTGTGAGTGTGTGTTTGTGAGTGTCTGTCAAATCAGTGAGAGTATGTTTGTCATTGAGTCTGTGTGTAACTATCAGTGTGTCTGTCAATCAGTGTGTGTCTGTCAGTGTTTGTGTGTCAATGAATGAGTGTGTGTCAGATCAGTAAGTCTGTGTCTGTCAGTGACGTCTGTGTGTTTGTCATTGAGTGTGTGTGACTGTTAGTGTGTATACACCACTGAGTGTAGCGTGGCGGAGCGGAGCACGGTACAGGAGCTTCTGTTTCCTGTACCCGGCCAGACTGACAGGAGGTGCTTACTGAGAGAGTACTTCCTCACTTCCTCAGTCCAGCCAGGTGCAGAAAACTGAAGCTCCTGTAGAGGATCTTCTCCGCTCGGCAACGCTACAAGAGAGGTAGGAGGCACACCAGGAAGGGGGTGAGGGGTGCACGAAGGGACAGGGAGGGGAGGGGAGGGGAGAGAAACACCAAGGGACAGGGAAAAGAGTGGGGAGGGGAGGGGAGGGGAGAGGAGAGGAACACTAAGGAACAGGGAAGGGAGGGGACCACTAATGGACGGGGAGGGGAGAGGGGCTGGTTAAGAGGCACATATGTGAAGATGTTATTTTTAGCGGGGGGGGGGGGGCGAAAAAAATGCATCTTCGCCTATGTACCCAAAAATTCTTGCACCGGCCCTGCACCCAGATGACTCACTGAGAAAGGTCTCCGGTCCACCTGAAGAATAGACATGTCAGCCTGGTGTTAATATACACCAGGCTGCCTACACTAAAAGCAGACCATGTAGAAAGCACAGTTTTATTCCTAGTAATCCGAGCATCAAGCCCATCTAGTGATGCAATTGGGCTAGTATAGTTTCTGAGAATAGTTTTCTGGTTTTTCCAAAACAGGACAGTAAGGGGCAAAGTCGATAAGGCAGGACCAAACTCAGAAATAGGAACTGTCCTAGAATCAGGACTGTTGGCAGACCTGTGGTTATGGTGCTTGGAGTATTTTTTACTGACATGCATGCCCTATTTTGTGTACAATGTGAATTTAGGAAATTGAGTGTAGAACACTTCCACATTTCAGCACAGAGAATGTCGGTGGTTAATTAGCTCAGCCGGGAAAAATCTCTAACTGGCTACATGGCTATTGACATCACATGCACTCTGTAGACATTTGTTTTATTTCATTGTATCAGTACCTGTCAATGAACGTTTGAAAATGTTGACTGCCTTCCAAGATGATCATCTCGATCGTATCAACGCTTGGATAGGTAATATAATATATTATTCCATTGTGGATATTGCTTTATTTTGATTCATGTAAAGAGAGACAAAAAAACTATTTAACACCACTGGCATCAAAAGAGTCACAAAACACTGTTTCCTGTGTTTATTAAAAAAAAAAAAAAAAAGCAATTTGTTTCCCATCTCTCGTAGGGCTAAGGGAATACTATACTAAATGATTTATATATGTCGGTGGCTGCTGAATATTTGCTGGAGCAACGCAGAGAGGTTTATTCACTAAACTTGAAGTTTGAATTAAAATCAAATTAAAATCCAAATGACACTTTTAGGCAAACCTTGACTAAACCTGAGTTGGATGTATTTACCAAATTGGCTTTAATTGACTAGATTTTACATTTTTGGTTTTGATTTCACTGCAATTCAATATTTGGTGAATAAAAAAAGTAGGGTTTATGTGTGCACAAGATTATTCACTAAACTCTGGATAGTGATTGTGTGTGTCTGTGAGTGTGTGTTTCTGTCAGTGAATGTGTGTGTATGTGTGTGTGTGGGGGTGATTGTGTATGCCTCTCAGTGTGTGTGTGTCTGTCAGTGGGTGGGTCTGTGTCTGTCAGTGAGTGAGTGTGTGTATGTCTGAATATAAAGAAAGAGAGAACATAATCTGTCCTAAATAACTGGGACAATAAATAACTAATCAGTGAAAATCTAACGTTTAATAGATATAGTTAAAAAAGGTAAAGTAACCTTAAATCTCAGGAATACAAGGGATAGGGAAAATATATACAAGGGATAACGATATATACAAACAAGAGATTATGCAAAGTGGTAAATGCCTTTCACAAAGCTAGTCAAACAGAAAGATACTTAGTCATAAAGTAATGACTAGAAGAAGTAACTATCTGAAAGTATCTAATGTGATTGTAGCAATTGCTGGAAAGGTAGAGATTTATCTATTCTTTTTTAACTATATCTATTAAACGTTAGATTTTAAGTGCTTAGTTCATTTAGTATCCCAGTTATTTAGGACAGATGATGTTCTCTTTTTCTTTACCCCCTCTAATCTGTCCTTTAGATAGTAATCATACACTTTAGTAACTTTCTCTACAGCTTCTTTTCTTTTTTGTGTGTATGTCTGCGTCATTGTGTGTGCCTCTCAGAGTGTGTGTGTCTGTCAGTGGGTGTGTGCGTGTCTGCCAGTGATTGTTTGTGTCTGTCAGTGAATGTGTGTGTGTGTGTCTGTGTGAGGATGTATGCCTCTCAGTGTGTGTGTGTCTGTCAGTGATTGTGTGTGTCTGTCAGTTTGTTTTAAATCAGTGAGTGTGTGTATGTCAGTGTATCTGAGAGTGTGTGTCTGTCAGTGAAAGTGTGTGTTAGGAAGAGCTGTGGCTTTGACAGGACGGGGTGTGGAAAGTTTAAATTAGGGCGTGCCCGAGTTCCGTCATGTCTAGGGCAGCACAGATCCAAAATACACCACTGTGCATGTTGGGGATTTGTGAATAAAAAAGTAAGCAGTTTATAGTAATGAATTCACAAGGAGAAAATATATTCAGAATTAGAAAAAAAATCTTACTATCCCACTATTTTCCTAATTTTCATTATTTTGGCTTTTCTGTAATTCTATTGTCCATTCATCTCAATTGCCAATTTAGTAAATAATCCACATTTTTTATATAGTCATTAAAATTAAAATGTAAAAGAGAAGAATATGAAAAGGAAAGGAATTATTTGAAGAAACCTTCAGATAACACTTGACATTTGCACAGTCGTTATTCGGCATGTGCTACCCCCTTATACTTAAATAAGACACTGACACCGATAATTCTGTTGGAGTACAAAGTCCACAGCTTTATTAATTAATTATAATAAATTAACATAATTTAGGGTCATTGTCCTTCTAGACATTATGTTACTACACCCCCACACAGTACCCCTGACAATGACCCTACCAGTTGAACAATAAATAACAACAAATAACATATAACTTGAAACACACGGCCTACCAAAGAGGCCCCATATCATCCAGTTAACTGTAGGGGTATACCTCGGACACCCCTACACCCCCAGGTTCGTAGCCACCGAAGAGCTAGAACCAACCAATCCTTAACTCCATCCGGCCTAAACCTCGGCCTGTCCAGTTCAAATTCCACGCAAAATTCCAATATTTACAACGCCCTGTTCCGCCACAGCACATGGCTTGACCCCCTTAAGCGAATGTGCGACCCCCACCACATCTAAACAGGGCCTGTGCTACACCATCTTGAAAACCCAGGTTAAGCAAATCATTCCCCACGTCCGATAGGTGTATACCATCCCTCCTAAAATATCCCGGCAACATACCCTCTAATTCCCTGTGCCTCACCACTACGCCCCCTGACCGTCTAATAAAGACTGCCATAATCTTGTTGACCTTACCCCTAGATCGTGCTATTGCAGTTGGATCCCTGGCGTGCTTCCACGTAAAGCGAGGCCCCATCTCAGACCAAACTACAACCACGCCAGGCACCAGCTCCCTCAGCCGATCCATATCCCTCTTCATCTTCCGAACCAGCAATCTTTGGGGAATCAAACCCAGATCGTTCCCCCTTCCGTGAACCAATACCACATCTGGGACCGCCCCCCCAGACAACTTTCTAAATAATGCGCTGCAGAGACCCTGCCAGCTAGTGCCCCTCAAACCAAACCATGATAACTCCACCTGTTCCAAAGGAAAGCCCAGCTGCGATCCACATCTTCGAACTGCGGCTCTCTTCTGTGCCCAGTACACATATGAGTGTCCCATCAACCAAACTTTCAAACCTGAAAAGAAACAAAATTAGTTGCAAAGGAGACAACTTCCCCCCTTTCCCAAGTTCCTACACAACGCTTACTCACACCAGCCTGTCAGGCCTCACATACGTGCGGAACCGCATGGATTCCCACCTCCCGATCTGTTTAATCCGCTCGTCACCCAAACCTAACCGTGCTGCCTCCGTCGCCGCGCCTATGCGGAACGAGTGCGTCCCAAATTGCTTGGGCTCCAAGCCCAGCCTCTGTAAACCCGCGCGAAAAACCCGTATAAATTGGAAACGGGACAAAGCCGTGCCATCAGCGTGCAGGAAAAAACAACCAGCAATCCCGGGACGGACATTCAAGTACCGCGCACCGCAAGCCACCGGGCATGCCCTTGAACCCGGTAACTCATACAACACCACCGAGCACCCTTTACCGAACACGTCCGTTTTAGAGCAGCGCAACCTGATCTGCACCCTGTCGTTGCATAAATCCACGTCCTCGAGCAGCAATCCGCCGACCCCCTTCTTGTTGGTGCTAACCAGCTCACCAATTCGGAAGGCTCCGAAGAACGCCCATACAAACGCTCCCGAAAATAGCGCCACCTCAACAGGAGAATGACACAACCCAGCTAACGTTCCTAACAGCCCCTGCAACACCGCGAACGACACCGGTCTTCTCGTGTCCCCGAACTTCTTACCCTTCCGAAAACCTTGAATCGCCTGTCGTATCACGAAATTCTTCGTGATGTCATCCCAACCATTGAACTTAAATAAAAAGGCCAGGGCAGACATATACCTGTCTACCATGGCCGGTGAAGCCTGCCTCGAGAACAAGCGACACAGCAGCCATAGAAGCACATCCACCCGCTGCCCCGCCGAACAAACGCCTCCTACCTGCTGAACTGTCTCCTCCCATTCCTTCCAAACCTTAACGTAAGACGACCACGTGCTTGGCGCTAACGAGTTCCCTATATACTCCCCAAGCATGACGTCCCGAGCCGCCACATCTCGTCTGGGCAAGCCTGCCCCATCTCCTGGGCGTCCGGCGCCGCTTCCCAGAATCGTTCCCACTGAAAACGAGAAAGCGCATCAGCCACCACATTCAACAAACCAGGGATGTGCTTAGCCCTAAATACCAAGTTGAAGGACATACAGAGAAGTACAAACCGCCGCAACAAACATAAGACCGGGGGGGAAGATGCAGACAAACTGTTGATCGCCTGCACCACCGCCATGTTATCAGAGTGAACACGATTTGCCTGTTCGCTAACGCCGGCCCCCATAATCCCACCGCCACTACGACCGGAAATAATTCCAGAAACGCCAAATTTCTTATTAGCGGGCTTTCTTTCCACGCTGCAGGCCACTCCTCAGCACACCAATTACCCGCCAGATAAGCCCCAAAGCCGACACTGCCCGAAGCGTCGGTGTATAGCCCCACCTCTGCCGCCGCCGCTGGTTCCCTGAAAAACACCTTCCCATTAAAATCCCGTAAGAACCGGTCCCACACCCTTAAGTCCGCCTTCATATCCGCTGAGACCCTGATGTAGTGCGACGGCCTACGCACCCCGCTTGTCGCTCATGCCAGCCGCCTACAAAAAACCCTCCCCATTGGTATAACCCGGCATGCGAAGTTAAGGCTCCCCACTAAAGATTGAAGCCCCCGCAGTGTCACTTTCTTAGCCCTCCCTACCGTGGCCACCCGCTCCTTCAGATCCACTAGTTTGTCTAAAGGTAACCGACATTTCCCTCTTTCGGAATCGATTTCCAAACCCAAAAAGCTAAGGCACGTCGTGGGCCCAACCGTCTTGTCTCCCGCCAAGGGAACCCCGAAAGAGTGTGCGACCCATTGAAACACTTCCAATACTTGCCTACACCGGCCCGATCCCCGCGGGCCGACGCAGAGGAAGTCATCAAGATAGTGCACCACCGCGTCCCCTGCCGATTCCTTCCGTACCACCCATTTCAAAAACGTACTAAATTTTTCAAAATAGGCGCACGATATGGAACAACCCATTGGTAAACACAGATCCACGAAATAATCCCCATCGAGACAGCACCCGAGCAAGTGATGGCATTTTGGGTGTATAGGCAGCAGCCAGAAGGCTGCTTCCACATCCACCTTCGCCATCAGCGCACCATGCCCCATTCTCCGGACCAACTCGACAGCCTTGTCGAATGACGTATAAGAGACGGAGCTGAGGGCCGCGTCAATGTCATCATTTACCGATGCCCCTTTTGGGTACGATAAATGATGTATCAACCTAAACTTACCCGCCTCCTTCTTGGGAACCACACCGAGTGGGGATATCCGTAGATCGGCCAATGGTGGCTCCAAGAATGGGCCCGCCATCCTCCCCAGCTGCACTTCTTTGCTCAACTTATCCCGCGCTACCCCTGGGTGCTCCCGAACTGACTTGAGATTACCACACATCGTACCCGGTCCCCTAACCACGAAGGGAATAACAAATCCTTCTCTAAATCCCTGCCACAGAAAGGCTGCATCTGCCCTATTAGCGTACTGCCTTAGCCAAGGTAACATCACGTCTATTTTCACTGGGGATGCCCCCAGCTGTAGCAGCGGGGGCCGCTGCCCCCCCGGACTCCCCTCCTCCTCCAAGCTTACCTTTCTTGAAGCATCGGCTGGCGCCATGAGCCCCCCCGCAGCCGGAAAACACTCATGTCTGAACCTGCAGGAATTCCCCCACTTGCAGTGTCCCTCGTTGTACATCCAGCAGAAGCCTTTCTTTTGCCCAGCCAACACAGCACCCCCTGCGGCCGTGCCGGCTGGCCCAAGAAAGGGCGCAGCCTTTTGCGCCATCATAAGGCGCATCCATAATGGCAGATCCATTTGATCCCACCGCATGCTCGTATTCACCGCTAGCCGTTTGCGAAATTGCTCATCATACCTCCACCACGCCAATCCTCCGTAGGTTCGATATGCATCACCTATCCCATCCAGGTAGCAAAAAGGTTCCGAACAACGTCCCGGGTTTTTTCCCCTATAACGCTTGCCAGAATACAGAAGGCCCGTAGCCAATTCCCAAAAGTTTTCGGTATCTTGCGATACCTCCGCCTTTTTTCCTCTTCCTCTTTCTTGGCATCTTTTTTATTCTCCTCTTTCAAGTCCAAGAATTCCTCGAGGGGGAGAAGGGAAAAGATCTCTACAAACTCACCTTTCCAAATCTTATCTTTTAAGTCTGCTTTTAAGTGGCATCCCAGGGGGCCCGCGAAGGACACGTGCACGTTTTGCCGCGCCGCATCCGGGATATCACTACCCCCTTCCGCGTGCTCCCCCCCGCCGCCGACCATCCCTGACGACCCCGTCGCGTCGCCGGCCTCGCCTCCGTATGGCCCTGCCGGTAACGCCCCGCGCGCTCAACCGCCTTGTCCCGACTACCTTCCCGCGACCATACCCGCCCGAATTCCAGGGGCGACCCACCCTTATCCGACCAAGAATCCCCCAAAAAATTTAAATCACGTAATAACTGCCCTGAGTGTCGTGCATGTGTGGACTCACCGCTCAAGCCCCTGGCCGCAGCTGGCCGCAGGGGCGCCGTCCTTCCGTCCACCTCTACAGGTACCGGAGTGTCTTGTTGTCGCCGACTCCCATCCGCCTGGTCCCGCCTCGAGACCGTAGGGGTATTGCTCCGTGACCTGTAGGGAGAAGAAAACCTGGGTAGTCTGTTCAGCGTAGGGTCTACCCGCCCTTCCTCCCCACGTTCCATTTGCCTCGCAAAACGACTCCCCCTGTAATCAGCTCCCCTTGATTGGACCTGGAATCTCCTGTCTGGCGAACCAGACGTGCTACGCTGACTCCTTCGCGTTCTATCCCTAGACGTGGACCTCCCGCAGTCTTCCCTGCAACAGGACCTAGCTGCGCTGCATCTGCTCCGCGCTGGTGACCTCTCACCGCTTCCTTGACTCCCTGCTCTGCTCCTCGTGCTACTGCGCCTGACGCTTGCACAGCGCCGCTCTGCTCTCCTCTCACTCCTTGCGTCTTCCCCGTCCGTATGCTGACCCAGGGAGCAGCCAGAAGGACCCTCCCATCTGCTGCCACCGCCCCTGTCACCTCCAACCAGGGTGGCTCTTCGCCTGTCTCCCGCCACTGCTGCGCCTGGCTTCCCTCCAGCCGCCTTTCCTGTCGATGAACCCTTTCCCTGGCTGATCGCCGTGCTCCCTGATCCAGCCATCTCCTGTGCACTCAGGCCACCACTGCCATCCTCCCTCCTGACCCCTGCCTGGGCCGTCCCTGCGCTGACCTCGCCGTCCCAGCCTCCCCCAGACACATGGGGGGCTGTTCTTGTCCCCATTCCTCCAATATTAACCTTTCCCTGCCCCACAGCGGTGCCAACAGTGGCTGACTCACCGGGACGTTCAGGCCGCTCCATCTCCCCTGCCTGCCACAGACCCGCGCGCCGTGTGTCGTCCATCCGCCGGGTGCTTTACGGCCGTCCTCGCCAGACCTCTGCCGCGCCCACCAGCCCGAGCCGTACTCCTTCCCGGCTCCACGACCGGGACCTCTCCTGCCCCCGTGGACGCTCCTCCTCCTGCTGAAGGGCTTCTTCGGCGTCTCGCCACGAGCCCTGCGCCCGGGCTCAGCCGCTGCGGCGGCCTCGTCCTCCGGAGTGGTCGGCGCGCCGTTACCGCTGGGGAAGGCCCGGCTGCCCCCAGCTATTGATTCAGCCACTCGAGTCCACGGTCCCTCACAGCCGCCCGGACTCCCTCCAGGAGCTCTTCCAACGCCGCCATAGACCTGCAGAAAGACAAAAGAAAAAAGGAACCTCGCTGACCTGCAACAATCTACAGGTAAGAGAGGCTCCGGTTAAAATGGCCCCTTTTCTAATATGGCTGCTCCTTATACTCCTACTCTCCACCCCCCCAAACTCCACACCCTAAACCCGGCCCACAAACCTAAGCCCATGCCCACTGCCTGGCTCTGTCAAGGCCCACTCCCCACACTGCGTTGCTCCATGGGCTACCTTATTTATCACTTACTCTATTACTACTTTTATTTCCTATATACATTTTTGTACTAGTTAGATAACATGTTATTACATTTCAATATAATGAATAAAACCCTGACACACCAGATATATTATACTATTTAACGTACTATGAAAACATAAACATCCACTTTATCTACACGTTACATTCCTTTATGTCCTATACTGCAACAAAATTAAATACGATCAATACATCAAATAACACATATCGTAATCTCAACCATGTTAAAAAAATAAC
Organism: Pelobates cultripes; assembly: GCA_933207985.1. Taxonomy (NCBI): domain Eukaryota; kingdom Metazoa; phylum Chordata; class Amphibia; order Anura; family Pelobatidae; genus Pelobates; species Pelobates cultripes. The sequence goes on from OW240916.1 coordinate 44,411,028, forward strand.
AGACTGGGGGCGGAGCTTGCTACAGAACGAGAACAGACGCATCTTCTTGTGGCTCCCCAGTAATCCTTCAATTTGGGGTGATTATCCCTAAAATTCCTGACCACCTAAGGGAGAGACATATCGCAAACACCCCAAGGGGCCTCCCAGCTCGGACGGATGCCACTTGTTCACAATCTGAAGCCAAGAAAAGTGAAACGCAGGCATCCGGCCTACTACCAGCTTATCCTGGCCAAGATTAAAGCGCTCCTAGGGGGATCCCAAACAACAGACTTCCACTGCACAACCCACTATGGATGGTGGCGAGACACCCTCGGCTGCCTGGGCATGGGACCCTGATCTTCTGATCCCTTTTGTGACACGTGGCGCTCTGCTGACCCAAACGGAGACCTGACTGTAACGGAACGCTGGCACTCCGACTGAGTACCTCCGCCAATCGATGCTCCTAGTGCTCGCTGAGGACTCCAAGCACTCCAACCGACACCATCAGCACTGCAGACCCCACTTCCAGCCATGCAACTGCGCCGGGTTCTCTGCTGTCTCCACCCACCCTGGACCCAAGGCCAGGATCCAGCTTCCAGTGGGTGAACCTCTCTTTCCCCAGAGAGCAGGAACAGGAACAAATCAAGCTATTGCAAGAGCTTCCTCTGGGGAGTAAGTGATTATAGCAATCCCCAGAGTGCAGGTATCCCTTTCCCCAAACATGAGCCAAGGCTTAATGCTGGAACAAGACTGATTTACTGGCACACAGATATCATAATTTATGCAACACAAAACTCCTCCTCTGGGCCAGGCTAGATAATTGAGTTTCTACAATACACAAAGCTCAATTATCTGCTGGCCAGAAATAATACAGTTTCATAAAACACACAGGGACCCCAAAACATGCAATAACCCCATAAAAAAACGGGGGATCTGGGTGAACCACATATCCAAAATTCACCCAGATCAGTTCAGTACTTTGGAAAATACAGTTTAATGCAGATTCTGCAGAACATATACAGGCTAAATGAAAAACAATCACTTTATAATGTGTCCCCTGCTGTATAGTCCAAAACCACTGCACAATGTCTCTGTGCACCAAATACCGGCGAGATGGCACCGTGTTGAAAAGTCCAAACAGTGTCTGTGAGTTAAAATGGCCGCCCTCCATTGTTCTCACCATGTGCTTCTGATACAGGAAATGGTGGCCACCCAGTAACTCCACAGTATGTCTCCAGATGGTTCTTAAAGGGCCAGCAGCAGCACAACACAAATCCATTATGCCCAAATCATGTCTTTAAAGGGCAATACATCCCAGGGGCCATAGTCACAGGGCAAGAGGCGGGCAAGCAGTCCTCTCCAGGCACAAGTGGCGAAGGGCACTTCGTCACACTGACTGAATCAACTCGCAATACCACGGAGAACCAGACCCTTTGATGTTAAGGATTGTTTTATTGTTTAATATGTTTCTTTCACAACCTGTTTTATGTACACCCCACTATGACGCCATCTCTCTTTCCACCTAAGTGCCTGAGTTAGTTGGACCAGTAAGCTCCACAGAACGCTTTCCCAGCACACACCACTCAAAGCCTTAAGCAAGATGCACTGTTTCACCCTCCCCCCCTCCCCCCCCCGCAGCCCACTTGGTTAGGGGCACTTTAACGTGACATACAATACAGCAAGGCCTAGGCTGTGAGTCCCTGATTGTCACTCCCTAGCTAATGACATCCATTCTATAGGTGCACTGACCGACACTTGACCCCGCCTAGGCCACAGCACGTAACTGATGCAAAGCGACCCCCCCATAACAGGGTTTACTAATCCCTTATCACGCTTAGGTAATTTGAGAAGCGATCATTGCACATCTTAACTGTTCTTAGTACCTATTGTTAAGCTGTTCCAAACTCATCAGAGCTGTACAGAACAACCATAATTATTGAAAGATTTGACTATACAGTCTTGTTTTCGTTTCTCGCAAAGAAAACAGCCTGCATTGTATGTTTAATTGCAATATAAAAAGGTGCACGTAACTCAAAACACATATATTGTACTGCTAAGATGTCTTATGAAACTCTCACAAAAAGTAATGAATCTATTTAACTGTCCGCATATGCACTGCAAAAAAAAGAATAAAAAAAAATTAAAAAATTAAAATAACAGACTTACTGTAAGTAATAAATAGAGAATATACATACTACACATACATAAATATTAGATTACTTTAGTAAACTTGTTTAATAGAATTTCACCTACATAGAAACATTGAAACATAGAAGGTGACGACAGATAAGAACCAGCCCATCTAGTCTGCCCAATTTTCGACATACTTTCATTAGTCCCTGGCCTTATCTTAAGTCTAGGATAGAATATATAACATACGCTCTTACCTAAATTTATTTCACATTTATTTAAATGTATTTGCTTTACCTTGTTTTTTACTCAATGAATTGTATACACAGATAATTTATTGGCATACCATTCTCACTGTAAAAAGGAACATTATACATAGTAAACCTACTATTGCTATGATTATATATTTTTATACAATATTGACACAAATGCTACTGTGTAAACCACACTATTATAATATAATGCAACCTTAATGTATGTCATATTCATGCAAATTATCCTGTATCACCTTTCTTATCAATAAAAATTTATTAAAAAAAGAAATTACAAAATAATATAAACTATAGTTCTCTCCATTTACACAACTCATTTATGTGGCTGTAACACAGAATAAGCATTACCAATAGCAGGTTTGCAAAGAATAACTCTAACGGATCACTATAGTGTCAGGAACACAAACATGTATTCCAGACACTATAGTGGTAAAATGACTCTCATCCCCCTCTCTTTACTTTAAAAAGGTGAGTTTAATAACCTTTTTTACCTTTTGTCTCACCATGACTGGCCCTGCCTCGCTCCACCTACGTCATCAGATTTGACAATCTCAGTCAATCCAATGCTTTCCCATAAGAAACCATTGGGAGGCTATTGTGCATGCATGCGCGGCAAAATGTTGCACTGCGCCAATCAGCATCTCCTCGTAGAGATGCATTGAATCAATGCATCTCTATGAGGAAAGTTCAGTGTCTCCGTGCAGTGTGCAGAACTGACCCAGGAAACACCTCCAATGGCCATCTGAGTGACTGCCTCTAGAGGCGTTATAAGGCTGAAATGTAAACACTGCATTTTCCCTGAAAAGTATTTACATTAAAAAGCCTGCAGAGACATTAAGCTGTAGTTGTTCTGGTGACTATCGTGTCCATTTAAGGACCAACCAGCAGAGCAAGCTGTCAGGATCTCCTCATATGCCCAGTGGACAGGTGATCCTATAATTGGGTTTACCAATACTGACAATCCCTTCATGGCTGAACACAAAGCATTAATATTTCATACATTGCTGGATACTGTTATAGCAATGGTTGTTAAGCACAGGCCCTGCATATGACGGTAATAAGAGAATTTAATGAAGCTGTAATGTGTGTTTTTCCTCTCTCCCTGCTTGCAAGAAGATGGCCAGGCAAGATAGATTAAAGGCAGGGGAGAGACGTGGAGGTGGATGGTAGGAATATGTAATTACAGAAAAAGGGGCGAAAAAGAATGATTAGGAAGCCCATGAATCAACATAAAAGAATAATGACTCAGAAATCCATGCAGGGAAGAAAATAATTTATTCTTTTAAGACAATAGTGGTGAGCTTGGCAGCTCTCTCTACTGGCACATAAGTAGTTAAATTCAGGAAAAGCCATTGCTTTAATGTAGCTGCATACATATATATACATACTGAGAGGATGCTGTATTTGTGACCCTCATGTTGCATGCACCATTGTCCTGGATTCAAAGAATATGGTATGAGTTATCTGAGAGTGGGACATGAAAAGTGTTGCCTTGCAGTACGTAGAATTCATGCACTGCAGCTGTGTAAGAATTTTTTGGTTGATTAAATAATGGATTTCCTTCCTGTACAAGATTGGCAGATGCACCATGTTTCCCTGGACTCATAACGCTTAAATATAGTGATGAGCAGTACAAAATAAATGCTTTCTTGTAGTGTGCGCCGATGAAATGCTGCAGCAGGAACAGTCAGGAATCATTGAGGAATCCTGAAGAATATGAGTTATACATAATTCAAGGGAGCACTTTTCATGTACTGAGCATGAGGAAAGTGGATAATATTTGTAATATTTGTAGGAACTTTTTTTTTGGTATTCTTTATTTGTTTTCCAATAAATAACATACATAAGAAAAGTACATTAAATACAAACATGTATCTTATAACAAATATATTCATATCATGTTATAATTACAGAAAATCGTTATCTTAGTTGTTTAAACGCCATCCCTTCTTTATCATATAATAGTAATGCTTATGGATCTAAATTTAATCTGGTAGGTAGTCTGTTAGGGTAGTTCTTTTTTTTTTTAATTCTTTATTTTTGTCGTGCATGTATCAACAACAATTACACAGAGCCACATCAGCGTCTGTGTGTATCTTACAGCATTTGACAATGTCACAGGTTAAAGAGTAAAAAATAAGACAGAAAAAACAATTCTGTTAGTAAACAGTGGGGTGGACGATACGCAAAACTCTATACACATTCAATTTCGAATTCCGTTTTTGTTAGGGTAGTTCTTAACCAAATTTATATAATATTCATATTTCACTGTCTGTTTACGGTTTGTTCTTGGGTTTAACATATTGATCCCTTTTTCCATACCGAGCTGATAAAGAAGTTGATTTATAAAATGATCTTTAGATGGGACTTCTATTCGTTTCCAGTGTCTGGCAATAAGGACTTTAGTTGCCATAAAACAATGTAATATTAAAGTAATATGGGGTTTAGACTGTTGCTGCCAATTTAAATGTAACAGTGCTACTTCCGGTTTCTTATCTAATGTTATACCAGTTAAATCCACTATCAAAAGCATAGTTTTATAATCCTAGGGGCGACTCCACCAAATATGTTCCATATTATCTATCATCTGATTGTATACATCTCCAACATATAGTAGGACTAGTTTGAGAGATCCTTATTAATCTAGTAGGAACTAGATACCATCTATATAAAATTTTAACTTGTGTTTCCAATAAATTTAGACAATGTATTGATTTGTTTCAGTTTCATAAAGGCTGTTCCCCAATCTTTAACCCCTTAAGGACCAAACTTCTGGAATAAAAGGGAATCATGACATGTCATACATGTCATGTGTCCTTAAGGGGTTAAACTGTGTAGGCATCTGACAGTCCTGTTCCTGTTTTCTAAAGGGCGAGGGGATCTCAGGTATTATTTCATTTTTAATTAATTCTTTTGCTTTTGAAAAAATTGTCTTAATCCCATATCCTTTAAATATTTTACTTAATAAATTGTCTATTTCACTATTTGCATGCATAGCATGTTCTTTTAAAAAGCTATGTATTCAAGCTTATAGAATCTTAACCATTACCTTGCTGGCATGTGAAATAAGTGCAATTGTTCGATAATTGGAGCACACTTTGGCATTGCCTTTTTTTGGGATTGGAATGTAGACTGACCTTTTCCAGTCTTTTGCCCACTGTTGAGTTTTCCAAATTTGCTGGCATAAGGCAAGCAGAAATTTCACAGCATCATATTGCAGAATTTTGAATAGTTCAATTGGGATTTCATCAACTCTATATCTGCAAGGCACCTTAGAGCCCATCTCACTTCGTTTTCCAAGATTTCTGGTTCCAGCTCATTGGACCAACTATTAAGGTCATCACTGCTGTTAAGATCCTTCCTGTATAGATCTTCAGTGTATTCCTGCCATCTCTTCTTTATCTGATCTTCTTTATTATTATTATTATTATTGCCATTTATATAGCGCCAATAGATTCCGTAGCACTTTACAATATTATGAGAGGGGGGATTTAACAATGAATAAGACAATTACAAGAAAACTTACAGGAACAATAGGTTGAAAAGGACCCTGCTCAAACGAGCTTACAGTCTATAGGAGGTGGGGTATAAGACACATTAGGACAGGAAATATCAATCAAATAAAGTGTGAGTGAAGCAGAGCTGGAGGAGAGAGTAAAGCACTGCCCTATAGGAGAGAGCAAGAGACAGGTGTGTAAGGTAGAGATTACTCTGGGAAGCCATAAGTTTTCTTAAAGAGATGGGTTATAAGGCACTTCTTAAAGGATTGAAGACTAGTGGAGAGTCTGATGGAGGCAGGCAGGCTATTCCATAGGAAAGGAGCCGCTTGCAAGAAGTTCTGCAAGTCCCTGCCATTTTTGTCTTTTATCACACCCACTTTGGCATGAAAGGTAAATTTTAGATACTTAATTTTCTTGAATAGATCTCTTGACTTTCCTATTCTGTTATCTTCTTCTATCTCTTTACATTGCTCATTGTAGAATGTCTCCTTGTCTCTTCTTGCTATCCTTTCGAATTCTGCATTCAGTTGGACACATTTTTTCCTATCTCCACTAGCTTTCGCTTTCCTTCTTTTCTGGGCTATTTTTAAAGCCTCCTCAGATAGCCAGTTTGCCTTCTTAGATTTCTTTCTTTTGGGGATATTTTTTCTCGCGGTTTCCTGACTAATATTGCAAACTTCGGTCCAAAGTTACTTATATTGCAAACTTCGGTCCAAAGCTAGTCCATGTCTAGTCCCTTAAATCTATTCTTTACTTGCACTGCATATTCACAATGGATATTATTTATGTCATATCTGATTGGTCTGATGGTTTTCCCTCTTTTATTCAGTTTAATTCTGAACTTTGCAATAAGAAGCTCATGTTCTGAGCCACAGTCAGTTCCATGTCATATTTTTGCTGACTGTATAGAGCGCCCCATCTTGGGCTGCAAAGTATATAGTCAATATGATTTCTATAGTGTCCATCTAGTGATGTCCATGTGTAGAGTCGTCTCGGTGGCTGTTGGAAGAGGGTGTTTGCTATGACCAGAGAATTATCTTGACAGAATTCTACTAATCTCTGACCTGCTTCATTTTGAACTCCAAGGCCAAACTTGCCAGTTATTCCAGGTGTCTTTTGGTTCCCTACTTTAGCATTCCTCTCTACTATGAGGATAGTAACGTCTTTTCTTGGTGTTATATCTATCATGTGTTGAATATCTTCATAGAACTGGACAATTTCAGCCTCTTCAGCATAAACTTGGATCACTGTGATGTTAAATGGCTTGCCTTCAATTCGAATTGAAATCATTCTGTCATTTATTGGGTTGTAGCCAAGCACTGCTTTGCCTACCCGATGATTTACTATGATGGCTATGATTTCTTCTGTGGGATTCTTGACCACAGTAGAAGATGTGATGGTTGTCTGATCTGAAATGTCCCATTCCAGTCCATTTGAGTTCACTAATTCCCAGGATATCAATGTTTAACCTTGTCATCTCATGTTTGATCACATCCATTTTGCATTGGTTCATAGTTCTAACATTCCAGGTTCCTATGTTAAATTGTTCTTTGCATCATCCCTGTAGGATGGGGTCTTTCTAGTGACTGGGCATTAATGGTTGCTTACTAAATATACATGGCAGGTGGAGGCATAAAAACCTCCCTTATGCCAGTCAACAAATAATTAATCCTCGTGCCACGAAAGTTTTTTTAAAATATTTGCCCATTGGCAGTGCAAATAGTTCTTCAAACGCTTGCAAAACGCAAGTGAACAATCATTTGTGGATGTGCATTGTGCTGGATACAGTTCTACATATTTAGAATCCCATAGGATTTTAAATTGGTGCAGATTGGGTTAGGTTGGCTGAATTACAGCAGGAATTAGTTTTGATAAATATGAGAATTAAAATTACAAAAATAAATATGGCCATTTTCAATGTACAATTGGGTAAGAGTCAGTGTTCAGCGACTTACCATGTTACTATTAGAGGGAGCATGGGCAATCCTAGAACCATAAACACTACAGCAGACTGTAGTGGTAATGGTACTTGGATCAATGGTGTATTTTGGTTTTGTGCTGCCCTAGGCTTGACAAAACCTGTGCTGCCCTAGGCTTGACAAAACCTGGGCACCCCTCTCATCTAAATTTGCCCCACACACACAATCACAGACACACACACACACCCTCACTGATTTTACACACGCTCACAGACACACACACACATTCACTCACAGACACACACACACACTCAATCAGAGACACACACTGACAATCTCACACTCAGACACACATGCTCATTGACAGACAGACACACACACACTCACTGACAGGCACATCCAGAGTAAGTCTCACAGAGACCCACATCCACTGAGAGACACACATTTGCTGACAGACACAGACTCACTTACAAATTTACACACATTCACTGACCGACACAGAGATTTACTGACAGGCACACTCCCTGACAGACACACACATACACTCACTGACAGACACATATACTCACTGACATACACAAACACATTCACTGACAGACACACACACTAATAAGGACACACTCATATACATTTCCTCATAAACTCAGAAATTTTTATTTATTTTTTTAAGTCCAACCAGCCTCCCTACCTTTGGGATAGCTGGAGTTGATCCTTTCCCTAGGGACCAGTGTGGATCCAGTTCCAGTCGGAGGTTGCTCTGATCTTTAGTGACATCATATTTGTTAAGACACCTCTAGTGTCTTTAAGCCAAACCGCCGTTTAGTAGACCTTCCCCGGCTGCAGTGCAGTCTCCGTTCGCTTAATCTGTAATATACGAACCAAATGCAGGGGAAGCGGCAATCTCCCAAACGAGATCCGTGAACGGCTCCAAACTCCCGAACGGCAATACACGAACTGCTGGTAAACGTCGAACAGCAATATTCACCAAGCGGCTTTCGTTCCATCCAGCAGTCTCTAAACGTGAAGAAGAAATCCCCCCAATAACGAGACAGAAGCTCCGCATTGAGGGTCAAACAGAATCTGGCTTTACTGTGGGCTACCTGCCCGTATTTATGCAGGTCTCCCACTTGGTGGACACTCCCCTGGGGAACCAAATGGGAGACTTAAATTACAGACAGATCTGGGGACATTCCAGACACACAGTCACAGATTTTACCCACAGTGCATTATGATCCCCTCCCCTCTGCCCTGGAGTTAATTACCAAGTAACTCAATTAACTCCAGGACAAAGCCAGTCGCCATCTTAGACATAAAATAATAAAAGACATAAAAATACATAACTACATAAAAACTGAACATTTCCCATTCGTATTACATGTCCCCAGATAGCCTGGATCTGAGTGCATATTATTAGCGAATAGCGCTCAGATCCCACACACATAGTTCAATCACCATGGAGTCAAAGTTCTTACAGTCTTTCGGTATACGAATGACTCCATGGGAAGGCTATCTGGGTTAAGTCTTTTCGTATGCTCTCAATCTCCCGAACGGCCGGTGTTCGCATGCTTTAGTGGAGGCAGCCAGGCGTTCCGTTGTTTCAGCGGTGTTCGGCAGAAAAAGTGTCCGTTTTCAGTTCCATAGAAATAGAGCCAAACACCGCTGGGCGTTCGCTTGATTTAAAATGGCCGCTGCCTCGTGGTCGACATACGAACGACGACCACCCTGAATTCGGTTTAATTGAGAAGTGTCTGCGGTTAACCACAACGTTCTAATTGGGATCACTTCGTTAACCAGCAGCACACTCCTCACTTGGGTGGCCGTTCGTTCGGCAGGTTTGTTCGGGAAAAAGAGTCATTCGAATGGCTGGGCCATAGAAACCAGCCATTCATACGAACGGGGGACAAACAGACGAACGTAGTAAAAATCCAAGCAGACAGATGGTTCTGTCACAATATTCAATCTCAATGCATCACTGCAGGGCAAGAGCAGCACAAGAGCAAGGCTCTCTTGCTGCCAGTCCTGCAATAGTCACACGGGGGCCCTTAAGTAGCCAGCTGGCCATTTCTTGGATCCCTCATGACATGAGGCTAACAGGACATCTGCTAAAGTTGACAGGGAGTTTGGGGCAGCCTTTTTTGCTGCCCCCTGGAAAGTGCCGCCCAAGGTAAATGTATTTTAGCCTTGCAATAAATACAGAAATACACAGCTAACTTGGAGTATTCCTTTGTGTGCATATGTATATATCTATAGCCATTAACCATTGCCAAGTGAAAATGATGTAGCCCTGGCAAATAGAAATTTTGAATGTGTCAAGGAACTTCCAGGCTTCCTGTGGCAAGTAACTTTAAAGGGACACTATAGCCAGAATGTAGTTGCTTAATGTAGTTGTTCTGGTGAGCATAGCCTGTCCCTATGTAAATACTTACCTTTTTCCAGCGCCAAGCAGGACTCCTCCAATCTGCTCCAGCCTCCTTGGCTGAGATCATCAGAATTGATGATCTCAGCCAATCCAGTGAATTGATGATCTCAGCCAATCCAGTGCATTCCTATGGGAGGGCATTGTGATTGGCTGAGATCATCAATTCTGATGATGTCAGCCAAAAAGGTAGGGGGGGGGGGGCAGGTCCAGATGTGAGGAGCTGCGCACAACACTGGAAAAAGGTGAGTAATTCACCTTTCATGGGGGAATCGACCACCTAAACAGTGTTATTAGAAATAGTGTCAGGAATATACGTTTGTGTTCCTGACTCTATAGTGCCCGTTTCAGCTAGCTAGTAACATAGGCTATTACTAAAGAAATTCGTAATTTCTAACTGGATTTTGGCCATTCTGACAAAATCCGTTGTTCAGTGAATTACTATTTTACTGTGGTAGGGTGCAAGGGCATTCATAACCACTACAGCAGGGTGAAGTGGTTATGGTACTTGGAGTATTCCTTTAACATGTGTGTGTCTCTTTATATATACATACACACTGCAATTAACCAAATCCAAGTGAAAATGATGCAGCCCAGGGAACTTCCAGGCTTGCAGTGGCAGGTAACTTTTTAGACCTGGATACTAATATAGGATTTGAAATTGTAAGCCTTTATTTAGTGTGTCTGACTCTGAATATGTGAATATGATCTATATCTTTCATTATATTTAGACATAGCAATATATACTAACAAAAACATATACTGCCCACATCTTATTATTTCAGTTGAAGCCTCTCATTATAAAATAATAGGGGACCACATTATTTTAAAGGCCCCAACACATACATTAGCAAAGGGCAAAGAATGAGTATATCTAGAGATCTGTCACTGATAAGACCTAAAAGGTCAGGACTGCGGTCTGTGGCTAGCTAATTGAATCTCTTTTAAAGATACAGGTACATGATATGAAATAGAAAAACAGATTTGGATGAAAACCATAGAATATGCTCCATGATTTTAAAATATTGTAGGCACAGATGATGTCCATGAAATGGGCCGATTAGCATTAAAAAATGTGGAAATACACATACAATAGGCAATTACTGTATAGCCTTGCTTCTTTGACCTTTTTTTCTTTCTTCGTAAACATAATGATATTTGCCATCCCTACACTGACAACAAAGGTCGAATGGCTCCTCTGTTTGCTCAGTTTGTTGTCGTGTTCTGGCTACAAGTATCAATCGGTATTAGCCCTTTCTGTCCCAATACTGTGTTTACATACATTACATTTTATTTTATTTTATATTGCACTGTAAAACTCTTAAAAGCCCCACTCCCCCCCCACCCCCCTTTGATTCAGCACTGGTTATCATCTTGCAGAGAAAGTGCCAGGGCTCCATTCTGTCTCTCCGCATTATTGCAGAGGTACTGGAGTTGCCGATTCCTAAAATTCCCTGCTAGAGACAACTAGTGGAGGGCACAAAAGTAGTCTGGGGATTTAGGAGGAAGATTAGCAGATATGTATCATCAATGCACCAGATTTTTACTTTTCTGTTATTGCGGTTGAGGTCACTGTCATAAATATGGTGTCCTCAGTCTGCACTAGCACTTGATGGAGAGGGACCAATAATGATATATGGGGGGGAGGGTAGATCTGCAAGTTGACATCTGGGTAAGGAAAGGTGAAGAGAGATCATTGCAGTTGCCAGCAGTAATGCTAGTTTAATCTCACTGTACCCACCCTGTAGACAAACGTGTTTTAAAGTTATCAGTTCAGATGGCCAGTCCGGGTCTGGTTACATGTACGACTTTAGCAACTCTCCCATTGGTTCCATATGACTCTGTGGCAGAGTTGATGAAAAGGATGGCTAAGACATTAAGCAAGAAAGGCATACCTTACCTCAAAAGTGGTATGACCCTGGTAGCAAAGGAGTCTGAAGGCCCACTGGACAATATAACATGTAAAACATACACTGTACTGTTCATCTGTCTGCTTTGAATAGGTTGGTTTTTTGTCACCTGTGTCCATGGGCGTAGGAACCCCAAAAAATCTGGGGGGGATAGCATTTTTACTCGCCAAGTATATTCTTATTCCGTAAACTAGGAGTTGTTTATCCCATTGTACAGCGCTACGGAATTTGCAGTTGCTATATAAATGATTAAATAATAACATTAAAGGGTCACTATAGGGAAGGGATTTTACTTACCCGGATACAGCGCCGGGATCCTCCTAATGCCGCACCCCCTATTTCGTCAAAATGACTAAATAGGAGGGTGCGAGCAGGGAGCAATAAAACGCTTCTATTCAGAAGCGTCATTGCTCTCTGGTGCGCATGCGCAGCTTTGCGCAGATACTTCATAGGGCGGCATTCATGTCTCGACTAGGAAGCACCTCTAGTGGCCATCTGAGTGTCCACTAGAGGTATTCCTCAGCAGTAATGTAAATACTGCCTTTTTTTACGAAATGGCTGTGCTTACATTAAAAAGCCTGCAAAGACATGCTATAGACACCAGAACTACTACGTTTAGCTGTTGTGGTTCTGGTGACTATAGTGTCCCTTGAATATAGAGAGGAAAAAAGAATCATCACAAATGTAAGAAATAAAATGTCTGTATCATTTTTCTAAAAATTATTTTAAAAAAAATAAAATAATATGCACATTCCTAGCTTAATTTTTAGCACGACATATGACACAAACATTTTGTACTTTGCAGATTACTTTTTATATTTTTTTATACATATACAGATTGTGTAATACTGCCCCTGACTTAGGGTGACCACATTTCCTAACTGCCATTCAGTGACACTTTCAGAAATGCATTCCATACATTTTACTACCCGTCTCTACCCCTTCCATTTATATTAGAACCCCTTTCCATGTAAATTAGAGATTAGTGCCACGAATAATATGCTAGATTGCCTACTTACAACCAGATGAGGATGATGATGGGCTCTAGCTGCAGTCTGGCTCCACTGGTCTGGTGTAGAACAGGCTCTCTGGAGGCTGTTTGTAACTGTGGTCACAAAAATCAATGTTCTGGGAGAACGGGAAGCAGCTCCATTTTTTGGGGGCCCTTTACACAGCTCAAGGTCTGGGTCCCAGGGTCCACCTTCATGTTCCACCAATGAGTTTGTTCACAGGGGGTGGAGTGTGTAGGGGATGTCCTGATATGTGTGTAAGGAATGCATTGTGTGAATCTGTGTTTGTATGTGTAAGGGCTGCAAGGTGTGTTTCTGTGAATGTATGGGATGCAGTGTGTGCGTCTGTAAGGGGTGCATTGAGTGTGTGTAAGGAATGCATTGTGTGTTTCTGTGTGTGTAAGGTTTGCATGATTGTGCGATTGTGTGTGTGATGGATGTCAATCTCTCTCCCTCGTCACTCTCTTTCTCCCCCTCCCTTGTCACTCTCTTTCTCCCCCTCCCTCGTCACTCTCTTTCTCCCCCTCCCTCGTCACTCTTTCCCCTCCCTCCCTTGTCACTCTTTCCCCCCCAATCCCCCCTACCTCAGTTGTAGCGTGGCCAAGCCCAGTATAGTCTGCGGGTACAGGTAGCTTTTGTTTCCTGTACCCGGCCGGACTAACAGGAAGTGAACACTCAGTGTGTATTTCCTGTTAGTCCGGCCGGGTACAGGAGACAGATGCTCCCTGTACCCACGGACCAATAGAGGGCTCGGCCACGCTACAGAGAGGGAGTGACAGGAGGGAGCGCTTCCCTCCTGTCAGCCCCTCTCCTCAGGCTGCACCCGGGCAGTGCGCCCTCATGGACGCACCGCCCAGGCAAAGCTGCAGCCGCCTGAGGCTCTTTACAGAGCGCTCGGGCGGCTGCAGCATAGGGGGGCAGGCGGGGCTGGGAGGGATTTCCCCATAGCCTGTCCCCCCCGCATGATTTGCTAGGGGGGATGCTACCCACCCATCCCCCCCGGTTCCTACGCCCATGCCTGTGTCTGTGTGTCGGGGATTATTTGCATCTCTTCCTGTGGGTGCTTGCTCTTCTTGCCTCTGTATGTGTTTGTCAGACTTGAGTACCTATGTGCATTTGTGTGCATGAGTAATTGTTGTATTTGGGTATGAATATCTGTGTGTGTGTATCTGAGTATGAAAGCAGTTGGCGTCTGCTTCAAGAGATTTCTCCCATGATTGAGTGGGCTCAAAAGCATCTTTTGAGTCTCTGCAGTTTAACAGACATATATGTAGAAAGTGCTTAACTGCAGTGGGTTAACAGAAACATAAATACAGTTTTTGTAGGGTGCTAAATGGGATTATGCTATTACCACATTAGGAAAACCATAGAACAAGAAAAAAAAATAAAAAAAAAAATAAAAAACCTATAGCACACCATTTACTGAACAAATAGATTTTACTGAACTCATTATAGTCAAAAAGAAGACTTAAATAAAGTTCAAATGACATAATACACTATATTTATATATACGTACTTACATACAGAAAGTACAAACCGGGTTAAAGTGCATGTAGACTTATCTATATAAAAACCCACAAAGAAACCAAAAGGTGTACTGACGTGGAGCTAGAGACCACAATTACCCCTAACGTTTCGGTTCAATGCCTTTCTCAAGGAGATCTCTGCAATATGCTCAGGTCTTATGTCTTGTTATATACCGAACACCCATGTGCGCAATTAAAAAATATATTTAAAATCAAGCGATAGCAGCTGTTATAGGACAAGCGAAGGTGGGAGACCTGCTAGTTTGTATCTTGGGCCGTGTGTGAACTTTTGCGTTGAACGCATGACGTCATTATGTCTCCCTCCGCGTGTCACTGTGATTGTGTTGGCCAGGTGATTGTGGTCTCTAGCCCCAGGTCAGTACACCTTTTGGTTTCTTTGTGGATTTTTTATGTACATATGTGTTAAAAAAATTGGTTTAAACTTTCTGTAAATATATATATATATATATATATAAATATAGTCTATTCTGTCATTTGCACTTTCACTCTTTTCTTATAGTGAATTCAATAAAATCTATTTTTGCATGTTTTTTTTTCTTCACAATATTCAGAAGAATTGTAAATATGTGGGTAAGACCAGATGTGGACCTGATGGCTGTAGCTTTAATGCACCAAGTTCCAGGATTCTTCTCCCGTCAATCCCACTCTCTAGAATTGTGCACAGATGTTCTCTCACACAAGTGGACATTCAGCCTGGGTTACATTTTTCTTCCAATTCCCCTATTTTGGCAAGTCTTGAAGAAGATAATCACAGAGACGGTAGAAGGGATAGCCATTATTCTTTTGGCCCAGAAGGCCATGGTTGCCTCTTCTGTACGGGTTGTCGATTGTTCCCCCATGGAGGTTAACATCCATTCTGGATCTTCTGGCTCATGGTTCGGTCCTGCACCAGTCCCCAGAAACCCTTATGTCTGAATGGAGACTGAGTGGGAAGCGTTAGAAGCCCAATATTTTTCTTCAACTGTTGTGGCTACACATCTGAAAACAAGATGCCTCTCTACAAATAAGACCTATTATAGCATTTGGTCTGTTTTATCTGACTGGTGTAACCTACATAATGTTGATGTGTCATCACCTTCTCTTTCCGATTTTGGAAT
Source organism: Pelobates cultripes (assembly GCA_933207985.1). NCBI lineage: Eukaryota > Metazoa > Chordata > Amphibia > Anura > Pelobatidae > Pelobates > Pelobates cultripes. The sequence continues at coordinate 44,426,808 of OW240916.1, forward strand.
TCTTACAATCTGGTCTTACTTCTCTCCGAGTTCAGGTGTCAGCTATTTCAGCTATCTCTGGATTTAAATGGGGTTTGATTGATTTAAACCAGAGATTCCCAAAAGGTAGATCCCCAGGTGTTTTTTTAAAGCAACAGTTTCCATGATGCTTTGTCACTCTTTTTGGGTATTCCTGATTTAAATATTTACTAGTTCGAGGGATGGCTTAAAAAGTTTGTGGACTCAGTTTCCTATGATGCTCAGCCAAGCTACCATCTTTAGTTTCAAGACTAGGCAGTAATAGTATTACCCGATACCCACCCTGTGATTTTCTAAACACGTATTCTGAATGTCTGTGTCTCTTTCAGTACAGTGATATGAGAGAAACATTGACAAATGTGTTTTCTTTTTTAATACTACCTTATGTAAAACAAATGAAAACAATCGGAAGTTTCACAGAGAGACCTGTTTTACATTTGCTTGTCATCTTTTATTTTATCTATTTTCTCTTTAGAAATTATTCTTACAGTAAATAAAAAAATAAAAAAACACAATTACTTTAAGTCCTCCTACGACCTCCAGATAATAAACTATAGGAGAACAAATATGCTATTTATTTTCAATACCGTTGTAAGGATTATTTAATATTTTTTCAGTGTGCAGTCAATTATTCTTGTCAGCCATAAATTGGCCTGAATTGCAGTAGTTGCCTCTGTGAATTGTCAGGATTTTTTTGAGGAATTTCACAACAAAATCTCCACTTCAGCGCTTTTTTCCAGTTCAGTGTTTTGAGATTCCTTGGTAAAAAATTCAGGAGAGTTAAGGTTCAGTGTCCCCTCTAAAGTGAGTGTGGAACGAATAAGAAAGAAGACGCAAGCAGATATAGGGGGGTGGGAGGGAGTAAAATTTCTCAGCTTTTTTTTTCAGCCTGCATAGTGAGGCAACTGTCATTCAAAACTAAAGCTTGTCTAAAGTGATGCATGTAATTTTAAAGTGTGTGTGTTTGTTGTGTTGATTAGCAGATTTCAAATGTCTCTGTACTCAGGGTTTCTATTCAGAGCAGACGTTTACAGGGCTTGTAGTTTAAAGGAATACTCACCTAAATTACTTTAGCTAAATAAAGCAGTTTTAGTGTATAGATCATTCCCCTGCAATTTCACTGCTCAATTCACAAGTCATTTAGGAGTTAAATCACTTTGTTTCTGTTTATGCAGCCCTAGCCACACCTCCCCTGGCTATAATTGACAGGGCCTGCATGAAAAAAAAAACTGGTTTCACTTTCAAATAGATGTAATTTACCTTAAATAATTGTATCTCAATCTCTAAATTGAACTTTAATCACATACAGGAGACTCTTGCAGGGTCTAGCAAGCTATTAACATATCAGGGGATAAGAAAATCTTAATTAAACAGAACTTGCAATAAAGAAAGTCTAAATAGGGTTCTCTTTACAGGAAGTGTTTATGGAATGTTGTGCAAGTCACATGCAGGAAGGTGTGACTAGGGTTCATAAAGAAAGGGATTTAACTCCTAAATGGCAGAGGATTGAGCAGTGAGGCTGCAGGGGCATGTTCTATACACCAAAACTGCTTCATTAAGCTAAAGTTGTTCAGGTGACTATAGTATCCCTTTAATTATAATTTTTTTTTTAAATAGTATTTGTTTAGCAAATACTTAAAAAAAAATGCTGTGCTTTATAACATGTACAACCATTTATTGTACGCAGGGGTGTACCTAGGGCATTTGGCACCCATGGTGGATCCTGTTTTTGGCCCCCTCTCCCCCCCCCCCGCCCCCAATTTAATATTTAAAAACACCCACCCATTTAACAAATCTTTTACAATATATTGCACACACATCTGTAAACTTTGTAAAACCCCTGTCTTGCCCCCTTCTACAAAACCCCTGCACCCCTTTTACACAAATCCCCTGCTCAACCCCTCTTATACAAAACCGTGCCCCCATAATACAATGTACGCCTCGACGTATGCCACTGTATACATTTGCTGTCAAATACAGCCACATGTACACATTCCCAGACACATAGTCACTCTCACACAGTCACACACATACAGTTACAGACTGACAGTCAAATACATAGTTATAGGCATTTGTTGTTTGTACTTGTAGTTATAGGCATTTGTTGTTTGTCCTTGTAGTGAACGAGTATTTGGGATATTCTTGCCACCCTGAATAGGAGTGTTGTCATTCATATTTAGGCAGAGTCTGTGGACCTGTCTGCTCAAAGCTTAATCACTTGTGGCTATTGTCAGGATTACAGTATGATCCAGCACGTAGAACTGTGTAACACAGGAGACTAATAGGTAACGTATACCGGGCCTTAGAATGGCCAGACTAAAGTACCAAAGAATAGTCAGGAATAGCCGAGGTCAGGGGACACAAAAAGGGACACAACGATAAAGGAAAGCCAGAGGTCAGGGGTACCAGAAAACAGGGAAGTCAATAACAATGCCAAAGTCAAATAACCAGAATAACCAGAATAAGGAACGCACTCTCAGACAACCACTAGGGAAACCACGACAGGGCAATGAGGAAAGGTATTTTTAGGTTTAAATACCTGCTTTACTATTCTGATTAGTTGAAATCGCTCTTTGACCCCAAAACGTACGTCACGTGCACACCGAGGTCGTCAATCACGTGTGGAGAGGAGATTACAGTGAACCTCATGGCAGGCTGGTAGAGATGAGATCATGCCCCAGTGTGTGATCTTTCAACAAATGGTGGGATTCCAAAAAGATAAGAGATGTCCTTTTAGTGCACGGAATATGGGATATGGGAAAATGGGAAATAGTATTTAAGTGAAGGTCACTCCTGCCCCCAAACTGTCACCCTCCCACACAGGCCCCCTCCCACACAGCCTCTCCCTCCCCACTATCACCCTTTCCAAATATTGCCCCCCTCCCCACTGTCACCTTCCCATACACTGCCTATCCACACTGTCACCCTCCCCAAATGTTGCCCCCACCACTGTAACCCTCCCACACAGCCCCCCCCCCACCTATGTATGTGTCTGTATGTCTTTGTATGCATGTGTCTGTATGCCTGTATGTATGTATGTGTCTGTATGACGGTATGCATTTGTATGTATGTATGTCTCTGCATGCCTGTATGTCTCTGTACGTATGTTTCTGTATGTCTCTGTATACATTTATGTATGTATGTGTCTGTATGATGGTATGTGTGGCAAAACCAGCTTCGCCACTGTCCACTGGAGGAGCCTGGTTGCTCGCCTGCTTCCTTTAGACTATGGCCCGGCAGTTAAAACCTTTTATTTTCCCTGCAGAAAAGCATATTCGTGCCTTTCTGCAGACTGTTAAAGCCATGCTACCCCAGATAGCTATGCCATGGAGCCCAGCTGTATAGTGAAAGACTGTATGAAAGACTTTGGCTCCATGGCGATTGAACTGTATGTACGTGATCTGAGCACCATCCGGTAATAATGTGCACTCAGATCTAAGCTATCTGGGGATAGGTAGAATGTGTATGTTCTATGTGATAAATGTAACCTGGTGTATTTTATTGCATTTTACTGTCTTTTCACTGCCATGTGCTTAATGGAGTTTTGCCTCTGTCCTTGGAGATAATTGGATTACTTTCCAATTATCTCCAGGATAGAAGACTCAGTGGAACTGGTTTTGGGCAGAAAAGCCATGCTTCATTTGGTCACAAAGGACTTCGATCTATCTTTTGAACCAATGGACCAATTTGGATGATTTTGACATATGTTTGTATTTGGAGTATGCTGATTCTGAAAATGTGAATGTGATGCATACTTTTAAGGTTCTGAATAATGTGGAAAAACTGTATTTCTCTGGCTGTTATAATTACATTACCCATTGTTTAAGGTAATTATATCACAGGCAGAGGGGAGGATTTTGTGTGGGAGTGTCTGAGTGTATTGTACGTGTTTATTGGTTGTTTTCCAAAACCCTGTGGGTGGTACTAATGTGTATACAAGAACAATAAACCCACAGCTCTGTCTGTTCTGCTTGACCTCAAAACGAAGTGTCGTCTCGTTATTGGGGGAATTGGATTGTATGCTGATTGCCAGAAGTGTAAGCTGATTGTATGCTTTTCCTGTTCGGCTGCTTCCAGTATTTGTGTGTTTCCTGTTCGGGAGTTGGAGGATTCGTGTAGCTTGCAGTTCGGGAGATTGGTGCTTACAGTAGCTGTCAGTGCATCTGGAAAAGGGAATATCGCCGAAACGGTTTTTAACCTCTTGTGTGCAAAACGATCAGTTACAGTATGCCTCTGCATGCATGTATGTCTCTGTATGCATGTATGTCTCTGTATGTATGTATGTCTCTGTATGCCTTCATGTCTCTGTATGCATGTATGTCTCTGTCTGTAATATATCTGTGTAACTGTGTCTGTATGTCTCTGCTTGTGTGTCTGTATGTCTCTGACTGTATGTCTCTGTGTCTGTATGTCTCTGTATGATTATGTCTGTGCTTGTAAGACAGTGTACCTATATGACTTTGATTGTGTGCCTTTTATGACAGTGTGCCTGAAAATGATGCCTGTGTGCCTGTGGGTTGGGAGGAAAGACCCACAAAGGGATCTGGAGGGGAGGGACGCACAAAACGGACTGAGGGGAAAAAAGAGCCACACAGAAGGACTGTGGTGGAGGAGACAAAGAAAGAGGCTGGGGTAAGAAAGAGACAGAGAAAGGGGCTTGTGTAAGAATGAGACACAGAAAGGGACTGGGGTAAGAATGAGACACAGAAAGGGGATGGGGTAAGAATGAGAGACAGAAAGGGGCTCGGGTAAGAAAAAGACATAGAAAGGGGTTGGGGGGAGTAAGATACATACAAAGGGGGTTGTAAGACACACTAAAGGGGGAAAAATACACTAAAGCACAAAAGGGGTAAGAAATTCAAAAGGGGGGGAGGGTGTTACAACAAGACACACAGGTGAAAATGTATTTTTCTTTTTGAAGGGGGATAGGGGATGGCAAAATGCATCTTTGCCTGTGTAGCTAAAAATCCTTGCACCGGCCCTGTGTATAACCCTGTTTAGATTTCCAGATAATGGTTTGTACTGGCCCCGAATATATTTGAATAATGTTATCATATCCCCTCTGAGACGCTGTTTTCCCAAACTAAAGAGATTTACATTTTTTAACCTTTCTTTATAACTAAAATGCTCCATTCCTTTTATCGATTATGTAGCCCGTCTCTGCACTTTTTAGAACAGGTGCCCTAAATTGCACAGCATATTCAAGGTGTGGTCTTACCAGCGATTTATAAAGAGGCAAAATTATATTTTCATCTCGAGAATTTATGCCCCTATTTCCACATGACAAAACCTTGCTGGCCTTAGCAACTGCCGAATGACATTGCAAATTGCTGCCTAATTTTTTGTCTATAACAATTCCCAAATCCTTCTCGTGTGTGGTTATCCCTAATTCACTACTATTTAGGGTGTAAGTTACTTGTGCATTCTTTACCCCAAAGTGATTAAATTTAAATTGAATCTGCCATTTTAGTGCCCAGTCCCCCAATCTATCTAAATCCCTTTGCAGCAAAGCAATACCCTGCTCACATTTTATTACTTTACAAAGTTTTGTTCCATCTGCAAACACTAAAACATTGATTTCAATGCCTTTTTAAAGATCATTTATAAATATGTTAAATAGAAACGGTCCCAAAACAGAACCCTGAGGGACACCACTTGCCACTTTTTTCCAGTTTGGAAATTTACCATTAATGACAACTCGTTGTACTCTATCGTTAAGCAAATGTACTACCCAAAAACAAGAATATTAATTTAGACCAATTTCTAGACAATGTAGCGGGACTGGTCTGCATCCCATCATTGGGACCAGTCTACCCTATTCCTGTTACAAAAGTACTTAAGAAAGCGAGGTACAATACAGAAATTATAATTCTGAGTCCTGAAAAAAAAGCTATAAATCTATGCAAAAAAGTTGTGTTGGTGCTTGGAGTATATTTTTAAGTGCTATGTTTTATCTAGATATGCATCCCTTCCATTATTTTTACATTACACCACATGTTACATCATCACGCTGGCTGAGGGTGATGGGTGATGCAGTTAAAAACCTGAAATGCTGCTAGTTGTCAGAATTAAACATATTGGGTCATACTTTGCAGCAAATTATAAAAAAGTTTACATATTTATGTTGATGTTTGAGAGATGGCCCCAGGCATATATTTAATTGGCCTATTGGGGAGTTTAGCCTCAGGAGAGCAAATCACACCCAAAGGCACCGATTATAAGATCAGAGAGGCATCAGAAACAGGCACGTACCGGAGAGATTGAGAGAGGAATGAAGAGATAGCAACGAGAGAATAAAAAATGTATATATATTTATATGAGAAGATGTCGGTAAAGAGATAGATAAACACATACAATAAGGAACGAAATACATAAACAAAGATATAAAAGGAGACAAAATGTAAAACTGTTTTTCAAGCAACACTTCTCTTTAGTAATATTAACTTCATAAATAATTCGGAACGATGCACGTTTCTTTTCCGAAATATCAATGTCTAGGGTTTTTCTTTATTCAGTCACTGACTACAGTTAAACTAAAGGCCAGTGATGACTAACAATCTTCTTCTTTTTAGCCATCGCTAAAGTTGTCCTCAGATTTGCAATTCAAAATATGTTGCTCTTTAAATCTGATAATTTATTACGATGTATTGATTGCAATTCACCAGGTTTACGACGTTACTAATATATATAGCAGGCTCCTCATTTGGTTATTGAGGCCTCCAATCAAGGCGTATGGTGCGGAGTAGCACATCAGGGTTTATTTAGCAAATGCCAGACTGAATTGAAATCTAAATGGCAAATTCAAGGGAAAAGTAATCAAACTGTGACTCTAGAAGAGTTAGAGAATTTTTCTGAATCGACTATTGCTGCCTACACTTTACATTTTAGTTTTCAATCAATTACAATTAAATCTCCAGCGCATAGACTTCACTGGGTCTTTACCATTCCTCCCTGGTGTTCCTATTTAGCCAGGGACCCTGATTCAGTGTTAAACTGCTTGAAAATGGTTTATTACTGAATGGAGGGAAGCACCAAGCACTAACTAATTCATTGAGATGAAATAGCTAGAGTGCCTACAGTCAAGGCCGGAGCGTCCATAAGGCGCCACAGGTGGCCGCCTTAGGGCGCACCAGCTCTGGGGGCGCAAGATTTCAGTTACAGGCAGGAGGTAAGCGCTCTCTCCTGCCAGGCCACCCTCTGGACCCCCGGCGCGGCAGTGTTCTAATCAGATGCGGCGAGGGAACTCTAACCTCTCTGCTCTGCTCCCTCGCGCGCCGTTTGCTGATGCCACGGGTGCCGGTCGCTACAAGAGAGGTAGGAGGCACACCAGGAAGGGGAGTGTGACCACTAAGAGGGTGGGGGGTGCACCAAGGGACAGAGAGGGGAGGGGAGAGAAACACCAAGGGAACAGGAAAAGAGGGGGGAGGGGAGAGGAACACTAATGGACGGGGAGTAGAGAGGGGTTGGTTAAGAGGCACATAGGTGAAGATGTTAATTTTAAAGAGGGGGCGGAAAAATGCATCTTCGCCCAAAAATCCTTGCACCGGCCCTGCCTACAGTCTCCCTTTAACTATTGCCATTAGCAGTCCTATTTAAAGGGACATTATAGGCACCCAGACCAAGTCATCTGATTGAAGTGGTCTGGGTGCACTATGTCTCTTTCTTACCCCAGTCCCTTTCTGTGTCTCATTTGAAGGTGCCATAGGGGAGGTTGCTTTGGGTACTATATTCTTAGGGGTGCAAAATTTCTAAAGAAGAGAAAATTAAATAATAATTAATGGGTTTTTTTGTTGTTTTTTTTAAATAGCGCTCTCTCTCCCTGACACAGAAAATCTCCCAATGCTCGATATATATTGCTCGGTATATTTAAATGGAAATCATGCTAGTAATAGGCATTATGTAAATTCTTATTAAATGGTATCATACTGGTACATCTATAACAGGCGCTTACATAGCCTCACATCTCCTTCTCTTCCTGCCTCGTCTCCATGATGTGTGTGACAAGGGTAGACTATATAGGGGTAACTAAAACTAATATAATAAGTTATGGGCAGCACCATAAATGAAGTTAGTGACTTGAATTGTGTAAATCAACAAGAACAAAGTATGTGCGCTCTAAATAATCATAAACTTAACAAATCAAATAATATAAAACAACCTTTATATAAAAAAACACAGGAATGGTTAGATGTATGCAGCTTCTAATACAAACTGTCTAAGCCAGGGCTTCCCAAACATTTATGGGACAAGAACCAGTTTTGAAAAAGGTAATTTTTTGAGACCCACTTGCTTTTAAGGCATATTTTAAATATGAACATCATGGCAATCCGCTTTAGAGGCATACAATTGGCTCACCATGGCAATCAACTTTAGATGTATACAATTGGCACACCATGGCAAACAGTCTTAGATGCATAAAGTTTGCACATCATGGCAGCTTTAGAAGCATACAATTGGCACACCATGGCAATCAGCTTTTGATGCATACAATTGGCACACCATGGCAATCAGCTTTAGATGCATACAATTGGCACACCATGGCAATCAGCTTTAGATGCATACAATTGGCACACAATAGCAATCAGCTTTAAAGGCAAACAAATGGCACACCATGGAAATCAGTTTTAAATGCATATAATTGGCATATCATGGCAGTTTTAGAGGCATAATTCTGAGATATCATGGCAGTTTAAGAGGCAGAAACTTGGCATATCATGGCAATCAGTTTTAGAAGCATACAACTGCTTACTCACAGACTCAGTCAGAATCAGAAGTGCTGTGTCCCGCTCATCCAGACACCTTACGTTGATTATCCATGTGGTGGAACTAATGTAGAGATGGCCCTGGTGCAAGCATGTTTTCTGGGCCCCCCTCTAGTGCAAGTGTGGCCAAAAGGGAGATCCCCATCTGTCGGAGAACTTCAACAATGCTATGCCAACTGGGAATCTACCATTTGCCCATCGTTGCAGGGTTATATTTGTGAGCAGTGTTTGAGTGTTTGAATGTACGCAAGCTTTTGTATTAAGTATATGTGTGCATGTAAGTGTGTATTTGTATGTACTGTTGCCATTGGAATGTAGTGGTGTACTTGTTTGTAATGTTTGCGTCTGAATGCAGGGGTGTTTGAATGTGGTGCTGGACGTTAAATGCAGGTGTGCTTTTTGTGTGTAGTGTTGGTGTTTGTATGTAATTTTAGTGCTTTAATACAGGGGTGTGTTTGTATGTAATGCTTACGTTTGATTGCGGTGCGTGTGTAGTGGATGCAGTGTGTCTATATTGTGTATATAAATATACATATACACAATGTGTGTTTGAATGCAAGTATGTTTTTTTTGGAGTATGTGTGTGAATGTTGGTGTTTGAATGCATGTGTGCATTTGTGTGCAGTGTATACACATACACACACATACACATACAGAGACACACACAGACACACAAATGCACACACTGACACACACACAATGACACCTAGTTTTCTACACACAAATACAAAGAAACTCATGTACACAGATACACGATGACACACAATACACTGACACAAAAGGACACACAGATACACATACACACAGAGACAGGAGGTGAGGGTGGCAATGTGGGAGGAAGTGTGTGAGTGTGCTGGTAACAGTGTGGGGGCAGTATGAGGGCAGGGTGAGAAAGGGTTACAGTGGGGGGCAGGGAGTGAAAGGGTTACAGTGTGGGTGCAGGGAGAGAAAGGGTTACAGTAGGGGGGCAGGGAGTAAAAGGGTTACAGTGTGGGGGCGGGAAAAAGGGTTACAATGGGGGGCAGGGGAGCAAGGGTTACAGTGTGGGGTGGGAAAGAAAGGGTTATGGGGGCAGGGAGAGAAAAGGTTACAGCGGCGGAGCAGGAGAGAAAGGTTTAAGGGGGCACACAGAGAGAAGGGGTTACAGTGGGAGGCAGGGAGAGAGGGGTTACAGTGCAGGGAGGCAGGAGAGAGAGTTACAGTGGGGGGCAGAGAGAAAGGGTTACAGTGGGGGCAGGGAAAGAAGGTTACAGTGAGGGCACGGAGGCAGGGAAAGAAGGGGTTACAGGTGGGAAGGAGGGGCAGGGTGAAGGGGTTACTGTGTGGGGGAGGGAGGCAGGGGAGAGAGAGTTACAGTGGGGGCAGGGAGAGAAATGGTTTACAGTGGGGGGCAGGAGAGAAGGGGTTACAGTGAGGGTAGGGAGGCAGGGAAAGAAGGGGTTACAGTGTGGGAAGGAGGGCAGGGAGAGAAGGGGTTTCAGTGCAGAGAGGGAGGCAGGCAGAGAAGGGGTTACAGTGTGGGGAGGGGAGCAGGGAGAGAAGGAGCTAGTGTGGGGGGGGCAGGGAGAGAAGGGGTTACAGTGTGGGGGGGCAGGTAGAGAAGGTTTTACAGTTTGGTGAGGGCGCAGGGAGAGAAGGGGTTAAGCAGTGTGGGGAGGAGGGCATGGAGAGAATGGGTTACAGTGTGGTGAGAGGGGCAGGGAGAGAAGCAGTTACAGTATGGGGAGAGGGACAGGGAGAGTAGGGGTTACAGTGTTGAGAGGGGTGGTGGCAGGGTGTGGAGGACTGTGGCCTACCTTTGTTTTCAATAGATTAAATTCCCTGGTAGTCAAGTGGGTTACCCCTCTGGTCTGCAGCTCTGCCAGGTGCAGAACTGCAGACCATGTGACAGAAGTCTCACGAGCACCCAGAGTGTTGCCATGGTAACGCTCTGGGTGCTCGCGAGACCTCTATCCCGCGATCTGGAGTTCTGCACCAGGCGGATCTGCAGACCGGAGGTGCTGGGCAGACTGATTGGAGGTGGCCCGGCAGCATATAGGGCAAGCCACCGGCCCCCCTCCTGGTGTCGGACCTGTGGTCATGGACAGAGGGACCGACTAATCAGTCTGCCTCACAGTCTCCTAGGTCGCTGGCGGTCCTGAATGCATGGGTCATCCCACAATTTGGGAAATCCTGGTATAGGCAGTGATTAACTCAAAAGTTTGTAAAAACACAAATGTATAAATTCAGGGAAACAACTAGTATCATGCCATATATAATGAAACCAACAAATAATATCCAATAGTCATCCCAAACGTTGGCACTACAGTTCAAAAAACCAATGAAGCATTGATTTGTCATGCATGAGCATTAAATCGTCCAGACATCCTCTAGAGGCACTTTCTGCCCACACACAGAGTTTGACTTTATGGAATGATGTTGGACATCAGCATGCTTAGTGTGAGTAAACCTAACATCTTCAAAGTCTCGATAGGAAAACATTGGTTTAATGCTTTTCTATGGGGAATCTTTAATGCGCAAGTTGTAAGTGATGTGCATGCGCTTTAGGTCCCAACCCACCATCTCTGTGACGTTGCAGGAGGTGAGACCTAGACAACATCGAAGGAGCCCCGGCACTGGAAAAAGGTAAGTGAAAAAAGGGGATTTAACGCTTTCATCTACAGGCGGTTGGGAAGGACCTTATAAGTTAGGGACAAGTACACTATAGTATTAAAAATACAGGTTTGATAGCATTTAAGATGAGATAGCTAAGTAAACTATATACCACAAGGCTCTTTTTCCAAGGCATCCTTCATTGCTAGGGGAACCCCGTCATTGATCTTTAATGAGCATTTGGCATGGTCTTAAACGGAGATGAACCTTTAAATAGAGTTACAAAATTCTTGACAATATCAGCGAAAGACTTAAAAGCCCTGGGTTGCATATGGCAGTGTTGGAACCGGGATGTATATCTGGGATGTATATCTGAGCCCTGTTGTGTGCAATCCACGTATATGTCTGCAAATATATATTTGCAAACATATACATGGCGAGAGTGTGTATCTGTGAGAGAGTGTGGGGGGGGGGGAGCATATCCATGTGTGATTGTGTCTGGGAATGAGCATGTGTGTGTGAGTTTGCATCTGTGTGCATAAAAATGTGTGCCGGAGGGGACCTGCAAAAACTGGTTTCGTAAGGGGTCCACTGATTCCTGCTAGCATCCCTGTGTATAATACTAATTACAAAGGTTAATAAACGGGTATAAGTTAGGAATGCCTTTTGGTATGTTTTCTATATGAAACACTGTATCCCAGACTGTATCAATCTAATCAAATCAGACCTATCGGGGTGATCTATCTAACTATTCTATTCATAATCTCTATCGATATGCACATCTGGCCTAAAAACTGTTTAAGGAACACATACAATAAATATTGTAAATAAACAAACATACTAAATATATAATTATTTATTGGTGTAAATGTTAAGTGTAAATATCATCTATGTATCTATACATATTCACAAATTGCAGTCCAAGCGGCATATAAATAGTGTTATTTCGACTTGATTAATCATGCACAGACAGCTCACACAAGCAGATCCACCTCTCTCCCCCTCCTTTTCAATCTGAAGCTCAACATTATACAGCTCCAGCTATTTAATAAGGCATCAACCGGACTCTTCCATAGCTGTAGTGGAGAGAGGTGGTTGGGTTTCGAATAGCTAACCAGCTTTATCTCAAACTGGCTGAAACTCAGCCATGTTATCACTAAACAATCATCTGCATATATTATGGGTCTAGGAACACGAATAAAGAGATACACAGCTTTTGTTGTAGAAAGGTTAGGGAACCTGTCGTTTCAAGACTACCCTGTTTTTGGCATTGGTTTGGACCAGTGGGTAGTATGCAGCTTCCAGTCCCTTGATGCTGTTACTTTGTATCCAGTCTGGTACAGCAGCTGATACATTGTATCTCTCAGCATCTGCCCCATACGACTCCTACCTACCTTCTCTCCTACCCTTCTTCTCTTGTGACCTTTTTACCTCTGCCATTTTCTTGTTTGGTGAGTACTTTTTTCGCTTTTTTACCTTCTTTCTTCTTTTTTTTATATCTTCTTCTAAAAATCTACAGCTATTACTGCTTTATTCTGTATACCAATGTTGCAACTTTGTACGCTTCTTAAATCTATTTTTTTTTTCTTCATCCTTAGAAAAATCTGCATCATTTCGGGCATTTTTTTTTTTTATCCTGTTTTTTATTTTTGAATGAATAACTGTTGATGGTCTTGTTTTGTTTTTGTTTTGTTTTTTTTCTTAATATTTTTATTCTTGTTTTAAAGGAATGGATTATCATTTTTTTGGCAGAAAAAAAGATTCCTAAAAAATATTGCCAACAAATACCTATATCTAAAATATGCCTTAAATGCATTGAGATATATATATATATATATATATACACAACGCACATCAAACACATGTGTGTGTTTTTGCATATGTAAATATTTTTATACGCAACTGCATGTATGAAAAATCATGGTAAAATAAAATAATATGTATTTAAATAAAACAATATGTATTTATTCATGTATATTTGCATGCGATATTCATAAAACCACATATTACATATTGCACTGCACACTCTAAATGCCAAAAAAAAAAAAAAAATATTGCATACAGTATATCAGGAATACACTACATTGCACTGGTATTTAATGTGTGTAGATATGCACATAAATTATACATATATAGCCTTTATTTACGTGTGCTAAATCCCAACCTTTCTGATTAACCCTGAAGGCACCAGAGAGGCCTTTACTGTTATATGCAGTGCATCTCTTAGGACACGGTAACAACATTGGTTTACTGAGAAGTAGTAGTGGATATTTAGGATAATTTGTACATAGCTCTAAAAATGTCAAAAAATGTTTTATTCAAATAGCAAAGCATACACCAATACATTATCACTTTACCAAAGGGGATTGTGCATGTATTTTAACTGCTTGAGTGCCAGAAAAGGGCACAACATCAACCCTAATTCTAAAATAGTTAAACCACAGCTGGATTAGAAAGCAATGATATTATGAGACACACCAGGTATAAAAAAGAGAGCATAAGGTTCTTTTTTTTTTTTTTTTTACATGAAGCTCCCAGACATTGTTAGATGCGAGAAGAGGATTTTACCTCAAAGGTATTGATAGAACAGTGATTCCTAACGTTCGAACTCCAGGTGTTTGCAAACTACATTTCCCATGATGCTGAGCCATCCCAAAGACCATCTGACCACAGTGGCAAATGTAGTTCGCACACACACCTCGTGAGCCAAGGTTAGACACACTATCATAGACTGTGGTCTGTATCACAGCTAGTGAGAGTGACGGGAGGAATTCAGGAAATAATTCAGTTTGGTGAAATCCTTATTGTGTTTCTTATCTGGATGTCTCACGGTAACAGCTCTTTCCTCTAAAGCCTCTTATTGCCTTGTTAAACCGGGGTATTTTATCTGCTTTGTAAAACCCTTGAAAGCGCTTGATGGGTTAATAATGTTCATTTTCTTTCAAATTCTTTTTTTATCTGCTTCTGCGGGCTGAACTGTGCAACTGACACACAAATACACACTCACACATACATATATATATATATATATATACACACATATGGATAGCAGCAACCCTGGTTGTCAGATCTTGCTAGTTCCGTCCCAGTGAGGCGGTAATTGGATTTATGTTGCTCATTTTTTTAATATTTGTTTTTATACCTTCTCCTGTCTGAGCACCAATTAAGAAGGTGGGAGGAATGAAAGAGAGGCAGACAGCAGGCATTATTATAGGCTCGGGTTTCTGTAATTTCTAATGGATTACCACTTAAAAACAAACCCATAAATCTAAAGCGAACATATTTCGATATGTAAAAAAATAAATAAATAAAGTTCAATTAAATATGAGAATATAAAAGCTTGCTTGGATCTAATGAGCAGTACTTTGCACTTAACTACATTTCATTAGTCTAGTCACTTTGCTACATAGGGTACCTTATTACATTTGCAACTCTAAAATGGCGAAGTGTCATTTTGGCGCCATATCATTTTAACACTGTTTTATTAGTGATTTGGATGTTGGCGGATTAATGGCTGATGTTAGTACTGGGAGCCTTATGATTTCTGTCTAATTATGCTGGTGACATTTTAAATGCTCTATTCTGATGAATGCTAAAATAAATGTGGTATTGTCATAATACACTCCTTATTTCTTCCATGATGTCATTTGTATTTGCCATTGCTCATTCTATCGACTGGATCCAAAACAGGAATGACATCGTAGCCCCTTAACCTTCCAGGTGCCAGATAACTCATCAATGTGGCACTTAAAATATTAAAAGTGTCATAATAATTACATTGCATTGTTTTTACATGTATCTGAACCATGAAATCATGAAACACGCCGCTGCCATTAGACTACTCCTGAATGAGACTGTCTCTTTAACCAGCAGAACCAATCACTGTTAGTAAATCAAGTTGCTCTTTTTTGGGGAACCCACTCTTTAAACATTACATTTTCATTAGTTAATTTCACTCCTACATTAACTCTTTAGCCCAGGCTTCCCGAAACTCCGGCCCTCCAGATGTTGCTGAACTACAACTCCCATGATTCTATGAATGAAATAGATAGGCTGAGAATCATGGGAGTTGTAGTTCAGCAACATCTGGAGGGCCGGAGTTTGGGGAAGCCTGCTTTAGCCCATTACACATCTCAAAGACATGTATCACTTTACTGACCTTATTTACAGAATCAGACATTTAGGCATGGTGCTATCATTAGAAAACTTTGATCTTACATGAAACTGACAAATTAAAGCATTGGACGTGGAATTGTCATTGGTTCATATTGCCATGTAAGCCATAAAACATGGCAATGTCTTTAATCTATTAAACATGGTATTATCATTATACTATTAAACGTGCCATTTTAAAAACATTGCATTAGTTTGAATTTTCATGAAAACCTATCATTATGTGTAACATGCCATCATCAAGTGACATCATTAGGTCACTTAAAGCACTATAAATTATAATTAGGTCATTGTCATTAGATTTACTCCTTTATCCCATTAACCAATTAACCCATTAAACCTCAGGAGGCTAAATAACAATCTGAGACTGAACAGTTTACTGAGTTTTCTCAAAAGTGAAGTTGTGGGTCGGAGCTTTCAACACATCCATCATTACAGCGTCGTTTACAGTGACTGTATATACTTGTTAATGATTGTTCTTTTTTTATAATCTGTGATACATTCATGAGATTTCATCAGTATTGTCTAAGGGCCAAAATGTGCTAGCGATACTGTGAAAAGTTATTTATGGCGCGGCTGACCTTTTCAATGTCAGAAGTGTAAAGTAAAGCCCATTGGTCACCTTTTTGACAGTCTAATCAGTCTGTTCCTTAGTTGATCATTACTGAACTAGTGACATGTTTATGGGGACTTGTACTAGTGAGGGTGAAATGTTAGATATAGATCAGTCACTCCTATGATCAATGTTTACTAACAACAATATGTTTAAAGGGACACTCCAAGTTGGAGGTGATCCTATATTTAAATGTATTACATTATATATATATATATTATTTAAAGGAAAATAAAAATGATAATCTGCTTTGAAGTTTGTGCTCTTGTGCAAATCGCTAGGTTTTTCAGCTTATGCAGTGAGCTCTGCCGAGACCAGGAAAGAGCTTAACCAATCAGGATGATTCTGTTGTTTTCAGTGGGAGCTAAACGGGCTATGCATTTAAAGGAACACTATGGCGTTAGGAATTAAAACATGTATTTCTAACGCTATTGCTTTAATCTACCTAGTATGGTATGTGTCCCTGCCGTGGGAGGGTTTGGAAGTTGATAATTACTTACCTTTTAGCCATGCCTGTCTCCTTGATGTTGCTCCGCCTCTGTGGCTGAGATCATCAGTGTTGATGATCTCAGGCAATCCAATGTTTCCCCATGGGCAGGGCCCTTCATCCTTCTTGCTGACCCAAGGACAGATTCCTCAAAGTCCCTCCCCAACCATGCCCTATATATTTATATAGTTGGGGTATTTGACTAGATGCGTTAATGTGACTAGCTTATGGTATAATTGAATGGTGAATGGGACTTCTTAGGTGGTAGGATGATAAGTGGGACAGGGCTAAAAGTGGGTTTGTTTGTATTTGCATGTGTGTGGAGGTTTTTTGTGGTTTTGGATGTATGTTGGGATACTGCTTGTGGGGTTGCATGTGTGGATGTGGCTGCTTGTTGTGTGGAATTTTGAGGGTCAGCTACTTGTGATGTTTGTTTCTACAGATGTTGCGTGTGGTGTTGTGTATGTGGGGGAGGATGCGTGCAGGGTTGCGGGTGTGGGGAGAACAATGCATGTAGGATTGCATATGTGGAAGAGTGACTGTTGTGGGATTGTGTGTGTGGATGGGGCTATTCGTGACGTACTATTTGTGTGTCCATGTAAATATGGACGATAGTGTGTGTTTAGGGTGATATGTTCTATGTGTGTTGGGAGGATAATGGCTTTAATGTGTGTGTGTTGTTGAGGATAGGGGCAGAAAAGTTTGTTTGGGAGGATAGGGAAAGTAGGGTGTATTTTGGGGGGAAATTAAAGTAAAGTGCATTTGGGGGAAAGGGAAAGTATTTGGGAAGAAAATTAAGGATGTAGAGTATGTGTGGAGAGTAGTGTCTTTGTGAGGGGATAACTGCTATAGTGCGTGTGCCTGGCCGGCGATGAAAATCAGGCAGGGCCTCTATTAGAGTAAAGGGCCATCCAAAGAGATCTCCCCTGTCTGCCTCTCCCCCACCCCAGCAGAAGAATGGTCTCCTGCTCGCCATCCTGAGGCCATGGCTTTGGTGGCCTTATAGCAAATCCAGTTCTGTCATAGGGTAGCATTGGGAGGTAAATGTGTATCCGTGTTAGAAGTGAACACCACACTGCTCCAATCAAATGGTCTCTATGAAACCATCCGATTGACAGCAAGTTGAGGCATGTTAACCCTGCAATGTAAACATTGTCATATCTACTAAGTGGCAATGTTTCCTGTTGCAGGGTTTAAAAGATAGGGAAATTGCACACCAGACCCATTGAAATGAAATGGCCTGGGTGCCCATATGACTGCCATTCCATTCCATAATTTTTTTCTTTTGTGACATATGTCACTTAATGGGGGACACATAGCTGCAGTGATTTATACAAATTGCTACCATTACAAGCAATTGGCTTTCTGCCAGAGACTAGTGTACTAATAGCGTTTACACATTTATTGGCTGTTTTCTTCTGAATATAATGTATTCTGATGATGGTGAGCTGATTAGTCCTACCTAAAGGATCAGTCCAGGCACCATAACAATATCATCTCAATGAATATATAATTTGAGGAGGTCCCGGGTGTCGTCTTACAGGGTCTGCAATTGAGCATCTGATAGCCTGTCTGTTCCCTTTCTATGCAGGTCTGAGGCTTCAGTCAGGAAGCTTTGGGCTGGGCATCACTATGTATCTTTTGCATTAAATTTTTCTCAATAGGCTCTGCCCATCAGCAACACACTGCCAAAGGCTTCCTGATTGAAGCCTCGGACCTTCATAGGACGCGAAGGAGCAGAGTGATCTGGCCCCATTCTGCAGACTTGGGGCTAAAGATCATACACTCCTATTGCTACATTTGAACCATTGAGATCTGTTTAGCGGGTTGAGACCCTAGAGGGGCTCAAGTGTACAAATGACAGTGACATGGTAAATTAATGTGTCCTTCCCAGAAAATTGTACTCACGACAGTACACAATAGGTTAGTCTTCAAACTAAAAGAAATTGGTCTAGATGAATATCCTTGTTCTTGGGTAGAACATTGGCTTAAGGATAGAGTACAATGAGTTGTCATTCATGGTAAATTTTCAGGCTGTACAAAAGCGGTAAGTGGTGTCCCTCAGGGTTCTGTTTTGGGACCGCTTCTATTTAACATATTTATAAATGATCTTGAAATAGGCATTGAGAGCCATGTTTCAGTGTTTGTAGATGGCACAAAGCTTTGTAAAGTAATAAAATGTGAGCAGGATATTGCTTTGCTGCAGAGGGATTTGGATAAATTGGTGAACTGGGCACTAAAATGGCAGATGAAATTTAATGTAGAGAAATGCAAAGTTATGCACTTCAGGGTCAAGAATGCACAAGAAACTTACACCCTAAATGTTAGTGAATTAGGGATAACCACGCACAAGAAGAATTTGGGATTGTTATGGACAACAATTTAGGCAGAAATATGCAATGTCAATCTGCAGTTGCTAAGGCCAGTAAGGTTTTGACATGTATAAAAAGGGGCATACATTTTTTAGATGAAAATATAATTTTGCCTCTTTATAAATCGCTGGTAAGACCACACTTTGAATATGCTGTGCGATTTTGGGAACCTGTTCTAAAGAAGGATATCATGGCACTAGAAAAAGTGCAGAGATGAGCTACAAAATTGAAAAAAGGAATGGAGCATTTTAGTTTCGAAGCAGGTTAACGAATGTAAATCTCTTTAGTTTGGAATAACAGCGACTCAGCGGGGATATTGTAATTTTATACAAATATATTCAGGGCCAGTACAAACTATTATCTGGAAATCTATTCATAAACAGGGCTATACATTGGACACAAGGTCACGCATTTAGGCTGGAAGAAAGGAGATTTCATCTAAGGCAAAGAAAAGTTTTTTTTACAGTAAGAGCAATAAGGATATTGAATTATCTGCCTGAAGAGGTGCTTTTATCAGAGTCCATACAGATGTTTAAACAGCAATTGCATAAATACTTGTAAAAACATAACATACAGGGATATAATTTCTAAATAGTGGGGTAATAGCTGCTTAATCCAATGAGATATTTGACTGCCATTTTGGGATCAAAAAGGAATTTTTTCCTAGTTTGTTGCAAACTTGGAAGCGCCTCAGACTAGGTTTTTGTTGCCTTCTTTTGGATCAACAGAAAAACAAATGTGAGGAAGGCTGAACTTGATGGACGCAAATCTCTTTTCAGCTATGTAACTATGTAACTATGTTACTATGTAACAGTAACTTGTTTATGTGATCAATGCCCCAAACAATTAAGGTGTACTAATTACCATGGCCTATTTGAGAAATCAGTCCTTATAAAGACTTAATTGTACTAATGACATTCCTAGGTTCTTTTTTCTCTTGATAACAGTCTTTTTTGCTAATTACAATGACTTCTTTAGGAATTTAGCACCTCGAAGGAACAAAGCTTCTCATTGATCTGTTTAACCTGTTAAAGACCAGGATTAAGTAAATCCTGTTATTTTGACAGTCCGAACATATGAGGTTAGGGAATCAGAACCTACTAGGACAAACTGTACTAATTATTACAGTGATCATTACTAGGACTAAATTATACTTAAGGCAGTGAAAGTTCTGTCCTCCTATAACAGTGACATGATATAGTGATTCTTCCATCAACACTGATTTATATTTATAATTTAGTCTATCAGCTACTGAGCTGCGTTGTAGTCAAGAGTAACTGCTGGGACATTACTGCAAAGGTCTGCTTGTCTGAGGCCATCAAGTGTCTTACAAGTCCTGTTATGTACATGGTCTGGCACATTATGATGTTTCACTCACAACAGATATAAAGTTAGTTTTTAATTCATTTCTCAAAGAGAACAAAGTGTATTCACTGCATATGTGTAATTAATAACAAGAAGGCTCTTACTAGTGTGTTTGCACTGGACCCAGGGCATTTTACAGTTTTATGTGAAATAAGTTTAAATTAAAGTTTTGAAATATGCTGATGGGCATTAATCAAATGCATGAGTAAAGAGATGGGTCTTGACATCCTTGTATTAATTTTAAGATTTCTACTTGAGCAAAGGGACAATGATTCCATTGAGTTTCAGCTTTGCAGCTAAAAGCCTAAAACCACAGTGTTATTAAAGGAACACTGCAAACACCATAACCACTACAGCATACTGCAGAGCTAAGGAGAGCTAATCAGGAGCTTCTTGCCCTCACCGACCTGTAGAGGAGGAGGGGAGGAGCACCTGGAGAACACCAGGTAAGAAGTCGTTCTGTTCTAAAACAGTATGACTACTTACCAATGAGGGGCATCAGGCCACATCTAGCACTATATGGTTATGGTACTTGGAGTGTTCCTTTAATTGAGAACTTTGTACATTCAGTTGTATTTTACTTGAATGCACGGGACCACCTTCATGTAGCATCTGAAGAAGTTTCAAAGGCTGCAAGCCAACTTTTAAATATATTCACCATTTTACGTGAAAGCATGGTGAAGAATGGTGGTTGAGTGTCAAGTGACAACTGTATATCCAGCCAATTCCTAACCAGGCCATGACATTTTGCACCTTCTACAAAATGTAATTAACTTTCTGTAAGTCCCAGATACATCACATTCCAATAATTGAGAGGTACCTTGACGCAAAAGTCTCTATCAATGTTAGTAGATAATACGTAGTTTTAAGACTATCTGTAATTAAGGGGACACTCCAGGCACCAAAACAACTTAATCTGAATGCTATGGTGCCAGAAGACTCTGGAGGCACTCTTACCTCAAGGGGTAACCTGTTCTTGAAAGTTGCCTTCAGTGATGATGTCCAATCTCTCCCCCGGCAGCATCTGATTTCGGAATTTTCTGATTCAGAAGTGTGTAATCCTTATGTGCAGGGGCTTTGCTGATTGGCTTAGAGCGGTCAGCTGATCCTCTTAGCCAATCAGTGACTCCTCAAACTTTCAAAAGGTACGCTTCTTAACAAACCAATTTTGTAAATGAGAAGTCACTGATTGGCTAAGAGCGCCAGCTGACCTCGCTCAGCTAATCAGCGGCGCCCCTCCCCGGCGGCACTCAACGCTTCCTGATTCTGAAAATTCACAAACTGGATGGATGAAAGTGGGTGGAGTGGACATCGCCATTGGAGGCAAATTTGTGGTTAAACTATCCAAGAACATGCCTCTGGGGACCTTTTGGCACCATAATAACTTAGTTTAGATGATGTTGTTTGGTGCCTAGAGTGCCTTGTTTGAGTCTATCGAGTCTTGTTTTCCAGTAGAGATCTTTAGATGCGCTAGAAAGTGCCTTGTCTCTAATAAACAGAGTGCTTTCTTGGTAAAACGGATGCCAGTTAAATCCATGCTCTAAATTAGACTGTGTGCTGGACCTGGATCGAAATTGTAGGTTGTAAAGTGCAGATCTTTAATTATTCATAAAATATTCCCTTTAAGCTTATCATAAAAGCATGGTGGAGGCCTGGCCTGTTTGCTCTGCATTTTTAGAGCATAAAGCAGTCTCCAGACAGAAATCACAAAAGGAAGACTCCTGATCTATTAGTTCTGCCTGTTATATTCTACAACACTCCTATGAGTCTCGTCTCCATCAATTCATATGAACTTGATGAGTGGGTCGTGGGTTTTTAACTGAACTTGACCACCTTTACACCGTCTGGGAGTTTACTTTTATTTATACTATTTTATATAAGATTATAAATGATTTTAGTATACAAATGATTATTTAATGAGTCACTTACTGCTATGGTGAAAGAATGATCATGGTCATACTTGGGAACTTCCTAAATGACAGTCATCATAATAACCCTTTAATAGACTATCATAAAGATTCTGCTGTGACTACTACTTATCTATAAATCATTCAGAAAGAATGCAATAATTTCCATTTTCATAATGGTGACAGCCATATGGCCTCCATAAATACCTCTACAGCTTTTCTTTGAAATGCAGTAACAAGCTGTGTAATTCTAAGCTTACCTACTATGTAAAAAAATATTTTTTTGAATGGTACGACTATGGACCACTGGAATGGCACAGGGAGGAATATTGGAACCTGCATGGTCAGTTGACTGTCAAAAATCGATGAGGATGCTTTAATACGTGAGATGAAACATCTTTATTTCTTTGTACAGCACACGTATGTTGACAAAAGGGAATTAGAGATCAGAGAATTTAGCACTAAGACATATATGGGCTATTGTACTAGACTTCAGGTTAATGCACTAAAAAAGCAATAAGTGAGACTGTTGAGACTAGAAATAATTTACATTTATAGGAAACCAATTAAAAAACAATAGCAGAGGTCTATATCTATAACTCCCAGCATACTCAGCTATCCAGAGAGTGATGTTATGTGTAGTATGGTAGGCGTAGTACTGTTAAAGGGGGAGTATCACTTTATTTACACCATTTAATATAAATTAACTTATAACTTGTTTTAGCTTTTTTTTCCCTAAAATGTTCTGTTTTCCTTTAAATTTATTTTAAAGATTTGGCAAATTACATCATAATCCATTTCAAACAAGGCAAAGCCATGACAAACATTTCACATATGGGGGAGTAACAGGAACATTGTTTAATTTCTGCTCTACTCTAGCAGTTTTCTTTATGCAGCCTACCACATGCAACGGAGAGATCTTAGAAGAAAGAGGCGCCCGGTTATAGTAAAAAGAAGAGTGGATTTCTGCTTTTAAGTTTGATTGTTTTTCACACATCACAAACAAATAGTTTTTTTAAATACAAAGATAAGAAAATGTAATGTTAATAAAATGAATGATATTCGTATTGGTCCCTTTAATGGCCAGATAGATAAAAGAATAGATAGATAAAAGATGGCTTTCTAAGTTGGAAATTGTCAGGTAGTTCTTGCCTGGCATTTAATACCTTGGGATATTATAAGGATATCGGTGATCATGATCATAGCTTCAAACTTTTCCTAAAAGGAACAGTAACTGTATAGATCTGTAAATCCCATCATGCTCAGCCAGTTGAGGCTCACCAAGCACGATGGAAGTTGCAGTCCAAAACTGCTACGCTTTGGCTAGCAGGGAAAAGCAGTACCGTAGATGTTTAGGTGCTAAGCAGCATTTTGTAATTTTGAATCTTGTCCGGTTACATTGTTCTGCATAGTAACTGAAGAGTTAATGAACTAGCCAGAATTGATACGGGAATTTGGAGATTTATTTTGCTCCAGAGTGGAAATCACAGGCTTCCGTAACAGTGTATTTATTGAATTGGAGTGTTTTTCTTTGCTGTGACCTTATTTGCTGTGTTAGCCATAGGCCACACTCTTAAAATCTATTGTGGAACGTATCTGGAAGAGGTTAAGTGGAGGGAGTAGCTGTGGTTTGTATGCGTGAGCTTCTGACTCTAGAATGGACCTTATAACTCAGACCAGATAGGCTTCCTATTGATTATCCCTCTGCTGTCGAGTGCCGGGAATTGGCTGATCAATAGTGTTGTCTAGATGGGGAGATAGAAGTGATTTCTTTGCTGGATGCCTTGAGGTAGTGACAGCCAATCCATTCTGGTCACAACAGAGATTGCAAGAACCTGGAGTACAATCTCACTCTTTAGTTGGCTGTCTCTCTCTCTCACCATGCATCATGAGGTGTGATGGACCCTTCTCTCTAGCTAGAATAATCTTTAGTGGTGGCCAGCCTCTGTTTATGAGTTGAAGACAGATATTGGCCTCTTTTATTGGATAACCCACTCGATCACCAGAAGTCACTTTCTGCCCAAAGTCCCCTCCATGTCAAGATGTTCTATTTCACTGAGCATTTTATAAAATTTTTGTATAAATTTCTCCATAAATAAACACTGACTTCAATTCCAAGTTCTCTCTGTGACTGTCTCTTCCATAACTGACAACTGTTATCTTTGAGTAGATGTCATCAGAGAGATATGTACATTGAACAGGAGTACTTGACATAGACTTGTTTCATAGAGGTCCTTTATGTGTTTGGTCTACTCCACAGCTAAGTGTTCTTAGAAGACAGATTCCTTTATTTATGGATTATAGTCTATATCCGCTGAAAATTTCCTCTTCCTGGACAAGCCCTCTGCCTTTGAGGGGTGTGTTTTTGAGTGGGTGACCTTTTATTGTCTTCTTGAATATCACTCATTCTATATACTGCGTCTCTTCTGCCTGTTTTTCGACTGTTGTCTCTTTCATCGGTTGGTTGTCTCATCGAATACAGTTTCTATCTGCCAGACAAGCAGTCTAATTTTTTTTACTACTGTCTCTCTCTTTTTAGCAGGTGTCTCATGTCAACCTCCCTGGGTAGCAGTCACTCTCTGGCTTTGTTCAGTTTATGCGGACCTTGCATTTCAAAACCTCTCAGTCAGTGGCAGCACGCTCATTACATCTGACAGTGATTAGATACTTAGTGCTTAGAAACAGTATTGACAAGGACTGGGTCAGTCAAGGCTGAAAGCCTTGGTGACCTTGAACCAAATTGTTGATCATCCCAGCGGATAGAGTTATTAACTCCTGATATTTTGTAACCTCCAGCCATCGTAGAGATATAGAACCATCGGGGTTTGCTTTCAAAGTGGGTGTAGCCACACATATTAGATGTAAATTGTCCATCATTTAACAAATAAACATAATGAAATCTTGCTACAATGTCAACCCCTGGAATTGCTCATGTAAAAGAGAATTAAAACATATAAAAACTGGACCCAGATTGCACTGTAGTATGTGTATTATGTTTTTTTTCATAAATGTTGTGGTTAAAATCTTGTGATTAGAATTGTTGTAGTTTAAATGCAGCAGTTTTTTTAAAATTTATTGTAGTTAGGGGATTGTGATTAGATTGTTTTTTTTTTATTATGTTGTGGTTAGAATGTTGTTATTAGCGTTTTTGCATTTTGATTGTCACAGGTGATTGAAAGATCATATTCAATGAAAACTTATTAAAGAGGCTCTGTCACCCCTCCTTTCAAAATGAGTATTCCATAAAGATAGAATCTTTATGAAATACTTAGATTGACTGTGTGAAAAATTTCACTGAAATTCCAACCCAGTCAAAAGACACACTGAGACAAAGTAGGGGCTATGTTGTCTCAATATTTTTCCTACACCTGACAAAGCTTGACACAAAGCAGAGTTACCCCTGTCAAGTCATTTCCCCCAGCTGTCACTAGGGACTAGCTGTAGGGAGATTAAGCTCTTTCTGTGGTGGATCCCACAATCTCGCAGGATGCTCCATAGACCATGGTGATGTGCTCTTGCGCATGCAGCTGAAGCGCTAGGAGCTGAAGAAGAGTGGCAGGAAGAGGATGGCGTTACCTGTGAGGGACAAGTTTAGGTAAATAAATCTCACCTTTCCATGTCCCACAGCCACCGGACTCCATGCTGCAATGGGACCTTTTAAATGGACTTTGTAGAACGCAAAATAGGGTTTTGTTGTTTTTTTTTTCATTTTTGTTATTGTGGCCTTAAATTAACAAAATTCTGTCAATTTGCTGTGACACCCTTCGTGATAGGTCATGTCTGTAATACATGACTGATAATTTTAAACTTTTTTTTTTGTATTTGTATTTTCTGTGCCTTATTTTAATCTTTTGTTTTCATGTAAAACTCACGGATTTCTAGGGTTTTTTTGTAAATCATTCCTATTGGTGTTCATTGGTACATTTTATTCCATTCTAAAATGTGTTTTATGATACTATTTACTAATGCCCCCCTCTGTAGCATTTAAAGTGGAATTGTCATGGTGCACACAAAATGCATTTTCCTAATAAGTCTATAAAAAATATGGTCCCACTTGTCCATCATTTCTATGCATACAGGGCTATGCCAAAGATTGACTGACAGGAGAGTAGCTGGAGACCCATCCTACAAGCGGTTCTCGTGTTTGTCATCACACCAACTAAAGCACTTGCTTTGTAGTTGCTCTGATTATTTCTCTGATGAATGTACCTCGTGCTTACTAGAATTAAATAGGAACAGAGTGACCGATGTCATTCATATCCTTTGATGATGCATTGGCAATGAAGCCACCATGTTTCATAAGGGAAGTACTATCTGCTTAAAGAAGTGTTCCCCAATATTTTATTAACAACTCTTGATGAATTAAAGGGACACTATAGTCACCAGAACAACTACAGCTTATTGAATTTGTTCTGGTGAGTAGAATCATTACCTTTTGCTGTAAACACTGTCTTTTCAGAAACAATGCAGTGTTTATATTACAGCCTAGTGATAACTTCACTGGCCACTCCTCAGATGGCTGTTAGAGATCCTACCTGGGTCATGGCTGCCTAAAATGCATCCAAACATTCAGTATCTCCTCCCTCTGTATGCAGACACTGAACTTTCCTCATAGAAATTCATTCCTCTATGAAGATATGCTGATTGGCCGAGGCTGTGTTTGAATTGTGCTGGCTCTGCCCCTGATCTGCCTCCTTGTCAGTCTCAGCCAATCCTATGGGGAAGCATTGTGATTGCATCAGGCCACCACTTCTGATGATGTCAGCAGACAGCTTGTTTTTCTGAGGCAAACAGCATGCAGAGTTACAGCTTCTGGCTTGAATACAAGTAAGATTTTACTATTTTTATGGAGGCATGAGGGAACCAGGGTGGCTAGATGGTGGTTTTAACCATATATAAAATGATATAAATCTAAAATTTATAAATCAGATGTCTGCTTTCCATAATATTAATACTATGTGGTGATATATGTAGAGCAGTTGTTCCCAAACCTAGTCGTTACTACCTCCTCCCAGTCCAGGATTAAGGGATTACCCAGTTGTGTCTAAGGTGTTTTTAGAGAGAAAGAAAAAACACTTTAGACACAGCAGGGTAATCCTTAAATCCTGGACTGGTAGGTGGTACTTGAGGACTGGGTTGGGAACCCCTGATGTAGAGTATTATATGACTCCAGGACTATTGTACTTGAAGAGCAATGTGAGAACCTGCTCAAGTTCCACCATGAAATAGTGACTCTCAGATTTAGGTGTGGGCTGTCAAAATTCTCAATATATTTTAAAAAGGCCACCGCAGCAATTTAAAGAGACCGCTCCATTCTTTAATTCAATCTAACTGCTCAAAATAAAAGCATACAAGAATATAAACTATATAAAGGCCTATAGAATAAAAGCTTTGTGAACTTACAATGATCCGGGAGGATGAAAAAAAATCCTTTCTAAAATAAGTCATCAAAATATTGATCTAAAATGTCCTTTTTATTATATTTGTTATTAGTAATCAATTTTACTATTAATGTCTTATAATGTGTTTTGGATTTTTATTTTTTTTTGCTACAAGTTACCATGTTCTACTAAGTTTCATCGATACATCCAATACCCTCAGCGGAGTGACCTTTTTTCTGTTGCTTAGATCCCAGGTCTGCATTTTAACCTATTTTAAAACCTAGTATTAAATTTGATTCTGAGGTTATTCAGCCCAGGGAATGTGGAGAATTGACAAGGAAATTGCACACTTTCGGCCAAAATAGTTAAGCTGGAAAAATAGCTTACTTCCGTTATATCGGTCTCTCCACAATTCCCCAAATAGTCAATAAATCCCCTCTGTGTTCTCAGCTCAGATTGTCAGTGTGACATGTAGAAGTGAATTGGCCAACAGCTTCCAGCTGTTGTCGAACTACAAGTCCAAAGCTTTAGGCTAGCAACGTGTCTTGGGAATCGTTCTTCAACAGCGGGAGGTCATCACATGCTCACTTCTTTGTGTTTTTTTAAAGTTTATTACGTTTAATAAAACTTAATGATATATACATATTTTTAAATGATGTATACTATTCTAATTTTGGGAAAATGTAACTTTTTTATCTGGCTGAGCAAGGATGGTGCCAGGGGCTGCAGACACTATAACCACGTCAATAATACTGAAGCAGTTACAGTGCCTATAGTGTCCCTTTAAGCTAGGCTGCTTTACATTCAAGTACATTGTCTATGCATGCCAGAAGAGAAAGTAGGAAGATGCATGTCAATATACATATACAGAGCCAGATATGTGGTGGCACATGCTTATCAGATTTATGGTCCAGAAAAAAAATCCCTCCCTCAAAAAAATTCTCTAGAGAGACAATGACTGGTAAAAATAATCTGCTCAAGCTTGGTTTCATAACCCACGTTCTTTATATATGAATTCACTATTAGCCTGGGGCTTTTACATTTCAATAAGAAAAATCCTGGCAGTATTCTCTGAAGTTCCTTTTCTCCCTGCATGGTTGATTTAAGAATTTAAATGTCCTGTCCCACATAACTACCAAAAACATAGATTTCTCTTTAAAACCTCTGGTGTATCCGGCATTGGAGAAACTGTTACTTTGAAGACGTTTGATAACCACAAACATGATCTGTGTTAGCTACGAATTCAGTGGTTCTTGTTTATAGTGAACGAAGAACAAAAGATTTCATTATCAAAACATAGAGTTGTAGTGAATTCACAACAGACTCAAAACATTCTGGATAAAAGTGTTGACATGGGGGGAGGGGTGGGAAACCATGTCATCCACGTCTGAGATTTTTCTCACATCTATTTTATTGTCAATCCATTCTAACCCAGTTTAGTAAATAAGTCCCAATGTGTTTTATTTAGCAAAATCGAACGGTGTAGAGGGAAAAATGGACACTTAAGAAACTGCAAAGAAAAATGTTTAATTGGGGATCTCTACATCAAATCATGATTTGATCATTGCCCTGAGATTTTCAATTTTGAGACACGTCACGCAAAATCATATTACAGTGTTGCATTATTGTTATTGCATTATTTTATTACGTTAGACTTGGATTTTTATATAATTTTATAAAACGCAGTTGGTTTTTTTAAAGGATCGTTGTACTAAAAAAGGAGATCAATTGATTTTACTTGAGATATTTGTGTGATCACTTTCAATGTGTTATCTATATATTTCAACCTGTGCTCCAGGAGAATAAATATCAGTTACAGTCTTTGACATTCCAGTTGTTGCAAACACAGGAATTCTCAGCCAGATATATTTCCTTCCAGATTTCTTCATTGCTTAGCAAAAAAGTAAACTCATTCATTGGAATGAAGTAGGTTAAACATCTCTTACGTAGTCTGGATTTGCTGCAATTGGTGATACTGATACATTTTGTAAAAATTGAGATAAAAGGAGGTCAAGTGAATAAGAAAATCAGTCTGTCACCTTTGAGATGTTGGCATCTTTAAATGTACCTTTAGAAACAGAATATACTGGGTGAGATCTGTCAAGAAAAAACAGGTGCTAAATAAGGAGCAATAATTATTAAAACCAAAAGAATGTTACTCTATACCTAGGACTGTGCACCCAGAACAGCTCCTGTCTTACCCTAATAAATCTCCCCCTGTAAATACTATTTAATTTTAAAACAATGACATTTAATAGATCACATTGTAATTAATTATGGATTATGCTGCCCCTATAGTGCTCTGTCATAAATATTAATACCACATCATTTTTGTCTTTCTTTTCCTGAATCCATCTCTTTACATTTTCCAAATCTGCCTTACGAAGTTGCCAGAAGCATGTATCTGCTCAGAACAGATATTTGGAATAATTAACAGATAAGAGTAGCCATTCTATTAAATTCAAGATGGATGCCACCACTACCTGGGCTCATGTTGAAGTAACAGATCCACTTTAATTATTTGGCAGGAGCTACATAACTAGGTGTTCTCAACAGAAATTGAGATTTTTCTATGGATGTGTGCCAACACGTGTCTGTTCTTCCAATGTTGGACAACATAAGCAGTTTCAATTTTCACCTGACAGTATATTAGTAAACATGACCGGTGTTATATGGGCAGTCGGAATCCAGGACAACCACCCCACATACCTATCCCAATAAGACACTGTCTCTAGGGTATATGGGTCAAATTGTCTACAGCTTTTATTAAACAATTTTAATATAATAACAAATATAATAATAATTATAATAATAATAATAACTTAACATAAAAACATGGGTCATTGCCCCCATACTCCGCCCTCGCACCCGTATCCTTCTGTTAATATAAAAGGCAATGACCCCAATATAAATAACACATATATATATATATATAACATTTACCAACATTACTCCAACATGAACCAATTTAAAGTGCCAAACATAAATTAACCACATCAGGGGTATACCCGGATTCCCCTAGCCCACCAGGTTCTGAGCCACCGACAGGACTCGAAACCTACCAACCACCAATGACCACAATTTTCCATTTCCATCACGTTCCTCATGGGGAGCCTATTTCCTCTCCTTCAGCTCCCTATCCCTCCGCTGTGACAGATAGCCCCGGAGAATCCAACCCCAGGGAGGGTGAGTGGGACAAACTCGACCAGGTAGGAAATTAAAATGACTTCCCTAAAATGGCTACCTATTTAAATAGCCAAACCCACTTACCCACAACTTCAATCCCTGCTTCCTTCCTCCTGTGCCCGCCTCCTAACTCCTAACACCTTTTCCGCTAAGCTGCGCTTTGGCTACATGGGGCTACATTAATTCACTAATCACTGTGTGAAATAAAATGAAGCATATTTAGCAAAGAACCCTCAATTGGGAATTCAGAAAGTCAATCTGACTTTGGATACGAAGCTATCCATGTTTGAACAGAATAGTTTAGTCTAATAATTGTAGGCCCCAAAGCCTACAAAAAAAGTTCATAAATAAAACTGCAAACCTTTAGCCCTTGCTGTGCAGGCTAACTGACAACAATTTCTTAAAGGGACACTATAGTCACCAGAACAACTACAGCTCAATATGTGTTCTGGTGTCTACAGCCTATCCCTTCTGTCGAAAAAAGGAAAAAAAGAATATGCCAAAATCATCTCACATAATTGAGGAGAGGGCTCCCTGGATATATACCAGCAGCTAAAGTAATGGTGTGATCTCTGTGGTCGAAACAAATGTAACAAAAACAAACTTAACTTATAAGCAAAATGTATACTAGCATGTGTTACTTCTGATGTTGTGATGGTAACTGCAGTTACCATCACAACATCAGAAGTAACACATGCTGGTATTATTGATACTATTGGCATGATTACTTTGTATATTATTTTGATACACATACTGTGATGATCTTTGCTCAAATCTGACTAATATACATACAGAATCTACCATACACTGGACCTACTCTTTACCAACAATTAAGCCGGCCATGTATACTGTGTGGTAGACCGGTCTCATCTAATATAGGAATAGCCTAACAAGGTTAAGGAATTTATGTATATAGCCATTTTGCTTATAAGTTAAGTTTTGGTTACATTTGCCTCCACCACAGAGATCACACCATTCACTTTAGATACTGGTATATATCCAGGGAGCTCTCTCCTCACTAATGTAAGAAGATTTTGGCGTATTCTTTTTTCCTTTTCTCTTTTTCATACATTGGGGGTTAAGCCCCGAGGCGCCCCTGGAGCGTCTCACTGGTGTATCACTTCTGTGACTGTGTTAACACTTAAGACACATGTTGCTGCTATGCTGTTGTAAGGGTGTAATACAGTCATAGAACCTTTTTCTATAGTCTCCTTTGCTTTTTCAGAGAAAAGGTAGTGTTTACATTGCTGCCTAGGGATGCATCTAGTGGCAGTCACTCAGACAAGCACTAGAGGTGCTTCCTGGATCAGTGCTGCACAATGTGGAGCACTGACGTTTAGCGTCTCCACTCCCTGAATGAAGACGCTGAACGGTCCCTAATTGAGATACATTGATTCAATTCATCTCTATGAGAAGATGCTGCTTGGCGCAGATCAGCATTGTGCCATGCATGCGCAATAATCTATCAATGCCCCAATATAAATAACACATATATATATATAACATTTACCAACATTACTCCAACATGAACCAATTTAAAGCATTGGATTGGCTGAGATCATCAAGTTTGATGATCTCAGCCAAGGAGGCGGAGTGGGGTGGGGCGGGGCCAGCTGTGACCAGCCCTGTGCTGGTATTAATTTAAGTTCAATAACTTTTTATTGTCATCCAAGGGGGGCCAGGGACCTAAAATGTTTTTTGCACTTTTAGTGTTAGGAATACATGTTTGTATTCCTGACACAATAGGGTTTCTTTAAGCACAAAGCTCTTTTCTATAACCTGTAAACTTAGGTGACAATTATCAGACAATACCTTTTCATGCAGTCTCTGAATTGGTCTTTTCAGATATATTCCATCAGGGTTAGGCTGAGACACATATTTGGGCTGGGCATTTAAAGACAGAGCAAACTAATAGAAGGAGTGCGATCTGTAGAGCCAGTTGGAAGAATCTCGTAAGAACATCAGTAACACATATACCCTGCCTATGTGAAAAATGGAGAAGATGTTCTGTGTTTGTTTGATACAGCACAAGCAAATGTAATGACATACTTTGCTGCATTTGCTTGTGAATGTTCAGCAGAAGACAGAAGAGGGCCAGGGCCGCGATAGGATGTTGTACATGTGGGTAAGCTTCACGTGCAGTATGTGTAAGGAGGCAGTTTGTGATGGTGTGTGTAGAGCCTATTTGTGGTGGTGTATGTTTATGGGAAAGCTATTTGTAATATAGCAGTATATAGTATATAGTAGTAGAATATGTAGTATAGTGTCTAAGGAGGCTGCTTGTGTTGCATGTGTGTATTGAAGATGCTTGTGGTGTTGCATATTTGGGGAAGACTGGTCATGGTAATGTGTGTTTGAGGGAAGCTGTTTGTGGTGTTGATGTTTGGTGGGGACGGAGCTGGTTTGTTTTGTTATGTGTGGAGGAAACAAACTCTGTAGGACCAGCACTCAGCTCTCACCATGTGTGTTGGTGCCACCTACAAGACCCACATCAAGCAACAAATCCGTCAAAAACTATAAGAGGCAGCGACTACAACATTTTTTTAATGTGACCAAGCCATCATTAACAAATGGACCTAGCAACATTTTAAGGAAAACAGTCTTCCGAGGAAGGACTTCAACAGTGATCTTTGCAGGGTCCTCAAGGCTGGGGACAACCCAGTTCTGATTCCCAGATCAAGATTGTTGGGAGGTATGATTCGTGGCTTTTGCGCAGTTTGCCCTATGGCTAGTCCAGGCCTTAATTCCTCATCTCCCAATATTTCAAAATGCCAAAGAATCCCATATTTGTTTTAGTGGGGGTGTCTGGAGCTGTTGACAGGGAGCAGTGCCATCCTGGAAGATTTTTAGTGACTCCATGATATACTAATAGCCATTTATGAACAGAAAAGGCCACTTTGAACAAGAGCAAAGCTTTTTATTTACCCAAACTAATTTCTAAACACATTTACTGTAGCTTAATGATGCATTACCAAGAGTTTTATTGCTGTGAATCTCCGATTCTCTCATATAAACCATATAATGGAGTCCCTAGAAAATAGCAGCACTAAGAGAGGAAACAGGTAAAAGAGGGTTTGCGTTTTAATAACATGTGATGTATTCATTTGCAGCTCAAGTGGCAGCAATAGGTTTGTACATTTTTAAATTAGTCTTCGTGTCTTATATAATTTTTTTTATACAAACATGGTGACAGGTTTAAAACAGCTCAGACCAAAACATTTTCTAATGAAATATCATGTTAAAGAAACCCCTCGCTTTTCCTACTTTACATAATTCAGAATATGTAATTAACTTATTTAATGGTATCTAAATATAAAAATGACAGATTTTATGTGTATTATAATTTTGCCTCATCTGAGGGCTTGTGTGATAAGTTATCGTAACTATTTGACGTAGGATTTGCATGTTTTCTTATGAAATTATTCCTCCTCTGTGATGTCAGTCTTTGATAAAGGCAGTCAGGGGAGAGAATATATTAGCTACGCAATCTTTGCTCCACGTGCCACAGAATATTTGCATAAGATTTGCCAGCATAATATATAGATAAAATTACATTTCTTCACCTACCTAAAGCTAGCTTTGACTCTTCCATGACCCTACAATCTGCAGGCTTTATTCACTAAACTCCAAACATGTAGTGAATTAATATCCAAACGGCAGAATGTAGGCTAATATAATGGATTTAGAAAAAGTCTCAACTTAGCTATTGTGACAGCTTGTCTACTTTAGCCTATTTTTTTGCCATTCAGATTCCAGATTTGGAGGTCAGTCAGTAAACCACTCTGTGGTCTACAGCCCCTGTTAATAATAATATCAATAATCTACCGCTTTACATATAGTTAAATACATTATTTAGTAGACCTGTGCATTCGTTGCAGTCTTTCTTAAATTAATCGATTCTTTTGACAACGAATCAATTCATCCAGCATAGAACCCCTTTTAATTTGTTTTCAGACTGAGCGATCGGTTTAAAAACAAATCGAAAAGGTTTTTATTTAGGATGAATCGATTCGTTGAAGGATGAGTGCAACAAATGTGCATGTCTAGTATTAAGAATACAATGATAATTATTTGAACGCCCAAACCCCACTTATAAACAATTCTTCCTTTTTTATTCGTCTTTTTTCCCCCGGGACTCATTAATTCAATCATGTTGCCATGTGACACAAGGAGGTGCTACTGATTGGTAGAGAGTTTGTTGTCTTAATGACACAATTAAAATGTTTTTCTGCTGTTATGTGGTGAATAGATTGGGAGATATGTTTAATTGTCACTGCTTACCATACACACATACATATTACATACGTGTACTATTTAGCAATATAGAACCTAGTCTTTACATGGCTTCTGTTACTAAAATTGTGGGTAATTGTGGTTTAACATATCCATCTTTTTTTTTTGTTACTCAAACAATCAACTCTTATCTTGCAGCAAATAAATGTATTTTTGGCAGAGCACGCCCACCCCCCTTACCTCCATTGCCGCTTCCCAGAATGCTTTACCATGTCTCAGACACCCCGTAGGGCCTGACATAGAGAGTTTACGTCTCCCACACAATGTGCATCCTGCTGTCTCCTGACATCAGTTTCAAAAACCAGTCTTGTTCCAGAGCCAAGAGCTCTTTTGATCTAGAGCGAGGTAGTTAGGAATTTAAAAAAAAAAAAGGACGATGTCAATATAACCGGCTATGTCCCAGTACAATAACAACATTTGTCAAAGACGGCAACGATAATAACATCTATTAGTCGTTTTGTTTTGTTTTCCAATTATGTTAAAAAACAGTTAATCCTAAAAGCATGACATGCTGTGATACCTAAATGCTTCTGAGGCGTCTCTGATGTGATCCTCCGGCCTGCAAGCACTGTCTTTTTGTTTGATGCCTGAACAAAACAAGTCTGATATTTCTGACACGATGCTCCACAAAAGATCACTGATCACCAAAGCAGTGCGAAAGTCAAAGATTTAAAGGCTATCTCTCATAAAGAAATAATGGACACTTTAATGTTGGATACTTTAAAATACATACATTTGATATCTTTTAAATGCATAGCAGTGGCATGAAGTTTCTTCTCAGAGCAGATTTAAGTGCCATTTTCATTCTTTTTGTATTTTATTGATCTGTAATCATTCAGTACAGGAACATGTGTTGTCTGTTTCAGGGTCATCATCCTCCTTCTTCCTCATTAAAATATCTTACAAGGTTGCACTCAAATAATCCTTTCCCAAAGGAACCTATAGATTAGTGCGGATTAACTTTGGTATTCCTTCTGAGAATCATAAGGAACAAATGCAGTTTTTGAACATTCTGTTTCTGAGCCTCTGCGGGGCTGTAGCCCAAACAACCACATATAAGTTTCATTTTTGGCTATGTTACACTCTGCAGAGCTGTGGTAGCTTTTGTGCTGTTTACAGCATACGTATTCCACAGGCGTCCTTAGTAATAAGTCAGATCTGGTCACCCCCTCACCCCAGTCATGCCAAGCGTGCATAATGTATTGCTTCCATGTAGAAATATTATTAATAAATGTGATGTGTGTAGTAAATGCATGAAAGGGTTACCCATTAGAGGTGGTATGGATGTTTATAGCACTGGAAGCGTTAATTTGACTCCTAGAGAAATTTGTGACATTTGTCAGATCACAGGAAAAAGGTTGTGAATGAGGTTCCTTCCTGTATCCCCCTGGTCAGCTGTGAAAGTTTGCACCCAAAGGATATTCGTATGTACTCTTCCCCACACCTACTGTCTGCACGGCTTTTGGCTGCAATGCTTAGCAGTCCTTTTGATATACTAATTGATAGTTAGGAGTCATAAGCCATGCTCTCTGCTAAGAGGCATAAAATACATTAAAGGACCACTATAGGCACCCAGACCACTTCCGCTTAATGAAGTGGTCTGGGTGCCAGGTCCATCTAGGATTAACCCTTTCTGCTGTAAACATAGCAGTTTCAAAGAAACTGCTATGTTTACTTTAGGGTTAATCCAGCCTCTAGTGGCTGTCTCATTGACAGCCGCTAGAGGCGCTTCCGCGCTTCTCATTGTGTTTTTCACAGTGAGAAGACGCCAGCGTCCATAGGAAAGCATTGAGAATGCTTTCCTGTGGACTGGCTGAATGCGCGCGCGGCTCTTGCTGCGCATGCACATTCAGCCGATGATGGGGAAAGGAGGTGGAGAGTCCCCACCGCCGAAGGCGCTGGAGAAGTAAGTGTTTAACCCCTTCCTCACCCTAGAGCCCAGCAGGAGGGGGACCCTAAGGGTTGGGGGGACCTAGAAACCCTATAGTGCCAGGAAAACGAGTATGTTTTCCTGGCACTATAGTGGTCCTTTAATAATAATCTGGGAAAGAATAATAATTCCTCCTGTTATTCAGAACGCTGAGGGTATTTCCTACAAAAAGAAGTCTAAAAATGACCAATGTACCTTAAGCAATTTGGGTAAATATGAAAATTCTACATATTAAAAAAATATCTCTGTACCAGATGTAAAACAAGATATAGGAATACTTTAAAAAAATCTTTTGTATAAATTTGTTTTTAAATCTGCTAAAGACAATATGGGAGTTGTCCTTAATCTAGAATTCCAACAGTCATTCCTGCCCTGTACCTTATTCGGGGCAAGATTGGAAACTCGAAATGGGCGCAAAGGGGATAAAATCTATGAAATGCAAACGACCTTTGTGCTTACCGAGAACCAAAATCTAATAAGTAAGTTACGATGATTTTCTGTTAATTTTCCCTCTTTTTGTATTTTCATCTGTATGCTGGTGTAATTAAATTGTTTGTGATCATTTTTTTTTTATGTTTGCACAGTGACAGTTTTTGTTCGTAATAAATGTTTTTTTATGAAATTCTGCCTTTGTCTGATGTAAGAATCACTTCGCTTGCAGAGACTTATTTAATAGTAGTTTTGATTGCATAGATATTTTCCTAAATTTAATTTTGTGAGTTTTTAAATCTGATTTAGTGGGGTAACTTAAGGAGCCCCATGTATAAATTGCATTGGTGGTGGCAGCCATGGCCAGATTAAGAGCCCAGTGGGCCTGGTGCTGACTTATGATGGAGCCTAATTACAGAATCTTATGGATGGAGATGGTGTTGGAGGGAAACTCAAAGGATGCAGCTATAAGAAAACACATACCCTATGCTAATCTCTCTCTAATTTATGCTTTCATCTTTCAAGTAAATCCATACCCCCTAACAGCAGTGTCCAGTGAAGTCAATGGGCGGGGTAAAAGGGTGGGCCACTGACGCGAATCACGTGACCAGAACTGCCAAAAGGGGCGAACATGCCCAAAAGACAGGGGGCATGTCTGTCCAAAGAATTGGAAGGCCAGCCTGGCATCAGTGTCCCTATGTATCACAGTGCCAGTGTCCCCATGTCGCCCAGACCCTTAGTCTCTCAGTGGCCTCATTTCTCCCCGTGTCCCCATGTCTGTGTTTCCCGTGTCACTAGGATACTAGGGGACACTGAGAGACATATGGACACGGAGACACTTGGGGACACTGTGAGACATGGGGGCACTGAGACACTTGGGAACAATGGGAGACAGACATGGGGATACTGGGAGATATGGAGACACTGGGAGACATGGGGACACTGAGACATTTGGGGACACTGGGAGAAATGGGGACACAGACACTAGGGACACAGAGACATGGGAACACAGACACTGGGAGACATGGGGACACTGAGACATTTGGGCACACTAAGATACTTGGGACACTGAGACATGGGAACACAGACACTGGGAGACTAGGGGACACTGTGAGACATATGGACACTGGCTGGGAGGCATGGGGACACTGGGAGACATGGGGGCACTTGTGGATATAGAAATGGGGACACTGGGAGACATGGGGACACTGAAATTTTTGGGGACACTGGGAGACATGGGGACCCTGAGGACACTGAGAGACATGGGGAAACTGGCTGGGAGACATGGGGACACTAGGAGCCATGGGGACACTGAGACACCTGGGACACTGAGACACCTGGGACACGGGGACACAGACACTTGTAGCCATGTGGACACTGAGACACTAGGGACACTGGCTGGGAGACATGGGGACACTGGGAGACATGGAGACACTGTGTCATTAGTGTATCCATGTCCTAATGTGTCTCCTAATGTCCCTATGTCTCACAGCGTCCCCATGTGTCTCAGCATCTCAGTGTCCCAAAGTGTCTCAGTGTCCCCTAGTGTCTCAATGTCCCCTAGTGTCTCAGTGCCCCATGTGTCCCCTAGTGTATCAGTGTCCCCATGTTTCCCTGGTGCCTCCCCACTCCCCCATCCTTCACTTCCCTGAGCTGTAGTCTGTCTCTGCAGGCTGGGAGCTGCTGTGTTGTGTAGCTGCTCCCCCGCGGATCAGTGAGTAGAGCGAGGGAGTCAGGGAGGGATATGCTCTAACTTCCTATCCCTGCCTCTCTCCACACACAGTGACCTCTACTGACTGGTGCTGGTATTGCAGAGTAATCTCCGTTTATACTGAGAAAAATATCTGCATTTGTATTGCCGGTATTACTGCAATACCAACACGGCCCGGCAGACTCAAATACCGTCTGTGCTGGTAAAATACCAGTTAGCTGGCAAACCCAAAAGGTAGATTTTTTTTTTTAATGGGCCTATTCCATGGGCCTGGGCCTGGAGCTGCAGCTCCATCAGCCCCTATGTTAATCCGGCCCTGGTGGCAGCTTTTGATTCTAGAGACAAATGTGGGTGGGTTTAAGATGGATTTATTATCGTTCTTTTGTGCCTAATGTAGAAAAATTGTGTTTTTTAACCCTTACACCCACTGAACTATGGAGTAGTGGTGTTCATAACATCCCCCCAGCTATAGGCTATTACACCCCCTTAAAGCTATATATCTCTGTGCATACAAGTGCATTAAAATACATAAGGCTTTTTTCACTATCCAATAAATTGTGGTTTATGGACAACTAGAAAGTAAAGATGCTCACAAATTCCAAAAATAAAGCAGACATTAGTGCATATTTCCAACTCTTCTGTATTGGTTAACATTTTGCAATGTGGTTGTTGATTCACAAAATTTTCTGGTTTTTTCCCCAATATTTTTTTTTTTAAGAGGTTTTTCAAAGGGTACAAAGTAAAAAAGAATTGCATGACAAGTAAATCAATAAGAGGTGCATATTACTATAACCATATTGTAAGTGCTTATCACAATATATATATTTATATACACTGAACAAAATTATAAACACAACACTTTTGTTTACCTTTTCTATGTACACAAAAGGCCTATTTCTCTCAGACATTGTTCACAAATCTGTCTAAATCTGTGTTAGTGAGCACTTTGCAGAGATAATCCATCCACCTCACAGGTGTGGCATATCAAGATGCTGATTAGAGAGCATGATTATTGCACAGGTGTGCCTTAGGCTGGCCGCAATAAAAGGACACTCAAAAATTTATAGTTTTATCACACAGCACAATGCCACAAATGTCGCGAGTTTTGAGGGAGCGTGCAATTGGCATGCTGACTGCAGGAATGTCCACCAGAGCTGTTGCTCGTGAATTGAATGTTCATTTGTGTACCATAAGTCGTCTCCAAAGGTATTTCAGAGAATTTGGCAGTACATCCAACTGGCCTCACAACCGCAGACCATGTGTAACCACACCAGCCCAGGACCTCCGCATCCAGCATCTTCACCTCCAAGATTGTCTGAGACCAGCCACCCGCACAGCTGCTACAACAATCAGTTTGCATAACCAAAGGATTTCTGCACAAACTGCCAGAAACGGTCTCAGGGAAACTCAGCTGCATACTAGTTGTCCTCATCAGGGTCTCGACCTGACTGCAGTTCGTCGTCATAACCGACTTGAGTGGGCAAATGCTCCCATTCGATGGCGCCTGGCACTTTTGAGAGGTGTTCTCTTCACGGATGAATCCCGGTTTTCACTGTACAGGGCAGATGGCAGACAGCGTATATGGCGTTGTGTGGGTGAGCGGTTTGCTGATGTCAACATTGTGGATCGAGTGGCCCATGGTGGTGGTGAGGTTATGTTATGGGCAGGCATATGTTATGGACAGCGAATATAGGCGCATTTTATTGATGGCATTTTGAATGCACAGAAATGTGATGAGATCCTGAAGCCCATTGTTGTGCCATTCATCTACGACCATCACCTCATGTTGCAGCATGATAATGCATGGCCCCATGTTGCAATGATCTGTACACAATTCCTGGAAGCTGAAAACATCCCAGTTCTTGCATGGCCAGCATATTTACCGGACATGTCACCCATTGAGCATGTTTGGGATGCTCTGGATCGGCGTCTACGACAGCGTGTTCCAGGTCCTGCCGATATCCAGCAACTTCGCACAGCCATTAAAGAGGAGTGGACCAACATTCCACAGGCCACAATCAATAACCTGATCAACTTTATGCAAAGGAGATGTGTTGAAACAAATGGTGGTTACACCAGATACTGACTAGTTTTCGGACCCCCCTGGATGCCCCCAAAACAGTAAAACTGCACATTTTAGAGAGGCCTTTTATTGGGGCCAGCCTAAGGCACACCTGTGCAATAATCATGCTGTGTAATCAGCATCTTGATATGCCACACCTGTGAGGTAGATGGATTATATCAGCAAAGGAGAAGTGCACACTAACACAGATTTGTAAACAATATTTGAGAGAAATAGGCCTTTTGTGTACATAGAAAAAGGGTCTTAGATCTTTGAGTTCAGCTCAAAAACAAAAGTGTTGCGTTTATAATTTTGTTCAGTGTATATATATCATTTTTTCCTGATAAAATACAATAGCACACGCCTACCAGAACCTAGCTAAAGGCAACCAGGGGAGACGATCATTGGATCACCCTAGAAGTGTAACTATGATGTAGACACAAGGGAGTACTGCAGCCCAGGTAGAGAGCAGAGCGAAAAAGTGTGGAAGTGCTAAAGGACAAAAATAGATAGAGAAAAAGGAGAAGAAAACCATTACTTTTTATATTGTTTTCAGTTTGGGATTTCTTTTTTGTTAGACAATCTAATATAATGTCTTTCCAACGTGTAGTATTTTGTTTTAAAATGAAAATGCTTATATTAGAGTACTTTCATTTCAGAGCGTTGAAATTGACTAAACAATGTTAATGTGATCATTCTTATTGCACAGAGCAAGAAATTAAATTTTTAGTTGCTATTCATGAACAATATGTAAGCTACAAAATATGATAGAAACTTTAGATAGGAAGGATTGTATTTTTCATTTGTAAAATAAACTTTTACTAAAAAAAAAAGGAATCTCCGTTACCTATTAAGGAAGGAGGTTACCTAATGCTATCTTGTTTAAGATAGATACACAAGCAGACAAAAGTATATAGCTTTGGAGACATCCACAAAGATGTAGCTACACTTAGGGAGAGTGATAGATAGACAAATAGAGATAGCCATGGCGGAGACAG
Source organism: Pelobates cultripes (assembly GCA_933207985.1). Classification (NCBI taxonomy): domain Eukaryota; kingdom Metazoa; phylum Chordata; class Amphibia; order Anura; family Pelobatidae; genus Pelobates; species Pelobates cultripes. The sequence continues at coordinate 44,469,087 of OW240916.1, forward strand.
GTACACAATCAGTCCGATATAACTATAACTTGGAAGAGAGATAAACATGCATATAATGCTAAAGACAGACAGATGAATAGACAGATATAAATAGGTGCTGGGTGGCCCTTTGTAAGGATGCAAGAAGATTCACCCATTCTGTGTTTAAGGGACACTATAGTCACCTGAACAACTTTAGCTTAATGAAGCAGTTTTGGTGCTCAATCCTCTGCCATTTAGGAGTTAAATCCCTTTGTTTATAAACCCTAGTCACACCTCCCTGCATGTGACTTGCACAGCCTTCCATAAACACTTCCTGTAAAGAGAGCCATATTTAGGCTTTCTTTATTGCAAGTTCTGTTTAATTAAGATTTTCTTATCCCCTGCTATGTTAATAGCTTGCTAGACCCTGCAAGAGCCTCCTGTATGTGATTAAAGTTCAATTTAGAGATTGAGATACAATTATTTAAAGTAAATTACATCTGTTTGAAAGTGAAACCAGTTTTTTTTTCATGCAGGCTCTGTCAGTCATAGCCAGGGGAGGTGTGGCTAGGACTGCATAAACAGAAACAAAGTGATTTAACTCCTAAATGACAGTGAATTGAGCAGTGAAATTGCAGGGGAATGATCTATACACTAAAACTGCTTTATTTAGCTAAAGTAATTTAGGTGACTATAGTGTTCCTTTAATACAGCCGTGAACCCAGGTAACTAGATCTGACTCCAGTTTTGACACAGTTGTGTCAATTCAGCAATCTCAATCCAATTTTGATGCAACCGTGTTAATTCAGTCATGATCGCAGCAGTATCAATGCAGCATTGTTTTACTAGATTGTTCCAAACTAACATATCTTTTTTTTCGTCTTGGAGTCTTGTTTAATGCAGTGCGCATGCATAATAATGACGTAAATGTGACATAAGGACCTGGGCCTATATAAGCCCCTGTAATCTTTGTTGTGGTTTCGCACAGCTCATACGTGAGTCGTACTGATTTTCTTGATTCACCGTTCCGGACCTGGCTAGGATCTTGACCCTGAGCATGTCGATCTCTGTATCTTTGTGTGTAGACCCGGCTATGTTCTTGACCGCCAGTTTAGTCTTATTCCTAACATTCGTCCTGTGTACAAGACACGGCTAAGTTCCTGACTCTAAGTTTTGCCTGTCCTGTAGTAAAAGTTAATCATCTCTAGTTGTTGTGTTATTCATCCTGGCCTGAGTTGTGTTAATATTAGCTATGATACTTCCTAATTCCATCCAAAGCATTACACCTGGCAACTTTAAAGCCACTTAATACACATTTCTATCATTTTTACTGTGCCTTTTGAAGGTTGCTCACCTATATCTTGATTAGAATCCTCTTATATCCTGACACCCATATAAAAAGTATGTCTTTCTAATATCAGGTTTGTCCCATTTTACCTGGCCCAACCCCTGAGCGGTGGGTGGGGGCCCTAAAATACTAATTAGGGGGGGACCTAAAGACTGAATTCTTTATGGTACCGATTAGGCAGGAAATATTCCTTAGACGTTCTATCCTATGGTGATCTGGTGGCATCATGCAGTTGCTGTAGTCTCGTTGGCCGCACATTCATCATGTTAACCTCCCATTGCACCGCATTGCAAAGCTACTATTGGATTAAGAACTGGTAACTCATGTTTAGAGAACACATGTTTACATTGCAGTGTTAAATCCACATTTAGTGGCTGTCATACTGACAGTCACTAGGGGCTCTTTCACTGCACTGACCCAATAAACATCTGTCATATGACTCGGAAGCCCATTTTCAGTGCTTTCCTATGTGGAAGCTTGAATGCATGCATGGAACTCTCCATACACACGGTCCCTAAAGCTTCTCTATGAGGAACATTGGATTGGACCATCATGGTGGACATTGTGAGAAATGAAGAGGTGAGCAGCACCAAGGGAGCCTCTGTTCATTTTTATGGCAAACGGAGGGAGAGGGGGGTCTGTATTTCATTAGTGACAGGGGCACTGTATCATTGGGATTACAGGTTTGTACTTCTTATGATAGCACTCCTTTAATATTTGACAAGAATACATTTCCGACACAATTACACCACCAGCAGCAGTGGATCTGTAGTATATTGAATTCTGACCCTGCTATCTGCCTGATGCAGTAGAAATTGAGATTCGTCAGATGAGGCCAGGGCCGTCTTTAAAGCGGGGCAAACGGGGCAGCTGCCCTGGGCCCAGTTACTCCTGGGGGGCCCGAAGCAGCTGTACTGTGGGGCCAGCTGGTCTCAACCATTTCTTCCCCCCCCCCCCGGCCAGTTACCTGCACACTAAGGAGGCCCATCGGGTGGCCGATGCAAAAAGGGCCACCCGGTGGGCTTCCGCCAGCAGGGGCTCAATCGCGCTGTCAAAGCACCTCAGAGCACGACCGCCCTTGCTTTTCGGCAGCTGGCTGGAAGGAAGTGACGGCCGTGAGTCACTTCCTCCCACAAAGAGAGGAGCGCGCGCGGGAAATAAGAGTAGGCAGAGTGGAGGGGGGCTGGCCGAGAGAGCCAGACCCCAACTCCCAACACCTTCAGCCACCAGCAGGAAAGCCAGCCTCCAAGGTAGGAAACTGGAGGGTGGGTTTAAAAGTGTAAATTGTGTGTGTGTGTGTGTGTGTGTGTCAGTATGTCTGTCAGTGTGTGTGTGTGTGTCAGTATATCTGTGTGTCAGTATGTCTGTGTGTGTCAGTATGTCTGTCAGTGTTTGTGTCAGTATGTCTGTGTGCGTGTGTGTCACTTGTCTCTATATGTGCCATTATATCTGGGTGTATGTGTTAGAGTGTATATATGTGTGTGTATGTGTATGAAGTCTGTGTGTGTATCTGTATGTTGTCTTTGTGTGTTTTGGTGTATCTATGTGTGTGTGTGTGTATTTGCATCTGTGTCAGGTTGTGTATCTATGTGTCAGTGTGTATATGTGTCTGTATATCTACATGTGTGCCAGTGTGTATATCTGTGTGTCTGCATGTGTTTCAGTGTGTATATATCTCTGTGTATGTGCATACATCCCAGCATTCACACACTAACACTACACACAAATACACCCCTGCATTCAAACTTCAACACTATGTACAAACACACGTCTAAGTTACACACCAAAATTATATGTAAATACACCCGTGCATTCAAAAACCAACACTACACAAAAATACATGCTTGCAGCTACGCCAACACCACATACAAACATATTCCATACAAAAACCTGTTTACGGGGGCGGGGCCGGGCCGCCGAGCCGACTGGACGCCACATGCATGGGCTCCAGCTCTAGGCTCGTGAAAAGGGCTTAAAAAGCCGACATAGACTGCTGCAATGCCGGAACCGTCGCTACCACTGCATGGAGAGGGTTACCAGCTTCAGCCCGATACCCCGCAGGAGGCACAACACGCACCGGGTGAGCGGAAACAGCCACCTTCGGCCTGCAAGCCGACACAGGCCTGTCCTCGTGCTCCCAGACACCGCGGAGAGGCACTTTGCGGGAAAGGGAAAAACCACATGAACTAAGCCTCTGGTCGTGGGAGGATACCCCGGCTCGGGGCACGGCCCCGCTTCCCCCCGGTCCGGTGGGGGTTATCCCGGCATCATGGCGGCGGCCCGCACAGTGGCGGGAGTTCCCGCGCTCGGCCTATGCCGCCTGCCTACACTAGCAACGGCTGAAAGGGAAAAAACAGCCAGCTAGCAGATATACGGGCAAACAGCTGTATGAGGAACAGCAAGCCAGCAGGAGTTGACCCTGAAACAGAGGAAAAGGGGATACCGCAGGGAGACACACAGCCCATGAACTAGCAGGGACGGCTTACTACTTACGAAACAGCCCGCAGAGAGCATTGGCTAGATAGCGCAACGGATACGAGGAAAATCACCTGCACCTCTATAGAGACATTTTAGCATAGCATATCACACCCTGAGGGCCACAGCGGAATAAAGCACAGGGGACTGACATGGACGGCCGGTGCAGGCCCAGGGGATGCTGGACACTCGACGGACACTCTACGCGGCCCACAAGCTGGCTAGAGCAGTGAGTACCCCAGTCTCTGGGTATGGGGGTCCCCAGGGAATCATGTCCCCACTGCTGCGAGCCCTGTGAGGCGGGAGTGCGCCGCTCTACCGGTGGACCGGTGGCCGGGGGGGCGGAGTACCAGCCTTAAGCGTGAGGCCGGCACTGGGAGAGACTTGGGAATGCTCACTCCAAGGGGAACAACGTGATGCTGGGGAGGTGCAGGGGGCAAGAGTGCCGCGGACTTTGTGGTGGGGTCCGACAGACAATCACTGCCCCTGAGTGCCCACGGTGCCGCGAAGGACCCGGCCGGTGAACTGGTGCCAGAGTGGGGGGGCCGGACGAGGGCTCCGCGACCTGGGGACTGCACTGCAGCAGAGACATGTGAGGCCTCCCTCAGCTTTTCACACAGGGCGACATATTGTTAATAATGTTTACTCTTTACCTGTTCCTATTCCTATAATACGCATTTTGAAATTACGCCTGACTGTTACGCTATAAGACGACCATACACGTAACCATCCCGGCTATAGTACTATCTAATGTTACACTGTAGTTTTAACACACATGCTATGACTGGCACAAACATCTTGCATTCATCAGCAGACGCTTTAGACAAGCACAGATATACATGTCAGTCACTGACGCCTGCACATTACCTAACTTTGGTTTCACATGCGCGCCACTGTCACCACGAGACACACGCCACTATCCGAACAGGCCACATCCATAAGATACACACACACACACAAGTTGGTAAGATGTTTACTTGTACTTTACAAACGGAATATGCCATAATTGGACAGAAACTTCTCCGCTGCAAAAATGTACCTTTGCTTTATACTGATTGATTTGGCCTCTGCGTAGGCTTATAAAAGTTTTTCTATTTCGCTCTTTTTAAATGCCTTACTGTATTGCTACAGAATGCATATTAACCAAGCTTATGACATGTAATAATGTTTACTCTCTACCTGTTCCTATTCCTATACTACGCATTTTGAAATTACGCCAGACTGTTACGCTATAAGACGACCATACACATAACCATCCCGGCTACAGCACGATCTAATGTTACACTGCAGTTTCAACACACATGCTATGACCGGCACAAACACCTTGCATTCATCAGCAGACGCTTGAGACAAGCACAGATATACATGTCAGTCACTGACGCCTGCATATTACCTAACTTTGGTTTCACATGCGCGCCACTGGCACCACGAGACACACGCCACTATCCGAACAGGCCACATCCATAAGATACACACACACACACAAGCTGGTAAGATATTTACTTGGACTTTACAAACGGAATATGCCATAATTGGACATAAGCTTCTCCGCTGCAAAAATGCACCTTTGCTTTATACTGATTGATTTGGCCTCTGCGTAGGCTCATAAAAGTTTTTTTTTTTTTTTTTCGCTCTTTTTCAATGCCTTACTGTATTGCTACGGAATGCATATTAACCAAGCTTATGACATGATAACAATAAACATATTTAAAACAAAAACCTGTTTACATTTAAACACACAAAAACTGCTTAATGCTAGGGGGGACAGAATCCAGGGAGCCCAAGCAAACGCTTTGCCCAGGGTCCAGTCAATATTAAAGACGGCCCTGGGCCAGGCAAAGTATTTCCAGTGATGTATTGTTTATTTTTGTGTCTGTGTTTGCTGTTGCCTCAGTGTGCTGCTTTTAGATAACAGGAGAAGAACCCAGCACGATCACCTGGTGTTGTAGCACATCTACTTTAAGGTTTGATGCGTATTGTACTAGAGTATAGAGATGCTCTTCTGCATAGCAGTAGTAACACGTATTTTTTTTTTTTTATAGATGTTTCTGTGTGTGTGTATTTGTGTGTGTGTCTGTGTGTTTGTGTTTGTTAGTGTGACAATCAGAAGGAATTGTTAGCTTCAGGGATACTCAAACCACAACTTCTGGCACCAATAATCATTCCACAGTCAAATTCCCTTGACAGGTGCACAGTCGCCATATGGGCAGGGGAGGGATACATGAACCTAAACCCAACCCACCCAGTAAGACACCGACACTCATGGGTATGGGTCAAAAATGTCAACAGCTTTAATGATAATAAAGATAATAATACTATTAATAATAATAATAATAATTTATGATTTACAATTATATATAAAGGCCATTACCTGCCACACCCCCAACATTATATAATCTCTCCCATATTTAAATCAAGGCAATGACCCACAACATAATACATTTCCCAATATATAACAACCCTATAAATATAACATGTAAAGTGCCAACATTGATCCATTTCACCTGGTAGGGGTATACCCAGATACCCCTACACCTCCAAGGTTCTGAGCCACCAATGGACTCGGAACACCACCGAGGTTCTGAGCCACCAACAGACTAGAAACCTACCAAAACATGTATGAACAGTGTACTCTTTTAACCAATCAACTAACTCCCCTTACTCCTATATTAACTAAGGCCCATTTTTCCTTAATGTTCCTTACCCCACTCTGCCGCTGTGACCAAAAAAAGGCTACAAAGGGAGGGAGGGGCCAACTTTGCAAGGTAAGTAAATTAGAGTGAGGGATCACAAAATGGCCGACCCTTTATATCAGCCAACCACCCCCAAACACTGACCCACCAATCCCCACTATTGCTCCCGCCCCTAGCCTGCCTCCTAGCCCTGTCAGGGCCCTATTCCCTAAGCTGCGCTTTCTCCATGGGCTTCATTCCATCCCTCTTCTGTTTCTGGTTTAAACAACAACTGGACCTCTTGTTCATGTCTGCATGTTTTTATGCTTTGAATTGCTTCCATTTGATTGGCTGATAATATATTTACACTTGCAAACACCAAGTATAACCAATTCCAATATACTTTTTGTGCTCATACTCCTAGGATGCAAGAGAACACTATATTTAGGTATTATTGTTACATCATTTATGTTAACTCTGCAGAGAGAGAGTTAACAGAGATAGGGTGAGCTTTTCAGATTTAGAGTTAATATAGGATGTGTATGTAGGATGTGGACACAGGGAAGGAACCACTTTCTAGATCAACATGGGTCCGATTAATTGCTTCAATTCTACAACACAATAAAGGATTCATAACACACCCCTTTTCTCAGCCAGAGATCAGTTGCTATGTTCTGACCTGTTGAGGTCATGTTGCCATGGAAACTATACACCACATTATCTACCTTTGAAAATGCATACGTTTTTATTTTGAATAAAAAGGTTAAAAACAAAAATTCAAGGCTCACTACCAAAATAGCTTGCACCGAGATAAATTTTGTTGTGCAACACAGACAATTATAAACAAAAGTGGATAAAATATATTTTTTTAACATAATGATTCAATTTATTTGTTGCTCATTTTTCTCTCTGTGACTGCAGACATCATTTTTTTATATATATAAATATATATATATATATATATATATATATATATATATATATATATATATACAATTAAGTTCTTTTCAGCTAATTTGCTGATACCAAGTTAGGGTTGCACACACAATGCACCACATGGGTTCTTGAAGTTTAAAGAAAGTATTTTTATGAGTTGCTGACGGACAACGCTGCAGTTTTATCTCAATTTCATTGGCCAATGAAGACATGGCACAAGAATTCATTATTATGTGACATAAAAACAACTTTGGTCGGATAACTTAAAACCAGAAGAAAATGTCCCGTAACAAAAAAATCTGTATTTTGTTTATGGAAAAAAAATACTTTTCAAATTTTTGGCTGAACTGTTTATTTCTTACCAATGAAACTGATGTTAAAAATGTGGGCTGGGTCTTCATGCTTTGGCACCATAACAACTTCATTGCAATGAAGCCTTCATGGTGTGAGAAAGTTGTGGGCAAAATCTTACCTTAAGGACTTTAACCATTAACAAATGGTTTAACCCCAAAACTCTGGAAGATGGTGATCAATAACTCTGCTCTTCAACTCTACTTCTTGGTTTGAGGCTTCAACCATGATCATTGCATTGAAATTGTTATGGTGCCTATTGTGGTCCTATAATGCACTAGCTGTAGGGCCTATGTGAACCTTAATCCTTGGCAAGATAAGCTCCCCCTTTAACCATTTTCAGGTCAATAAAATAAGTACTGTAAAGTTGAGTAATGCTAGTGTCTATAAATTAGCTGTTAGATTAGATGGATAAAATCCAACAGCTCAATCTACCAAGCTGTATAAAGAGTTATAACGAGTATGGACGGAAGTCAGTTTAAAAGTTCTTGATATTTATTATCATGGCTCTCATGAGAGGGTAGTGGATGCATGGAATAGCCTTCTAGCTGAAGTGGTAGAGGTTAACACAGTAAAGGAGTTTAAGCATGCGTGGGATAGGCATAAGGCTATCCTAACCATAAGATAAGGCCAGGGACTAATGAAAGTATTTCGAAAAATGGGCAGACTAGATGGGCCGAATATCTGCCTTCACATTCTATGTTTCTATATTCCTCTTGTTGATAACTCAACTTAGTCAGCTCAGTTATTTTCTCAGTGAAAGCACATTTTTTTGGACGATGCTGGGAAATACACAGGTGAAATCATGTAAATTTATTGCGGCAAACAGCAACATTTTGTCGCAGTGTGCAACTATATATAATTTATAAAATTGAATAAATACTGCGGTCTCTGTGTTCAGAACTATCTACTAATAGACATCATAGCAAAGTTGCGCTAGCTAGTAATTTATTTTTGACGTTTCTTAACAATGGCAACTGTAACATCAGGCTCTAGTAAATTGGCGTGCCAGAGTGTTCACTAAACCATTTGTATGACCTTTGAAGGTGTTTAAAAAATATTATATCGAAAAATAAAATCTTTCTAATGGAATTTTTTTTAGTCTACCTAGACATTTGTATGCTATATTCTAATTAAAGTGTTTTGTGTTTGATCCACTTTAAGATTATTAATAGATATTAGTGTGTATATATATATATATTTTTTTTTATTTTTTTTATTTTTTTTATGCGACTATGAAATGGTTAATAAGTTTTTTGAACATAGGAAAAAAAGAACATTGAGATGCCGACTTGGTAAATGCATGAATAAATGTTATCTTTTACTGCTGTAGCGCTCGGTTACTGGCGCCCCAAGGCATACTAGTACATCGCTTATGGCATGTTCAACCCCGAGAAAAGGTCAATCGGCAAAAAAAACAGGATAGAGGCGAGCTCTGGGGAAATGTGAAAAAGGTAGTGGTTATATGAAATAGTCCCTAGCTGAAGTGGCAGATATTTGACAGTACAGTATACACCGTAAAGGTACATCAAAGATCAAGTGTCTTGATGGTGTTTTCATTTAATAATCTCTAATCCTAAACGGGTATTAAACAGTGATAGCATCAGTCCATTGCAGTTCAGGTAGACAATTCCTGTGCACATTTTCAATCTGTTTACATTGTTTAAGTTTAATTGTGTACATTCCATATTCATATAACCACGTGGCATGCAGTACTAGCTAAGTACTGTTTTTTAAACATTCTGATTTTGCTCACGGCATCGCCATAGCTATCACCCGTCTTGCATTAAATAACGACTATTGTTTAATTAGAGAAGCCAGCTTATCTTGCTTACTTAATCAGCTATAAGTGGTACAGAAATTTGCATACAGGTCGCATAAAACACTGATGAGAGATCACACGTTTCCACCAAAGGTGACATGTTAAATCCTTAAGAGATTGACAATGTCTCAGTCCTAATCAGTGATTTTATATGAAATGCATATATGAAATGCATATTTCATGTAAAGCTCAACATTCATATTTACAAGAGATAATACACAGGTTATCATAGAGAGATTTCAATCCACTTCACTGAGTAAATAAATGTCTTGAATGTCAAAGCAACCTGTAAACACTGTTTTTTGAGAGTAGCTTAGTAATGAAACCATTAAATATTGCGCCACAACATGTGACTTGCATAGGGAACGACAGGTACTTACTGCAAAACTAAACGTACTATTCTCTAGAGTGCTTAGAGGGAACCTATTTGCTACCCAATGAATGATCCGGGAGCTGAAGAGTTAAAAAATGGCACAGTGAGTAAGTGCAATTAGCTGCACAATTCCAATTACCAGAGCAGCGCAGCAATTAGTTCCAGTGTGCTCGTTAGCTGCACGGCAAAGTAATTACATTTCTGTAATTACTTGTATCCACGCAGATTGCGATCAGTCGCCTGGAAATTTGCGGGCCGCATAAAACATGGCGCCAGTATTAGCATTCGCTGGGGTTTCGTATGGATTGTTATCTGCCGGCACTAAGGGGTTTAAGAGGATAAGAAAACTTCAAGCACAGATGGCAGGGGCCCCCTCTCGACCAGCCAGGTACAGGTGGAGTGTGGTGGGATTTCTAAGTCACAGCACCAGGAGGAGTGTTAAATGCATTATGTAGGGAGAATACTGTCACATTGTAGCATAAAAATAATCAAATGATTGCAGGATTCCAAGTGGCACGATTGGTGGCTCCTGCAGCTTACACCCCATCTGCTGTAACTCCTGCTTGTTAACACACATAATCACATACCTTGCTAATTCATCATCTCTCATTCTCACCTATTGATATCTCCCTTTCTGCTTGCTATCATCTGACATCTCCCAGAGAAGGATTAAGATTCCTCAGGGTCCTATGCGTGTTTCCAGTTTAGAGTCATCCCTTCAGTCCCCGTAGGAATATTAAATTGGGCTAAACTTGGTCAAGTATCATCATGCTTCCAGGGTCCATGTCTAATCCCTGACCTCTAGACAGCAGCATTAGGTCGATCGCCTTATGGTTAATCCTGCTATGACATCTTCTACTACCATCTACCCTACAATTTGTGATACTCGTCCATTGGGGCTTCCAAAGAAAACTTTCTAGAGGGAAACATAGCTGTTGTTTGTAAAGACAGTGTCCCTCGATGTAATGCATTGCTCTCTCAGTACTTCCTTCTACTTCTTTTAACTCATACACAATGTTCATATATCTAGTTGGTGTCTATCCCAGCTCCTCTTAACCCTAGTATCTACCTCAAACATTTTACTCCCATCTTTTGCATCTAACAGTTGGGATGCCCTCGACAAATTTTGATGTTTCACCTTCTCACTGCCCTAATCTCAGTACATTTTAAACAAACCTTAAGAACTCAACTATAGTGAAAAGCTTATTATCTTCTTAGTTAATTTCTCTCCTTACATGATTCCTTCCATTTCTCCTCTATAACTAGTAATTCCACATTGTTCAATTGTGAGACAATTCTTTTATGTTCCACAAGTTTTTCTAGATACAAGTGTCATAACTGATTATCTCTCTTCCCCTTTTGCAATTCCACTTAGATTGTAAGCTTGTTCAAGAAGGCTCCTTTCCATCTCTGCTTTCTGTTCATGTTGATTTGTTCAAAAACTATATGCTTTTTTTTGTATTCATCGTAAATTTGTAAAGGCATAGGCACTATTTTTTAAAATTGTAATATTGCTATCTTACATAAAGAAAATAGACATTGTTTGGTCAATTTAATGAATATGAACGAGTTGTTATTATTCTTGGTGAAAATATAAGAATTATCACCTTGAGTATTCATAAATAAAAGGCAGGTAGTCCTCCTCAAAGTAGCTTGGTAGTTGAGCAATCTGATGCCAATGTAAAAATGGATGATACACTCAAGAGAATGTGACACCATCTTATGATGGTTTAGAATTTACCATAAGTGTGGCAAGTCTAACTCAATTTGATCTCCTGAGTCAAGCCCTCAGTGAAGGTTGAGGGAATTCGACCTGGGCACCTGGGGACTAAGCTGGACCTGCTTGATGGAAAAAATGAATTAATCAAGTAACTGTATATAAGTATAAGATGAGCCCACTCAAATTGTAGTCAATCTTCCTCTCATTTTCATTTAGATATTTTTTCTTGGACACAAATTTAGTCAATCTTCCCCATTATCCTATTCTGCATCAACTGATTGTATGTGCAAGGGACAAGCATCAGGTTGTCCTCTAGCGATTGTTACATTGCAACTCCCAGGGTTCTAGGCCAACTTGTAGATGTCAACTAGAACTGGATGGATGTCTATGGGGAAACTCATGACCTGTATATGGGTGTAGACACAAGCGATGGGTCACATGCTGGCAGCACTAATAATATTCTTCTATAAACCCTTTCTTCTCTTAAGCTTTTGTGTAATCCATTCGATTTTCCATAAACACATTTAACTGAGCTAAAGGCAGAAAAGGTGGATTGTTTTGCTTCTCTGGAATTGAATTGCAAATTGACATTAATATGTGGACACAAATTCACACACGTGCCGGTCTTTCTGCAGTCTAATCACATCTGTGCAGCAAAGAACATTATGCATCATGTGAGCACAGACCTCTGCTTTCATCCAAGGCATTTATGAAAAATATATTTGCCAGAGTAAACTTTGAACCAAAGCATCCCTGTTCTATGCATTTTTCATAACTTCCCTGTATTAAATGGGGCTCATTTGAACACCACAAACTGTAGGTGCATTACAAACCATATCCTCAATCATAATAATTATTTTACATACATAGATTAGATGAATGTGTGCTATGATCTATGTATTTTTTTGTAACATTATTATTATTTAGGTAGTCTTAATGATAATTTTGGTCTTAGGACACACTTGCAAACAAGAGAATTCTCGATTTATTTTTCCTGGTAGAATAAATTGTTAATAGAAGTTCCTGAAACTGCAGGGAATATGTGTATAGTAACCCTTGGTTGGTTAAGACCAGATCACAGATATACATTTCAGAGAATCAAAAATAATTCAGGTAACCCCAAAACTGATTGTCCCGTAATATTGTATGTGCTAAATAACAGACTTGATAACATTTTCATCATTTCCTCCCTATATTTCCATTTTTAATTGAAATTTCTGGGGCTTTTTTTTTGTTTTGTTTTTTTACACCAACAGGCCTTTTTAAAAAAGTGAGAATTCAAAGTGGATTTCAAATTTAAGGCCAGAGCAGCCGAACTGCAAGCATAGCTGAGAATTTCTCCAGTTTGGCTACTTTGACCTTAAATTTGAGATTTACTTTTTTTTGAGGGAAAGGAAGTCTTCATAGTAAAATGCTAACCACAACACCGAGTTGGCACTCATTGGTTTTAAAAAAAAAAAATATTTGGAGGATAGTGCATTAAAATTTGTAAATACAAAAAACAATCACCAGAATCAGCAGGCTGAGGATTTTTAGTCAACATTTCTCCATATTGTTTTTCTTGAGAGTGCTAAATATAACCCATATATCTCTTCCCGATAGAGATATATGGATTATGCATTTTAACTCTTGTATGTAATTAGTGCAGCTATGCAAAATAGCTTGGTGTGTTGATGGTGTGTTATAATTCGTAAGAGCGTACCTTTCTTTTTGCAACACTAAGCTTCTCTATACTACAAGTAAGTGCATAAATATATTTTTCTCATAAGTATCCTCTTTAACAGGAAGCAAAAACATGCTTTTGCACAAGTATGAACTTAGTACTGCATTTCAAATATCTAAAATAATAATAGTAATATATAAATAAATATCTGCAAAGGCTCACTATAGCAACCAATATACTTTGTGCTTGGCCTGGTAGGACATCTCTATCACTGTATATTCATCTGTTATAACAATATTGAGCAGGCAAACAATAGCAGAGCTTCAATACGCCTTTGCACAAACGAAATCCCAAGAGGAGTTTCAGCTCTCTCTATTCACACTCTCAACTTCTTACACATACAGCTATATGGCATAAATGATCTGTTTACAAGTCCCTGTGTGACCGACATGTGCTAGTGACTGTGAATGTATTTTCTGTCATAAGAAAGTGTTATTTAAAGTAAACGCTCACAAAATATTTACGTGTATGTATTGTTGTAAGCTTTCTCGTTGGATAAACACTGTTATTTTCTGCAGTTAAGAGAATTAATCTTATAAACCAGTGGCAGAACAATTGAAGTTTAAATGCAGTGGTGTATTTGTTTGTAGTGTTGGTGTTTGCATGTAGGAATGTATTCGCCTAGACAAATACACTAACACAAACACGCACATACAAATTTGCCTTACAACACACAGATATGCACACACTGCCAATACAGATATATACACTGACACACACACACACACATATTCACTCAAAGAGATATACACACACAATGATGCACACATTGACAAGCAGATACACACTGATATACTCACATTGACACACACATAAATACAGATACATTGACACACAAATACACATTGATACATTCGGTCTCTATCTCTCGCTCCTCCTTCCATGTATTGGGAGATGTTAAAGCTAATGCAGTTCCCAGAATGACAAATTCACCTTAAAATGCAAACAACATATTTTTTAAAATGGCAGGATAACCCCACTGTTTTCAAGTTCTGGTAGGAGGCAACGAGACATCTAAAGGGACAAAATGCTGCTCTGTGGTTCAGAGGGGTAAGGGAGAGCTATGGTTCCTCTGCAGATACGCACAAAACATGCTCTTGTGCACAGTAGATAATGGAGTTTCGTTCATGAAAGCAAGCATATTTTTCCATCCATAATGACTGAATCTCTTGTGATTGAACCTAAAGTACAAGGACAACTTTCTGAATGTGTCCAATAAACTCCTGGCTAGAAGGTGATTATCAGATACAACACACACACATTGAAAGCAATGGATGACCAGATACAGCTGCCATTTCCTAGTTAAAGAGGATGTCAATGCAGAAGTAAGCAATTTGGGGATTTGCTACAACAACGGAAATTAAGTAGTTGATTTTTTTTTTTGCTTTAAGTGAAATACCTCTTGATTTCAGTAACAGCCTAATGTTAACTTGGAAGTTGGTCATACAGGGAGTTTGCTGAACTTTTAAAGGGATACTATAGTCACCAGAACAACTACAGCTTATAGAATTTGTTCTGGTGAGTAGAATCATTACCTTCAGGCTTTTTGCTGTAAACACTGTCTTTTCAGAGAAAATGCAGTGTTTACATTACAACCTAGTGATAACTTCATTGGTCACTCCTCAGATGGCTTTTAGAGATCCTTCCTGGGTCACTGCTGCCTAAAATGCATCCCTCTGCATGCAGACACTGAACTTTCCTCATAGAGATTCATTGATTCAATTCATCTCTATGAGGAGATGCTGATTGGCCAGGGCTGTGTTTGAATCATGCTGGCTCTGCCCCGATCTGCCTCTTTGTCAGTCTCAGCCAATCCTATGGGGAAGCACTGTGATTGGATCAGGCCACCACTTCTGATGATGTCAGCAGACTGCTTGTTTTTTTTTAGGCAAACAGCATGCAGAGTTACAGCTTCAGGCTTGAAAACAGTAAGATTTTGCTATATTTATGGAGGCATGAGGAGCCCAGGAGGGCTAGATGGTGGTCTTAACACTATAGGGTCAGGAATACATGTTTGTGTTCCTGACCCTATAGTGATCCTTTAATTTCACAGAAAGCCATACAGTATACATGTTTCATGCATTGCTTTCTGTGATTGTGCCAAAGGAATTTCTGGACAATTTCAGTTAAAAATAAAAATGAGCTTTTTGATTTCCACAGCACCCCGAATAGATGAAATTGCATTATTTACCTGACGAGGGCATTGTTATTTTTCCCTGCTTAGGCAGCCTTATTGCACCACCCATAAGCAGTGGTTTGATTATTATGTACCAGTTAAACAATTCAGATACATTTCAAGTCATGCTTTGCATATAGTTATAAGTATATACTGCATATATTGTATGTATCTTTATTTTCAACCTCTGCCTTTTTGGGGGGGAGAGCAGGCGGGGGTGCTTGCCTTTTTACCTAAAATGGTTGCCAAGCTCTCTGTAAAACCAAATGTGATTGGCACGTTGTCGTTTTGAATCCTGTTCTTTCTTCCTAAAGACTTCATATCTTGCATTTATATACATAGCAGCCTGTGACCGTACTAACCTAGATCTTGAGATGTGCTTTTAATATGTCCGAGGACTTCTGATACTTTCAGACTTAACTATCTTTTAACTTGGTGTGGGCACAGAAGAAGGAGATTGATGAGAGGAATTGATGGATAGGCAGCTCTAGCTCTCCTGTCTGTGGTAAGATGCTGACCTTTTTGCAAAGGGAGCTGTGTAAAGGAGATAAGAATATTTAACAGCAATTAATGTCATGTCAAACGGCGAGAAACAAGAACTGGAGTCAGTCAGATGAAGCCCAGACTTCCCACCTGCAGATTCTGGCTACAAGAGAAATGTCACTGGAAACACTATCTGTGCCATCGCTTTGGGACAGAGTAGAGAAAATAAGGCTGAGCTTATGTAACCTGAGGGATCAGCAATTTCACGAAATGGAAGGAAGAACTGCATTTTGAAGAGAAAACATTGGAATCAAGAAGGGCTGTTCTGAAATGGAAAAAATAAAATGTCGGAAAATGATAATAAAAATAAATAATAGTAGCTTAGCAACTGAATAACCAACAAGCTGATTTTATATATTTTTTTCTCAGTCCTCAGTGATAGCTCCATTCTACAAATTATTCTTGGATTTGTTAATTTTGATGTGAACATATTGTTGTCCTGCACTCCTCTTAGCCGAAACGCCTCTTATTGGATTCTAAGTACACATCCATTCATGCTTCATTCCCACCCCATAAAAATACCCAGAGGGCTATTTGTCTTTGCCATTTGTGAACAGAAAAATCTAATGTGAATTTTTGTTTAGTGCCCTCAGTGGACACAGATGAATGGCCTATTGAAAGTCACTGCCTAATTCATATAGACATAAATAGCAATAGAATCAAATATGGTTTAAAAGAGTCCTAAAGAGATCATGGGTACATAATTATGTCATTAGTGCCACAAGTATAAATTATGAGATAAAAACATCAAAAAATGCATACTGTCTGGTCCACAAATAGACACATCCAGTGTGATGGATTTTCTATATGTCAGAGTGGGGCCACATATTCTAATCCTTCTGATTCTGTAAGATAATGAAAATACTATGATACTTAGTGAGAGCCGCTCTACATATAATATTTGCAGGGTTATGCACTAAAGTGAGAAATGATAAGGCCAGAGTAGCTGATCTGAAAGCATAACCTGCTTAGAGAATTTTTCCAGTTTGGCTATATTGACCTTAAATTTTAAATTTATTTTAAATTCTCTCTTTAGTAAATAACTCTGATAATTTGTGACTTGTGAGTATGATTTAGTAAGTAAACAAAAATGATTTTTTGCTGTAGAACTGGACATTATATTTTCCTGATCTCTACCCCCATGCCATGAGTGTCGAGTTGTTGTGGGTGGCAGAGAATTTTTGGAGACGTAGTCCAATAATATCTGGGTGAGCCACCCTTGTCCTATATCTTTTCTTCCAGATTTCTATCCTCTCTTATTAGCTTTCCCTCCCTCCCCCGCCACGACCCCTATCCCCTCGCCTAGCCATCGCCATCTTTCCTTTCTCAATCACGTTCCCTTCTCTCTTGTTTCTGTCTAGTATAATTTGTTCAAATTTAATGCTATAGAAGGTAGACGCATGTGAGTGGCAATCTAAGCAGGGTAGAGGAGAAGCAGAACAGGATAACTAGGGTGCAGGTGGGAATAAAAATACAATATAGGTAACAAGATGGGATCAGGGAGGGCAGGCCTTTAGCGCAGATTACCTTGCATGTTACCTCTCCAAACAGAGCACAAGTCAACCCTATTCACGCATTCTATGTCAGCTCAAGTTAAATTACATCACTAGTTTATTACTGAATCAGCTCTATTGCATTCATTAATGTATGCGCTATCAGCAGGGGGCTGTATACTAATGTACCTGGACACAGCTGTGCATAGCAAGCACAAACAAAACCACTGAGGTTGTTCTAAGATGCTTTAAACTGACTGCTTATGTACGTGGAAAGGCATTGGGAACTGCAGTCGCTGATAATAGACCAGCATTGCTTGACGCTGTCCATGGTATTGAAAATAAATAGAACACTCAAGACTTTAAAATAGTATTCGTCCCAAAAATAAAAAAAGAACGGGCTCCTACAATGTTGGCAGAAGCAGCTGCTGCATTAAAAAACAAAGTAATCCAAAAGGAATAGGTATGGGTTCCTATCACAAAGTGATTAGGATTAAATAACTTGCAGTGTAATTGGTCATTCAACAAAATGACAAACATGCTTGACTATTATAAAAAGTATATATAGGAAAAACAGTTATTTTATACATAAAGCTCCAGGGGGAAAATGGTTTTACTTAAAGGGACTATAGTCACTATATGAATACCGCACTCAAAAAATGATTATAGTGAAATCTAAACTTGTATTAAATTGCAAAGATATTTATTATAATAATAATTCATAGGTTAATCAAGTAAACTTTAGTGAAATTCATTCCAATCATATATACATAGATTATTTACATATATACACACAAAAACCTCCCTGTGCTGAATTTCATAAGCTATATATCTATTTACACTGGTTATTGATCCAAAAAATGAATGAAATGAAAAGTCCAGAAAAAATATAAAAAATCATAAAAAAATAAAAAATAGTAAAAAAGAAAAAAGCAGAAAAAGAAAAAAAGTATATATATTCCAGTCCTATTAATAGTCCAAAATATAGTGCACTATACAATTCATAGGTATATGGATGGATCTCACCAAAAAATACATAAACTTGATAGTATATTCAGTAGGAGGGTGGTAGATCTTGTAGATGATGTATATTGGATGACGGTGAAAATGAGTTGTAGCTCGGTGAGAAAGTAATCACTCATCTATTCTGTGGAATCTGGTCAGTATGACAGGTCTTTTCCTGGATTCATAATCGTGGGCAATCCTGTAATCGGGCTGAAATGGGCTGCGCGCTCGGGACGTTCCTGTCCCTTCGATGGCCCCTGTTCCTCTCCGTCCTCAGGACCCTCCTACTGAATATACTATCAAGTTTACATATTTTTTGGTGAGATCCATCCATATACCTATGAATTGTATAGTGCACTATATTTTGGACTATTAATAGGACTGGAATATATATACATTTTTTATTTTTTTATTTTTCTGCTTTTTTCTTTTTTACTATTTTTTATTTTTTAATGATTTTTTTTATTTTTTCTGGACATTTCATTTCATTCATTTTTTGGATCAATAACCAGTGTAAATAGATATATAGCTTATGAAATTCAGCACAGGGAGGTTTTTGTGTGTATATATGTAAATAATCTATGTATATATGATTGGAATGAATTTCACTAAGGTTTACTTGATTAACCTATGAATTATTATTATAATAAATATCTTTGCAATTTAATACAAGTTTAGATTTCACTATAATCATTTTTTGAGTGCGGTATTCATATTTGTTTTTGGATCTAGATTAGGAGGTTGTTGTGGGGTTAAACCTCGAATACCTGCACCTTGCATAATTGAGTGCCAACACTTACTGTGTTTTTATAGTCACTATAGTCACCTGAACCACTACAGCTTAAAGGAGCACTATAGAGTTAGGAATACAAAGCTGATATTCCTAACACTATGTGTCCAGCTCTAACGCACCTCCCCACCACCCCTGTCCCTCTCTTCGGCCTTGTAAAGGGTTAAATAATGATTAAAATACTTACCTGATCCAGCACCAAGGTGTCTCGGCGCTGGATCAGGCTCCCCCTCCGACATCAGCCGATGGGGGGAACCTAAAGTGCATGCGCGTCAGTCTTTTCCAAAAGAAAAGCATTGACTCAATGCTTTCCTATGGGTATTTGAAAATGCTAGAAGTCCTCATGCAAAGTGTGAGGATGTCCAGCATTGTTTCACGGAGTTAAACTCAAAGAACTACAGGAAGTACCTCTAATGGGTAGAGGCAGTCTTAACATTGCAATGTAAATATTGCAGTTTCTCTAAAACTGCAATATTTTGCATTGCAGGGTAAAGGGAGCAGCGACACTGCACCCAGACAACTTCAGTGAGATTTCAGTGTAAAGACTGTGTGATGCACCTACGTCCATCGTCTACATGCTCTGCATGGAGACACTGAATGCTTCCAATAGAGAGATATTGATTTGATGCATCTCTATGAGGAAATGCTGATTGGAACAGTACAGCATTTGATGTGCATGCGCAGTAGCCTCCCAATGCTTTCCAATGGGAAAGCATTAGATTGGCTGAGATTGTCAAGAATATCAGGATGTTCACAATCACAGTACAAGGTGATTAGAAAGTCAGGTCAATGTTTGATCACAATGAGATTGTGTTTTGAACAGGGGGTTTTTGAAAAAAAATATTTAATACATTGAAACATTGAATATGTATGTGTGTCTATTTCTCATCTGAATGTAGCAATAAATAACTTTGTGCAAGTATTAAAAAAGTAGACATTGCTGACATTTGTAAACTAACGTATGGCATTGTGAAGCACTTCTTGGTCTATTTTTGGTTAAAAGGACATCTTACTGCCTTCCACATGTAAGTGTAGTTTAAAGGAAAGGTTAAAAAACATGTTTTTTGTTAATTTACATTATTCCACCTGTACTACAGTATAACAACCTATTGAGCGTCATTCACAAACCTCTGGATTGTCGAGGTTAGCCATCACTGTCCTATTTCTCAGCTCCGTACATTTTACTGGTATTTTCCTGGTGCCTTAAGCAGAATCAAGATGACCTAGTAATTCCCTCATGTGCTAGTTAACCAGCCTCCTCTTTGGATTCTAAAGCCATTACGCTCATTTTTACTTAACCTTGTGTCATCGTTGTTTTTTTTTTAGTTGCATATATATTGTAATCAGAAGAAACACTTTCATGTATATGCATGTTTTATTTTATCGTGTCAGCCTGGAAACTGATAAACTATTTTGCTCTACAAGAGTGTGCACAAAGTTATTAAAATTTCTCATTAAAAAAATAATTAACATTCAGATAAACAGAGAAGGGGCCCTGGGGAAGAGTTGCATTCATGGAGGTCTACCTCCATGCAATGTTCGCTTAGACACCAAGACTGGATCCAAACTTGATACTATGTTGGGCCTTGATATCTAATGATAGGTCTACATTATAGGTAGTTGAATTTGTATTAAGAACCAGAAATTGTTACATACATAGTTACATAGCTGAAAAGAGACTTGTGTCCATCAAGTTCAGCCTACCTCACATTTGTTTTTAGCTGTTGATCCAAAAGAAGGCAAAAAAACCCAGTTTGAAGCACAATTTTGCAACAAACTAGGAAAAAAAATCCTTCTTGACCCCAGAATGGCAGTCAGATTTATCCTTGGATCAAGCAGTTATTACCTTACATTGAAAGATTATATCCTTGAATATTCTGTTCTTGCAAGTATGCATCTAGTAGCCGTTTGAACATCTGTATGGACTCTGATAAAACCACTTCTTCAGGCAGAGAATTCCACATCCTGATTGTTCTTACAGTAAAAAAACCTTTCCTTTGCCTTAGACGAAATCTTCTTTCTTCCAGTCTAAACTCATGGCCTCGTGTCCTATGTAAAGTCCGGTTTGTGAATAGATTTCCACACAATGGTTTGTATTGGCCCCGAATATATTTGTATAATGTTATCATATCCCCTCTCAGGCGACGTTTTTCTAAACTAAATAGGTTTAAATTTGTTAACCTTTCTTCATAGCTGATATGTTCCATTCCTTTTATTAATTTTGTAGCCCGCCTCTGCACTTTTTCTAGTGCCATAATATCCTTCTTTAGAACAGGTGCCCAAAATTGCACAGCATATTCAATATGGGGTCTTACCAGTGATTTATAAAGAGGCAAAATTATATTCTTGTCCCGAGAATGAATGCCCTTTTTCATGCATGACAATACCTTACTGGCCTTGGCCACTGCTGATTGACATTGCACATTGTTGCATAGTTTGTTGTCTATAACAATTCCCAAGTCCTTTTCATGTGTTGTTATCCCTAATTCGCTTCCATTAAGGGTATACATTGCTTGTGTATTCTTTATGCCGAAGTGCATAACTTTGCATTTTTCAACATTAAATTTCATCTGCCATTTGAGTGCCCAGTCCCCCAGTCTATCTAAATCCCTCTGCAGCAAAGTAATATCTTGCTCACATTGTATTGTTTTACAAAGTTTGGTGTCATCTGCAAACACTGAAACATGACTTTCAATGCGGTCTTCAAGATCATTTATAAACATGTTAAATAGAAGGGGTCCCAGAACAGACCCCTGAGGGACACCACTTGCCACCTCTGTCCAGCTTGAAAATTTACCATTAATGACAACTCTTTGTACTCTGTTTTTAAGCCAATGTTCTACCCAAGAACAAGCATTTTCATCTAGACCGATTTCCTTGAGTTTGAACACTAATCTATTGTGTGGAACTGTATCAAATGCCTTGGCAAAATCCAAATAGATCACATCCACGGCAACACCCTGATCTATACTTCTACTTACTTCTTCGTAGAACGCAATCAAGTTAGTTTGACATGACCTGTGCTTCATAAAACCATGCTGATTTTTGCTGATAACCATGTTCTTCTCAAGGAATTCTTGAATATTATCCCTTAATAACCTTTCAAATATTTTACCAGCCACAGAAGTTAAGCTCACAGGTCTATAATTTCCAGGCAAGGATTTTGAACCCTTTTTGAATATAGGAACCACATCTGCCTTCCTCCAATCCTCCGGAACACTTCCTGAAAGAAAAGAATCTTGAAAGATTAAAAACAGAGGTTCACTTATTTCTGCACTTAGTTCCTTAAGTACACGTGGATGGATACCGTCAGGCCCTGGAGCTTTGTTTATATTAACTTTCTTTAGTTGCTGCAGCACCTTGTCTTGAGTTAACCAATTACAATTATTCTGCAAGTTTTTAGTAGCAATCATTTGCACATCTATTGCCATGGGTTCTTCCTTAATATATACGGAGGAGAAATAGTTATTTAAAATTCCTGCCTTTTCCTGGTCTTCATTAATTAACACCCCCGTTTCAGTTTTTAGTGTACCTACACTTTCATTTTGGATTTTTTTTAGAATTTATGTACTTAAAAAATGCTTTGGGGTTGGTTTTGCTCTCTTCAGCTATCATTATTTCATTTTGAAGTTTAGCAAGTCTAATTGCCTTTTTGCACGCATTATTTGCATCCTTATATCTTTTATAAGATGCATCTGATTTGTCCGATTTAAATGCTTTAAATGCCCTTCTCTTAGTTGTAATCTCTTGTTTTACTTCTCTACTAAGCCACATTGGTTTTAATTTGTTTCTTTTATATTTATTTCCCAACGGTACATACTGAGAAATGTACCTTTTTAATATTTGTTGGAAGATGATCCATTTATCCTCAGTGTTCTTTTCACTAAAGAGTTTATGCCAGTCAATATATTGTAAAGCTTCCCTTAACTTATTGAAATTGGCCTTTTTAAAATTATATGTTTTAGTATTCCCCATGTGCTTTTGTTTTTTTGAGTTTATTTCAAAGGACACTATATTGTGATCACTATTTCCCAAGTGCTCACCTACTTGAATGTTGGTCAAAAGATCAACGTTGTTTGTTAAAACCAGGTCCAGACAAGCATCCATTCTAGTTGGTGCTTGCACAAGTTGTGACATGAAGGTGTCATTTAACAAGTTTAAAAACCTAATTCCCTTTGCTGAGGCACTAGTCCCTCTGTCCCAATTTATATCCGGGTAATTAAAATCTCCAATAATTAAAGTGTTACCCAGATTTGCAGCTTTCTCAATTTGCTCAAACAGCTGTTGTTCCTCGTCAATATTAACATTAGGTGGTTTATAACATATCCCAACCAATAGTTGGTTTCCCTTCTTTTCCCCCAAGCAGATATTTACCCATAAAGCTTCCACATTATCCTCCTCGCATTCCATTTGCTTAACATTTGGCTTTAAATCATGTTTGACATACAAACATACCCCACCACCCTTCTTGTTTTTCCTATCCTTCCTAAATAACGTGTACCCATTTAAGTTAGCTGCCCAGTCATGTGTCTCATCCCACCATGTTTCAGTTATGCCTATTATATCATATTGTTTAGTGTATGCTAATGCCTCTAGTTCCCCATTTTGTTATTTAGGCTCCTTGCATTAGTAAGCATACATTTAATATTATGCATCACTTGTATATTTTGTGAATTTTCAACATTACACAGCTTCTCTGTTCTGAGCTTGCCCCTCCCCCCGTTTCCACCCCCTTATACTGTGCTAAAGCCCATCTCCTTTCTGTCCTATCTCCATTTTGTAGATTGCTATGACCCTCCCCCCCTACTACTAGTTTAAAATCTCCTCCAACCTTCTAGCCATCCTATCCCCCAGCACTGCAGACCCTCTCCCGTTTAGGTGCAATCCATCACCACTATAAAGGTTGTACCCAATCGCAAAGTCGGCCCAGTGCTCTAAAAACCCAAAACCCTCCTTCCTGCACCAAGACTTAAGCCACGCATTGACCTCTCTAATCTCCCGCTGCCTTTCCACTGTAGCGCGTGGCACAGGTAATATCTCAGAGAATACCACCTTGGAGGTCCTTTTCTTAAGTTTGCTACCTAATTCCCTGAAATCATTCTTTAGGACCTTCCATCTTCCTCTTACTTTGTCATTGGTACCAACATGGACCATGACCGCTGGGTCATCCCCAGCCCCTCCCAATAATCCATCCACTCTGTCAGCAACATGCTGGACCCGAGCACCCGGGAGACAGCAAACTGTCCGGTTGAGCCGATCAGAGTGGCAGATTGCCCTATCTGCTCTCCTAATGATAGAGTCCCCTACCACCACAACCTGTCTTGCCTTCCTTACATTTTGATCCCCACCCGTACTAGGGGGGCTGTTAGCTCGGCTGTTAGAAGTAACAGCTTCCTCTAATACAGCTACTCCTGAGCTGATGCTCCCAACATCTTCCCTCAAACGGGCAAATCTGCTAGGTTGCACCAAATCAGGACTAGCTAGCCCTTTCCTCTTCCCTCCCCCCCTGCTTCCTCGCCCCACTGTCACCCAGCTACATGCCTGTTCCCCATCTGTCTTACCTCCTCCCTCTCCACTACCTGTCCCCACTAAACTCTGCTCAGTGAGCAGTAGACTCCTCTCAAGATTGTCAATCTCCCTCAATGTTGCGATTTGCTTCTCAAGATCTCCAATCTGAGCTTCCAGAGAAGCCACTCGCACACAACCATCACAGAAGTATGGACCCTGGACGGGTACATCCAGGCAGCCATACATGCAACAAGATGTGCATTGAGTTAAACCAGCAATCTTGCTAACACTCATATCCCCTTTAAACAGAAAACAACAACAACAAAAAACAATTACCTTGATAGTTTAAACCCCTTGTTAGTTTCACCTCCTGGTTTTCTAACTCCTACTTGAAAGAGTCTACTTAATAGAGGCTGCTTTCAAATAATGTGAGCAAGCTCAGTGAGTTAGGGGTGTGCCTTTATGGGGATACAAAGGCCACACAGGTGCAAACAATGAACACTCCCCCAATCAATCAATTAACTACATTACAGCATAGCCAGGGATTTTGGACCTCTGGTTCACTCTGCACATCCATGGCTCACTCAATCTATACATCTTTTGTTTTGATGATTTTAGAGTTGAAGCATGTGTACAAGGGGGAATTGCAGAGATGTGGCATTCGTTGTGGGTAGCCCTAAAATAATTAATTAATGCCTTACAAGCTGGCAAATGTAGTGTTTTGAAAGTTATAATATGGAGGAAATGCAATTAAAAAGAGTAACCGCACCATTTTAGAATGTTTGCGTGTCGATCGTGGGTTTTAGAATCCATTTTTCACAACTTCCATCAGTATAATTTACTTGACCGCTTTGCTGTTCACATACTTCCGGAGTTCTTTCATTGTGTTCTCATGCTCAGTATCTTCGAGAGGTTGATTAATGAGCCAGACAAGTGATTACACCTGGGATTAATTAGTGTTTGCGTTTGGTGACAGAGCACTGGACCTAGCTGGTCCATAGACATTTCCTGCTCATTCATCTTCCCTCCCAAGTGATGCATTGGCTCAGAGAAAGATGATCTTTCTTCGTACTGTACGATTACCTTGAGCTGCAAGTTGCAGGCACCACTTATTTATCAATACCCTTCAAGTGTCCATTCATGTATATCACTCACCATAACATCCCCTGCCCTCAGTACTACATCACTGCAATAACCTCGATATGCATGCGTGCTCTGATGAGTTAATATCACACAATTAATTCAGGTCATCTGAATGGATGCCTTAGATCATTGGCGGTTAACCTTGGTAACATTGATCTTTCTAAACTACATTTCCCAGGATGCTTAATTAACCGTCTGATTGGCTGAGTGTCACTGTAGACAGCAGCAATGCCTTTGATGTTCATATGTGGTTAACATTTTTTTCTTTGATATGTCCATAATGACCAATGGTGAGAGGACTGGAGTATTCCCTGAAAACAAAAATGCCATGTTGCTAAAATTCACAATGAGCCCATTTATTTTGTTCTAAAGTAGTTGTACAGCTTTGAAGAGAGTCTCTGTGGTTGTGGTTATGTATGCGCAGTTCAATATGTTGTGAAGTGTCTTGTTCTGCGAGGCTTGCAAATGCACAACCTTCTGGTGTATCTGGGATTACTAGCATTCCAATCGATAGGTCAGATGTCACTGTATCACCATGTAATTAGATTTTATGATGGAGGGAACTCCTTAGGTGCCTAAAGGAACACTGTAGGCACTATTACCATTCCATCACACTGGATTGGCTATAATGCCTTCAGGTATTGTCCCTCAATCCCATGTCAAAATATTTTACCACTAAGTAAGGGTCCCTGGCCACTCTCAGCTCTGCCCTTACTGGAGGTATGGCTAACAAAAAAATAAATAAAGAGGGAAGCGCAACAATATGCAGTGCTGCACATAAAATTGCTGCAAATCATTTATTGAAGGACACAGGGTGTAAACAGATTTTCGGGTTACTCCTTTATCAATGCACACTTGTGCATCACGGGGACTTTGTTGGCAACTTTTGTTTAGCATTAAAACTTAAAAAATGGTTCAATACTGAATGGAAGGGCAGCACCAGGGAGCTCTAGACACTATAACCACTTCAATGAGATGAAACAGACACATTGCCTATAGTGCCATTTTAAGTGTTCTTACATGGACAAAAATACCTACCCTGTAATGATCTCATGCAGTAGTTGTGTGTTAAGTGGGCACTGAATACCAAACGCCATCTGACACGCATGAGCTGCATGGGAGTGGAAGTTCCTAGCAGTGGCGCGTGACAGACCCCTGATAAGAAGTCATTAACAAACAATTTGACAACTTATTTTGAATGGTGCCCGGGCACTCCTGGCACCATAACCCCTGCAGGGTTTATAATGCTTGGAGTGTTTCTTTAAATGTCAAAATTAGCACTGATTATATACTGCATGATTTCTTTAAAACATACAAGGTAATTATTAATGGTTATCCTGAAATACCCATAAACCCATGGAGCATACTGAATATGTGAAATACTGCAAATCAAATTTACAGGTTGTCCCATTAAAGAGAAAAATATAAACTCCCAGTCTAGTTGTTTCAAGATACATTCACTTCTCATTTCATTAGGTACATGTGCATATATCTAATAAGCAGGGCTCGAGTCCTGCAGGAACGCATGGGAACGGCTTTCCTGCACTTTTTACAAAGCAGGAACGCCGTTCCCACTAGTATTCCTGCAAGACCTGCCCTGTTACCATACTCTGTGTTCCCTCTCCAACTGCTCACATTCGCAAGACCCACGGCCATCAGAGCACAGCACACAGGCGAGTCTCGCGAGAGTTAGACAGAGCTGGAGAGGGAACACAGAGTGTGCTGGGAACCTGTGTGCAGCGCCTGCCTCCCACCAATGGACCACCAGGCAATCTCTCCCCTCCCTGACAAGGTAATAAGCAGGGAGGGGGGAATAAAATAAAAATTATACACACATAAATTTAAAAAAAATGCTTCCCCCCTTAACACACACACACACCATCCAGCACACACACACACCCACATCACACACACACAATCATCCAGCACACACACATTCATTATACACACTCTGCACTCACTACAAACACATTACATTCATTATACACACTCTGCACTGCACTATATGCATAGGAGTGTAATTATTTATTTATTTATTTATTTGGGGGGGAGGAGGCAGGAATCTTGGGTGAGTTCCCACACTTTGTTTCCTCAGGACTTGACCCCTGCTAATAAGTCAGTCATATTGGAAACAGCTGCATGCATAAAAGTGTCTAGAGGAATCAGTTGTAGTTTAAACCAAACATCAAATCGGAGGGGAAATGTGATCTGAATTACTTTGACCATGGAATGATTGTTGGTGCCATACTTGGTGGTTTGAGTATTCCAGAAATTGCTGATCTTCCAAGATTTTCTTGCATAACAGTGTAGAATTTACAAAAAATTTATTTAAAAAAAATAAAATACAAAAATTCAGGAAAGTTCCATAGGTTACATTTTAAAAGAAAAAATAAATATTTGAAAAGGAAAGTTCTATAGGTGAAAATGTCTGGTTAACAAGGTCAAAGAAGAATTTCTCGTTTGGCACAAGCTGATAAGAAGGCAACAGTAATTGATATTAATCATGTTTTACATCCGTGCTATGCAGAAGAGTATCTCTGAATTAACATGAACCTGAACTTTGCAGTGAATGAGCAACAGCAAAAGGAGAATACACCGTGTCCCATTTCTTTCAGCTAAGAAGAGGAAACGGAGGCTACTGCTGACACAATCACTATGAATTTGGACAGTAGAAAATCATAAATTCTAATAATGTTGAAAACATTTTTTAGAAATTTGCCTCGTCTGACAAATCTGAAAACCTTCAACAAATGCAGATGCCAGGGCCAGAAGTTGACATAAAGAACATAAATCCATGGATCTCTCAAGTGAATGTTCAGACTGGTGGTGGGGATGTTCTGATGTGGGGCTTTTAGAAAACATTAGGCTCTCTTATACGAACAGAGCATTGTTTAATACCACAGGCTACCTGAGTACTGTTTACCATCTTACAAGACCTCTGAAGCTGCTGTATGAACATAAAAAATATATTCAGTATACTACATGAGCCTTCACAGTTACCAGATCTCAATCCCATTGAGGACCTTTGGTAGGTCATTCAATATGTGGTAGAATTAAAGTCAGCAAAATGAGTGTGTGGCTAAAAATTTAGCAGAACCTGTGTGATGTTATCATGTCAACAGAAATTGTCCAATCCGTGCTATGAATGATTCAGACATTTCTTTGGGCAAAGAGGGATCCTAGTCAGTATTGGAAAGGTAGACCCAAGTGGCCACTGAGGTAACTGCGTAAGTCTGAAATGATAAAAAAAATTGTTTTATATTATTCTAGTATTTATATTATGTCCAACATATTCCACAGCCCTTTACAAGTATAGAAGGGGGATTGTTGAAAAAGGCCCGTCTCAAATGAGCTTAAAATCTACAAGGATTATATATTATTAGGTGTCTTATCCAAGGATACGTACTGGTGGGGTGGTCTTACAGGGATATAAAATGTGGTTTAAAAATTCTAAGTGACTTTAGTCTGTTCTAACTAGCTGAAATATTAAAATAAACGTTTGGCATGTCACTGCATTTCTATTCCTTAGAAAAAAATATATGTTCTAGTTTATAGAATAGATTCCAAACTGGACTATTAAAGACCTAAAAAAACAAGTAAATCGCATTGTCAAGAACTTTCAATTATATGTAAAGTGACATCTAAAGTGATCTGAAAAGTATTTTACAACATATAAGGCCACTTATAAAGAAAACTGAGTTGCTGAAAAGAAATCATGGCAATCCTTTTCATAATCACCATGTGCCTTTTCTTTTTGAAAGAGCATTATTGTTCCCCTTTTTACCTTTTGTAGTACATTTAAGACATGAAGAAAACTCTGAATTTCATTTGCTTTAATACCTTACCATGTGTAAAATTGCATCTAGTTACATGTAGGTTTTGTCCATTACTGAACGCTGAGAACAAAGTGCCCATATGACATTTAAAAAAAAAAAAAAAACTCGGCCTGAGCCAAACTTTTTATAACCTGAAATATATTTACCCAAGTCTTCTGCATACTTCAAGAAATACATTGCACAGGATAGTTGTTGAACTGTTTAAAGAATTTCCTAAATATAAAAAAAGTGGAGCACCTCTAGATATATTGTTTTTATCTACCACACCAGCAAGTCTTAAAATCCATTTCTAGTTCACCTTTATAAAGGCATAAAAATATGAAGATAGACAAAAACTAGTGTGATATGTATAATGTTCTATCTTCAAAGCCACATTGTGGCTTTAAAGATTTACACTATACTGAAGGGTATTTCAACGAGCACTCATTTCTAATCATGGAGAATCAATTCACAAGTGAGACCCCTTGACTGCCAGCAATTCACAACTAGATCTTTATATATTGTCCATTCCACAACTTATTCGGAATCTCCCAATAACCATTCAAAATCTACCAGCATGTTTCTGCATGTACTGGCATAGAGTTCTGTACTCTGCCTAGTAATATTGGGATGCCAATATTGCACTAAGAGTTTGGGCTCAGCACTTTTACTACTCTTAACGAATGCTTTGATGAGGCTGTGTCCTCTTCCTTTGCAGAATTATATCAATTTTCCCCCTAATCTAGAAAAGAGTAATGACTATAGTTAGAATATACTAAAGAGGAGACTTTATTTCTTTGTGCAAGGGAAGTCATTTTCTAAACTATACATGTTATGTTCCTGTATTCACAGGAGAAGTATTACTTTAAAGCTAGCAGGTACTATATCTGACTTTATTTCACTCATCTGTAAAAAGTAAAAGCTTTGATTGTGTAGAGATCATTGTAGGATAATAGCCATAGCAATATCAGGGGGTATTACCATTCATTAGAATAGTTTGGGTGAACATAAACACCTCCAAGAAGGATACCAGAAATACCTACTAACAGATAATTAGTTAAATGAGAGACAAACTAGTAAATAGAATGGAGAATTGTCAAAGTCAAGTCAAACCAGAGAAACCAGGCTATCCTCAATTAGCACAGTCCGTAACAAAACCTTAGTGTCAGGTATAGCATGGCATGTAATTATCGCCGGAACCCACTTCCGGGTTCACGGCGCTCAGCCCCGCCCCTTTCTCTGACGCGGTCCCTCCACGATACTTAGGAGGACCGCGCCAGATTCAAAGGGCTGGATTATTCGCACAGGTGCTGCATGAAGATCAGCTGCTCTACTTCTGATCCTACCTGCTCCACTTCTATACCTCGGCTAGTAAACGGATTTCTACCTTCTCCACTTCTCGACCTCGGCTTGTAAACGGATTTCTACCTTCTCCACTCCTAGACCTCGGCTTGTAACTCTGAATTCTACCTTCTCCACTCCCAGACCTCGGCTTGTTAAAACGGACTTCCCCACTCTCCACTCCTAGTTCTCAGCTTGTTGAAACGGACTTCTAATTTCTCCTTCATTGGGTGAATTAACCCTTCCAGTGCCAGAACTGCCTTTAAGTTAAGTAATACTTTTACCAAACAAGTCAATTACTATTATTTATATTACACAGTATCTAAAACTCACTAAAGTGTCACTTTGTCTAATTATTTCTCTTACTCATAAGGGATTGCTACAAAGCCTAATTTTACCTACATGGATATTTAAAGGTACAGTGACCATAGTTTGATACCAATATAAAAGGAGGTGAACCTTATTGTTGTTGCAACCAAGAAATGCTGCAGTTGAGTTCCAATTAAAGAAATATTACAAAATAAGTATTACAGAATAATCCAGCCTAATTTAATGGAACCAGCAGATATTAACTCTCAAGTTTCTGCCCTAACCAATAGAGTGGATACGATTGCTCAAGGGTTACAGGAACTGCAAATTACAAATGAGAGAATATTAACCTATGTTAGAGACATTCAAGGTCATCTTCCTCATGCCGCTCTTCAATCGGCTGGTGATCCTGCTGTCTGTAATCCAGAAAAATTTCATGGAGATAGAACAAAGTACAGAGAGTTTTTGAATTCTAGCAAACTACTAATTGCTTTAAAACCTAGATCTTATCCCACCGAAAGATCCAAAGTCTGTTCAGTGATCTCTTTTTTAAGAGGTGAACCTATGGCATGGGCCCATTCCTTTTTGGAAAATGATGATCCCATATTGGATTCATTGGATGAGTTCTTTGAAGCTATGTCTTTATTATATGAAGATCCTTTTAAACAAACTACTGCTGATTTAACCATCAGAACATTACACCAAAAGAATAGACCTGTTGAAGATTATATTGCAGAATTCAAAAGATGGGCTACAGAAACCCAATGGAATGACATTACTTTACGCAATCAATTCCGTCTCGGATTATCTGAAGCTGTGAAAGATGAACTCTCTCGTACAGAACTTCCTCCTACCTTAAATGCATTGATTCAACTGTCTATCAGTATTGATAGACGTCTAAGAGAAAGAAAAGCTGAAAGGGTTCTTACTAATTCTACCTGGAGAAAACCTTTCACTACTCTAAAACTACCTGAAAAAATTCCTCCACAAACTGAACCTATGGAAGTAGGTATAATAAAAAGTCCTCTTACTTCTGAAGAAAGAATAAGAAGGAGACAACTAAACTTATGTATGTATTGTGCTTCGAATGAACATCTAATTTCCGAATGTCCTCTACTGAAACATTCAAAAGGTGGTAAGCTTCATTCATCTACCTCTATATTGAACGTTTTTCAAAAAAGAAAAGCATCTACTTATTTTTCTATATCTCTCATATTACAGTGGGATACAAAAAGAATCGTGACTGAGGCCATCATTGATTCTGGTGCTAATGGAACTTTTCTTGATTTTTCTTTTGTTTCAAAAAATAAAATTCCTTGTGTTCAAAAAACCAACTTTATTCCAATCAGAGTTATTGACGGTTCATTTATATCCTCAGGACCCATCAAAGATGAAACAATCCCTCTAAGAATGATTACCAACAGCGTACATTTCGAATTCATTACATTTGATATTATTAAATCTCCACTTTATCCCGTCATTCTAGGAATTAATTGGTTAAAAAACCATGATCCTTTAATTAAGTGGTCTCCCTTCTCCATCTCCTTTGCTTCTGATTTCTGTAAAAAAACGTGCTTACAACACATTCCTATTCTCCAAACTACTGTAGAACCAGTTATACCTCCATTCTACTCCGATTTTGCAGATGTCTTTTGTAAAAAAGAAGCGGAAACACTTCCTCCTCATCGGCTATATGATTGCCCAATAGATCTCATACACGGAGCTCCTATTCCTTATGGTCATATTTATCCACTCTCTGAAAAGGAGTTAGAAATTTTAAAAGAATATCTTAATGAAAATTTACGCAAAGGGTTCATCAGACCCTCGACCTCTCCTGCTGCTTCTAGTATCTTCTTTGTGAAGAATAAAGACCAAACCATCCGTCCCATTATAGATTACAGAGCCTTAAATAAAATAACTATTAAAAATCGTTATCCTCTTCCACTAATAAATGAATTAATTGAAAGGTTAAGAACTGCAACTATATTCACTAAACTCGACCTTCGAGGCGCATATAACCTCATTAGAATAAAACAGGATGATGAATGGAAAACCGCCTTCCGGACAAGATATGGTCTCTACGAATATCTAGTGATGCCTTTCGGGCTCTGTAATGCCCCTGCAACGTTTCAACATTTTATCAATGATATCTTTAGAGATCTTCTGGATGTATGTGTTATTATCTACTTAGATGATATCTTAATATATTCTAACAATTTGGATGAACATAGGAAACATGTTAGATGGGTTCTATCTAGACTGAGAACTCATAAATTATACGCTAAACCAGAAAAATGCCTTTTTGAGGTTACTGAATTCTCTTTTCTAGGATACATTATTTCACCTCATTCTTTGAAGATGGATAATTCCAAAATCAAATGTATTATTGATTGGCCTGCTCCTACTACTACAAAAGAATTACAACGTTTTCTTGGATTTGCAAACTTCTATAGAAAATTTATTAGAAACTATTCGGATGTATCACATCCTCTTAACCTCCTCAACAGTAGTAAACGTCCTTTTAATTGGAATAAAGATGCACAAACAGCCTTCGACGAATTAAAAAAAAGATTTACAACTGCACCTATTCTACAACTACCTAATCCAACATTCCTATATGTTCTTGAAGTTGATGCATCAGATGCAGCCATCGGAGCAGTTCTTTCTCAACAAAAGACTCCACAAGATCCACTTCATCCAGTTGCCTTTTTTTCAAGATCCTTGAGCTCTGCTGAAAAAAAATTATCCTATTGGTGAAAAAGAATTATTAAGTGTTAAAGCTGCCTTCGAAAATTGGCGTCATCTTCTGGAAGATACAAAACAACCTATAATAGTTTATACTGACCATAAAAATCTTGAATATCTCTATACTAACAAAACCCTTACAGCTAGACAAGTTAGATGGAACCTATTCTTTAACCGATTTAACTTCCAATTAATATACAGACCTGGAAATAGAAATAAAAAGGCTGACGCTCTTTCTCGAATTCCTTCTAAAACTACTACTGATGATTATCCTTCTACCAAAATAATAGGAATCCTCTCTTCTCTTCATGATGACATAAAGAATTTGAATCAGAAGGATCTTGAACTTCCCAAAACACCTATACTAACAAAAAAGGATGGTCTATTTTATTTTAAAAATAGAATTTATATTCCTCCCATTCTTAGGAATAAATTACTTAAGATGGTTCATGATTCCCCCCTAGCTGGACATCCTGGAATAAAGAAAACACTTGAACTAACTTCACGATATTATTGGTGGCCTCGCCAGGATAGAACCATTGCATTATATGTCAAAACATGTCCTATCTGTCAAAGGTCTAAACCAGAACATAATCAACCTTTTGGATTACTACTTAACTTACCTATTGCAGAAAAACCTTGGCAATCCATTTCTATGGATTTTATCGTTGATCTTCCACCTTCTCAACATTTCACCACTATTCTTGTCGTTGTGGATTGCTTCACAAAAATGTCCCATTTCATTTCTTTAAAAAAATTACCCTCCTCTGTAGAATTGTCTAAGGTCTTTATTGACAATATTGTGAAACTTCATGGTCTTCCTGAAGAAATTATTTCTGATAGGGGGACACAATTTACCTCCAAATTCTGGAAAGAGATGTGTCTCTCCCTTCAAATTCAACGCAAACTCTCTTCCGCTTATCATCCCCAAACTAATGGGCAAACAGAAAGGGTTAACCAATGTTTGGAACAATATCTTCGATGTTATTGTTCATACCTCAAAGATGACTGGACCACATGGTTACCTATGGCCGAATTTTCTTACAATAATACCATTCATTCTAGTACGAAAATGACTCCTTTCTTCTCCAACTATGGTTTTCATCCGTCTTCATTCCCCATCCAAACCATTACTTCATCCAATCCTACTGTTACATCAAAAAATGAATTTATGTCTTCTCTATTTTTCAAATTACGGGAGAATCTTCAACTCGCCCAAAATAACCAGAAAAAGTTTTTTGACAATAATAGAAGAATTCCCCCTCCTTACAAGGTAGGGGATCTTGTCTGGCTCTCTTCAAGGAATATTACCACAAGCCGTCCTTCAAAGAAATTGAGCTCTCTTTTCTTGGTCCCTTTCAAGTAATTACTATCATTAATGATAACGTTGTTAAACTAAAACTTCCTCCAAGTTTTAAACTTCATCCAGTATTCCATGTCTCCTTACTTAAACCACACATCCCTGATCCTTTTTATAGGGAAATAGTAACAACTCCTGAACCTATCATTGTCCAAGATGAAGAAGAATATGAAATTCACAAAATTTTGGATTCTCGTGTCCACCGTGGCTCCTTACAATACCTTATCAGATGGAAAGGTTATGGAGTTGATGAAGACACTTGGGAAGATTCATCTAATGTACATGCTAGGAGGTTAGTTACTGCCTTTCACAAACGCTATCCCTCCAAACCGAAATAGTGCACCCAGAGGATGCCCCATGGGAAGGGGGTACTGTCAGGTATAGCATGGCATGTAATTTATCGCCGGAACCCACTTCCGGGTTCACGGCGCTCAGCCCCGCCCCTTTCTCTGACGCGGTCCCTCCACGATACTTAGGAGGACCGCGCCAGATTCAAAGGGCTGGATTATTCGCACAGGTGCTGCATGAAGATCAGCTGCTCTACTTCTGATCCTACCTGCTCCACTTCTATACCTCGGCTAGTAAACGGATTTCTACCTTCTCCACTTCTCGACCTCGGCTTGTAAACGGATTTCTACCTTCTCCACTCCTAGACCTCGGCTTGTAACTCTGAATTCTACCTTCTCCACTCCCAGACCTCGGCTTGTTAAAACGGACTTCCCCACTCTCCACTCCTAGTTCTCAGCTTGTTGAAACGGACTTCTAATTTCTCCTTCATTGGGTGAATTAACCCTTCCAGTGCCAGAACTGCCTTTAAGTTAAGTAATACTTTTACCAAACAAGTCAATTACTATTATTTATATTACACAGTATCTAAAACTCACTAAAGTGTCACTTTGTCTAATTATTTCTCTTACTCATAAGGGATTGCTACAAAGCCTAATTTTACCTACATGGATATTTAAAGGTACAGTGACCATAGTTTGATACCAATATAAAAGGAGGTGAACCTTATTGTTGTTGCAACCAAGAAATGCTGCAGTTGAGTTCCAATTAAAGAAATATTACAAAATAAGTATTACACTTAGTTACGCAAAACTCATGGAGCTGCAGAATAGATGGGGAACCGTGCAAGTAGGTAATGGAGCAACAGGTTTAAATATATCAATAGATAGGTATCTGTATAGGTAGGGTTACCAGATCACAAAGAAAGAGGTAAAGCCCCTCTAAAGTGTTGCTACTCCTGTGTCTCCATCCCTCCAAGTCAACGGTGCTACCATCAGCTCCACCACGTAGGGTCGCTGCCTAGGTGTTCTCTTTGACTCCGACCTCTCCTTCAAGCCCCATGTTCAGTCTATCACCAAATCCTGTTGCTTCCATCTGAAAAACATTGCCCGCATCCGACCCTACTTAACGCCAGATGCGACTAAGGTGCTGGTCCATTCCACTGTCCTTTGTCGCCTTGACTACTGTAATCTGCTTCTCAGTGGTCTTATGTGCTCCCAACTTGCGCCGTTACAGTCCATAATGAATGCTCATGTTCATGTCCGCCCGCACCTCCCACGACTCCTTACATTGGCTTCCTATAAAATATAGAGCTTAATTTGAAATTCAGGTTCTTGCTTTCAAATCTCTACATAATGCTGCTCCCACCTATCTATCCTCCCTAATACACAAGTATGTCCCGTCTAGGCCCTTACGATCTGCTGAAGACTTACGTCTATCTTCTGTCCGTACTCCCACCTCTGATGCTCACCTTCAAGACTTCTCGAGGGCTGCACCGTTCCCGTGGAACTCACTTCCCTCCTCCGTTGGATGCTCACCCAGTCTCCAGTCCTTCAAAAAATCATTAAAAAGTTCTTCATAAAAGCATATCAATTAAACTATTAATAGCTCTCGACTGATTCCTCTCTTGCAACTATCATTAGTCCAATACTATCCTTACCTTTTTGTGTCATTTTATCCCACTCCCTCTAGCATGTAAGCTCATTGAGCAGAGCCCTCAACCCCTCTGTTCCTGTGTGTCCAACTTGTCTGGTTACAACTACGTGTTTGTTCGTCCACCCACTGCAAAGCGCTGCAGAATTTGTTGGCACTATATAAATAATAACATAATAATGATAAAGGTGGGAGAATCCCTAGTTTAATTATAAGCCATGTTAAAATAGTGAATAATAAATCTGTGCTTAAATAATCAATCTAAGTAAGAATAAACATAAAAAAGTGCTACATAAAAATACTTTCTATATATACTCTACCTAGTGGTAAGGGAAAGTATTGAAAAGAAGCGCCACCTTAACTCAACCAATGCTGCTATTATTATTGGGAAATATTCCTTTATAAGATGCTTGGATAGGTACAAAGGATAGGATGGGGGAATCTCAGAGAAATGGATATTACCACACTAGATGATTTTATCCTATCCTCCCCTTCTTTTAGGGGGTACATATGGAGTTCCTCTAGTGCATATTTTTGCACTCATATAGTATAATTTGGAATAAAAGTCAGCTTTTTAGTTGGCAAGTATAAAGATCTAATTCAACATTTTCCTTGATGAATTGCTAGAAAACATTTAGATTTGCAGATATAATAGTTGTTTCCCATTTCTGATTCCAGACTGGCCACAGCAAAGGTGGTGTGCACTCTCAGATCTCAATCTCTAACCTACCCCAAATTCAGGATGAGGGGGAGGTATGCTGGAAAGAAATGTGGCTATCTATCTCCTTAGTATTGGTACTAAATTATATGGAAATCATGTCCCCTAGCATTAGTACTAAGATGTCTTGGACATACTTTAATGAAAAAAAGTCCCTTTTCCCACAGATTTTCAAACTGGCTTTTATATCTATGTTTCAGGATAGGACAGGCACTAATATTACTCAACCTTTAGCAATTATGCCCCACACAGAGTCATATGCTTTCCTAAACAAGCGCATGCAACGTCTCACAAAGGGCTCAAGCAAATATGAAAACAAATGATATATTGAAAAATGTAGGGTTTTGGTAACAATTCCACAGATCTTGACTAAATGTCAGACTGCTGCTGGTTCACTTGATACCACCAGGGATTACTAACAGAATAAAGGAGACTAAGGTGGGTTGGCACAATGCCGACAAATTATCATACTGTTAATAGTTTCCTAATACCACTCTATTGGCACAGTTGAAAATGAAAAGAATACAATTCAGTCTGTATTCCCCATCGGGGAATCTTCTTACATTAGTAAGTCTGGGTATAGCAGGAAACATATTCATCATCCAGGCTTCTCTTGTAATGGAAAATGTGTAACTCGTAGCACTTCCAAGTAAATGCATTAACAAGTTCTTCCAAACAAAAAAAAACAAAAAACACACACACTAATTATATGTAGCCCTTAAAAGATGGCATTTAGAATGTTTTGTGAACAAAACAGAATGTGAACAAAATTGAGACCAACACTCAAAATTATGCACATCCTCACTGACAACATTGGGGCAGGCGTTGGGAAATGCTAATATTGCTATTCTCAAACAAGGTTGAAGCAGGGCAGCTAGGTGGTAGATTTCTAATTTTTGGTTTTAAATTGCTCATCACTCTCCTCAGCAGTTGAGTGCTGTCTGAGGCAAATTAGAGTTATTGTCCAACCACTATTGCAGTAAAGAAACAAGAAGTGAGTAAAGGTACAAATCTAGACTCGCATGCAGAACCAGTATGGTAGGCAAGTCAAAGATCTGTCCAAAACCAGTCAATGGTGTCATATTTAATAAATTGAGGGTCAATCCATGAACAATGAAAATTATGCATGATTCCATAGGTTGTATTGCTGCGAATACCTTGCACCCACTCGCTCTGATTAGGGTGAAGTATAATTACAGTGATTTATATAAAGCCTGCTATTTTTTCTCAGACACAGCAATAGAATATTGTTAACGAGAGTGAAAACAACAGCTCGAGCAGTTTGTAGTCGGCTAGTCCCGCTCACGTCTCATATAGATTTTAGTGCACTTGTACCATTACAGAGAGAACCTTAGCCAGTTGCATATCAGACTGATCCCAACAAGGGCAGTCTGCAATGCCAAAAGCTTCCTCTGCATGAAAGATACGGAATCCCCCACCCCGACAATCATTTCATCCTTCATTGTGTGTTGAAAGAGAGGTGTAATCCTTCTCCTTTTCTTTGTCAATTTCATCCAACTTGGGGGTTCAGCTTATCATGATGGTTCTTCTTCTTTTCATCCTATAGAAAGATCAGGAGCAATTTATGCATGCTGCTAAGCACAAACCGTGTTCTAGAAGGCTGACAAATGTTTACGAAGCACTTAAGCAATAAGTGGTAGCAGCATAGCCATCCTAAGAGCAATACCAAAGAACATTACAGAATCACAGTTGACAGTTCAGCTCAAAGCTGGCAGAAATAATCAATGCAGTAGGTAGACATTTAGAGTCAATAAACAGTCAAATAACAAAGTCAGAAAAACAAATATCAAATGTAAAAAAAAGGTTGCAGGGGTCGGTACTCTGGGAAATGCACATCAGTAAGCTCTGTAACATGTGAGCAGTATTAGTCTGGCCTCTTGAGTTGTTATAGTTTTGTTCGGGAATGACACATAGCTCCACATCATGCAATGCTGGTATTTCAGAGTACGCACATAGTAATTTCAGTGCACAATGCATGCAAAACCTCTCGTGGTGGCTTCCTAGAGAAGACATATGTAGTGTTGTTTTGAGGTTCTAACATTTAGACTCAGTAGCCAGTTTCTCAGCTATAAGGATGCAGATTCACAGTTTTTCTGATAAATGGGCAGGTTTTCAAGACTACAAAGAGAAATGGTTTTCACATAGGAGGCAGTTCCCAATTAGATATTGGAGCACATAAAATACCAAAAAGTACATATAATAGTTTTTAATTGAGTTGAGAATTAAAAACAGAATACAGGAACGGCACATAGGTGATACCAGTCAGTGGGCAGCATTCCAGACAGCTTGAAACATTTCATGCCCTGCTGGATGTAAACAGGAAAAAGGGAATGTTGCCCAGGGCTCCAAGCTATTTGCAGGATACTTTTTTAAATGAAGAGAGAAGTGTGTGAGAAGAAGCTAAATACTATTTTACTTACTGCAATAGAACCCTTGGTCTCTGCCATCTAATAGTACATTGTCTTCCATTCACTACCATTTAACCTACCTTGGACTTCTTCCGTTCTCATTTAAGCCTATGTCTCCAAATTGAACTGATTATCATACCTTTTGAGGAGTCCAATTGTGGGGTAGCTACTGCTTGTTCAATTGAGCTTTCATGGTTCAAGACTCAACTTTTCAAGACTTATTCCAGTAGCCAGGCCCAAAGGTTCCATGTCACCACAAGCCTGAAGGGTCCATGGTACACAGTCACTCATCAAAAATACATTAATACTCAACTGGACTCTCCAATAATGAATCGGCAAGTTGAGTGTGGATTTTGAGCCCTGAATGGAATATACTAGGGAAAATTTAAAGGAGCCAAAACTCCAAACGTGTTCTATACCATTTAAAAGGAATATTTTTATTGTACGGTTTTGTTCTAAGTTTTTTTGTTGTTGTTTTTTAAATGATACAAAGCATACACATAACTCCATCTAAAGGCAATACAATACAATATAAAGAGAGAACGTTTTCAATAATAGAGTTTTCTATATTTTTCTTTTAAGATGTTATAGTTCATAAATCCTTCTTCCCACACATTATCCATGTGCAGGTTCAGGGCTGGAGATACAGATAAAACATCCAGACATGTTCGTAGAGCCCTATGAAGGCCCTATTTTCTGATGAAGTGAGAAATTGACCATCTCATCCAAAATGTTCTTGAGCTTAAAATGTGAAATGTCACTTTAGTTGTATGAAAATAAATTAATTTCAGCAATAGTATTGGAAATTTGGCTGACATTTCACATACAACATTAGCAATCAATTGAGCCTAAAATTAGTTTGTCGTTGGCAAATTAATCTCCGGAAGATATATTCCATTGTCTCCAAGGTGTTATATGGTGATTGGGGGGTGGACAGTAAGTACCAGAATCTCGTTCTCTGATGTCCTCAACCAAGTCTATCTAGCCATGAGCATTAAATAAATACTCCAAGCACCATAACCACTACAGTGCACTGTTATAGTTCCAGCAGTGCTCCTTTAAGCTTGCCCCCTGCTTTAAACTGAACACCAGCAAAAGCATTGAAACTGTGTTCACATGGGCTCATGATGTAATCGTTCATGCATGTTCCACACTTAATCTTGTGGATTCATTCATTCAACCTCTGATTTCAGAAATTAGTTCTTGAAATGAGTGTTACTATAATGAACATTGCATGGAGATACATTTGTTATGCAATAAGAGATTTGATTCTTTTGTCCTTTCTAAAAATGGTCTACTTGCTATCTAACCCGTTAAGGACCAAACTTCTGGAATAAAAGGGAATCATGACATGTCACACATGTCATGTGTCCTTAAGGGGTTAAATTCCTCCATTCCACACTTTCAGCCTAAATTATGGCACAATTTCCATCTTGAAAGGCCGAACCCAACTGAACAGCTTTGTTCTCATATAGTTTTTTGCTATGTGAAATTTACTCAAATTGCTTGTATCTGGTGTTGATTTTTTATGATTCCAAGCATTTTTACTGAATGATGTACATTCTCTATTCACAATAAAAAAAAAAAAAATTAAACAAAAAGGAAAATTGTCTGTACTAACTACAAAAAAAAAGAAAGAAAACAAATTCTTCTCATCAGCTGAACCTTTTCACAGCAAATGCCCGAACTATTTTTGATGCTAATTAACTTTGGATGTTGTGGACTACTACTCCCTGGATTCTTTGCCATCATTATGGCTATAACAGCATGATGGGAGCTGTCGTCCAGAAAATCTGGAGTGCATGTGCCAAAGGGCAGGATTGAGGAGATACATGTGACATTTAAGCTGTTTGTAATTTGGTGCTTGGATAGACGTTTTAAACTTGAGCAAATCAGAGTAGATGTTTTTTTTCTCTTTTTATTAAATAAATCACCTGGGATAAATACCTCATACTCTACCCCCACCCCCAGATACTGAAGGCCTGCAACTTGCAGAATTTTGGGAATGCAATAGATGTCCAAAGAATCATGGGAATTGTAATTCCCCAACATCTTGGAGGCCAGAATCTGAGATATCTTTCTTAAATGTACGGTGGAGCAGCCACTTTAGCAATCTCAAAATAGGCTCCATTAAAGGACCACTATAGTGCCAGGAAAACATACTCGTTTTCCTGGCACTATAGTGCCCTGAGGGTGCCCCCACCCTCAGGGTCCCACTCCCGCCGGGCTGGATGGAGAGGAAAGGGTTAAATCTTACCTTTTTTCCAGCGCCGGGCGGGGAGCTCTCCTCCTCCTCTCCGCCTCCTCGGCTGAATGCGCAGGAGCTGCGCGCGCATTCAGCCAGTCTCATAGGAAAGCATTCATAATGCTTTCCTATGGACGCTTGTGTCTTCTCACTGTGATTTTCACAGTGAGAAGCACAGAAACGCCTCTAGCGGCTGTCAATGAGACAGCCACTAGAGGCTTTAGAGGCTGGATTAACCCTATTATAAACATAGCAGTTTCTCTGAAACTGCTATGTTTATAAAAAAAAAGGGTTAATCCTAGAGGGACCTGGCACCCAGACCACTTCATTAAGCTGAAGTGGTCTGGGTGCCTAGAGTGGTCCTTTAAGGTGTTCCTCCTTTTTACCTAATGTTGTTAGTTAGTTATGGTAGATTTGATACCAAATATCAGTTCTGCTGGTGTTAAATTTAAAAACAAAGTGTCCAAAAATGGCACTAGGTTTATGGTCTGCATACCTAGTGGCACCTGGGGACAAAGAGGGAAGGTAGACTTGTCTGAACCTTCTCTCTTTGGTTTGGCCATCTACTTGCTTGTTTTCAGCACTTGGTGGCATCATTTGCCTGGAGCCATGTAAATGGTGCACTTTGTGGCAGAGTACAAACAGGTATCTATAGATTTAATACATGATACAGTGTATATGTACATCTACTGTGAATAATCACTCGGGAACATGTATGTTTGCAAGCATTGGCTGTTGGTGGCAAGTTGTGGAGGTGGGAACTGTTTGACTATCAACCGATTGCCCCATTATGTAAAATAAAGGCTCCTCTTAAAATAGTGTAGTCCCTGCAACATCTCACAATATCTATTGATTGAGATGGAATTTCACCGAAATTCCAAAGCAAGCTGTGATTGGTTTGCAAAGATTCTTTATTTATAAAAATAATGACTTCTCATAGGCTTTAAAGGTGAAATCCTCACTTTAAGACTACTCAGGGTTAGAAAAGGAGAATATTTCTTGCTGCGTGCTATGGTTTAACTGTAATGGGATTGTTATTTTGTAAAGTATGAATAACGTAGAAAATACAAGGCTTCAGCAAAAAATGTATGTCACATTTAGCAAGTGTTAAATTCTGCCACAATATCCCCTTTTTTTTATATATATATATATCAGAAGCGAGGAGCTCAAGCTGACAGAAAATAAGACTCTTTTTTAATCGCCTTTTTCCCTGTATTGCGTGGGAACCTGAGGCACGAGTGGTTTGGTTCTATGGTTCTTGGTGTATGCTGCTAAAACAGGCAGTAACTTATTTTGAGCCGCCAGCTGGTAATTTTATATTTTCCTGCCTGCTTTTATGTCACTGCATGTGTCTACATTATAAGGTGCTGGGCTCACAAAAGCATGGATGAAGTTGATAGGTGAGAAATATTATTTTCGCTGATGGGTCTGCACAACACATAACTAGCTAACAGAGAGTAAAATAGAAGATAGGCAGTTTCGAAAATGAAAATGATGGTCAGCAAGACACCTAGTAGCCAGGTAGTGCCCTATCATCTACCTCTGTGACCACAATTCCAAAAAAGAACCACACTTAGTAATTAGTAAGCGCCAAATCCTCTCCACAAAGTGGATCCTTAAAAGTACTCTCGTTATTGAATAATATGCAAAATGGTA
Source organism: Pelobates cultripes (assembly GCA_933207985.1). Taxonomy (NCBI): domain Eukaryota; kingdom Metazoa; phylum Chordata; class Amphibia; order Anura; family Pelobatidae; genus Pelobates; species Pelobates cultripes. The sequence continues at coordinate 44,513,682 of OW240916.1, forward strand.
CAAAAATACACACAAACCTTATAAGTAACTTGCAATCTAGATAGAAAATACCAAGAGAATTGACATTTCAAAGTCCAAGTACTTATGATAAGGGAGAGGGAGGTAATGAAAGCTAGGAATACCCTAAGCGGCTTCTAAACACGTTTCATGTTTACCCTAACACTTTATTAAAAGTCGCCTTCCCTCTTTCCCTTACTGTGGTGTAGCTGGTAAGACCCTTCCTGTATCCCCATTGCATCCCAGTAGTCTCTGGTGTCTTTTGTTACAATGGTTATAATTAATTCCGCAAATCACATGGGAAGTCCTGATGTGTGTTCACCTGGGACTAAGTTCAGCTTTGCTGTGTCATAAATTGGAACTAAACTCAGCTACTTCAGAACCTTTTAGTCACTTGTATTTACTTAAGTCAATGTCCATGGGCAGAAGAACTAGGATCTATTAAAGGGTTACTCCAAGTAGAATTACCATTTTAGTGATTTGAAGTGGTGATGGTGCCTGGAATCTATACGTGCAAAGTTTGGCTGTGAAATGTTGCACATACAGAGTTTAACTCCTTGGCTTGCAACTCCACCTCCAGTAGTATCATTGGAGCATCATCAGCAAGACTGAAGCAAGAGTTTCAGGCTGGCTAACGTCAATTCTGTGCAAAGTTTCATGCACAGTGTACTGTTCATTGGCTAAGAGCAGTCAGCTGACACTGCCATCCAATGAATGGCAATTGGACTGGCTTCTACAGAAGCCACATGCACGTCACCAGAGGGGAAATAAACCTCGGAGTCCAGCAGGGACACAGGAAAGGAGGAAAAATATTCCTAAATGGTTTGCCCAATTACTGAAAACCAGGCCAGGGTACTCCTTGCACCATAACCACTACAATGTACTATAGTGATTATGATGTTTTTTGTAAACCTTTAAGTTATTTTTACAGATATTTAGATTTTTGTACAGATAAGGTAATACCTCCCAATGCTACTAACAAAGCAAGGAATGGATTTAAGGCAGAACATGAATTTTAGGAGGGAGTGTTTAATTAATATTATACATGTTCTGGTATTGGGTTTCATCAGACCATACCATTTTATAGTGTGAGAATGGTAGTTAGGGTTAATAATTAGTTTTGCATCTCTGGTCCTGTGTGATGTAGATTAGAGCATCGTATTTTGGATACTAGGTTCGAGGACATCTGGCCGAAGGATATTTAACAGCATTTAGGGACTACTTGCTGCTCTCTGCTGCAGCTCTGAAAGGGTACTTGTAGTGGAAACTAGGCAGTTTGTAAATTTTTATTAATGTTTTATAGGTTTAGTAATGCATGCTAGTGCAGGTTTAAATAAAAAGATGCTGGTAGTGCTAAATATATAGGAATTTTAATATACAGTTGTCTCCCATCACAATTTAGCTCAGTAAATTGATTTATTTCCTGTCCTATACATTTCAGGACCTGGACATTTTTAGCAATCAATGGGTTTCATGTATATTTCTCAGTAAAATTTAATAAATTATTAAACTCCGGAATTTTGTTGCTAAATGTTTTTTTTTCCTACTAGCAATTTTAGAATTGTGTTTGATGATGATGACGATGCACCAAAAAAAACAGGGAATGACTGAGATTTCCCAGTTCTATAAGGCTACTTAAAATATCTCAGCAAACAAATCTGGGGATTCAGTTCCACCACATGGCCATATTGTGCTAACCCCAACCACTACTTCACAGTACCACAATATTGGTGGGTTCTACACTAATTCCAATGTGGGAAACAAACTAAATAGTGCTCGTGCCAAATAAGCTGGTGTGTTTAAATAATCTGTTGTAAGAATATTGTGACTATATATAATGCAAAATTAATGTGATAAATGCAATTATAAAAATACAGTGTCAAAACTAAACAATTAAAGTGATATTGCTTTGATGTACATACCAACAATGCAAATTATATATCTGCTCAATGAAAATCATAATTACAGTGACATTACTATCCAAAACCTCCTCAAATATATACTTCAGACGGCTTATATAATTATATTGATGAGCAATTTCATTCACTTAACTCATGAAATCCTTCTACGTGTATACATTGTATACATTTTAAGTAGTATTTTTTTGCATCATACAGATTTTAAATCCTTTTTTAAAGATTCCCTTTAACTAGCTCAACTTGTCTCTGTCTGCATGTCATGACCTCTTGCACCGATTCTTAGCCGTTCTCAATGAATATTTCTGCTTTTCTGCCCAGAGCTACAGACACTACTATTGATTTACCAAGAAAACTAAATTTGTGTTCCTTAATTATCCTAAAGATCATTCTCTTCTCTTCACTCCTTAGCTGGCTGGAATCAGTAGCTGCATTATTGGACTCCGTAGGCCATACTACGTTTGTTAACAGACATCCCATCCCAGGTAAGAAATGAATTAACTGATTAAGACCCAATATTGAATTTGTGTATGTCATTTCTCTAAATACCTTAGTTCAACTAAGAAATTGGGAATTTTAAGGATGTCTCTCCTTTTGATCCTCAACAGTGCAAAAACAACAACAAAAGTGGACTATGCAACTGTAGAACCCAACCATAGCAATACGATTTACCAACTACTGCCAGGGAGCCATGGGTGCTGTTTGGCACCAGCAGCACTCAAGGGAGTAGAACTAACTTTAGGAAAGACAGATTCATGCCCAGAGGTTTTGCTACAAAGGTGTAAACAGCATCACACCTTCTACTAAATGCAGAGAAAGTACAAAATAGAGTACAGGCGTTTCGAGCAACAAAGCCCATTTTTCATGTACAAGAAAAAATGCCCTCAAGTAATTTACATACACTTACACATAAATATACCACCACCTCTTGCCAAACTCCAGTGAGAGACACCCCAGCCGTGTCCTCCATCGTGGTAGTTAACCCTTCCTCCATGTCAGGAATCCAGGTCTTCGACCGCACATGACCAGCAAAAAAATTTCAGAATATTATCTGAGGAACAGACAGCACGCAAATAGTGCAAAATAAGTCAAACAAAGTGCTATAAAGATGTAATATACACAAGAAGTTATACTGCCAATACAAGCATATCTTTCTTATTTTTCATAGCCAACAAGGCTCTTATGGTTAAGAATACAAAGGGTTGCTAGGCAACACAATCGTTATCCAAACATAAAGCAATCCGCTACTATTATCAACAATATTAGAGTAGTCTCTGGGGGTTATTCACAAAGTAGCCAGCATTAAAATATATTCTCTGTTATCTATATTTTTAGTTCAACTAATTTGGAAGAAATATGAAACTCACTATAAATTTCCAGCAATTTACAGTTTATTGAATACGGGGAATGAACAAAAACATAAACGATTTACCTTTCTCACTCTATTTTCTCAATGGGAAACTAGTGACAGGCTGAGAACATCAGCTGACACTCTGGGCCTATCACCTGCGTATAGTCTGAGGCTTCCCCTTAAGGTAAGACAGTGCCCAGGACCTCCAGACTCCATGACAACTTCATCTTGACCCTGGAACGTAATGCCGCCATCTTGGCTCCCTGTCAGTGATTGTCATGAGGTCTGCCCTTTGCACTTGTCAATCATTAAAGTAAAAGAGGAGAAAACAAAATATATTTGCTTCATCTCCTTTAATGCAATCTGTGCCCTGGCTGTGCCTTGACTGAACTGCATAGTAACGTCAATAGCTAAATATTGAATGTACATTTAGAGGAAAACTGAGCATCACATGGTTTTAACACAAGTAATATGTTATTTTCAATGTTATATTAACTGCTGTAATTTCCAGAGAAAGGGTGGTTCCCCTTTTAAGGCTTATTATAGCTCTATCGCATCATACATGTGATGTGATTTAAAGTGGCACTGTCACCGTTTGGAAACTTTGCCCAATTTGACAAAGTCCTCCGATGGTGACATCGTTGTTGGGGGTCCGGTGGCCAGGTAAAGGTTAGTTTAGGTACCTGAACCTGTCCCTCACGGTCGATGCCATCCTAGTCTGATGGGGTCCACTTCGGTGCTGACATCCAACATAGTCATAACAAGTATTCCATAAAGATTCTATATCTATGAAATACTAATTTTATTATTTTGTTTTTTGGGGGGGAGGGGTGACAGTGCTGCTTTAAAATCCCTATTCCAACAGGGAATGTCCTACTATTTCAGTTGACTTTTAATAAGTTGCCTATTCTTATATCCAGGACATTCCGTAGTGGCCTCGTACCTATATAGAAAAGATTGTGATGGCTTCATTATTTGTCACTGGTCATCAAAAACAGGCTAAGCTAAATTTAAACTATGCTAAATTTTAATTAAATGTTAAATTAAAAATCTTCTCCTTGCCATATATAACTAAAAACACTACACAATACAGTTAAAATTACATGTGCTGTTATTTTAGATTTATTTTTTCTTTTGGCGACTTTAGAGAAAAACAACCTACAGGGTACACATCCACAATGCTAAAAATATAGGCCAACATATTGTGCCAACTGAAATTATTATAGTGCAGCACTGTAGGGTAGCACCAAGCTGGGAAATCAAATTGATTGCTGCGTAACATGCTGAATGGCTAAGTGATGTTAGTCCCTGGGTGAGCTTCTTTGAAAGCTTGTGTCTATCATCATCCACATATTTTCTTTTTTTTGGAGTCTTTGTTACCCTTCTGCACACATTGTGTGTTTTCTTAAGCACATAGGTCTGTGAACTGATTCAGCAATGGCATAGAAAGGATTTTGGGCGCAGGTTGGATTGGCAGTGAACTGGAATTGATGCAATGGGACACATTTTACTAGTGAGTCACAAACTGTGCCTCGATGAACATCAAAAATGTATCTGTAAATGCACACGCAGAGCAGAGCAGCCGAACTGCTATCCACCTCGCTGTGCTTTAATCTGACATCAGTGCTCTAAGCAGCTGCACACATTATGCATACAGAGACCTAGGAGAGAAAAAATGCTGAATTTCCCATTTTTGGAACTTTTTCCTAAAAATGGCCAAACAGGCTTTTTTTGTTGTTTTTTTTTTTTGCCAAATTGCGGTTTGATGGCGATTCCTGCTTTTCTCATTAGCCAGATGTTTTTGATTTCAAGTAAGAGTACAGTGTCTTCACTCTTTGCCAAGTATACAGTGGTTTTAAATTTGAATTGATTGTACCTAGTTTACCACTTTGCCAAGGTAAATCACCATCGAAACCAATGAGCTGGTTCTCAACATTTATCACTTAACCCCACTATATCACTTGTTTTTGCTTTGATAACGCACAACTCTTAACAAAAGAGCTTAATGTACTCTCATAATTCGAGAAGCTGTTTTTCAGTCCTAAGGGTAATACTATTTGTGTACTTTTAAGGATCACTCTTAGTAACATAAACACCATAGATTTTTGTAATTATTACAGTGCAAGCCGTTTTTGGGTGCTACCAATCCAGATTTTTGCAAAACCTTTTTGAATTGCTTAATAGGGGTGGGAGAGCACCTTTTTTATTGCGGGACCTTCACCCACCTTCTCTTCAGCATTATCCATCTTCAGTCATTCAAAATAGGACAGCAGTTTTATAATAGCTTGGGAGAGCTGGGCTAAGTCCTCCCAGCCAATCATTGCTGTTTAAACTTGAATGCATAATACAAAAGTTCACATCCAAATTATCCGTGCAACAGACGAGGTGCCGACCTATGGATGGCAAGATAGCCTGCGTTTTTGCCAAGCCACTAAGTTAAAAAACATTGACTGAACCCAGGGACAGTACCCACAGATATTGGCTCATTGCACCATAATAACTACAACTTCTCTGAAAATTACACCTCAAAACATTTAAGACCACCTATTTTCTACTCTCTGTTAATGTGTTCTTCATCCCAATTCAATAGAAACTCAAATAAAAAAAAAAAGAAAATAAATAATGTCATTAACATCATTAAATGTTGTTCAGCAAGATATTTCTTTCCTCCTGAAATCCAGAATCCTAATTTATTCACCAAGACGCAATTTGCTCCACAAGCACCCACCCCTTCATTATTTATAGAGCAGTACTTGCAATCTGCTACTCCTTTTCCTAATTATCACGTGCGGGCTGCTAATATAGGGAAACATGACATTCTGTTCATATTACCGAGTTACCATTATCACACCTCACTTCCACGATTCGCTTAACAAAACCCACCTTAAAACCACTTTAAATATGGTTTGTGTCTTGGCAATTCCATGTGATTCCTTTAGGGTATAGACTCAGAACTTAATTCTTGTGGAATTTGTTTGAAAATAGCACTGTGCTAGAATGAAATTTAGTTTAATATTGTGTCCATTATCTTCCCTATATATATTGTACAGATATGCAACTGGTCACTAATATATGTATTTTTGTGGTCTGATGACCAAGCCTCATTAATAGTCCCATTATTTTTTTTAGTGATGGTGCTAGTATTGATTTTGGATCTGTTACTACCATGATGATTAATATTTTGCCTTGGCACTATTGCTGGCTCCGGAAAACAGATGTTATAGAGGCTGGCATAGATAGGTATAGGTATGTTGTCCCACATTCTTTTACAGGAGCAATATTTTTCAAGCATGCCAACCATTTTTTGAGATTGATCTATACCTAGAATTATATATATATATATAATCCTGAATTACTAAAGTGCAGGGTGATTGATGCCAGTCTCTTCTTGGGTGAAGCTTGCAGACTGCATGGTGGAGTGAAGCCATGCACACTGATAATTAATCTTAGCTCTTAGATTACAATCCTGGCTGCCCTAATTGGCTACAACCGTTCTATCTTGACAAAGATGTAAAGACATAAGAATTCCGTCATATTATTTTTAACACCAACTTCTTGGAGGAGATTCCAGAAGAACTAAGTGAAATAAGGAACGGGGGGCAGCAGGGAATAGAACATATGGAAATCAGAGCAATAGCTGACTGTTTTATTAAAGAGTATGCAAGTGTCCAGGAAAATGTGCCTCAACAATCCTCAATCTCCTGGAGAAAACAAACCAGCAACTAGATATTGATGCGTTACTATTGGGATATGGTTCCATTTAACCCCTGGTGTTGTTTGACGTGGCCTGGTATTTAAATTTATCTCAGAGGTAATGACTGGAATTGACGTCAGAACTGAGCAGTCAATCAAGTTCTTCAGCTCAGAGCAGTGGCTTGTCCACTATTTTGTTGAATTCTGTGTAGTATTTAGGTTCGCATTCTATGGCATAGGACAGGGGTAGGCAACCTTTAGCACTCCAGATGTTGTGGACTGCATCTCCAATAAAGCTCTCACAGCTATAATGCTGGCAAAGCATCGTGGGAGATCTGGTCCACAACATCTGGAGTGCCAAAAGTTGCCTATCCCGGGCATAGGATATTATCCTGCCAAAAGAGATTACTCACAGATACCCATGTCTTCTCTATTCGATAGTTTACATAAGAAAAATACACTCTTAATGCAACCCGGCACAATACATATATATTTTTAAATGTAAAAAAATATGTATTTTTAAAAAAAATTTAGGGATCACACTTTTTACAGTTTTTTAAGATTAGTTGTTCAACGTAGAAGCAACACTGGTTGTTGATTGATGCAGTTTTTTAAGTTTCATGCTTACCTTGGAGGCAATACCGGTCGTGATATAAGGGGAACATCTGGTTATGAGAGAAAGACCTGAACCGCAGTGAAGTGTGAACGCTACATCAAGCTTTTATGAGCTATATTTGTCTTCATTTTATCCTCTGGCAATGAAAGTGTTAGCAGCTATTGAGAGGGTGAGCTACCATGTGCAAGCAATACATAGTACCAGTATACTTTATAATTGCATAAACTTTTTACTCTATAGACATGTTGGGATGGCTTTTATAAAGAGAGTGAAAGTAATAATGATCAAATTATTGATTCAACCAAAGGAAATAAAAATGTTTTTTTTTAATTACAAAGAATAAAAAAATATATACAAAAAAATAAAAATACAAAAATTAATCAATTGCATCCGGCTGTCCAACCAAGAGTGAGGCTAGGGAAAAAGAGAACGAGGCCTTCCCAAAACTGTACTCGTGTCTAAATGAACCTGCCCAACGGATAGATGAGGAATCCTAATCTCATCCATCATCACTGAAAATAAGGGATGTTGCATCTGCCGAGGGGAGGAGGTGGGGGCAGGGTGGTTGGAAAGAGAGTAATGATACTACTTTGAACAAGAGGGTGAAAAAATGATTTTAAAAAATGACGTGACTTGTTTTTATCTTGTTGCTGGCTTGCTAAAATTAGGATTCAACCCTTTCTTTCCCACCACTCTGCAAATGTAAAATTGATTTTTCATTGTGTAATGAAAATGGATGTTTTACGCAGTGACAGTAAATTAAAGGATATGTGTGTTTTTCTGCCTATATTACAGACCAATTTAAAGCTTTTTTATTTTTTTTTGCAATAGCAAGAAATGTTAACTTGGCTTAATGAAGAATCTCTATGGCATGAGTAATGAAATGTAGTCATTGAGGAGAAGATCGAAGATAGGTTTTCACAAATACACTAAACACAATACATACAAAAGGAGGTTAAGTAAATGCTAGTTTTATACATTCATATAAATATACTCCCCCACTCTTGAATGCGTTAGAATTAAAAAAAAATGTATATAAAAATATATATTGTAAGAAATTTTTTTTTTTGTTATTGACTTTTTTTACATTGCTGCAAATATTCAGCTCCTACATGGGGCTAGAAAATGGCTGAGATTTTAAAGCCGATCCTAGTTTTACCATGGTTTTCAGTGGAAGTTTGCATTTTATAAACCCTTGGCCAGCAGAGATTTATCGCATATATTATTCAATGTTTGTGAAACTATTTAATTCATGAAAACACATAAATAAAACTATTTAGCATGGCAATAGAAACTGCAGTTACATTTTAATTTGAGAAATTAACTTAATTCATTTTTATAGCTTCCCCATTTAATATCACATAACAGGTGGGGGGCTTTATAATGAGTTCTGCAATTCACCACAGGTATAAAAAGGAGAAAAAAGGAAAACCAGGACATTGGAGCTCCTTGATTGAGCTTGGCCTGTCGACAATGGCAACTTTTGCCACAGGCTTTCTTCTATGCCAGAAACAGATCAAACATTGAGTTAACATTCCACAAACGGGGCCTGGTGGTCTGATCTGGGAACATCTCCCAAAAAGCCCAAATGCCAATTCCTCTGTGCTGCTTGTGCTAATGAGGAAACATTATGTTGAGCAGCAATGGGTAGACGTGATTGACTGAAAGTGTCAGCTGACTCAAATTATCTATAAAAAGACACAGTATTTCAGGGTCTTGTAACACTATGCACTGGGTTGCCATAGTAACCCGGCAACCTCACCTGACCTGTGATGTGCAGATCGCGTCCTGCACGGCCTTCTGAGTTGGAAGTAGTAGAGCGCGCTGCTTTTAGCTGGACACGAGAGCGCACGTGTCACAAGGCAGTTGGAGGTATGACAACACTGTCCCTTTTATTGCTTATTGCAAATTGTCCACACACTTTCCTTACCTACCAGTGGATATTGGGCCAGATTTCCCTGTTTTCAGGAAACTCAACGGTATTCACTAGAGCAGGCTTCCCCAAACTCCGGCCCTCCAGATGTTGCTGAACTACAACTCCCATGATTCTATGAATGAAATAGATAGGCTGAGAATCATGGGAGTTGTAGTTCAGCAACATCTGGAGGGCTGGAGTTTGGGGCAGCCTGCACTAGAGCTTATGAGGGCATGAATTCTAATAACATTGGATGCAATCTGTCTGTAAGTCCCATTTTATTTTGTGCATCTGATTGTATTGTCAAATTAACACCAACTAGAACAAGCTGGTGTTATACAATTATTTGTTTGTTGTCAGACAGCATTCTCTAGCTGTCGCCTGAGCTTACTCCTCTTTTATTGATGTTTGATGTTTATTGATGTTTGATCTGAATGAGTTAAATATCCTTCCATTGTTGTTTATTAACAAAGTTTTGCACGTTACTGATATGCATTTACCGTTTTTGAATAAAGGGTAATTTAAAAAAAATAAAATCTGTGATTTGTATCTTTATCATTTTTAAAAGGATAATTTAAAAGCAGCATTTAAATGCACACCCAGGACCACTAAATCACTTTAACTAGATGAAATGCTTCATGTGTAAATAGTGTGTCTTTTTGTTTTGTTAAAAAAAAGTACAGATTTTAATAGAAATTGGCACTTTTATAAATGAATCTTGTTACACGCGATTGCTGTCAATCAGCCCCCAGTCCTGTTACTTCCTGGTTTGCTATGCATAGGATGAGGCAGAGGCATCAGTGATGCCCACCGATTGTCATAGATAAAGAACACAGTGATGAACAGGTAAATCCGAGCTGCAGGGTCTCCTTACTGTAGTTCCAACAGTATAACAAGCAGATAGACAAAAGATGGAGCTCTGCGCATCAAGTAGGTAGTGCACACCCAGGTGCTACTGCAGTTTATTAGAAGACACAATATAAACAAACGTTTCGGGCAACAAGCCCTTCCTCATTAGCACTGAGGAAGGGCTTGTTGCCCGAAACGTTTGTTTATATTGTGTCCGCTAATAAACTGCAGTAGCACCTGGGTGTGCACTACCTACTTGATGCGCAGAACTCCATTTTTTGTCTATCTACTTCCTGGTTTGTTTAGCTCAGTGAAGAGACATGCATTTGCTTAGAGCACCTGCCTTGCAAAGACTTCTCATTGAACTGCATTGGGAAGTCTGAGATTGGACAACCAAAGAATGTCTGGGCGGAGTTAGAAGGGGAGGGTTTTCAAAGGCAGCAGACAAAATAACTGTAGGTTTTACAAGCTGTTTTAGATATAACCCCAATGAAAAAATGCATAATTAAATGCATGCATGTTTTCACTAGGGGTGTATCTACTAAACATGTTTTTCCCTTTGTAATTAATAAGTAGAGTGTCCCTGTAAAATAAATAATGGAAGAGTGTACCATAAAATAATACAAGGAGAGGGTCATCCTGTAAAGAGACTACCGCATAAAAAATAATTAGGGCCATCCCGTTTGGGTTCTAAAGAGTGTGAGTTACCTGAGAAATTGTCTAAACTATTAAATAAGGCCTTAAATAGGTTACACTTTTGTGGTTTTATGTTATGATGTTTTCAAATTAAGTAACACTATGTGCTAATTGTCACATATTGGTACATGTGTTTTTCATGTGTTGTAATAAGCACCTTTTTGCACAATTTGTAATTAATATTGCACATGGGAAGTCATTAAAATAGGGTGCTCCGACTGGTTGAGTTTATATGTTTTGCCAGACTTCATTCTTGTTAAGAAAAGAAAAGCACTGTTGGTTGTTCAGCGCAAACAAAAACAAAAAAAGTAATGTGGGAACAAGTATAGACAGTACAAGAGTACAGAATTGGCACGATATAATCAACATTTTCTACACAGGTACAGCACAGTATATAGACAACGTTATTCTTAATCAATTGCTACCATAGGATTTTTGTGTGATGTCGTTTTCTCACCTCCCTGTCACCTGGTATTATTTTGGGTACTACTAGCCCTCCAATTCTCTTGTGTGACCCCGTTACTCAACATTTTTCAAGTCATGCTGTCCTTTTTTCACTGCACCACTATCTTTGTGTCTTCAGTATTTTGCTTGCTTGATGTCTCGATCTCTGCCCTTTCTAGGGCATGTGCGTCGGACCTTGAAGGATTTTGGAAGATCGTGTCAACACACAACAAAGGTGACTCAACACTGCAGAAAGTGACTTGACGCTGGTAGGCGTTGTGTAAGAGCTTGACAGCCAATTACAAAGTTGATAAAGGACGTGGAGCTTGACTAAACCTTCATCCTTTGTTAACTTTTGTCAGCCTACTGGTTTTATATAAGAAATTCCCCATTTCCTTTTTTTGAACATTTCAAATAGTCATTATTTTGCAAAAATAAAAAACAGGGCAGCCCACACGGACAAAACCATTTAGCAGACAAAAAAACTGACAGAGTAACAATGCATACACCATCCTGTACACCTGCTAAAGTTTTTGCTGGGTATAAAATGATTCATGCAAAAAGCAAGTTTTCTTAACCTTTCAATCCAAAAAAAACAAAAAAAAAATACACCTAATATCCCATCTTTCCCATTGAAGATGTAATCCTCAATATTTCAAAGAACCCAATAAAAGAAAATAAAAAATACAAATGATTGATAACCACAATATTATTCAATTAGTTTTTATTACATATTACCATCTTTCCCCAAAAATAAGACTGGGTCTTATATTAATTTTCGCCCTGAAAAGACGCACTAAGGCTTATTTTCGGGGGATGTCTTATTTCGGGGAAAAATGATAGTAAGCATGTGCTAGAATGCAGGTTTATGTTCGGGATCGGGGGAATTCCCCCAAAAATAGACCAGTACATTAGGGCATGGAATCCCACGAATCTATGTTTGGGGGAAACTTCCCCGAACATAGTTTAGCTTACTCACAAATTGAATCCTGCGAATTTATGTTATAGAACTAGCAACTAGGGCTTATTTTCAGGGTAGGGCTTTTATTACGAGCATCCCCTGACAATAAGCTAGGGTTTCTTTTTGGGTGATGGGAGGAAACAAGGTACAAGAATGATCATACAAGTTCAAAAGTGTATGATTTTTGTATGTAGAAAGGGGCACTCTTACTGTATTATATTTTACAGAAATTATGAATTCCCATGTTTATGGTACAATATACAGAAGAAATTGTACAGCTATAACTGTTAAGGGGGTGTAACAAGCCTGTTAAATCCATATATAGAATGGAACAGAAGACTGCTATCACTAACCCTTGTGGGTTATAATCTCTAATTAAAAACTTGTCTAGTGACTAAAACCTACATGTTGTCTAATGCGGTCTCTAAATCATCAGCTTATAAAATACCTAGGTGACATTGTACCTCAGCTTGTCTCTAGCAAAACCCACTCTTACAGTATCTCCCGACTGAATACGCAAGATAATACCTTGATACAGTAATCCATCCTAAAGTTCAAAATGAACATCCACTATAATTTCTAACTGTGCTGTTGATCAGTGTATTATGACATGCCTATTTCTACCGTCTAGTTCAGTAGTTCTTATCCCCTGTGTCAGGAACCATAATTAAGTCTCCATGTCACTTTATTGGACATCAGTGGGAAAGGGTACAAAATATTATGCATTTTTTCCTGGAGCCATGCTGCCTTCCCACAATTAATAGATATATTTTTGGCACTTTGAAGAGTCTAATAATGGGGTTTCACATAATTACTTTTAATACATAATTTATTACAACTGAAAATCAGGTAACTGAATCATTTTTGTAGTTGCCAAACGGTTTACAAAGGTCTGTAATTTGGGCCCTGTACAAAAATATTAAAGACCAGTGGTCTATCTTAACCTATCAAGTTTAATGTTCTAATTGAAAAAAATGAGTGACTAGTGGAGGGGCAGACAAGCTACTGCACTTCAGATGTTGTAGACTACATAATTCTCTTACAGTCATAATGCTTATAAGGGCATCAGGGCAAATGTAGTTCAAAACATCTGGAATGCCAAAGGTTGTCTGGACTAGTGGACACTTATAGGCATATGTTCTACAGTCACACAGGAGCAAATCTTCAGCCCACTTGACATCACTTGGACTTGGTAAACAATTGTGTATATATGTTTCAGTAGCATACATAGGGTTACTACATAGGGTTATTAAGTCACAGTGGGTCTCAGGTAGGATGGAAGTTTTATTCCCATAATGCCTTGAGCCCAATCCCAAAAAGCATTGTGAATGAAGCCCACTTAACTAACAAAATGCCAAATGAATAAATTATTTTGAGGGGCTGGCAGAGGACATGAAGTCAAGTTCCAAGATATCCCAGCATGGGCATACCAAGATTTGTCCCCTGCAGCAACTACTTACTGACACCTCAAAAACACATTTATTTAAATAAACATGAAGATTCCCCTAAATTATTGTAACTAAGCAAGGTAATACTTAGACTTGTTCCTATTTATTCTCTCTTAGGATCTCAGTGCCGAACACATTTGTAGTCCCTCTACTGAGACCTACAGGGTTATTTACTAAAATGAGAATTCAAAATTAATTTCAAATGCCAGAGAGTCGAACTGACAATATACCTGACTTTTTTCCACTTTGGTTATTTTAACCTTACATTTGAAATTCACTTTAAATTCTCACTTTAGTGAATAACTCTGTATCTCTGGTCTACGTTGAACATGAATGGACTGTGGTCACTATTTATACAGGACGTGACAACATCTGAGAGGAATGGGTTCAGTCTCTTAGAAGCTATCTTGGACCTCAGTCGGCTGATCCATTAACGTAGTAAGAGCTTTACCTAAATTGATGGATTGCCACTTGCTGACTTTGTTGAATAATTTTGCTATGGAACATTTCAATTTTACAGATTTCTCGGATCACCTATTTGCACAAAGAATTAATGTCTTAGAATTGTTAAATGTTTTATTTGTTGGCTCGTTCTGTTTTTTTTTTTATTCTTTTTTGTTCATACTTTTGGCAAATGTCTACTCACAATGGAAATTAGGGATTCTCCACTTTTAAGTTTGGGTAAGAGAATGTCTATATATTAATGTGGCCCCTTCTTGTGTTTGGAGTGAGTAATATCTTAAAGGGTTACTTCAACCACCATGGCCACATCAGTGGTTTGCTATTTGATATTGCTAATTGCGTGTTGAAGGCTAGTTGCCCCAGTACTTGTGACATTGACTGACCAGAACTGTTCCAGGATGCTTAAGTCAACTCTGTGCATTAAAAAGTGACTGGCGTCAGAGGTAAAGGGGAAGATAGCTTAACTTTCCCACCCTCAATAGCTGTGGATGATCTCTCACATTTCCCCTTGTAACTTAACTAGCTTTCAATAAAAAGAATCATCCCAACCTCCCTCTCCTTCTTTTTCCCTCGCCGGCCTGGAGCACATGCATGCACTCTGCCAGCGAAGCTGGTCAATCACAGTCTTCTCTATGAGAAGCCTGTGATTGGACCATGCAAGTGCCGTATGACGTTGAAAGGGGGCGTGAAAGAACAATGCCTGGAACTTTGCACGGTGCTGGATTAATGTAAGTAATAAACTTTTTCAGATTTTAAGGAGGACAGTAATACCCTAAAAGGCATTTTCAGTGAAAAAAAAAATGCCATAAATATGCTAAGGGTTGGACCCTTTAATTATAGTTGCTGTACTTTTGTTGAGGTTGCCTATTTGTTTATGGTAGACTCATATCTCTATTGCCTTTTTTCTGCTTAAAGCGAATGCAGGATGCATTCACTTCTGATTATGGTTAAAATCAATGATTTGTGAATCTTCCATATCCTATACTTTGTTTAGCGTTCAGATGCAAAAGCACTGGTTTTAATCTGTACACGAATGCATCTGGGCAGGTTCACCCAGCTTGACTGAATTCTGGACGCATTTAGCGTTAGTAAATATGTGAATTGACATTATGGTCGGAATGCGATCTTTTTCACTGCATTTTGTTGATTTGGACAAAATCCAGTTTTTAGTGAATGACTGTGAAAAAATTCAAAATGTACTGTTTTACCATCCTAACACCCAAGATAAATTGCTATTTCAATTTATTATAGATATTGATCTTACTGATGCCTTGTGTGTACAACACCCTGATACTTGTGGTTTATCTTTTTTTCCAATCCACGTTCCTGTTGTTCTTGGACTGATTGATTTATTTTTCTTTTCAACACTGTTTCCCTGATGTCATTAAATCAGGATCAAATTCAATAACATTGTCTGACCATGCAGACATACATGGAGTTTTTGCCTACTAAAATCCTTTACTACTTGGACATGGAATCTTAATACCCCCTGCTACATAAACTCTAATTCTTTTTGCCTCTCTCCAACAAGATTTACATATGTACTTTAAGTAAAATGATACTTCTACTGCTTCAATTCATACATTATGGTACTCAGCAGGTCACAGATTATATGTAACAGAAAGCCACTGGCATAACCAGGGCCAGATTAAGAGCCCAGTGGGCCTGGTGCTGACAATTATGACGGGCCTAATTACAGAATCATATCGACCAAAAACAGTAAAACACTCCCAAGCATCATGTATCTGATGGAGATGGTGCTGGAGAGAAAGAAAACAGCAGCTATGTGAAAACACATACCCTAGGCTAATCTCTCTCTAATTTATGTTTTCATCTTTCAAGTAAATCCATAACCCCTAACAGCAGTGTCCAATCAAGCAGGAAGTCAATGGGCGGTGTAAAAGGGTGTGCCACTGACACAAATCACGTAACCTGCCAAAACGGGCAAACATGCCCAAAAAGAGGATATGTCTGCCCAAAGAATTAGAAGGCCAGCCTGGCATGAATGCATGTCAGGCTGCCTGCCAATCATGCAGCTGGCCAACTAAGGGCATACTATGCAGCACCCTGAGCTTGGCATAAATGCATCTAATGATGCGCTCGCTCAACGCTTTCTAAGGACTGTCCCCTAGCACTCACTGGTCCACTTGTCTCCTTACCTTCTTACTAGCAGGCAGAAGCTCCTGGTATATAGTCTGGGACAGAGAAAAGCTGTATGTAGTGAGTGTAGAAGAAAGGGAACATGCCACAGGGTTAGAGAGACCAAAGTCATCATTACCTTAAAGGATCACTATAGGGTCAGGAACACAAACATGAATTCATGACCCTATAGTGTTAACACCACCATCTAGCCCCCCTGGGCCCCTCATGCCTCCATAAATATAGCAAAATCTTACTGTATTCAAGCCTGAAGCTGTAACTCTGCATGCTGTTAGACTCAGAAAAACAAGCAGTCTGCTGACATCATTAGAGGTGATGGCCTAATCCAATTACAGTGCTTCCCCATAGGATTGGCTGAGTCTGACAAAGAGGCAGATCAGGGGCAGAGCCAGCATGATTCAAACACAGCCCTGGCCAATCAGCATCTCCTCATAGAGATGAATTGAATCAATGAATCTCTATGAGGAAAGTTCAGTGTCTGCATGCAGAAGGAGAAGACACTGAATGTTTGGATGCATTTTAGGCAGCCATGACCCAGGAAGGATCTCTAACAGCCATCTAAGGAGTGGCCAGTGAAGTTATCACTAGGCTGTAATGTAAAGACTGCATTTTCTATGAAAAGACAGTGTTTACAGCAAAAAAGCCTGACGGTAATGATCTACTCACCAGAACAAATTCAATAAGCTGTAGTTCTTCTGGTGACTCTAGTGTCCCTTTAACTATATTCATTGTCAGCCAGTCCACACAAGTTTTGTTCCCATACATCCCTCTTAAGTTTCCATACTTAAGTAAGAGTATGTGAAAAGTAGTTAGGGTTGCCACCTTTCTTGGAAAAACATACCGGCCTTACTAATTTGCATAATTAAATATGTGTGGGTGACATCACATGATATAAATCACAAGGAGTGACATAAGAGAAAATGCTGTAAAATCACCAAAAACTACTTAGTTTGATTCTGCTGTATAGATGGATTCCTCCCAGTGCCCCCATGTCTCCCAGTGCCCTCATGACTCAGTGCCCCCATGTGTCGATTACTCCAGGTCTCAGTGTTCCTATGTATCAGTGTTTCAGTGCCCCATGTCTCCCAGTGTCCCCTAGTGCCCCAGGTCTCCCAGTGATCCTATGTATCAGTGTCTCAATGCCCCATGTCTCCCTGTGTCCCCATGTATCCCAGGGTCCCCATGTCACTAGGAAGACGGGAAGACCTGGGGACACAGGGAGACCTAGGGACACGGAGACACCAGTGACACTGGGAAACTCGGGGACTCTGGCTGGGACGCATGGGGACACTGGGAAAATAGGGGACACTTGAAGACATGGGGACACAGACACCAGGGACACAGACACTAGAGACACTGGCTGGGGACATGGGGACATTGAGACATGGGGGCACTGGGAGACATGGGGACAAGGAGACACCAGGGCCACAGACACTAGGGGCACTAGCTTGGAGACATGGGGACATTGAGACACTTGAGGCACTGGGAGACATGGAGGCACTAGGAGACATGGGGACACTGGGAAAATAGGGGACACTTGAAGACATGGGGACACAGACACCAGGGACACAGACACTAGAGACACTGGCTGGGGACATGGGGACATTGAGACATGGGGGCACTGGGAGACATGGGGACAAGGAGACACCAGGGCCACAGACACTAGGGGCACTAGCTTGGAGACATGGGGACATTGAGACACTTGAGGCACTGGGAGACATGGAGGCACTAGGAGACATGGGGACAGTGAGACATGGGGGCACTGGGAGACATGTGAACAAGGAGACACCAGGGCCACAGACACTAGGGAAACTAGCTTGGAGACATGGGGACATTGAGACACTTGAGGCACTGGGAGACATGGAGGCACTAGGAGACATGGGGACAGTGAGACACTGGCAGACTGGGGGCACTGGGAGACTAGGGGACACTGAGACACCAGGGAGACATGGGGACACTGTGTCCCCATGTGTCTGTGTCATAATGTCTCCCAATGTCCCTTAGAGTCTCAGTGTCTGCCATAATGTCTCCCAGTGTCCCTTAGTGTCTCAGTGTTACACAGTCTCCATTCCACAGACTGCTTATATTGTTAAATGTACAATTCGGTTATTGAAACTCTGTTTAACAGCCTGCAGGCCAGGCGAACGGACTATACGAACTGTTTTAAAGCTTCATTCGTCAGTACGAACAACCGACCACCCAGCTCTAGGCGTATGCCGCCACCTTACCCCATCACCCCGCAAAGTCCCGAATGGCTGACCACCCAGCCCTAGGCATGTGCCGCCACTTAACCCCGTTACTCCGCAAAGAGCCGAATGGTCAGCCACCTTGCGAGCCGAGGGTGCCGCTTATCTACCTGCCCTCAGGCATTGCGGTTTGTGGTTAACCGCAGGTTAAGGGCCCCTCCGGGGTGGGCTCCATTCACACCACGAACGGATGGGACAACCAGACAGGTAGCGGGGGTTCGCATGATCTTACACCCGGCTTACGTTCCATGCATTCACGGTCGAAGTCACGCAGGCCATTGACGGACCCAAAAACATGGCCGCCATCGAGAGCCTAGAAACCTACAGCCAAACAGACTTTCATACAGGGAAATCTCGTCCTCTGTTCGTGGGAACAGAGCGCCGTTCATAGACTCAATACATCTAACGGAGAGCTACCGAATGATATGTAGAAGGAACTATATTCTCTATATAAGGGCTGAGTTATGTATTTTTATGTTGTTTTCTGGTTCATAATAAAGCATGGTCGTTTTGGGCGCTTGGAGATAATTAGGGGCTGTCCCTGGACCTGGGGACCCTCAACTCGCAGCCTCGACTCGTGTTGTAAGGATCCGGGAATATTAACGCTTTCTTTGCTACTGGGATATTCTACACTTTCAGCTCCTGGCGAAGGGAACCACATTCGACTCTCTGACTTCGGGAACCAGGACATCAAAGCGATCAACCCCCCTGCTAGACCGGGGGCAATTGTAACACTCAGTGTCTGCCATAATGTCTCCCAATGTCCCTTAGTGTCTCTGTGTCTGCCATAATGTCTCCCAGTGTCCCTTAGTGTCTCAGTGTCTGCCATAATGTCTCCCAGTGTCCCTTAGTGTCCCAGTGTCTGCCATAATGTCTCCCAGTCCCCCTTAGTGTCTCAGTGTATGTCTCCTTGCAGCCATTCCCCCCATCCCTTACTTCCCTGAGCTGTAGGCTGTCTCTGCAGGGTGGGAGTTGCTGTCTGGACTCTCTGTAGCTGCACCCCTGCAGATCAGTAAGTATAGATAGGCAGGAAGGGATATGCCGGAACTTCCTATCCCTGCCTCTCTCCATACACAGTGACCCCTACTGGCCAGTGCTGGTATTGCAGAGTAATCTCTTGTTTATACTGATAAAAATACCAGCATTTGTATTGCCAGTATAACTGCAATATTGGCACCAGCCAGGCAGCCCCAAATACTGTCTGTGCCAATAAAATAAAAGCCAGATGGAAAAAAAAATGTAAAAAAAAAAAAAAATATATATTATTATTTTTTTTTTTTTTTATAAATCAATGGGCCTATTCCATGGGCCTGGGCCTGGAGCTGCAGCTCCATCAGCCCCTATGTTAATCCGGCCCTGCACAAATTGTGATGTGGCACTCATCAATAGGTCAACACAGATGTGTTAGTCTAGAACTGGACCTTATGTAACCTTATCTCTCATAATTATTACTTTGGGAACAGAAATCCAATCGTCTGCTTACTAAACACAAAGCCATTCTTCCAATGAGATGGCTAATCCTCTAAGTGTGCTCTAATGTATTATTTGTCTCTAGTATCAAAAATGCTTTGCAATACAGACTTTCCCAGGGTTTGCAACCCAGCTCTTATACAAATTTATAGGACGCAGATGTATGATGTCTGTTCTGATACTTTATCTAATACGACAATTTAAAAAATATATATATTATCTTTGTTGTGATGATTGTACCCAGTGGTCTGATCTCTTTATTGTATTCTAACAATACTATTACTCATCCCCTGTGCTGCAGCCTGAGATTTGGGTTCATATCTTTATTTAGATGAATAGCTCAATATTTGAAAGGCCTCTTGAAAATTTTCCAATTCTGTATTTTATCAAGTGTGGAAAAACAACAACATGCTGGTATACAACCTTAGTATATATTTTTTTGTTATATGAAACAATGCTGGAGATTATATGGTGCATAAATGTAAGTACTTTCCAACTGTCTTTTTTTCTTAAAGTAGAAGGCACCATAACTGCTTCATCTCACTGACTGCCCTGGCGCTGTGTTTTCATTCATCATTAAACCGTTTTTAATGTTTTATTAAATGAGAGTCCTCAGCAACCTACCCCCTTTGTGCTGCATGGGCTAATGAGAAAGTACTGAGCAGTAACGGGAGACTGTGATTGGCTAAGAGTGACAGCTGACCACATTGAGCTATCACAGTGCCCATTGTTAGTATGAATTGGTATTGCAACAAGGAAGTGTATAATGTCTGCCTTAGCCATATCTCCAGTGGGGGAAGGGTTATAGGAAGCCAGGAACCCTCATTCAGTGTTAAGCTGCTTGGAAATGATTTAATACTGAATGGAGGGACAGCGCATGGAGACTCAGGCACTATAACTAATTCAATTAGGTGAAATGATTATAGTGCCTACAGTGTCCCTTTGAGTCAGTTCCCTTTGAACCATGGGCATCCTTCTCTACAGGCCCCCGGGAATGTTTACCACTGCCGTAAAACGTTAACTCAACAAACCCTCCTTCACGGCGAGTAGGGGACTTGCTGAAGGCTGGTTGCACATTTCCCCACCCTCTGTTTGTAAGGCTGTGACAAAAATGTCACACAGATAAAGTGACAACTTTAATACCTGAAGCAGTCGTAAGAGATTTTTGGCAACAAAATTTTAGTCATATTTTAAAGCACGTTAAATTTTTTTCCATTCTGGGCATCTCATCTTCCGCCCTCTTATCTGCTAGTTTATTAACGGGGATCTACAGAAGGACATTTGCACAGCCCGTTTGTTTGATTATAGGCATTAGACATTAGTAAATTTGGAGTTAAGATCTGTAAGGGTCAAACCAGAACACAGAAGAATCACTAAATATTGTATTTGCACCCGTCCTTGGCAGACACATGCAGCTTGATCACAGCAGGGACAATTCCTGCCACAAGACTGTACGAGACACCCTGTGTGCCTTATTTACATAATGAGACCGTATTTGCATATGAAACGTATATGTATGATGTTTTATTTTGTGTGGTACAAGTCCAGCACATAATCTCCGATCTGACCCCATCTTGTGGCTTGCAATCTTACAGATCTATTTTCCTTTCAAGCAAGTGTAAAGAAAAAAACAAAAGATTTTAAGAAATAATTATGTATTTAAAAATGGTTTCATCTATCATTCCCTGTTTTTTTGTTTTTTTAATATGAACACGGTTGTACTGGCAGGTTAGGTGACCAAACGTCCCTTTATATAATTAAAATGCATCTTTTCCTCTAAATAATAATCTCTGTTTCTATGGAATTGAGACGCAATGCTCATAAGAGGTTTAATTATTTCATTGGCACACTGCTAGGCTAGCTCTGTACTTGTTTTTTTGTATATCACACAATCTTATCCGTCTGTTGATAATGTTGATAATGTTGATAATGTGATAGAGCTCCTGTACTCAGAACCAGTATCACCTCCAGATCATCATAAAGGGTACTTTCAGGAGGATCCAATATACTTTAGATCCCATTGGAGTCTTCCCGATGAGAAGATGTTAGTCATGCTATCAGTGGATTCTTCAAGTTCTATCGCAGTATTCACAGACTAGAGTATAGTCTTTACCATTGGACAAAGCTTAATGTAGAGGTAAAACAGAACTCCTCTACTGGGCACATGTCACATACATTTATGTTATCCAAATGTGGATTCACCCTCTAGGGGGTGATCTATACAATCCAACGTAATACAATTCAATCACTTCCCGGCGCCAATCTATCTGTGATGATAATTGTTAATGAGATCATTCTCCCTTGCTGTGTCATCTCCAGACAGGGCGCTAGGGAATCCGAGACACAAATCTCCCTTTCCCAACACAGAATCTTTGGGTAGCTTGCCTCCTCCGTTACACACTGTCCTAAATGCGCCTGGGTCAGAGATATCCAGCCCAAGTGAAAGTACTTTAAAGTTACACTAGATTGCAGGCCATCCACGATCCATGCAGTTTCGTGGTTGCTCCTGGTCTCGTTTCCAGAGTCCTCTGGAAGGTAGTGCCCCAACTCCAAGTTATCCCTAGATGTCTCCTCACCTCTCCTCAGTTCTTTCTCCTCGCATCATCCTCTCCAGCGCTCTCTGTGATTGGTGGGCGGGGTAACAAGTGAAACGCAATGTGATAGTCACTAGATCGCAGCACGGTTCCGATCCAGTGAATAGTCCCATACAATCTCCAGGTATCTCCTAGCCAAGCATGAGGTGAGTAAAGAGGTCCTGGCAATCTTCAGAGTTCACTCAGTTCCAGCTGGGGTTAGAATGAGCCCCTGATTGTCCCTTATAGCCCCCAAACATAGTCCTTATGTTGTTTTTAGAGTGTTTTGAAACAGGATTGATAGTCTGTGGTGAGGATGCTGACCTCCAGGCCCCTTCACAAGCCAAGAACACAGGGGCTTCCATCAGGTTAGGTGACCAAATATACCTTAATCCCCTTTATATAATTATAAATGCATTTTTCCTCTAAGCTAAGTTGAGTTGTGATAAAATGCTCATAAGAGGTTTCATGGAACACTTTAGTGTATAACTATTTAGTTTGAACTGTTCCCACCCATTGCATGGGAAAGGTGTTTTTACTCTTTTTTTTTTCCCACATCACGCCAGTTTCGCTGCAGCTGCCCCTATCTGGCTCCCCCTCCATAGCTGAGATAATCAGAATTGATCATCTCAGCCAATGTAATGCTTTCCTATAGGAAAATATTGGGAGGCTAGTGCGCATGCGCAGCAAAACACTGCGCTGTGTCAATCAGCATTTCCATGTCAAGATATATTGAAACAATGCATCTCGATGAGGAATGTTCCATGTCTCCACCTAGAGAATGCAAAGTTCCATTTCTGAGGTGTGAAAAATAAAGTTAATTAAAATTACAGTAAAAACACATGTTAGTTCTCTTCCATCTTAGTTCTCTGTCAATTGGAGAAAAAATTGTTGGTGCTAAGTAGACAGAAAGCATATAAAGCAGCAGAGAAATGAAAAAAAAAAGTATTCTGCTTATTTGCGAGGAGTGTGGTAGCTAAGGCTGGACAAAACTTGGTTATGATGTAACTAGCTAAATGTTTGATATAAAATTTAAAAGATAATTGAACATCACGTGAAAAAACAAACAAGTTTATTTTTCAAGTCGCATTTAATAGTGTAGTCTTTCTAAGCAGTAAGTTCCATATCGTTACAGTTCTTGCTGCAAATAATGTTTTTTATTCATTGGGTGATCGTGTGTGTTTTGTACACTCCTGCTAACAAACAGGTCACCGGAGAGGCTTTTTATGTATATAGTCTTACAACTGCCTCCAAACAGCTAGACTAGAACTATACATTATAGAATGCAGCGTTATTTTTGTAAGGGTGGTGGGATAAGGCAGATAAGCATTGCTCACTTGGCAACACCAATATTTAGTTATTCCCCTGGGAAGGGTAATGTACCTATCTCTGAATCACACTGATGTCCATTAGCAGCAGAGATAACTACACAATGCCTATTTAGTGGAAGACAACAATACATAAATTATGGGGCTCATGTACTGCATTCAGCCACAGCACAAACGTAAAATTAGATAACAGGCTTGTAAAAGAAGCTTGTGACCAGTTTTACTGTACAGACACAAAGTGTGAATGTAATATACTCCACTTCTACAAAAGTCTTCACCATTCCTTGGACATTTAAATCTTTTATAGTGTTACAATGTAGAATTAAATAGCTTTTATTGTGATTTTTACCATTTTTATACAACATGCTTAGCATAGGTATGTGCAGAACATTTCATTAGAGCATGCACCTGGCAGTACTTTTTAGAAGGCTGTGTGCGAAAGGTTACTCTGTTTGGTGTAGGTGTGGGGTGGCTGTAAGTGTTGTATATGTTTGTCTGTTATATGTGTGGATGTGTGTGAGTAGCTACATGAGAGTGAAATGTTTGGGTAGATTTTAGTGATGTGTGTGGCAGCTGTGAGTGGTATGTGTGGGTACCTATGAGTGAATAGCATTGCTGTGTGTGTGTAACTGTGAGGGCCGTGTAGATAAATGAGTGTGCTGTGAGTCATTGGGAAGCTGGGATGGTTGTGATAAGAATAGGGACAGAAAGTAGTAGGGTAGTTAGGTGCTGTAGCAAGAAGGATAGGGGATGAAGTGCAGGGATAAGGTTTAGGAGCTAGGCGTTGTAGCAAGGGTGATAGGGTCAGCAGTGGAGGGGGATGGTGGGGGTCTTTAACTAAAATTTGAAAAACCTAAATAAACTAAAGTTTATCCCCGCTCCCTTACCTCTTACCTAATCCCTGGTGGTCCTGTGGGAGATGCAGTGGATCTGCCATTGGCAGTATTATAGGCATGCTTTGTATCAGCCTGGTCTCCATGGTATTGTCATTTGATTGGACCTTGCAGCCGTGACATCATATGGGGAGTAGAGCACAGCACAGGGAGCTTCACCTGGCGCTGAATTTTAACTCATTTTATTGCTTAATTTTACATGTTTTATATTAGGACGGGGGCCTAATTAAAGATGCACAACAGGGCATTCCAAATCAAAAAGCCCTTTGTAATAAAAAGAATTGGAGTAACCCGTTAATTTAATGTTTAATTTGGGAGCCAGCTCTGCATTAAAGTAGATCTAACAATTGTAGATCCCAGTATCTTTTAAATAAACCACTGTAAAATTATTGTTTTGTTTTTTTTATTCATTAAATATACACCTTAAAATGTGAAATGTTTCTGACTGCCTATATGCAAAGATTTGCAAATACAGATAACGGCTCTGAGATGAAAAGCTATGTTTTTTTTTATAACAATTTGTAAACCCCCTCTGCCAAGTTAACTTCATCACTGTATAATTAGCAATGTACTGTAATTCTCAAATGTAATAGTCATTACAGGCATGTATAAACAAACAGAATCTCTGTGCATATAAACTAAGCAGCTGCAGCTGGTCTGTTATAGATTGCATCCTTTAGCACGTCTATACTATGAGTAAGTTGTCTGTGAGTTTCAATGTTAAATGCTACTCAAGTGTGACGCTTGTAAATTAACCCTTGGCAGTTAGGAAGGGGATCCTGTGTATGAAAGGGTGCTTTTAACATACACTGCTCAAAAAAATAAAGGGAACACAAAAATAACACATCCTAGATCTGAATGAATTAAATATTCATCTGAAATACTCTGTTCTTTACAAAGTTGAGTGTGCTGACAACAAAATCACAAAAAAATAAAAAAAAATGGAATTCAAATTTTTCAACCCAGGGAGGTCTGGGTTTGGAGTCACACTCAAAATTAAAGTGGAAAAACACACTACAGGCTGATCCAACTTTGATGTAATGTCCTTAAAACAAGTCAAAATGAGGCTCAGTAGTGTGTGTGGCCTCCACGTGCCTGTATGACCTCCCTACAACCTGGACTAAAGCATCTGCCAACTCCTGGACAGTCTGTGGTGTAACGTGATGTTGGTGGATGGAACGAGACATGAGGTCTAGCATTGTCTTGCATTAGGAGGAACCCAGGGCCAACCGCACCAGCATATGGTGTCACAAGGGGTCTGAGGATCTCATATTGGTACCTAATGGCAGTCAGGCTACCTCTGGCAAGCACATGGAGGGCTGTGTGGCTCAAAGAAATGCCACCCCACACCATTACTGACCCACTGCCAAACCGGTCATGCTGGAGGATGTTGCAGGCAGCAGAACGTTCTCCAACGTGTCTACAGACTCTGTCACGTCTGTTACATGTGCTCAGTGTGAACCTGCTTTCACCTGCTTTCATCTGTGAAGAGCACAGGGCGCCAGTGGCGAATTTGCCAATCTTGGTGTTCTCTGGTAAATGCCAAACGTCCTGCACGGTGTTGGGCTGTAAGCACAAACCCCACCTGTGGACGTCGGGCCCTCATACCGCCCTCATGGAGTCTGTTTCTGTTTGAGCAGACACATGCACATTTGTGGCCTGCTGGAGGTCATTTTGCAGGGCTCTGGCAATGCTCCTCCTGTTCCTCCTTGCACAAAGGCGGAGGTAGCGGTCCTGCTGCTGGGTTGTTGCCCTCCTACGGCCTCCTCCACATCTCCTCATGTACTGGCCTGTCTCCTGGTAGCGCCTCCATGCTCTGGACACTACACTGACAGACACAGCAAACCTTCTTGCCACAGCTCGAATTGATTTGCCATCCTGGATGAGCTGCACTACCTGAGCCACTTGTGTTGGTTGTAGACTCCGTCTCATGCTACCACTAGAGTGAAAGCACCGCCAGCATTCAAAAGTGACCAAAACATCAGCCAGGAAGCATAGGAAATGAGAAGTGGTCTGTGGTCACCACCTGCAGAACCACTCCTTTATTGGGGGTGTCTTGCCTATAATTTCCACCTGTTGTCTATCCCATTTGCACAACAGCATGTGAAATTGATTGTCACTCAGTGTTGCTTTCACAGAAGTGTGATTGACTTGGAGTTACATTGTGTTGTTTAAGTGTTATCTTTATTTTTTTGAGCAGTGTATTAATATATGGAATTTTTATTGGTAGAAAGAAATGGGCACTTTGTATGAAAAGGGTATGAATAAGATAATAGCTTAACCACAATATCAAATGATTTTCCTGTGACTCTAGAACTGCTTGATTTGAGACTAAATACAGCAAAAATAAACATTTTTTAAAAAAGGTTTTGTGATCTTCCAACTGCTTACTTGTTTGTCCTGAAATTTCAAATTTTCTGGATTATTTACTAAAATGATAATTATTTCAAATTTAAAGGGACACTACAGGTATCTAGACCTCTTCATCTCAATGAAGTGTTAAGGGCGCCATCTTCCACTCCCTCCTCCTCCTGTTCTAACCCTGCAGCTGAAAGCATTGCCGTTCACCCAGACAGCCACAAGAGGCGCTTTTGATCAAAAAACTCCATGGGAAAGCATTGGATTGACTGAGATCACTGATCTCGATGATCTCAGCCAAGGACGTGGGAACAGCCGTGGAGATTGGAGAAAACTACTCGTTTGCCTGGCTCCATAGGGTTCTTGGGTCCCCCTCACCCTCTGGGTCCCACTCCCGTCGGGCTCTAGAGTGAGGAAAGGGTTAAATTCCTACCTTTTTCCAGTGCTGGACTCCCTCGGCGCTCGGAAATCTCCTCCTTCTTCTGCCGCCATCGGCTGAATGCGGATGCACGGCAAGAGCCGCACGCGCATTCAGCCAGTCCATAGGAAAGCATTCTCAAGTCTTTCCTATGGACGCTGGCGTCTTCTCACTGTGAAAATCACAGTGAGAAGCGCGGAAGCGCCTCTAGCGGCTGTCAATGAGACAGCCAGTAGAGGCTGGATTAACCCTAAAGTAAACATAGCAGTTTCTCTTTACAGCAGGCAGGGTTAATCCTAGCTGGACCTGGCACCCAGACCACTTCATTAAGCTGAAGTGGTCTGAGTGCCTATAGTGGTCCTTTAAGCACAGTCACTAAAAACATATGAAGACATAGTTCTGTACTTCCTGATTGGAAGAGATTTGTTTTTGTTTTATTTTATTTTTTTGGATGTTACTTTTGTCACCTTTGCGCTTTCAATGTAATTTTCTGTGCATATACAGTTTTGCAGTGTTATTTGTACATGCAGTTTATTGGTATTTAGGGTACATGCCGTTAGCATATATAATTTTTTTTTTTTCTATTTTAGACATCAAATGCTTGCTCTGCCATCCTCCTTTCTTTTTTCTATCCTATCGCACACAGCATACTTTGACCAAACTGTTATGATATTCATTCCTATTTAGAGGTCTAACACCACATCCCATCTGCTATCAACAAAGCTTCATTTTAGACAAGCAGTATCCCACTGACCCACCCTACTCTCTGCCTATTTTTTAGCATGCCTCTCCGTGTGTTTAACATCTTCCCCGGTTACCACATTGATCATTTCACATCTTGCAAATGCTCTTTAAGGCTCATGGTCATCACCTTCAAATCGCCCTCCCTGCTCCGTATTCTGTCCACCCCTTATCATGACCTTGAGATTGTAAGCTCATTGGTTATCTAGCATATTACTTTGTGTCAATGTCCTGTAAATGCCAGATCTCCGATCACCGAGGATCATCCGGTTGATTCAGGGTTTCATTAAATCAGATAACCATCACCCCATAAAATATTTTTCTTTAGGATCAGGATGATATTAAAGGGGGTCATTAAGCTCTAGAAGAAACTTTGTGCAGCTTATTCAAAATTATAGAAAATGAAGCAAAATATTCGATTCATTATTCCATTAAAAAAAAGCATTGGCCTGGCTATCTATCAAGTTAATGTGATTCGATCATTTCTTTAATGATACTCACTAACAAAAATAAATGTATTATTGAGAGCATTATTAATTCCAATGGAGCACTGTTGTTCATATTTTTTTACAATGTAACCATTTAATGACAAGATTGGATATTTTATTATGTACTTTATTGCTAATCACAGTTTAAATAATTGCCAATGACTTTGGGGTTTGTTCTCTAAACAGCAGCTTGTAGTCAATTAAAAACAGTTGATCTGGAAAAATTCTCAAACTCAGCTATAGCAGTTATGAAATTTGGGTTTCAATTTATATACATTTGGCATTTAGCGAATAACCCCCTTTCTTAAAGAAACACTCCAGGCACCATAAACACTACAGGGAGCTGTTGCGGTTCTGGTGACACGAGTGCCTTGGCTGGCTGAGAGTATTAAAAATGGTTTGACAAATTTCTTTAGGAGGGCACTCAAAGCAACTAAACCACTATGGTGGGCTGTATTGGTTTTGGTGCTTAGTTCCTTTATGGTAGGAAGTTAATTTAATATTTTCGATGTTAGGGTTTGGTCATGCATTGTGATCCAGCAAGCAAGCATTGGGTTAAACTACAAAGAAGAAAAAAAAAACAGATCTAAATAGAATTAATAAAAATAAAAAAAATAAACACCCACTCTAAATCCTGGCATCGGTCCTTTTGCCCTGGACAGATTGTAATTCAAAGAAAAACATTCTTCAAAAACACCGCGGCCAGGAAATCAGTGCCAGGACGTAATTACCTTTAGCAAAGGCTGCTTTTGTTTTAATTAAGGCCACAAACAAGCCTCCAGCAGATGGCAGATTGTAGGTGTTTTCAGAAGGAATTATGTTTACATTTAACGCTCAACTTGCTGGGCTAGGATAGGTTTTGAGGCGGAAAATATTGATTTTGCAGATTGGCAATCATCCCCTACAGATATGATGTTGGAGAGATGCATTGCATTAGTCTGCAATGTGCAAAATCCATAAATAAGCAGGGCTGCTGGCAGAACAAGGAAGGTGCTTAGGAAATGCCAGGAAATCAAGCTTTTACTAAACACTGTGGAGTTTATACATTCAAGTGAGAAAGTTATAACAAGCTACAACATCGAAATCTAAAATCTTTTTCCAGTGGCCAAAGGCAACACATTTTGTCAGGCCAATGCTTTCATACAAGAGTAATAACCAGCATTAAGTGGCTAGCTACATAATAAAAGCATCTATGAATAAAATATCTGATGTACAGGTGGTCCTCGTTTTGCTTTACCTACCTGCTTTACGACGGCTCGCACTTACAACAATCTCTCTCGCAGGGTGGCAAGTGCGAGTCGTTGTGGGAATTAGAGGGATTCTC
Organism: Pelobates cultripes; assembly: GCA_933207985.1. Lineage (NCBI taxonomy): Eukaryota > Metazoa > Chordata > Amphibia > Anura > Pelobatidae > Pelobates > Pelobates cultripes. The sequence continues at coordinate 44,544,029 of OW240916.1, forward strand.
TGCTCTTGTGTGTTCATCTATGTTCGGGGATATGTCCCTGAACACAGACATGCGCACCAGAGCAGGAAATCCCTTAAATCTATGTTCAGTGAAATTTCCCCGAACTTTGATTAGAAGGATTCCCTGCTCTGTTGTGTTCATCTATGTTCAGGGACATTTCCCCGAACATAGAAGAACGCAGCAGAGCAGGGAATCCATTAACTACTCACTCACAGACCAATTCGTTCTACGACAGGGTCATAGAAACGGAACCCGGTCGGTAAGGGACGAGTTTCTGTATATCCGTTTTTGTGATGTTAAAAAAGTAGTCCCTAGTTCTACCTCTATTTTTCCCCAGTCTAACAGCTTGGTATACATTGGACATGGATAGAGTGCCAATTATATTGTTTGCTAACTGACCTTTAAAATCTACATACAAGTTTATAACTATACCTTGGGAACAGGCTAATGCACTACTTGTTTTGTCCTGTAGGAAGTGTGGCAGTTTAACATATCTCCCAAATGTCTATCTAGGAGGGTCCCTATTGTAGACCCGAATACCTCTGACCCTCAACCCTAATGTCTTTCTTTTCTAGGCGCTCCATTTTTGTTGTTTATTTAAGTGTATATCATTGCTTCACTGTAAATTGTTCTGTGTAAAAAAGAGACTTTGGTTTATTCTTAATTACATTTCCAATCACATAAAAAATGATGAGTAGTAGTAGTGGCATAACGTCATCTAATTGTTCTTTAAAAGCTTTTCCTATGTCACGTCCCCTTCAGCCTGCGCCTGTAGATTGCTCATTCCAGTGTGTAGTTACTTTATCCAGACACTAGGGGCACCTATGACAGTATATTAGAGGTGGATATGCATAAGCAGTGCAATTTATAAGTAGGAAGAAACATTTCAGTGAGAGCCAGTATAAGCAGCTAACCAAACCACATCATGTCATAAAATCTATAATAAGTGAGTGTAAAAAAGTAAATCTAAATCTAATTTGTATAACAGTTAATGATACAGTGAATAAATCTATAGTGATCCTTACATGAGAAATTACATTAACATTTGCGCTGAAAACCTCCTTTTATCTTTGTATCTTTGTGTCCGCGACTGATAAATAAGAATAGTATGGGCAAAGAGCCATCTTCAAATGTCACTAAGATGGCAAGGATGCCAAACTTCTAACTCCCGTCACTGGGAATGAACGACTTAAATCAGGATGACGGTGTCGGTGACACAGTGAGAGACACTGGGGATGTGCAATGACAAAAATAGCATGAACTGTCAGCCAAAGAAGCCCTATTACATGGCTTGAAAGGACCTACGTTGGCTTTGAACAGTCCAAGCACGTTTAATTTCAGGTCTCTGCCATTTATGTACAGTTGCCATTTTGTCACACCAAATGATCAAAATGTAGATCGCCAGCTGATAAAGCTGGCAAAGCATCATGGGAGTTATGGTTCAAACAGCAGAGGGCTACCTTTAGTCTGTTCATATGTAACACCTTATATAATACATGAAAAACGAAAGCATGCTTTTATTTTTTCCTTTTTAAGCATGATGTACAAGAGACTGAGTCTGGCTGGCATGAATTTGTCACTATCTGTCATTTTTACAATGCAGCAGACGTCTCTTCTCGTATGAAAACAAATCTCTGATTCTTTTCCAAAGAAGCAAAACAATAAGAAAATTTTTGCCTTTTTAGTTTGTTTATATTGCTCCATAAAAGGATGTTTTGTATTTTTTATAAACATCATCTTATAGGGGAGACTTGGGATGAATCTCAATTTATTCTTCTTGCTTAAACATGAAATAAACAAATATAATACCAAAACCATCTGGTGATGGTCTAGCCATCCATTGAGCCAGTCCTGATATACAGTTCTTTGTCTTGATCCAGCCGTGTGTCCCCCGTACCAGTGTTTATAGTGCTGTGCATAGCAAGAGTTTTCAAGCAGCCTCCACCACTCTAGATTAACATGTCACTGCCTTTCACAGAAGGTCAATTAAAGGAACACTATAGTATCACAAATTACAAACATTTATTCCTGACACTACAGGTCTAAATAGCTGTTTAGGTGGCCGGTCTTCACTTACCCCTGATAAAAAGGTATTTTACTCACATTTTTCCAGCGATGCGCAGGTCTCCTTGTGCTGGCCTTGCCAGTGCTTCCTTCCCTTGGCTGAGATCATCAAACTTGATTATCAAACATTCCCTTTTGAAATATGCACATTGTCCTTGCCTCCTGTCCTATGTTTCCTAGTGTCTTGTCCTTCCTCATTTGGGGTATCTTATTTTCAAGTTCTGCTTGAACTAAAGTTACAAATTTGAGTAAAAGTTCTAATGGAACATGGGAGCTCTCCAGAAGCTAAAGACATAAAATTCCGCTGGTGAGTCATCCCTAAATAAAGTTGAATGTTGATTCTGAGAATTACCAAATCTTGGGTGTATATTGTCAAACTTGATCCATAACGAATAAGCATCACCTGTTGGAGGGCCCATTTGGTAAGTGGTATGGCCATTGGGTTTAGAAATTAACATGTAGTTGCTCCTAAATTAATATTTGGTTAAGGTGTTGAGACTAAGCAAAATGGGCAGAAGCATAAATTCAAAGTCAACTAAATGTAATTCTCCATATTGGCATTGATGGCAAAAAATACAATTTGACAAGAAACGTCTCAATATTGGAGAAGGCCAGTTGCTCAAAACAGATCTGTCACATTTCTCATTACCTTTAATAGCGTAGACAATGTTCAGTACAGTTCTTTGGAATTATAGATAAATGTCATTTAATTACAAAATGCTGTTCTCTAAGCTTAACTTAATGCCTTCCATATTCCACCAAACTCATGGAAGCGCATATATCTCTTTTGTTTGAATCCCAGACACTGCACTGCTAAATTATGCCAAAATGTAACTTTATTTCTACGATATTGATATTGGCTTTTGATTGGAAAGTAGGTAGGTGTGTCTGGCATTTGTATGCTTATGCACATGTGATTAGGCATGTGCATGGGGAGAATTTTCGGTTCTGCATTTCGAAATTCGGAACTTCGAAAATTCGGCACCTCGGCACTTCGGTACTTCGACACTACAGAACTTCAGCAACTTCAGCACTTCGGAACTTCGACACTTCAGAAATTCGGTAATTTCGGAACTTCAGGACTTCGAAAATTCGGCAATTCATCTATTTGGACATTCGGAAGTACCCGAATGTCCAATTTGCCTGAAAACTAATTGCACATGTCTACATGTGATTAAGATGTCCATCTGTTGCTGATCACACAAGAAGAAACTGATAAAATCAACTGTCACTCAACTTACACTAAGTGAAATCTTGGATAAAAGGGATGCTCGTCTCTTTAAAGAAATTTTACATTTATTTGGCACCGGGGCAACTAGTGCTACATAAATTGTTCTCGTTTCCACTTTAACTTTAATATAACTTCACAATACATTTTTTTTTTTATTCAAAGTTAAAAACACAATGTGTATGAAGTTTTTAATCAAACAAATTATTTAATATTCCTAATCATGACCGATCCGATTTAATTCACCTTAAATATAAAGATCAGGCAATCAGAAAATCTATGCCTGTAGTTCCTTACACAACTAAAACTGATGATAATAATCCGTTTAACTTGCAATTACCATAAGTGTTGCTAAATTGCCGGTGAGCACCTGGACTCACTGCTGGTTAAGGTGAACCCCCTATGAAGACTGTACAAATGGAACAAATAAGACATTTACCTCTCGTAAATACATACACAAGTATGTTAAATGTAAAAGATTTGCCACAAAGGATAAATTCAGTGTAATAGGTCATTTTATTTTCACCCACTGATTCTCAAGCCAACGCCTAACTGAACTATACATTGATGTATTTTGGAACACATTTACCCACCATGCCACATTCTTCTTAATCAGGCATTCTTCAGCCTTTTTTAAAGCTGCCCTTTTCCCCTCTTCCATGAAAAAATATTTTTTTTCTTAAGTATAGAATCTTCACTAAACATTCCATCCTTGTCAAGAAATATACAGGGTCAAAGTAGTCCATACTTTGTCTCAGTATATTTCCTACTTCTGACATATTAAGAGTCCATTGGGCTTGGTGCTGGCAATTATGATGGGCCTAATTAGAGAATCTTATCGACAGAAAATACTAAAACAGTTATACCTCCCAATCGTCATGTATATGGTGTAGGTGGTGCTGGAGGGAAACTCACAAGATATAGCTATAAGGAAACACATACCCTGTGCTAATCTCTCGCTTTCATCTCTCAGGTAAATTCATATCCCCTAAAAGCAGTGTCTGGTGAAGCAGGATTTCGATGGGTGGGGTAAAAGGATGGGCCACTGACGCAAATCATGTATCCAGAAACTCCCAAAGGGACAAACATGCCCAAAGAGGGTGCCCGAAGAATTAGATGGTCAGCCTGGTGTTAATGCTTGTCAGACTGCTTGCCAATCATGCAGGCTGGACAACAAAGGGCATACCATGTAGACAGCACCCTGAGCTTGACATAAAAAGGGTCTAATGATGCGTTCGCTCCATGCTTTCTAACGACTGTGCACTAGCACTAGCACTCACTGGTCCACTCATATCCTAAAATTCTTACTAGCTGGCAGAAGCTCCTGTTATACAGTCTAGGGGAGAGAAAAGGTATAACTAGTGATTGTAGAAGAAAGAGAACATGCCACAGTGTTAGAGAGCCTGAAGCAGCAAGAGCATTAGCATAGTGCACAAAGTCAGCTTTACCTTAACTAATATCAGTCAGTCTACACAAGTTCTGTTCCCTACATCCCTCTCAAGTTTCCATTTTTTTTTTTTTTTTTTTTTTAACCATGGACCTGTTCCATGAGCCTGGGCTTGGAACTACAGCTCCATCACTCCCTATGTTAATCCTGCCCTGACACTGGGAGGAGCTACCGCTGACAGCTGCAGGAAATTGTCTCTGTCTATAGATAATTCTGCGCTCAGATGTGCGAGAGCACAGCAGTGACATCAGCTCCTGGCGGTGAAGAGGACCCGCTTTCCCCCCTGCCACTGAACCAGTAGTGGCGTTGTCATGCTTTAATATCTTGAAAGGCGCATGCATAGAATATTTGTCTCCTTATTTGGTATTTTATTTTAAATCAACTGTCCACTTTTACAGAAACTAGGACCTAAATGTTATTTGTTTAATTTTACTAAGAATACAAATGCTCTATAACTTATTTAACTTACTGCACTGCCTAGCCACATGTCCCCTTGCACAGGTATATAAAGGTTTCGGTTTTTGTGCCCCAAACAATGTCAAGGATAGAAATTGTAACTAACAGACTTGTGCTAGTGCAATAAACCCAATGTTATGTTTGTAGAAAATCGTCAAATTCTGTTATAAAACAAAAATAAGCAACTACATTACAATATTAAAATTAAGTTGTTATCGTGCCAGCCGGTCCAATGGCGCCTCTCCATTGCTGATCATCTCTCTCCCTGTCCACATCCAGTTTCAGAAAATCAGCTTAGGGAAGCCATAGACTATTGCTATATCTACTGGTTTATGAATTGTGAGCAACTGATTGGTTTAAAGTGTCAGCAGACTGCTCTAAGACAATCAGCAGCACTCCTGCCTGTATTCTCTCAAACTGATTTTCTAAAACTGGATGTGGACAGTGACAGCGAGGAATGGTGTAGGAGAGCCAGCTTTGGGCTTAGACCGGTTGTGAACAATTTAACCTCTAATGGTGAAGAAGTGCCAGGGACCTCCTGGCACCATAACAACTTAATTTTGATGAAGTTGTTATGGTGCCCAAACAGTTCCTTTAAATGTAATCTCCAAATGTATGTATGCGTTCAAAGCCTACGTTAATAATAAAGCAAAACATGCTCCATAAGATCAAAGAATATGTTGGCTTCTTAGAATGCAATTTTGTTTCTCACGCACCTAGAGAAGATTCTCGGAGCTGACTGACCTTTGTTTTCACTAAACTTTTTGCAAACGTTTATATACATCATTAATACAAGTGTGTGAAATTATTTAGCGTATTTAGAAAGAAAAATTACAGTAAGCAAATACAAATCAAGTGCAAATTAACTTGTTTATACCCAAGTTAACCAGTTAAGAAGAAAATGCCCATAACAAGTAAATGGCTCTTAAACATCATGACAAATTTAAAGGAACCCTGTAGCGTTAGGCATACATACCTGCATACCGCAACATCGTCCTTGGATTGTGTAATTCTGGAGGTGTGCCTTTAGTTTGACGGGCCAATACAGTGCTCCTCATAGAGAACATGTGCAGCGCTCACCAGGATGCACCTAAGATTCCTCCATAGAGAATCGCTGCATTTAATGATACTCAATGGCTGACCCTGGTGGAGCATGCACCTGTGATGTCATGGTATGTTACAGTAAGAGAGCAGGAAAGTAAGATTCCTGGCTCTCAGAGAGGGCTTGTTAGAGTAGGGCCTTCTTCAGTATTTGTCAAGATTATTAATTTCTGGCAATTACTTGTTATTATATGTCCCCCATTGTATAATAACCCCGCAAAGATGCTGGCTTTATAAAAATACTAATATTTAAAAGTAATATCTAAAAATGGTCTTTCTCTGTCTCATTCTCATCTCTCTCTATTACTTTCATTAAAGGAAGACTATAGCATTAGGTATCCAAACCTGAAAACCATGTTGCTGTCCCTCATAGGTTCCCCCTCCCCACCTCCGAGCATGATAGGGTTAAAACCCATTTTTACACTTACCTCTTTCCAGCTCTAAGGCTCCCACAGCCCAGGCTATATCTCCTCGAACTGCAATATCACAGCGATGGGGGGACCTAATCCACATGCAAGGCGAATGTCACATGCACATTAAAGCTACCCCATAGAAAAACATTGAATCAATGCTTTCCTACGGGTAATTTGAAAACGTTAGACATCCTCATGCAAAGCGTGAGGATGTCCAACATCATTTCATTGAGTAAGCTGGCTGAAGCTCTCATCCTATCACTGGCTCACTTAGCTTGCCTAAGGCAGGATCCTTAGCCATACCTCCAGCCTACAAGAATGGATTGACACAGAACTGAGGGATGCACCATAACCACTTCAAATAAATAAAGTAAAACTCTAGGTAACCTAACCACTTCAAGCAGATATCCTAAAAAGAAAAAAAGATTTGCATTTATTTTATTTTTTTATTCTGGACATTCAGGGCCATAATAGCTAATATTCAGTGTAAAGACAGCTTATTGAGCCAAAGAGAAATCTGACTGCTTCTTTTGAGTTAAAAATAATTTTTTCGTTACTTTGTGGAACAATTGGAAATCACTTTAAAGGTTCACCTTCTTTTGGATCAACAGCAGAAACACATGCGTTGAAAGCCAAACTTGACTTGAGTCATTTTTCAACCCATTTAACTATGGAACCTTGTAAAACCGGATGTAATTTATGTTTCTGCATCGTGCTGTATCCACCCTCCCTTCGGTGCTAAATGCTGATTAATACTTCAAGCTAATCACAATGCAGGTCTGAATAAACCACTTTCTTCCTTCTCCAACCATGGCAGCAAAGACTGCAGAATTCACGTTAGTAGTGGGATGTCTATCGATATCTTGCTCATATTTAAGTCCAGTTTAAATACTGGGAAAAATCCCAGTCCTGATGGAAAGATTTTGAAGCCAATCTCAGATACCATTAAGAATGGTAATGGTAGGAACAATATTCTCTTAAGAGATGACGGGCTTAATTTATTAGATTCTGCACACAAAAAAAAGTGGATTTATCTAATGGTGGGTGAGGATTATAGTAATACAATTCAGATACCTTAGATTTTTTTAAGTGAATATCCTCTCTTCTGTTCTTTTTCTGTATGTATATTGATTTTAATGCAATGTTATATTATTGGGGTATTTGCATTATTCCTACTTTCTTCTTCAGCTACTAACTTTTGGTTAGACGTATAAGCTTGCTTTCCACTGGAAAGAAATCTATTTAAGTAGGAACACATAGTAGCACCTTTAACATAGTTCGATTACTCCTTCTTGAGTATCTGTTGTCAGGGCCGCCATCAGGTGGTACAAACCTTACACATGCGAGGGGCTTGGATCCTGTTAGGGCTATATTTCTTTCTCTGATAAATATTTTGGCTTCAGGAATTTCAATAAGCACACCATGCCTACAGGCCTGGAGACTTGACTGAGACAACACCAATGTGAGATTCAACTAAATTCTGTGTTTATTGGTAAAACACATCAGGTTATATAAGTATCTTATCATGTCACATTACATTACTTGGCATTAATAAGAAAAAATAAAGGAGTTTTAAAATGTGAAGCTGATGGTTGTGGTTTGGTATGTTCCTTATTTTTAAGTATTAATATTCTATTCTATTCATTTCCATTCTATTCTATTTCCCTATCCTCCAGGTCCGGGTTCCATTTCTCCATTGTCCAGGTCAGGATTCCATTTCCTTATCCTCCAAGTCAGGATTTAATTTCTCTATCCTCCAGATCATTGTTCTGTTTCCATATCCTCCAGGTCTGGATTCCACTTCTCCATTGTCCAAGTCAGAATTCCATTTCCTTATCCTCCAAATCAGGATTCAATTTCTCTTTCCTCCAGATCATTGTTCCATTTCCCTATCTTCCAATGATGGGTTCCACTTCTCCATTTTCAGGTCAGGATTCTATTTCCTTATCCTCCAAGTCAGGATTCTATTTTCCAATACTTCAGGTCTGGGTTCCACGTCTCCATTGTTCAGGTCAGAATTCTATTTCCTTATCCTCCAAGTCAGGATTTTATTTTTCTTTCCTCCAGATCATTGTTCTATTTCCCTATTCTCCAGGTCCGGGTTCCATTTCTCCATTGTCCAGGTCAGGATCCCATTTCCTTATCCTCCAAGTTAGAATTCCATTTCTCCATCCTCCGGGTCAGCTTTCCATTTCCCTATTCTCCAGGTCTGCATTCCTCTTCTCTTTTCTCCAGGTTAGGATTCAGAGTATCACATTGGAGGTCTCTAAGCACACATATTATAGGACCATAAGTGATTTCATCCATAAAACACATAAAATAAAATCCATCCATGATATTTTCATGACTGAAATAGCACAGTTAGAGGACTTACCGGTAATTACTGTGGAAAGAACCAGTTACATAAATAAGGCCCTGGTATGAGCTATTATTGTTGTGAGCTTCCTCTCCACCTCATCCATTACCTGGCCTCCCCCCCTAATAAGTGACTTTAGCTCAAAGCCCTGGCATTATGTCCCTGCCTGTTCTCTAGTAATTACCAGCCTGTCATATCTCTAAGCCTCGAACGCCTTGGCCATATCCACAGAGCACACACTGTGTACCATGCTGTCTGCTCAAAGGTAATTTTTCACAGGGATACTGTGAGTACAACTCACTCTGTATCCTGACCTGCCCTCTGGCCACAGCAGTGGGATCCCAAGAGATTGACAGCTGTAACTGTGACTGACTAAACATGTATTGTCAGATCAAGTTAACCCCACCAATACTAAAGCACAAGGCTCCAGTGCCTTTGCTTACTCCAGATCTCTGCACTAAAGGATAATTAATGCATTACTCATTATTTAGACATCATATATACATTCCTCTAAAGTGTCCCTATTTAGGAAGGACAGTCTCGTTTTGGACTATTTTGGACCCAAATCGCTCTGCCGCTTTTCTTCATCCTAATGCCCCCCTTTTATAGGAACTCTATATTGTGGGTGTGCCTGAGTGTATAAGAGAGCACCTCTGCAATACTACTCACAGTATGTGTCTTTAAATTATTATAAATTAGTTTAGAAATCAGCATTTGTAATCAAGATTCTAAATTCAGGGCTGGTACATGGGTTTTCAGCTACACAGGCAAAGATCCACCACCCCTAAAATGCATCTTTAACACCCCTATTAAATTGCTTACCTCCTTTTGTGTCTTACACCCCCTTTTTTCCTCTTTGTTTGTCTTACTCCACCCTTTTGTGTGTCTCGTACTTCCTCCAGCCCCTTTGTGTGTCTTTTACCCCCAGCAACCGTGTGTTTTTCATTTTCCCATTCCCAACCCCTCTTTGTGTCTCTTTCTATGCAACCAGCCCACATGTGTGTTTTTCCATTACCTAGCTCCTCTGTGTGTCTCTTCCCCCCCAGATCCTTAAGTGTGTCTCTTTCTCCTTTCCTAAGCCTCTCTGTGTGTCCCTTTTTCCCCCGGCCCCTTTGTGTGTTTCATACCTCTTCCCAGCCCCTTTGTTCATCACTTCCCAATAGCCCCTTTGTCTGTTTTTTCCTTTCCCAGCCTTTCTGTGTGTCTTTCTCCCCATAGCCCCTTTTATTATTATTATTATTATTATTATTATTATTATTACTGGTATTTATATAGAGCCAGCATATTCCTTAGCGCTTTACAATATTATCAAAGAGGGAGCTTTAACAATAAATGAGACAATTACAAAAACTTACAGGAACAATAGATTGAAGAGAGCCCTGCTCAAACGAGCTTACAGTCTATAGTAGGTGGGGTGTAAAACACAACAAGACAGGAGATGGCAATCAAACAAGGTGGAAAGCTTGATTGTCGTAGGTAGGCTATTCCAAAGGAAAGCAGCCACCCGCGAGAAGTCCTGTAAGCGTGAGTTGGCCGTATGGGTGTGAGCAGTGGACAGGAGAAGGGCAGAGCGGAGAGACCGAGAATGGGCATACCTACAGATCAGTGAAGAGATATAGGAGGGGCTAGAATTGGTCAGTGCTTTATAGGTGTGGATTAGTATCTTGAATTCACTCTATAGGATATAGGAAGCCAATGTAATGACTGACAGGGGAGAGGTGTGAGAGGAAAATCAGTCTAGCTGCAACATTCATTACAGACTGTAGGGGGGGCAACACAACTTGTGGGAAGACCTATTAGGAGAGAGTTACAATAATCCATGAGAGAGATGACTAGAGCATAGACAAGTTCCTTGGTAGCATCTTGTGTAAGAAAGGGGCGGATGTGGGCTATGTTTTTAAGGTGGAATCTACAGGATTTGGTAACAGACTGGTTGAGAGGCTTAAATGTGAAGCCAGAATCAAGTGTAATGCCAAGACAGCGCACTTGCAAGGATGGACTGATGTGGGTACCACTAACTTGAAGAAAGAGTGAAGGATAAGGATCAGTATTAGGAGGAGGAAAGGCAATGAGTTCAGTTTTAGAGAGATTGAGTTTCAGAAAGCGGGAGGACATCCAGTCAGAGATGGAAGAAAGGCAAGCAGTGACACGTTGCAGGACGGCATGGGAGATGTCTGGGGAGGAGAGGTATATCTGAGTGTCATCAGTGTACACGTGGTATTGGAATCCAAATGAGGTAATAAGTTTGCCAAGAGAGGCAGTATAAAGAGAAAATAGAAGGGGACCAAATACAGAGCCTTGGGGGACTCCAACCGAGACAGGACGAAGGGAGAAGGTAATATTATAAAAGGAGACACTGAATGAGCGTTGGGAGAGATAGGAGGAGAACCAAGAGAGGACAGTGTCACAGAGACCGAGTGATTAAAATGTTTGGAGAAGGAGAACATGGTCAACAGTGTCAAAGGCAGCAGAGAGGTCAAGAAGAATTAGTATGGAGTAGTGCCCTTTGGATTTAGATGATTAGGTCATTAGTGACTTTAATAAGAGCAGTCCCAGTAGAGTGGAGAGGGCGGAAGCCAGACTGAAGAGCATCAAGGAGAGAGTTGGACTTGAGGAAACAAGTCAGACAGGTAAAGACCAGTCTTTCCAGAAGCTTTGAGGAAAAAGGGAGCAGGGATATGGGATGATAGTAAGAAGGGAAGGACAGATCAAGGGATGATTTTTTTAAAATGGGTACTACAGTAGCATGTTTAAGGGCAGCAGGGAGCAGTTGAAGATGTGTGTTAACGAAGGCACAAGACAAGAGGAGAGAGATCTGATAAGGTGTGTCTCTTGCACCAGTACCTTCTCTCTTTCTCTCCCAGCCCTTCTGTATGTCTCCTTCTACCCTTCCCCAGCCCCTTTGTATGTCCCACCCCTGAGCTCCTCTGTGTGCCTCTACCAACCCCCAACACCTCTGTGTCTCTTTTGTCCCTTCTCCAGACCCTCTGTATGTCTCCCCAAGTCCCTCTGTTTGTCTCTTTCTCCTAATTCCCACTGTGTGTCTTCTTCTTCCTCAGCCCCTCTTTGTGTCTCATCTCCCCAGTCCCTCTGTATCTCTTTCCCACACAGCGCTTTTGTAAGTCTCTTATCCCCTCCCCATTACTTTATGGTCTCTTAACCCCTCCTGTGCCTGCTTACCACTGCAAGGCTATGCGATCTGCAGTAGAGCAGATTTGTATCCTCTACCTGGTCTGACAGGAAGCTGTTAAGTGCTCTCAAGCGCTGTGGGAGAAAAAGATAAACAGCGGGACTGGGGGGACGAGACACAAAGAGGGGCTGAGGAAGAAGAAGACACACAGTGGGGACGATGAGAAAGAGACAAACAGAGGGACTTCTGTAGACCTACAGAGGGTCCAGTCCCTCTGTGTATCTCTTTCCCCCACAGCGCTTTTGTGAGTCTCTTATCCCCTCCCCCCATTACTTTATGGTTCCTTAAACCCTCCTGTGCCTGCTTACCGCTGTAAGGCTGCACAATCTGCAGTAGAGCAGGTTTGTATCCTCTACCTGGTCTGACAGGAAGCTGTTCGGTGCTCCCAATGCTGTGTATTCTCCTCCTGCCAGTCACCAGGAACTTGCACAAACTGAGCTGCCATGCCCTAAGGCAGCTGCCTACAGCGCCTTATGGTTGCGCCAGCCCTGTCTAAATTCAATTTTAACTTTAGAGATTGTTACTGTTGCTCCTGGCCACATCCCTTAAATGTAACGTGCCCCTCTTTGTTCATTTGAAATGTTGAGGGTGTGCATGTACAGCTTCTTTTAACAACATGTCCCCCAAATATTCCAGAAAATCTGAGTTAATTGTGTATAGTTGCTGGCTTTTGGCACCAAAATACACATATCCGTCCTATCAGGAAATACCAGCATCAGCTGGGGGTTAAAAATGATTAATGTATGTAATATATCCTTGTGAACACTATACATACAGAATTATTACACTCTCCTACTGGAAGGTTAAGATATTTGGCTGGAAGGTTCCAGTCTGTGGTTTGCATTTTTAATTAGCATCCTGCTTTTAACTGGAGGTTAGGACTTCCTAATGCAACTGCTGCATAGAACTCTTCCTGATGCCCTGCATAATTGTTCTGTACAAGGGTTGGTTCACTTCCAAATGTTGAGTTTAAGTCCTTCAACTTTGTGGCATTACAAATTGCTTTTCTTTCCACGTATAAATACCTCATGAGCTACATTGTGGAAAGTTTGTAATCCCACACACTTGGCTTTCTGGGACTGATCCTACAGGACATAACAATTGCTAGAAACTGTATCTCTTACAGCAAAAATGATTTAATCTATACATCCACTGCAAAGTCTACTAGCTCCATGCATGGATCAAAATGTACAGATCTAAAATATAAACAGACCAAAAATAAAATAAAAATATGTGACTTTAACCAAACCTACCTCCGCTAACACTGGATTTATTTTTAGGAGGGGGTACTGTACCCCAAAAATGTGAAATGAATGCTGGGTTTTCTTTACCAGCATGTCCTACAGTTAAATGTTTTCTGGTCTGGTAACCTGGCGCTTTCTGTCATAAAATCATAAAAAGATCACTGTGAGGAAAACCACACAGATGTATGCCTGCAAAGGCACAGACCACTGCTAGTGTACTATTATTACACCTGATATAAGCATGGCTGAAAGACATATTTGACTATATAATAAAAACCAAAGAAACAAGTTACTTGCGCACATTTAAATAAATGTGCATAGGGATTTGGGATAGTGCGCAAGTAACTTTTCTTTGGTTTTACTATATGTATTGGGGCTGATGTGTATTATAGTCATTGCTGCCCCCCAGGAGTAGTCGGAGTTTGAGCACAGGGCTTAATTTTGTATATTTATATTTGACTATATCTGGGGGGGAAATTCTGTGAATGGGCTATTTATAGTCGATCTTCATTCAGACTGATATGAACAATTAATTAAAGACATATGGCACTGAATACAACTGATGTGAAGAGGATTTTAGTATGTGCAGTAGGTTAGACAAGTATATCGGTACCCGTAGTGAAATGGTTAGAGCTGTTAATTGTAGTTGTCAAGGCCAATTTAAAGTAATTCCTCTTGTTAGGCATATCAGATTAGGAAAATGCTATATTGGTGTGTTGTGTAATTACCAAATTATTCTAACAGTCTGTTAATTGCATTGCATCACCGCAAAAACACATGGTGACAGAGGTACAGTGCCCATTTCAATCACCACAGTAACAGATGAAGCTTGTAGGCCTCACTCCTCTATGGAGATGTGGTTGCTATGGAAACACTGACTCAGTCAGTCCTATTATTAGTTAATAGAGGCAGCATTGTGTTGTAGAATTTGTTTTGAAGTGGAGACTAGAATGCAGGTTTAACAGAACCTTTTACCTCCCTGGAACCTTAAGCCGCATCTAATGCTATCATGGCAAATAATAATGATACAGAAAATAAAATGTGTACTTGATTAGAAATAAATCTAAATAGCCTGTGGTCATAGGTTACAAAACAGAATATTTCTTTGTTAATACGTTTACACTTGACCAAATAAATGTATTGTGGTAAACTGATCTATAATGCTAGCATGTTAACAGTATCACAACCAAAAGTCAGTTTTAAGTGTGAAGTTAAGACAACAAAGGCAGTATTTATATAAATACAAATGGGGAGGGAGCGATGGACAGTGATAGATGATAGTAGGAGAGAGAACAGATAGTGACAGATGATGGATGGAAGGAGAGATTGACAGATTGTGATAGATGATGAATGGAAGGAGAGATTGACAGACAGATAGTAATAGATAATGGATTGAGGGAGAGATTGACAGACACAGTGACAAATGATGGATGGAAAGAGAGATTGACAGGCAGATAGTGGCAGGTGATGGCTGGAAGGAGAGATTGAAAGACAGATAGTGGCAGGTGATGGATTGAGGGAGGTATTGACAGACACATAGTGACAAATGATGGATGAAAAGAGAGATTGACCGACAGATAGTGACAGATGATGGATGGAAGGAGAGATTGACAGATAGATAGTGATAGATGGTGAATGGAAGGAGAGATTGACAGACAGTGATAGATAATGGATAGATGGAGAAATAATTAGACATTGGCAAATGATGGATGAAGGGATCGGTCAACAGATAGTGATAGATCATGAATAGAGAAAAAAAAAACTATAGTGACAGATAATAGAGGGAGAGATGGATAGATAGTGATGATGGATGGAAGGAGAGGTTGGCAGATAGTGACAGATAAAGGGACAGATAGACAGTAACAGAAGATGGACGGAGAGATATATAGACCAATCATGATAGATGATGAAAAGTAAAAAATTAAGGAGAGTTGTATGAAACAAATATGAATAAAAGATGCACCCCATGAACTGCTCAAAGCATTGTAATAGCAGATAGATGTGCTTGCTGCATTTGCTATTGATGAGTGGATTCGCAATGGTCATCTGCCTTCAAGAGCAAGAGAATATAATGACATTGTAGGGGATTAGAAAGCAAATGAGGAGGCCTGCAGCTATAGAGTTGTGCAGATACAAATCATTGAGTACTTACAACAGATCATAGAGACTATTTGGATCACTATATTGTGTATGCTTACAAACGTCTAAATACATTTTCTCCTTTGTGCTACTTCAGTTTAACACCTTAGGTACCAGTGATTTTTATTTTTTTGCGGTCATTGCAATATGGTCCTTTAAAGACCTATTGCAGGCATGGGATGGAGTGCTTATTCAGCATCAGTAACAATATACATGACCGTAGTCATTCTATGAGTGGAACATGATACCTGGAAATTAGGTTGTTGATGATGATGTCACTGGCACTTAAGAGGTTAAGTTTGCAACTTTGTTTTCTATTGTTATTTTGAATTAACTCTTGAAACACTCCAAGCATGGTAACCAGTATAACATCTGCGCAGGGCTGGCATGCTCAGGCACCACACAGTGTAAGTAGTAAAGGATTGTAAAGAATGGTTTGACTTCTGATTTGGGGCGTACTGGGTGCCACTCCCCTTCTCCCTGCTGGTGGGAGTGAGAGACAGAAACAAAGCCAGTATTAGCTCAGACAGAGATCACTGAGCTGTAATGGAGGCTGGGGGTGGTGCCAGGCTAAATGGGCTGACTACTAGCTGGGCAGGGATGCACCAGGGCACTCCATAACCACTACCTCATACACACTGCAACTGTAGTGGTTTTGGTGTTTGTAGCTTTCATTTCTATACATCTCTTAAGTGCCAGTGATAGGCTACATCATCATCATCATCATCAACAACCTCATTTTCAGGTATCATGTTCCAACATGGAATGTTCCACTCATGGCTATGGTCAAATTGGTCATGTATATTGTTGCTGATGCTGAATAAGCACTGCATCCCAGCCTGCAATAGGTCTTTAAAGGACCATGTTGTAATGACCACAAAAAAATAAAAATCACTGGTACCTAAGGGATTAAAGGGGCTCTATAGTCTACATATAAAAGCAAGAAAGACAGGTCCCCTAGCCTTCCTTCTTGCTTTTATATGAACTTCCAGCAAATAAAAATAATTTTCGAGGCTTTTTTATATTAAAAATTTACCTCCGTTCCAGCGCCGAGCTCCCCGCTAGGCCACGCCCACTTTTTTGTAAAAATTACGAAATCACAGGGGCCCAATAGGACGCTTTTCCTTGAGAAGCGTCATCGCGATGTGGTGCGCGATGAAGACACTCAGCGCCTCTACCACGCATGTGCGCAGAATGCGCGTTCGCGAGCTGAGCTGTTTGACTGACAGCTCAGCTCGCTTTCTATACCCACCCCCTCCTCAGCCAAAATGTGTGTTTGCATAGAAACACTATATATAGAGATCTATATAGAGAGATCTCTCTCTATATAGTGTTTCTATGCAAACACACAAGTAGTAAAAATTAAAGACATACACACACTCTCTCTCTCTCCATCCATCCCAATCCATATCCATCCATCCACTCCCATCATCCATATCCATCCACTCCCATCATCCATTCATTTCCATCATCCATCCACTCCCATCATTCAAATCCATCCACTCCCATCATCCATATCCATCATCCAAATCCATCCACTCCCATCATCCATATCCATCCCCATCATCCATATCCATCCCCATCATCCATATTCATCCACTACCATCATCCATCCACTCCCATCATCCATATCCATCCACTCCCATCATCCATTTACTCCCATCATCCAAATCCATCCATTCCCATCATCCATATCCATCCATTCCCATAATCCATATCATCCATGCATTCACATCATCCATATCCATCCTCAAATCCATCCACTACGGTCATCCATCCACTCCCATCATCCAAATCCATCCACTACCATCATCCATATCCATCCCAATCCTCCATCCCCATCATCCATATCCATCCACTCCCATCATCCATCCACTCCCATCATCCATCCACTCCCATCATCCATGTCCACCCCCAACTCCATCCACTCCCATCATCCATATCATCCATCCACTCCCATCATCCAAATCCATCCACTCCCATCACACATATCCATCCCTTTCATCCATATCCATCCACTCCCATCATCCATATCCATCCCCAAATCCATCCACTCCCTTCATACATATCCTCCATCCATTCCCATCATCCATATCCATCCCCAAATCCATCCACTCCCATCATCCATATCATCCATCCACTCCCATCATCCAAATCCATCCACTCCCATCATCCAAATCCATCCACTCCCATCATCCATACCCAAATCCATCCACTCCCATCATCCATATCCATCCACTCCCATCATCCATATCCATCCACTCCCATCATCCATCCTCACCCACTTACCCTTAGTCACCCACCCACACTCACTAAATAAGTTTACTTACAGTTTGAATCCTCCCCTCCTCCTCTTCGGTCTTCAGCCTGTCAGCTCAAGCCACTCCCACGCAGTGCTGACAGCCTCAGCACACAAAGCGCGTTCACAGTGCTTTGTGTGCTGATAGCACGTCTGAAGTATTCACCCATGCGTGAATGCGTCAGACATGAATGAAGCCTTTTTAGGGCTTCTGAACTCGGAAATCCCTCTGGTGGCCATCTGATTGACTGTAACTGGAGGTGTTCCAAGCTTCCAATAACACTGTATTTTCACTGAAAATACAGTGCTTACAAGAAAAAGGCTGCAGGGAGCTGTAGCACTCACCTGAACAACCTCATTAAGCTGAAGTTGTTCAGGTGACTATAGTGTCCCTTTAAACTGAAGTAGCACACAGGAGAAAATGTATTTAGACGTTTGTAAGGATACACAATATAGTGATCCAAATAGTCTCTATGATCTATTGTAAGTACGCAATGATTTTTATCTGCACAACTCTATAGCTGCAGGCCTCCTCATTTGCTTTCTAATCCCCTACAATGTCATTATATTATCCTGCTCTTGAAGGCAGATGACCATTGAGAATCCACTCATCAATAGCAAATGCAGCAAGCACATCTATCTGCTATTACAATGCTTTGAGCGGTTCATGGGGTGCATCTTTTATTCTGATTACCATGGCAAATTATGTTTGTCTCTGCCTGGATTTTAAACCCAGTACATCACAAGTGACCATTCAGATCTTGTTGTGCAATTGGAAGATTTGAAGAAAGAGCATATGTTGAGCAGTATGCGAAATTGCTTGAAGAGATAGGGCCATAGGAATAGAAATGGTCATATTGATTTTACAGAGCAATGAAATGAGTTATAAGTAACAGGGGAAGGGAAATACATGGAATAATCTTTTTCGTTTTCATTATATTTATGCATATATGTATATATATATATATATATATATACACTTTTTTTTATATACTATTTTCTATTTGTTTAAATTTGGTTGCATAGTGTATCACTGTATTTTTACATTTATATCATGTATTGTAAGGACTACTCCAAACACCGCAGAGTGGCACATAACAGTCTTCAGCTAAGAAGTCAAATTGTCCTAAAACGGTTAGACTACTTACAATCGAGGAGGCACAAGGGCACTCGTGGTACCATAATCACTATGTAGTTGTAATGGTGCTTATAGTTCTTCTTAAATGCTGGGGGGTTTTAAGTTCTGTGGTAATGCGTATTTTCAGTTTAGTGATCAGTCCATTAAAGGGAAGCTTTAGTAATAGGAAAACAAACTTTGGGATGCCAAAAATTCTGCACCCAGGTGTCCGTGACCCTGTGATTGGCCCTAGGCCAGAAATTTCTACCACAAAGTTAAACCCATTAAGTATAATCCCTATTTTTACACAACAATGTGAAAACTGGGCACGTTAAAAAAAAAAAAAAAAAATCTGTATAGATAGGAGCAGGGTGATATTATGTTAAAACCCTGTGACAGATCCATGTAAAAGAAAGCATAAATATGGTTTTGTTCTACCTTATACACAAAGGCTGGAATAACAAACAAAGCTAGCGAAGCAACAAGGGATAGCTTAGAATAGTGATGCCCCACAAGGTTTATTGCATGAGACTTTGTGAAGAAGCTACAATGGATCAGCTAAATTCCATTTACATATGTTATTGTCACAGTTACAAGAACTGAAGAACAGGACACAGTACTAATTAACTCTGCAGATCCCAGAATTTGCACTTAGATGAAAACCCAGCATTTTTCACAATTATAATTTATTTTTTTAGCTATTTATTCATATTGGATTTTATAATAATGTTAAGCATCTGGCCAGTGTAACTAGCCCATCACATACCAGAGGTGGACTGTGAGATGTTATCCCTTTCAAGCTAAATAAATACATTACGCACAAAATTAAGCCCTGCGCTCAAACTACCGCTAGTTCTGGACAGCAGCAATGGCTACAGGGTACATCAGCCCAAATTCATAAGCAAAAAAAAAGTTAACTGCGCTCTATCCCAAATCCCTATACACCAGGGGTGCCCAAAAGGTAGAGCCCCAGATGTTGTAGAACTACAACTCCCATGATGCTTTGCATGCCTTTAGGATGCTTTAGGATGAGAAAGCATCATGGAGGTTGTAGTTTTAAAACATCAGGGGATCTACCTTTTGGGTATCCCTCCTATACAGTTTGAAATAGCAATAGGTAAATGTAAACTTTGTAGCTGGAGGGGAACAAGCAGTGTAGCTCGCTACAATAATATATCTGTTTAAAGGGATACTATAGTGCCAGGAATACAAAAACTATTGCTCCCCCCACCTTGTCGCGGTGGTAAATAAAGGGATAAAAACCCTTTATTTACTTACCTGATCCCAGTGCCGATGTCCAACAGCGTTGGGTGGTGGCTCTGCCTCCTCCGACGTCTCTCGACTATCGTCCGAGAGCAGCCAGCATATTAGTCCTCCCCATTGGACAGCATTGAATCAATGCTTTCCTATGGAGAAATAGCTGACGCTGGATGTCCTCATGCAGAGCATGAGGACGTCCAGCGTCAGTTGCTGGGCCAGAAGTCTGGTAGACAGCCACTGGAGGCAGACTTAGTGCTGCAATGTTTTACATTGCAGCACTAAGTGCAATAGGGACACTGCACCCAGACCACTTCAATGAGCTGAAGTAGTCTGGGTGCCTATAGTGTTCCTTTAAATCTAAATGCATATATTAATAATTTGGAGTAGATTTATAATTGAATAGTGTCTTATCAACTAAATAGTGCCCAAGTAATAAGAGTGTAACTATTATCCGTAGAGCCAGATATTTAAAACAGTATATGTTTATTAGCTATTAGCCCTAGATACTTCAATATTTGTAATTTATGTACAAGTATACAGCAGTACAGTGGGGGGTTTTATTTAAAAATAAAAAGTAATTTTGAAATTATTGTCTTTGTGGGGTTTATTTAATTAACCTTTCATTTAAGTGTCCAGGCTTTGTAAATAAACATGTTTGGGGGAAATATGGGCAGGATCATAAAAGGTTGGTCAAGATTAAGAGTCATCGTATAAAAAAAATCTAAATGCAAACAAGGTACAGTTAATCCAAATGTATGTGCAAACACTAAATTATGCAAATTATTAGAAATCAATATGTTTATAAAAGAGATAACTAGGGAAATAAGAAGGGTGGGCCCAAAAGACCTCGCTTTATTCATTTACATCCTTCCTGCAAAATTAAATACTAATATCCATTATTCTGAATGGAAATAAAAATTTGCAGAGCAGCATTGTGGTAGGGTCAGGTAACAATCTTGACAATTAGAGAAATCTCAGTGTATTATTTCTGGTAAAACATTTTATAAATAAATTATTTGCGTAGTCCTGTGCTCCGACACTAGAGTCAATTTTTGCCCCTTCACCCTCTCCTTCCAAGACCTTTCACATGGGGATAGGCTGTCAAACCATTGCTAGTCAAGCCAGCACTATCAGCCTGACTGCACTCCCTGCTGGGTAAACAGTTGGCACTTTAAAAAAGAATAAAAAGGATTAGGGGTGAGATTACCACTAATGTGCATTAATCGCCAGACAGGAAGTTTTCGTTGAGGAAAGATTTGTTCCTTTGCAACGCAGCTCCGTCAGTCGGTTGACTTGTGGTATAGCACAAGATTATAACTACTTACTTGTTAAGTCCCAACACACTACCAATCCTAAATCCCAGTGACACAAGGTGTCGCTTTCTGGGCATGTCCACCCCTGTCACAGACTCACGGACATGAACATATTAATCCTTCATTGGTAATAAAATAATATCTTTTATTTTTGCAAAATTGTGAGTGTTCCACACAAAACAAAGTAAAGTACAAAATGGAGGGAAATTGCACTTTGAATTGCTTGGGCTCCGTGAGTTAGGAATATAATCTTTCTACGCTTTTTATGCACATGTATGTAGTTTTGCAAAATGGAGACTGTCCTTCAAGGTGTGTGTACATACACAAGGCCAACAGGAATTGGGTAATACAAGTGAAATCATAAATGCACTTCTCTGAAATTAACTAAATTAAATGCAGTCTCAACCGTATAAGAGCTTTAGTCATTAAACTGTACTGAAATTAAACCCAGTATAGCAAACAATTTT
The DNA here is from genome assembly GCA_933207985.1 of Pelobates cultripes. Taxonomy (NCBI): domain Eukaryota; kingdom Metazoa; phylum Chordata; class Amphibia; order Anura; family Pelobatidae; genus Pelobates; species Pelobates cultripes. The sequence goes on from OW240916.1 coordinate 44,566,123, forward strand.
AGCTTACTATTTAGCAGTGGTACATTGTTGTATGCCACATTTGAAATAAAACATTGAAAACACTTTGCGAAAAACAAGCTCAAGTGCCCATGTATTACAGTAGCGTCTCAATTAACAATACCGACAAACACTTTTATCCAAACTTAATAGAAAGACGGTAAGTCACATCCCACTCTTTATTTAACCCTTGTGGTACTCTAGTATGTAAGGTAAAAATCGAAAGCATCTCACATCTTGAAAGCAACGGGCAAAAACGCATTTTGCACAAGTCTATTATCAATGTTATTCAAATACTCCCTCATACTTTCTTTTATTTGTGCTAAGTTTTACCCACGTATCTGACATGCTGTGCGCAAGACTTGGTAAATTACTGAGCTAGTATTACAACTTATGTAGGAAGAAATGTCATATTCCTGACCAATAATTAAGGACTGAATTTTGATTACTTACTGAAACACATTTGTATGGATTGCTAGAAAAACATTTTTTTTAAAATAAACCCACCTTTTAAACTCAGCCATGATTTTCTGACACAATATTATACACAATCCTTCTCCAAACACATTTGGAGATTTCTGGGCCAAAATGGAGACTTTTTATAAATAAATCTATATAGGTCAGAATTTCCACTAACCACTAGACATTGGTGAGTGTAAATTTAGCCCTGGCGAGTAGAAATTCACCCCCAGAGGGTATACTATATCTTGCAGTGATAAGTAACTTTTAAGAACTGACTTGTAGCTACAAGCACAAATACATTAAAGGGTCGCTCTAGACCCCTAAACAACTTAAGCTTGCTGAAAAGCTTTATGTGTGAAGAAAATGTCCTCTTTTTTCCATTTTGCAAAAAGTACAGATTTCAATAGATATTTACTCTTTTATAAATTAGCCTGGTTACACCCCTTGGATTTCAAGTAGACAACAGGTAATGTTACTTCCTGGTTTCGTTAGCTCACCTCAAGAGACAGCAGTTGCCCAGGGCACCTGATTTACAAAGACTTTTCACTGAGCTGTATTGGGATTGGGATTGGACAGCCACAGTAAATCTGGGAGGGGGTTAAAAGGGGAGGGCTTGCAAAGGCAGCAGACAAGAGAATTGCAGGTTTTGCAAGCAGATTTTAGATATAACCCCAATTTAAAAAAATACATAATTAAATGCATGCATGTTTTTATTTGGGGAATATCTACTAAACGGTAATTGCTATCTATTTTGTATTTGGGCAGTTGAGTATCCCTTTAAGGAATGGTATTTCAGCCCCACAGAGCCCAAGCTGCTTAATTTGAGTTATTTTTTCCTACTTTCTGTACTTTACTTTGCTATGTGTGTAATGTGTAAAATTAGTAAAAAACATGAAGAAATAAAGAAGGTTTTAATTATCGGATAATGGATTAATGGCAAGGAAAAAGCATATGAAGCTAGGTACAAGTCATGTGAAATCAAGCTTAACTGGGCATATAGCTTCCAGAGAATTCATGGATTATAAAACGGTGCAAAACCCCACACAACTAACCCACAGATCACATTAAAAACTGGTGAGATTTGATTTATTTTCTATTCCACTCTCCGGAGTTCCAGGGTCTGCTACGGTCCATAACCTGCACGTATAATAGTTGTACCCTGCCATATTCACCCTGAGGATAGCTTATAAAACACACTCCAATACTCAAATGCTTTATCTAATTCTATTATGTCAATACTGTATGACTCTACCTGGATTAGAAACATAGGCATTACCGTTTCCATCACACTGAAGGTAGGTAGCTGCTAAACCATCTGAACCACCATGGTCAAGATCCAAAAATAGTTCCCAATTTCAGTGACTCCTCATTGATATGAACAAGCATATGTTATTCATCAGGCCTCCAGGAAACTAGCTACAGTAATGGGTTAATTGTAGTAGCACTGCCATAAGCAAATTATATCCTTACGACAATGGATAGAATTGAATTAATTAAGAATTTTTATTATTATTTTATTATATTTCATATAAAGAATAGGTCATGGAGTTATTTTTTCCCATTTGAATGGGTCATCAAGCAAACGGCGTGGCAATTATAAGTAGACACTGGACAGTGGTAATAGTATTAAAGGAAATAGGTAATTAAAAAATATATTGTTATTTGTGGTTAGATTACTGGGACACCCATTTGAAGGTTTAAAAAAAAAAAAAAGAAAGCAAACGTAGCATTTTTCTGCCCAGTGCTGGGAGTATCTCCTTACTGCAGCACTGATCCGCCTCCTGTGAAGTCATTATTACTGATGACATGCGTCCACTCAGATGCTTCTCAGAAGGAAGTATAGCAATACACAGCATATGTGCATCAATTGACACAGACCACATGCTATGAGCCACAGTTCAAATAAGTTAGGCAGGAAACCTTCCTGGCTGACTGACATCTAAGAGGTGTTACTAAGTGGATTTAGAGAGAAATCAGCACACACACACAAAAAAGGACACCATAGGCACCCAGACAACTTCAGCTCATTAAAGTGGCCTGGGTGCAGTGGTCCTGTCCTCCTTAGTGCTGCAATGTAAATCCTTGCAGTTTTAGAGAAACTGCAACAATTACCTTGCAGGCCTGATCAGACAGCCATTAGAGGCACATCCTGTTTGCTAGGTGACTTTTGGTCGCCTAGCTGACGCATGAGGACATCCAGCAGCCCTGTAGGAAAGCATTGAAGCTATGAAGCGGGCCTAATGCGTTTACTGTGCTCGTCTCATATGCTCACGTTGGAGGAGGTGGAGCACCGACCCAATGCTGATCTTCTTAATCAGGTGAGTGCAGTAAGGGTTCTTTATCCCTTACAGTGCTGGTGGGGGGAGGAGAGAGGGGGTGGGGACTAGAGGGAACTATAGTGTGAGGAATATAGCTGGATTGTCCCTTTAAAGTTGATGGTTGGAATTTCTTTGTGTTTGACATCAGACCTATGTATAATGCTCCTCAACCTAACAAAAGATTTGACGATTAGTAATATTGAGTTCTGAGATACCTTGTGTAAGGATTAAATAAATATCATTACTTTTCCTTTGATTCAACAGCTCATTATCAGCTTGTTAAGACCCAAGGGATATGGAATGTTCATTAATAGCAGAGAAATGTGTAATAAACGTCATTTTGAAATGCCCCTGTAGACCTTGAAGTTTGAACTGAGATCTTTGGTCTTTCCACCTGGTTATTATCAAACATCCAAATCATCATTAGATGCTTCAAAGGGATTACAATGGAAAGAAAAAAAATGATTTAGAAAAATAAAAAACATTCCCGATCTGTATACCACAGTCCACTTTAACTTTAATAATTCTCAAGTGCGTAGTTCAGGACACAAACATTCATGCATGCTAAATCCTACACATAAGGGTTCAACTGGAAAAAAATGCAATAAATAAGAGATTCATTTGGTTCCTTATTGGTTAAGAGAATCTATGAGAACCTTTACATGACTTATTTCCTATGAGGAAACATCAAGATGTACATTGAGCTGCCAGGGGCAGATTCAGAAGACAAATTCTAGATTTAGATCCAGATTTTCTTTTTGGTAGTGCAGTAAATAGAAGAATTGTGTTATAATGGTACGTATTTGTTATAGTTATCACACGTAGATATCATTCCTATGGACTTCTGTAATACAAATATACAAATTGTATTGCAAAGGAGCTCTGCTAGACACTGGAACCTAATGTAGTTCTGTGGGAGGGCATGGAGGGCCCTTGTCCCAGTGGCAGTGCTCCCACCGGGATATTCCAGGGCATTGGACATTGAACTAATCTACCTGTCCTCTCCTGATCTCTCCCCATCCCTCTTGACTAGTGTCTCTGACTGCCTTTCTGCTGTTTCTAACTGGATGGCTGCCCACTTCCTTAAACTAAACTTGACCAAAACTGAAATTCTGGTCTTTCCTCCCTCAGGTGTTGTTACTCCTGTGTCTGTCTCCCTCCAAGTCAACGGTGCTACCATCAGCTCCACCACGCAGGCTTGCTGCCTAGGTGTTCTCTTTGACTCCGACCTCTCCTTCAAGCCTCATGTTCAATCTATCGCCAAATCCTGTCATTTCCATCTCAAAAACATTGCGCGCATCCGCCCCTACTTAACGCCAGAAGCGACTAAGGTGTTGGTCCATTCCACTGTCCTTTTGTCGCCTTGACTACTGTAATCCGCTTCTCAGTGGTCTTACGTGCTCCCAACTAGCGCAATTGCAGTCCATAATGAATGCGGCGGCGAGGCTCATCTTCCTGTCCGCCCTCACCTCCCATGCCTCACCCTTCTGTCAGTCCCTACATTGGATTCCTATAAAATATAGAGCTCAATTTAAAATTCTGGTTCTTGCTTTCAAATCTCTACATAATGCTGCTCCCACCTATCTATCCTCCCTTTTACACAAGTATGTCCCGTCTAGGCCCTTACGATCTGCTGAAGACTTACGTCTATCTTCTGTCCGTACTCCCACCCAGTGGTGTATCCTGGTTTTGTGCTGCCCTAGGCAGGACAAAACTTAGGTGCCCCCTTCCCCCCGCGCCACCCCTACCCAACCCTTCCCCCCTGCCCCACCTTCTAAATACACACACACTCACACACAGTCAGACACACACACACACAGTCAGACATACACACACAGTCAGACACACACACAGTCAGACACACACACTCAGACACACACACACAGTCAGACACACACACACACAGTCAGACACACACACACACACACAGTCAGACACAAACACACAGTCAGACACACACACACACCCAATCACTCACATTTTTTTATTCCCCGCAGCCTCCTTACCTTTGGGAATGCTGGGGGGGGGTCTCTTTCTCCCTGGGGGTCCAGTGGCTGCCGGTCGGGTTGCTGGGTGCCGGCTGGCGGGTGGCTGGCGAGGGAGCACTTCCTCTGAGCGATCTGCTCAGCTCCCTTGCCCGCCACAGAGTGAGGCTGGGAGCCGGAATATGACGTCATATTCCGGCTCCCAGCCTCACTCTGCGGCGCGCGAGGGAGCTGAGCAGACCGCTCAGAGGAAGAGCTCCCTCGCCAGCCGCCCGCCCGCCCGACCATCAGCCAGCGCCGCCCGCCAGCCCAGCATGTCAGTTAGCCACAAGGCTAACTAGGCATTTGCCCTGGGCATTTGGGGGCGGCGTTTTTTGCCACCCCCTGGAAAATGCCGCCCAAGGCAAATGCCTTGTTTGCCTCGCAGCTAATACGTCCCCGCTCCCACCTCTGATGCTCACCTTCAAGATTTCTTGAGGGCTGCACCGTTCCTGTGGAACTCGCTTCCCTCCTCCGTTAGATGCTCACCCAGTCTCCAATCCTTCAAAAAATCGTTAAAAACCCACTTCTTCATAAAAGCGTATCAATTCAACTGTTAATAGCTCCTGACTAATTCCTATTCTGCAACTGTCACTAGTCTAATACTATCCTTCCCTTTTTGTGTCATTTTACCCCACTCCCTCTAGCATGTAAGCTCATTGAGCAGGGCCCTCAACCCCTCTGTTCCTGTGTATCCAACTTGTCTGGTTACAACTACATGTCCACCCATTGTAAAGCGCTGCGGAATTTGACGGCGCTCTATAAATATCATAATAATAATAATGATAACTACAGCTTTTTCTGATGCAGTAGACATTTCAGAGCATTTTATAATGCAGGAAAAAATTTTGCTTCTTGCTTTTCTCAGAGAAACATCAGCAACAGGTATTAGTCTTTCACATTTTGATTTAGTATGTATCCCCCTGCTTCACCCCATTAAAAATGAGCTCTAAACCATGACATAAACAGTTTTAAGAGGAAATTAAAACGCACTTATTTTGTTAGCACATTATTTACAAATGTATTATGTAGAGCACACATTCTGACAGAAAACAATTCAATATCATTACAAATTGTAGTAATTTCAGACATTAGTCAGGAAAAACCCAAGTCCCTTTAGCACTGGCGCATGACAGATGGATTAAATTCGCCAACAATACTACACAACGGAATGTGAAGTGGCAGACTCTCATTCCTGCTCCCTGAAGTTTCACTTAAAGGAGAATCATCATTTCTGTGGAAATTGCATTATTAAATAAAACACTGACAATCATTTATAACTACTTTTAAGTTTATGTCGATTAATAAAAAGCTGACATCACAATCCAGTTCAGCCTATGAACACCCAGGGCACGTAAGGAATTGGAGAAGGTTCAAGAGGAAATTTCTCCTCCTCTCTCTATGCTGACTACCAGGTGCATAAGGCAGAGTTTATACCAATTATTTCACAGTTAGACAAGATGGAGGAGCTCCAATCGAGGACAGAACTAAAAGCAGCAGCATGGATTTATCAATTAGTTAATGTAAATTAGAAATTTAAAGAGTTGCCAGGAGCAAGTATTTAGAGAATGCCAATAAAATTAAATAAAATTAAATTATAAATTGCAGTAAATAGTATAAAAGATTAGAATACTACTAAAACCATTAAAAAAACACAAACACAAGAATATAAAAGCACAAAAACACAAAATAGCAGATAGAGAAAACAATGATAAAATACAAGAAATAAAAAATAGAAAACAATATGTAGAAAATACAAAAAGTGTGAAAGTACAATAAGTTTTTTAAAAATCTCAAAATGCAGTCTCTAGATAGAATAAAGTATCTAAATGAAGTCTACATAAATAATCTAAAATTCTAAATGAATACATCATTGTGATTTTATTTCTCACACCTCACAAAAACATATTTGTTAAATATAGGTGATAGGTAAATATCTTGAAAATCCGGGGTGGTAAGTTCCCCTTTGATGCAGTCTGGATCAGATTCAAGAGTATTTCGCCAACACCATACCACAGCAGACAGTCAGACTAAATATCTTATTACACATGTAGCCATTGCTTCTTTGTGAATCATTTGCCTCTTACAGTAAATGTTCTGAAGCATTTATCTGATTCCTTCTGCTCGGTGTGCCGGCCCAGGCATGAGAGGCACACGCAAGCTGGCTTTGGACAAACCCTTGGCCTAATACTCAAGGGACAGCATTATGGAGGCTACTCTTCTGTCTGCTGCTTTTACTGGCATAACAAAGGACATCAGAGATCTTCTGCATTCTGAATTTTGAAGTTGCCTCCCATCCGATAAAAGAAGGGTCTTACAGTGATGCAGCCCGTATCTATGGCAACAGGTCCTTTTTTATACAAGAGGATAAGCGTGCATTGTTCGAGCCAATCTGCTAACTATCATAATGCTACTTTATTATTAAATTAAAGGAAAACCGTCGTAATCTGAGCTAACATTACTCAATAATGCAAGTCCGAGACTGTAATATATAAATAATACTAGTCCAACTGAAATGTGAAAAGTGTGCTGTTTGTTTTGAAGGTGGATTGTCTGCTTAATGTTGCACTGGGCAAGCGGCATTTGATGTTCTCAAGTGCAAGGTCTATAGGTGATTTTATATATACTGTATATATATTCTGTGATGGTGTTGGTTGAGGTATATGCTCATATATGCCAAAGGATCAGGGCTCCTCCAAATATTTGACCACAAGATCAGTCTGAAGGAGAAACAATGCCCACCATGGAGACTAAGACTTGAAGCCAATATGCAGTAAAGGCAACACGTTAGGAAGGCAGTAAGCTGAATCAACTTCACAGAGAAGGAAAGATCAAGGATAAATCCTGGTTACCGAGGAAATGGAAGGGTGCTCATATCGGAGGCACTGCAAACAGCTAAGTAAAAGCTGACAACACTGGCAACTGGACTGAGCAGATAAACCAGAGAAGCAGAGGCTGAAAAAGAAATACCCTGTTTACCAAAAAAACATCAAGGTGTGTTCACAACTGCAGGGTAGCCACAAAATATCCACCCAGGACACACCTAGAACAGAGACTGAACAGTACCAGGTGAACATGTGGGCTCAGTAGCTACTAGAACAAAAAGCAGACCACTGCATGCTCCCAGAGATGAACCAGTCACCATCACAGTGGGAGACATCCAACAGCAAATAGCCCTGATGAAGAGTTGGTCAGCTCCAGGACCTGATATGATCCACACCTACAGGATCAATGCTGCATGAATACCTAGCAGCACAAATGAATCAGCTGCTAGCAACAGGCTCCCACCCTGACTGGCTAACACAAGTTGGAACAATACTGGTCATGAAGCACCCTCACAAGGGAACAACACCATCTAATCACTTGCCTCCACACAACATGGAAGGTCCAGTTAGGCATTATAGTCTTCAGGGTCGATGGTCTTCAGGGTCGATGGGCATAGCAGTCAGTACATAAGCAATACTCAAAAAGGGATTGCAAGCAACACTATAGGATCAAACACCAACTGCTGGTAGACCAATCAGTGACACAGGATTATAAGACTAGCTAGACCAATCTGTGCACAACCTGGATTGACTACAATAAAGCCTATGACACGATGGCACATACATAGATACTGGAATGCACGGCTTTATACAAGGTCAACAAGACACTAAGAGTCTTCATCAAGAACTCAATGGTGTGGAAAACAACTCTAGAAGCCCATTCCAGGATTATAACACAAGTGATTATAAATGCAGCATAGACCAGGACCCTACTCACTATGAATGGAGGATTCCACCTGAAATCCATCGCCCAGAAACTATATACCAGGAAGGAGGTTGGGGCCTGATGTGTGTCAAAGCCACAGTCCTGGATGAAACACGGAGCATCCACACGTACATCAGAAGATAGCTCCCAAAGATGAACTGCTAAGGGAAGGCAAGAGAAAAACAGAGATAATAAAGAGAATAAAAAGAAGGGGAAAGACATAAAAAGGGGGAAAGGAGAGGGTGGGAAGAAGGGGTTATAAAGTGGAGGATAATTTATTACCTGATTTTTTTCTTCTATGTACATAACACATGATAAGTGGCTCCAAGACCTGGAAGAAGGTTTGATCCAAAGGGCATTAGGGAAACTAGTCGTGGCTAAGACATCAGCAACAGGGCTCCTTCATATATATTGACTTTGTTTTCTTTTTTTCTTTCACACGTGTCTGATTTACTAAATGTGCTATATGTACAAATGAGTTTGCAATGTATAAAGGTGCGTATCAGTTTGGATTTCTCAGTGCTGATAAAGTGCAGACATTATGCAGATCAATGTCTCACGCTCATTCATCAGTTAAAATCCCATAATTGCGTGATTTAGTAATTCATTTTAAAATGCTTTACCTCTTGTCAGGAAATGATTTTCATTTAACAAGTCATCAGTTCAATGAGTAGGTTTTTAATACCTAATTTATAACTGACTTAAATCAAGACAGCTCCCAAATCTTAACTATTCTTCAGCGTTTATAAAAATTAATTTGCATTGTTGTTCTTTTAGCTTTCCATTAAGAGATGGTTTAATATTTAATTACAAAGAAATATCAGGCTGTAAGACTGCGCAAAACATATCCCCCTTCTAAATCAGTAAATGGTGTTTATCAACGCGTGGGAAATCTTGCATGAAACTGTAGCAGTTTATTCACTTAAGTCACTGAGAATTGTGGAAAATCAATAAAGGAATTGCAAATATCAGAATAAAAATGGCAAACTGGAAATTATCCTAGTCTCCAATCCTTTACAACTCTGTAATTTTACCATTAAAGGAACAATTAAAGTACCATAACCACTACAGCTCACTGTAGTGAATATGGTGTCAGGAGGGCAACGGTACTATCCCACTATAATTTGTGAAACCATACTATCATGGTCTGACATTTACCTGGATTTCACTCTTCTCAATGAATGAATGCCAACATGGAGTTCTCCTGCTCGAGAACACCAGGAGCAGTGCTAATACTCATCAGGAACTAGGTAAGTGTCAAACAATGCAAAAAGAGTTTGGCAAGTTAATTATGCTGCGAGAGTCAGGGCACTCTTGGCACCATAACCGCTACTGTGAACTGCAGTAGTTATGGTGCTCTGCCTGCCGTCATTTTGCAAATGTCTTGTCAAATTGCGACGATTCCTAGTTTAGTAAATAAAAACATTTGTTTATTTTTATATTATTGTAAATAAATTAAATTAAGCCAATCAGTAGCTCCACATTCTCAAAAATGATACCTGGTTTGTCAACAAAACAAGTTTATGTCAAGATAACAAGTTGTTTTCTCTAAATAACAAGTTGGAAAAATATAACAAAAACATGGTCTCTGGGTTTTCGTACCAGCATAATTTTTATATGACAAGTACACCGAAATTAGAATGGATAAATTGCATGACAGAATATGACTTCAAGTGACCTTTCTCTCACTCGTCTGTCATTGTTCTATAGTTCAACAGGGCAAAACATTGAAACAAAAGGTAATTGTCTTCCCCCTTAACCCGAAGTATTTAATACAAGCTTATTGGCCCCTTGACATCTACACATGTTTTGGTTTTCCCCACCAACACACCTCTACTCTCCACTACAAGTGAGCCTGGCACTGAGTTAATTGGACTGATCATGGGGATTTAAATAACCAGATGGCTTTTATATCAGAAAACTGTCTCTGAGTCTTTTTTGTCGGTGATGAATTTTCTGTGCTTCAAGCATATCTTCAGCTAAACGCACAAAAGGTAACAGCTTCATATAACATTTTTTTTGAACAACAAATTATTTATTGTATTGCATTTGACTGCATTTCTGTTTGGTGTTGGAGACAATCTCACAGAATCGTGTATTACAAAACCTCAAATAGGCTATATTGCAAAAATGGCAAGGCCTTGCTTGAATGCCTTTGCTTTTATCATCTATACTTTGTTGTAGCCAGACAGCTAGCAAATATTTATTGTAACCATAGTGCCTCCAGTGGTGACCTGGATGTCCACAGCAGTATCCCTGGGTGGCATATTTGCCTCTGGGCAGATTCGTCAAAGTATCTGTATCCTCATGTTTTTGAGTGTCATTAGGTCTGCTATTGCGTCATGTCCACACATGGTACACACATGGTACACACATGGTACACAATTTAGCTTTCTTGGGAGTGGTGTAACAGATATATTTTTGAATATCTTGTTACCAGCTACATGCTATTTTTTTTTATCTCTTGTTACCAGCTACATGCTAGTTTTTATTTGTGGGGGTCTTGTTTTGTTTTGACTCCTTTAGGTTGTTTCTGCCAACCAAAATCTTTCATTATTCCCATAAAGATTTCAGTTCTTTATCCAAGTGTAAAGTTTATTTAATTTCGCACATAAATAAACATGTAGGATTTCCCGTGATCAAAAAAAAAATCTTAAATAAAGATTGACAAAAAAAGAAAAATGAAACTATGGCAATAAATAATGATGGCCAGGTGGGCCTATTTGCAGAATTCGATTCCAGGACCAAGTTTGTACAAAAACGCAATGTTTTACATCGCAGGGTTAAAATGGCAGGACCACTGCATCTAGACAATTTCTTCGAGATGATGTCGTCTGGGTGACCTTTTTGGTCCATTTAGTTTCACAAAGGAAATAAAGGATAGCAGATTTAAAATATTGACTTAAAATATTTGATTGCATTCAAGTAAAACTATAATTATGCTGCATGAAAAAGTCTGTGGTGTCATTGCACCATGCATAATCTGCGTGTCATTAAAGTGCCATGTACACTGCTATACATGATTCTGTAATGGCACAGAGTACATAGGTATACCCCAAACTGTAGATTGAGGGGAACTAAGGGGTAGGGAAGGGGTAATGTTAATGTAGCATTAAAGCAGACTTAATGGGCGTTCCTGCCATTAAGGGATAAATCTAAAATAGTTTGAGTAGAGGTTTGTTAAAAAAAATAAGAATTTACTATAATAAAAATATTAAATTAACATAGTGTATGCAGAAGTAAAAAAAAAAAAAAAAAAACTCAGTAAATTAAGTGCCATTAAAATAGACAAAGCTGGCATTCCAGTTGCATAAAACGCGTTGGCGTCAGACAACTGAGAAAATTTAAAGTGCCATTGTGTTGGCGTATTTGTTAATGTAGAATGGAAACATTCTTTTAATAATCTTTGTGATAATAAATGAGACATTTTAATGAAGGTGAAATGAGAAACCTGAGGATTCAGTTATATTTAGTACATATTTTTAATTGTGCTTGAAATTGAGGTAAACATGACCTAAATCAACATCCTATGCTATATATGAATAGCATACACTTTATTTGGAAAGTCTCCAAATACATTTCTTACACCAATTTATCTTCAAAGAAGATATGGTTGTTTAAAACAAAGATTTCTCTTGTGTGCCTGAGAGGATCTTGCAGATAAATTCAATTTTTAACTCCTAGCCATTTAACAGCTGATTTTGATGTTGTGAGTATATACTGCGTACTGCACTATTACTGCATTGAAAGGGCTAATTACTAAACAACACATTTTAGTAAGATATATCTGAATGGCAATATCAAGGCTAAAATAGCTTATTTGAACCTATACCCCCTAAGATAGTCCGAGCGTGTACCGAGAAAATATATAAAAATGATTAATATTTTCCTGAAGCATCCTGAGTGTGCGTAATCACCTTCAGGACTGTAATTTCAATGCCGCTCGGTAACGAGAAGAAATATTAATATTTTCATATATATTCTGGGTACCCACTGGAGCTATCTCGGGGGCTGTGCCCTCCTCTTCCCCCCTTTTTATTTTACCAATGTTCCCCCGCACATTACTGTCCTGTATCTGTTCCTGGCCCTCAATATAATTCACTGTCATTGGGACAAATGAGCAGTTGACAAACCTGGAACAACCTTAACAAGCAAAGCAAAAGGCCAGAACCTTAGCAGGAAAAAAGATTTGGAAGATGAAAACAGAGAGGCATATTACAGGACTTTAGAGCAACTGGTCTTAAAGGACCACTATAGTGCCAGGAAAACATACTTGTTTTCCTGGCACTATAGTGCCCTGAGGGTGCCCCCACCCTCCGGGTCCCACTCCCGCTGGGCTGGATGGCAAAGAAAGGGGTTAAACTTACCTTTTTTCCAGCGCCGGGCAGGGAGCTCTCCTCCTCCTCTCCGCCTCCTCTCCTCTTCGGCTGAGTTGCGCGCGCATTCAGCCAGTCTCATAGGAAGGCATTCATAATGCTTTCCTATGGACGCTGGCGTCTTCTCACTGTGATTTTCACAGTGAGAGGCACGCAAACGCCTCTAGCGGCTGTCAATGAGACAGCCATTAGAGGCTTTAGAGGCTGGATTAACCCATTTATAAACATCACAGTTTCTCTGAAACTGCTATGTTTATTAAAAAAAAAAGGGGTTAATCCTAGAGGGACCTGGCACCCAGACCACTTCATTAAGCTGAAGTGGTCTGGGTGCCTAGAGTGGTCCTTTAACAGAACACCTCCAAGGAAGAAAAGAATGTATAGTAAGCACAAAAAATTCTAATGTAGTCCTAGCCATTGTCAGTGTTCTAGAAAGACACAAAAACTGAACGCTAGTTGCACTGAGAATTCCAGAAATACACTATATCAGAGAACTAGCCATAGTTGGGAGCCGTTGCCAGAACAAAATACCAGAAAATATACTCAAGTCATTTTAAGAGCTGTAAACTAACAAAAAAGGGCAAATAAACCTCAATGATTCAGTATGATTCAATAGGCGACCAAATGACATGGAAATGGTGTCAATTCATAAATGCACGTCATTGCTACCAGTTTGATATGATCCATCCTCATAAAATTATAATAAAATAAAGTGGTGAGGCAGTCAGCAGCTTGGACAATACAGCTGACGTGGGAAAAAAATAGCACTTAGCAATTAGCAATTAGACTTTTAAGCATCATACATATATATATATATTCATTTTCCTGTGGAATTTGTCAATTTTTATCTTTTTGACCCAATTCTATTGCTCATTATTTACTTGGGTGGACTGCCTTGATACTGGCAATAAATAATAATCAAGTTGAGTTGTAGACTTAGGTCAGCACTGGTTTCATACCCACATTCGTGAAGAACAAAATACAGTAAAATAAATGGTGTGAAATCTGATCTTTCATACATGCGATGAAGTTTGGTTTGCTTTACAGAATAATACAGTGTCTCAAAGTTATACATAAATGTACAAAATTGTCAATTTTATACAGTTAAACATGGTTGTCATATTTTGGTGAATAGTGAACCTTCAAGCAGTTATGCCACTAGACGCTAAACTTTGACACTAAAATGGAACCATCACTTCTCTCGAAATTACACAATAACATAAAACATTGCAAAGCCCATATAACCTTTATTCAGTTGACGAATTTTAAATGTGTATTAAATGTGCAGCCTTTGGTAGGAATCAGTGGGCACAATCATGGTTATGTTTGAAACAGTTTTTGAGTGATTCGACGCAAACCAAGGGTTGTCCAGTTCCCATATAAAGAATGTTAAATTTAGATGCTTGTTTCATTCAAATTTGGACTATATTAATTAGCTTAGAGGTGACACCCTCTGCTAATCAGTGTGGAACATATCTTACAGCCTCCTAGCACCATAAAAACAACAACAGATTGTAGCAGTTATGATCATGAGAGTGACCCCTTAAATATTTATAAGTTGACAATCAAGGTCAGTCCTGGAACAGCCAAGGTACCCAAGGAACCTTCTCCACTAGGTTCTCTCCTAACCATTGATTCCACACCTTCATGAACATATAAGGGCTCTCTATGCTAATTGAGAGGTGTAAAGACTGTGGGTTTTGGTTTTTAGGTGTGGGTGTTTTTGGTTTTGTGCTTGTTTTTTGTTGATTATTTTAATGACAGAAAAGAACCGAGATTTTAAAATGTTTGACAAGTATATATATATATTCTGAAAAGCGACAATCCCCTTTAAATCAATCTCAGAAGAGGGCAGCCTTGACTAATGTTATAGCAATAACTGGCAAAAGAGCTTCCAGTGCGTTTGTTCTAAAATTAAATAGTTTTCAAGGCTTTTTGTCTAAAATAAATGTTTTAGCTTGTGCGTGTGTGTTTTTGTTTCATGTTTTATTCTCATTTTAAAAAATTGAATGACTAAATAACTAATGCATAAAAGAAATCCCTACTGCCAATTTCTATATACCAGTTATTGCTCTTTGAACTCAAGTCTATGACCTTCCATCTAACCTGTTGCAAGCTACATTTATTCTCTTTGTCGTTGTTCTGTATATCACTGGTATATTTTTGGGTTCCAACAAAGAATCCATTCTTCTATCACTCAATACCAGACGAGATTCTGTCTCTTCCATTATTTAATGCTGTATATCTTGACTTCTAGTTATATTCCTGTTATTAATGTCAGTGCTGCATAACACCTATTCATTGTTTGTCTCCAGCCACAGGGGGAAAATGTCCCTGAAAGCAGCTACCAGCAACATCACCAACAAAAATGATCCAAAATCACTGAATTCTCGAGTGTTCATTGGGAATCTAAACACAGCGGTTGTGAAGAAGAGTGATGTAGAATCCATCTTCTCTAAATATGGACGGGTGGTCGGCTGCTCAGTGCACAAGGGATATGCGTTTGTACAATATTTGAATGAGAGGCATGCGCGGGGGGCTGTCCTTGGTGAGAACGGTCGAGTACTGGCTGGACAGACATTGGGTAAGTAGCATCATATATACGCTCAAGAATTAATTCAATACTTAAAGGAACCCTCCAGTGCCAGGTGTAAGTAGTCAAATTGCTTTAGAACAGTTTGCTCGTCACCACTCTCTGCAGCCTTCAGGAAAGTCTGACGCGTCTACTTATTAACTTATTTTAGTTTTCTTGAGCTAAGCCATGCAGTGCAAGTCCCGCTCACTGGTTGAGAGCAGCAGGTGATCGCTCACATCCAATGTTCTGAACGCTGCAATGCTGGGCTCAGCTCAAAGCTGAAAGCTTCTGACAGCAGTGGACTCCAGGTAAACTTTCAAACTGTTCTAAAATGGTTTCACTACTTACATAGGTGGGTCGTGGGAGCTGGGCACTCTTAGCACCATAACCACTATAGCTTGCTGTGGCAGTTATGGTCCATTGATTGTTCCTTTAATTCAAGACTGGAAAGTAACTGGGCTATGGCTATAATTACATCCTTAAAGGGACACTAAAATGCTCAAATAAAAATAAATTTTAAAAAAACATGAAATCACTGTTTAGTAGATATAATAAAGAAAACATGCATGCATTTAATTATGCATTATGTTTATTCATTTGGGGTATATCTAAAAACAGCTTGCAAAAGCTGCAGATCTCTTGTCTGCTGGCTTTGCAAGCCTTTCGCTTCTAACCCCACCTAGACTTTCTGTGGCTGTCCAATCACAGACTTCCAGACCTATGTAAGTGCCGAATTATATTGAAATCTGCACTTTTTAAAATAAAAAATAAAAAGGACACAGTTTTCACACATAAAGCATTTTAGCAAATTAAATTGCTTAGGGTTCTGGAGTGTCCTTTTCAATTGATTATATTTACCTGCCAGTGGGTATTTTTGTGTACATATTGCCAAAGTATTTCTTTTTTCTGAAGACATTGTAAGACACAATTTGACTAGACAATATAATTTGGCAAGGCGGGGGCTAAGGTCAGAGTACATGGGAAAACATGTTAGGAGCAAGGATAATGCAATTAAAAAGAAAGAGAACATGCTGACAAAAGCTGCACTACGCTAAAGATAAAATGTCAAATTCTAATTCAAAATAGCCAAATTGGAAATGTTTGGCTATATTGGTCAAAAAGGTGAAAATAAAAAGAATGCTCTAGGCACCATAACCACTACATTTTGCTGTAGTGTTTATGGTGCCAGGAGTGAGAGCACTGCCAGAAAGAGTCCATTCAGGAGGGCTAATGGAAGTTCCTGGTGAGGAACTTACGGCTCTCAAGAAACTATAGTTGGGGGGGAGTGGCGCCAGGAGGACTCCATTTAAGAAGTCAAATTGTTCAAAAACTTTTTGACTCCTTACAATATGTAAGTGCTAGGGGACTCCTGCCACCAAAACCACTATAGTGAGCTGTGAGTGTGTATGGTCCTAATTTGTTAAAAAAAACTATGTTCAATTCTAATGTCTAGGGAGTTCCTTAACCCCTTTAGATGCTCTCTGCCTGCCTCTTGTAGCATAATGGACGGTAAATGGAGCATGCGCAGCAGTTGCCCTAAATGCGGTGATCACCTAGTCTAATGCTTCTCATAGGGAAGCTTTAGACTAATGCATCCCTATGGATCACTTTCATTTAAGCAGAGTGAGGAAGGCAGCCCTCCTGGCTGTCACCTTTTACGGGGTAAACCCATTTCTAAAAATGCAGATTTGTCTTTTACGAATTGGGCCATGGAGAGTTTCCTGTTATCCGTTAAAGCAGTTTTCGCAAGCTGAATATCCTTTGTAGTCCTGAATTTAAGCACTCAAGTACACGTCCCACAAGTCCAATTTGTTAAATAGTTCAAATGTGCACATGTAAGAAAGCAGGAGGAATCATGGGAAATTACTGAATTTATATAAATATATTTGTAGTATATAATGATCTATGGCATTTTGTTTCATCCACACGCATTTAAAACCCAAATTTAATAAAAACACATTAACAATTAATAGCTTTAGTTTATTGTTAATTAAAAATTCCATAATCGCCTATGTGAATGTTTCTCTTTAAGCTATGAACTAATCCTCACTTATAGACAGAACGCACATGTGAAGCTAAGACAGAAAAGTCCTTTTATTTCTGAGGATTCCAGCCAAGCATTTGATCTAAATCTTGCCTGGATCACAGAAGGTACTTAAAAGCAGTAGTTAAAACCAATGCTGTGGTTTGGGGCACATGTGGACCCTGCAGGTATAGCAGAATGTGACAAATAGTGCTGAATGTCATGCTTATTGGGGTTGTAGTTAAACACATGAAGGTACCCAGAGCATCAGTCTTTTATGCACACTTTTTATATGTAAATGGTTTGTTCTCTGGGGACAAAGAGATGGAAGATATGTCATGGGAACAAAAAGAATGTTAAAAGGAAAGTGGAAAATGACAGGCATTATTTATAAATTAAAGTCATATTTATTTGTGCATCATTTTTCCTTTCATTTTGCATTTTAGATCACACTGCCTCGCTGCACTTGCAAATGTCTCTGACACATAAAAATTATAAAAAAAAAAAAAATTAAATTAAAAAATCCCTTCTCGTTGTGTCTAAGTTTAACTGCTTCCTTGAATTGGAAAGACAAAACAATTGTCTTGGAAGTTTGTGCAACCTTTACCGTACAGTAGGGGGTTAATGTTTTAAGACATTACATACACTTGTTCTTTCAGATATTTGAAGGGATGGGGGGATTGCACAACTTTATTAACTATTATTAATCCTTTTTAATTTGTATAAGGGACTCATGAGTAAAAATATATACTGGATATTTCTTTTGGAAAATATCCCAAATATAAGTTACGTCAACACAGTGTCTTTACTCTTTGACTTGTTCACTCTGATTTGGCCTTCTGTGTATGGGACACTCTCCAGCCTTGAAGTATACAAGACAGGGGAGAGTCCAGCCATGAACCCTACACTACTGTGCCACCAGTAGTATGAACATTCAAGCTTTATGGCCAGTTGTAGAAACTTCATTGGCAGAACCTCTTTCCTTGCTATTATTTAAAACTACCATATGTTTGGTTTCATTATCGGGAAAGTTGTTATACCTATGACCTCTGCTGCTCTTGCAAGGTTTGTGTAATGAGACCTTCCCATAATTCCTGACTTGGTGTCATTAATTAGTAGCCTCCATTTTACTGTGGTCATTGTGTTGTCATGTTTGATCCATTCTGCCCCCCCAGGGCCTCAAAATCCAAATCATATATAAAGTTTTTTTTTGTTTTTTTAGTAATGTCCTCTTGCAAGAGGCTTGAGACTATACGTTTCTTCCTATTTGGTCGTGACTGCACATATGCTCTATAAATTCATGTTTCATAATTCTTCCAAAAATTGACGTAGCAGTGCAGTTGACCCGCTAATTTAATTTGCTTTTTACTGTGTGTTGAGTAAATGTTGTGTAACTGCTGCTAGCTACGGCAAGTTGTAAAAAATGTAATTACAAAAAAAAAAATGCTTAAAATATGTACTAACACATTTATAATTGACAACACAAGTAATTAAACCTACCTCACAATGCCAAATCTTTTTCATGCTGCTCATGCTGCTCAAAACCTGCTGCAAATTGCTTTGCAATCTTGTCACAGCTGTGTTATACTTGCCCTGCCCTTGTGATGTCACACATCTGATGTATGTGATGTCATCAGCTGGCATGATGTCTATCTGTTACAGTCTGTAGTGTTTGTGTATAGCATGTAAACATATAGTAGGATCAGACTACAAAGGTTGTTTACCAACGTGAGAGAATTGTTGGGAACTCAACGTTGCAAGGAATATTTTTTTCAATTTAGCTATTTTGACCTTAAATTTGAAATCCACTTTGAATTTCCTTTGAAAGTGCTCACTTTAGTGATTAGTCCGTTTAGTGTTTTAATTTTTTTTCTAAAGGGTGTCCCATTTTAAAGTTATCGCTCCACAGTTATCAACACAATCACAATCTAAATTTCCCAAACTATTTTTGTGCTGGTAATGCAGTGGATGTTTGGAAATTATATTGTAAAACCGGTCTTTAACTATGATTTTATTTAATAAAGGAACACTATAGCATTAGGAATACAAATGTTAAATGTTTCGGTTCCCGGTCTCCCCTTGTAAGGAGTTAAAATGCAGTATTACTTTTCCCTCCACGGAGCGTCGGTCCCGCGCTACCATCCCACCTCAACGATCTCAGCCAATCCACTACTTTCTTATAGGAAATCACTGGGAGGCTAATGCTCTTGCACGGCAAAACGCCACGTTGCACCAGTCAGATGGTCCCTATGAGGCAATCTGATGGAAATAGTCGAGTTTTACTCGATTTCATCAGTAGCACCTCTTGTGGCTCTCTGAGCCACAAGGGGCATTTAAACCTGCGGAACAGCAATGTTTTACACAAAACTAAAGGGACATAGCACCCAGACCACTTCATTGACATGACATGGTCTGGTTGTCTATAGTGTCCTTTTAATCTCTTGATGTTGTGCTCAGGAGTCCAACAGCACAAGATTAAAAATAAATCACCTGGGCCTTCATGAGCTTTTCAGTTGCATCACAGGTTGGAGCTTATAGACAAGTGACCTGCTTATTCTAATAGATGAGATGTAATTAAAGGACCACTCTAGGCACCCAGACCACTTCAGCTTAATGAAGTGGTCTGGGTGCCAGGTCCAGCTAGGGTTAACCCATTTTTTCAAAATTATAGCAGTTTCAGAGAAACTGCTATAATTATGAATGGGTTAAGCCTTCCCCCTAATCCTCTAGTGGCTGTCTCATTGACAGCCACTAGAGGCGCTTGCGTGCTTCTCACTGTGAAAATCACAGTGAGAGCACGCCAGCGTCCATAGGAAAGCATTGTAAATGCTTTCCTATGCGACCGGCTGAATGCGCGCGCAGCTCTTGCCGCGCGTGCGCATTCAGCCGGCGGGGCGTAACGGAGGCGGAGAGGAGGAGGAGAGCTCTCCGCCCAGTGCTGGAAAAAGGTAAGTTTTTACCCCTTTCCCCTTCCAGAGCCGGGCGGGAGGGGGTCCCTGAGGGTGGGGGCACCCTCAGGGCACTATAGTGCCAGGAAAACGAGTATGTTTTCCTGGCACTATAGTGGTCCTTTAATCTATAACATACCTCCCACCACTGATGGGGATATGCAGGTCTGAGAGGTATGCCAGCAATGACACTTGCTTCACAGGGAATGCTCAAAACTGTTTGGTCCCACTCGGAAAGGGGCATTATGACCACGCTTCCTGCATGGTCTGTCCTTAGTACAGCCGGTCTGGGAGGCTGAATGATTTTCCATATAGACATTCATTGCATTGTGTGTGTTTTTCGTTATGGTTCCTCTAAACTGACTTTTCAGTTATTGTGTACGGATAATTTAGCTTTTTTAAAGGATTACACAAAGCACCACGACCAGTTCAGTGATTTGAAGTGGTCATAGTGCGTGAAGTCTGTGAAACGCTGTACATTTGGAGTTTAATCCCTCTGCTGTTGGAGGTGTAACTACTCAATGGAGTTTCATCAGCCAACCCAGAACGAAAGGTCAAGGTTGGTTATTGTCAATTCTGTGCATATTTCTTATTCACTGGTGAGAGAGGTCAGCTGATGCTTTCCGATTAACGAAGGGCGACAGCGTCTGTAGATACCAAAAGTGTGTGACTGGGCCACAGGAAGTACCGTAATCTGGTGGGAACCAGGTAAGGGGACAAACCGTTGCTAAACAGTTCGCCCCATTACTAGGCAACTGGGCCAAGCTACTTATCGCATCATTACCACTACAGCATGCTGTAGTGGTTAATGATGCTGGGAGTAACACTTTAAAGGGACACTATAGTCACCAGAACAACTACAGCTTAATGATTTGTTCTGGTGAGTAGAATCATTACCTTAAATCTTTTTGCTGTAAACACTGTCCTTTCAGATAAAATGCAGTGTTTACATTACAGCCTAGTGATAACGTCACTGGCTACTCCTCAGATAGCTGTTAGAGATCCTTCCTGGGCCATGGCTGCCTAAAATGCATCCAAACATTCAGTGTCTCCTCCCTCTGAATGCAGACACTGAACTTTCCTCATAGAGATTTAATGATTCAATTCATCTCTATGAGGAGATGCTGATTGGCCAGGGCTGTGTTTGAATCATGCTGGCTCTGCTCCTGCTCTGCCTCTTTGTCAGTCTCAGCTAATCCTGTGATTGGATCAGGCAACCACCTCTGATGATGTCAGCAGACTGCTTGTTTTTTTTTTAGGCAAACAGCATGCAAAGTTACAGCTTCAGGCTTGAATACAGTAGGATTTTGCTATATTTATGGAGGCATGAGGGGCCCAGGGGGGCTAGATGGTGGTGTTAACACTATAGGGTCAGAAATAAATGTTTGTGTTCCTGACCCTATAGTGATCCTTTAATTTCTTATACTTTTTGCATTACATAAAACCTTTCTTTGTAAAATCAGGACACTGTAATCCCTGTGAATCTTAGCACCCAAGGCCTAGACTCTGTCCCTTTAATTTTTGGAAAGCAGTGCAATACATCTTAGCAAATTATACAAATAGATGTTGATAGTGTTACTTAGTCGAGAAAGCCGCTGTGCTAGACAATCAAGTAAATTATCAAAACATCATCCTGAGGATGCCTTAAATCTGTCTCCGTTAGGTTTTGCCCTCCACATCTTGGCAGTACCCAGTTTAATATACGGTGGGTTCTCCTGGGGCTGGCACAGACAGCTGAGCTAAGATTACTGTTATAGAACAGTCTGTCAGCCCAACGGTATGATTTGCAGGACACGGATAGGAGCTCATAGATCAGATAGGCCGCAACAAGGTCAGTACTGGAAACACAATCAGGCAAACAGACACTGAATAATTTATATTGTTACACAGTCACTGTGTAGTACAGAGTAGAGATGGCTAGCAGACGAAGATCAAGGTGAGTTTAAACAAGAACTTATTCACTAAAGAGTGATTTGTGACAAATTTTAAATTGAATTGAAAAAACAAAGCCAAATTAATGCAAGGGTTAAAGAGTTACTCCAACCCTCCTTTATGCATCACAGTTTTTAATGAATGATGCCCTATTGGGCAATATTCTTTAGTTCCCCCTCCTCCCCCCCCCACCACCACTCTAAACGCCATGATAACTATATTTAAAAAAAAGGTACAGAAAAAGCTCTCCAAGCACTAAAAGTTAATTTACAGGTGCTAAGTGCTACAGCTAATTTTTCTGTAGACCAAAAGACAAAGTGCTTCTAATGCAATTAAGTGTAAAACATGAAGTAATTAATTACATCTAAACAGTGTTAAAGTGCTGATTAATATGCAAAATTACCTTGATAATTATAGAATCACAATAAAAACCATAAAAGAGTGGAGTCAAAATAACTCCATTTAAAGAACAAAAAAAAGTAAAATATTTTGCACACAAATATACTTAAAGGGACACTATAGTCACCAGAACAACTACAGTTTATTGAATTTGTTCTGGTGAGTCGAATCATTACCTTCAGGCTTTCTGCTGTAAACACTGTCTTTTCAGAGAAAATGCAGGGTTTACATTACAGCCTAGTGATAACTTTACTGGCCACTCATCAGATAGCTGTTGGAGATCCTTCCTGGCTCATGGCTGCCTAAAATGCATCCAAACATTCAGAGTCTCCACCCTCTGCATGCAGACAGTGAACTTTCATCATAGAGATTCTGTAACGAAAATATACCCCAACACGCAGGATTTAAGCTAAACAAATGTCAGTACAGAGGGAAGGTATGTCTACCGGACCTTAGAGTGGCCGGACTCGACGTAAAGGAGAGAGATACAGAGTCAGGAGCGATCCGAGGTCAAGGGCACAAAGAGACAGCGTAAACTTGGACTAGCCGGGGTCTGGTACACAGAAAACAGCAAGCCGGCAAACAGAACAGATAAGGATAAAGAGATAACGTAGTCAGAAACAAAGCCAAGGTCAAGTACGAAGGAACACAACTGAACACAACAAGCGCTAAAGGGAACTGAAACAGAAACCACGATAGGGCAAGGAACTAAGGGAAAAAGGTGAGTATATATACCTAAACATCTAATATGATTGGTCCCTGTCACATCCATGCCCCCAAAAGGTAAGTGTATGGGGAGTGTGGCATGACAGGGACCAATGGGATGCCTTTTCCAATTTAGGCTCCCACTGTCCCTTTAAGAGCGCGCCCGAGACCCGCGGCGTGCTCTTAGAGTTAGGCGGGACACGTGTCCGCTTCTCGTGGTCACTGCCCGCCTTCCTGTTACAGCTGTCGGATGAGCCGCGCGCAGCTCGTGCAGCAGCAGGACCGCGCGCGGCTCGAACAGAGGACCCCGGCCGGCCCCTGGAAAGGGTAAGTACCGCTACAGTACCCCCCTGAGGACACGCCCTCCGGGCGGGGAGGACCAGGCCTGGCAGGAAAACGAGAATGGAAAGAGCGCACAAGACGAGGAGCGTGAACCGCGTCAGCGGAAATCCAACTGTGCTCCTCAGGCCCATAGCCCTTCCAATGCACCAGGTACTGAAGTCGACCTCTAAGGAAACGAGAGTCAAGAACAGCAGAAACTTAAAATTCCTCATGACCCTCCACAGAGACAGGAGGGGGAGGAGGAGTATGCCGGGTACAGCGGTTGCGTACGAAAGGCTTCAACAACGAGGTGTGAAAGACATTAGGAATACGCAGATTCTTAGGGATACCCAAGGCATACGAAACAGGATTAACCTTATGCAGAATACGATAAGGACCAATAAAGCGGGGAGCCAATTTCATAGAAGGCACCCGGAGGCGAATGTTTCGCGTGGAAAGCAGAACCCTGTCCCCCACGACATAAGAAGGAGCCGCCCTGCGATGCTTGTCAGCCTGCACCTTCTGGCGAGCAGTGGAATCCACCAAAGAAAGCTGAACCTGCTCCCAAGTATTACGCAAATTAGCCAAATGTTCATCCAGAACTGGCATGCCCTGTGAGGAGAAAGCAGCCAGAAGAACAACAGGATGTTGGCCATAGACAACGTAAAAAGGACTCTTGCCGGAAGAATCATGAGTAGCGTTATTCCGAGCAAACTCAGCCCAAGGAAGAAGGTCAGACCAATTGTTCTGATGGTGGGATACGAAACAACGAAGGTACTGCTCCAGAGATTGATTGGCACGTTCAGCAGCTCCATTAGACTGGGGGTGGTAAGCGGAAGAAAATGAGAGAGAAATACTCATTTCCGAACAAAAGGCTTTTCAGAACCTAGAAATAAATTGGCTACCCCTATCGGACACAATAGATACGGGAATGACATGTAATCGAAACACCTCTCTGGCGAAAATAAGTGCTAGTTCCCTGGACGTGGGCAGCTTGTGAAGAGACACAAAGTGAGCCATCTTGGAAAACCGATCCACTATCATTAGGATAACTGTGTTACCATTCGAAGGGGGTAATTCAACAATAAAATCCATGGACAGGTTAGACCAAGGTCTCTTGGGAATGGGTAACGGATGCAACAGCCCACAAGGAACCCTACGAGAAGATTTCATACAGGCACAAGTAGTACAAGCACCTATATAGTCGGTGACATCCTTGCGTAAGGAATCCCACCAAAAATACCGAGAAACAGCTGACACCGTTTTGGAAATACCAGGATGTCCAGCAGTCTTAGTGTCATGATACAACGACAGAATCTCCCGTCTCTCGGGAACATCAACGAACAGTTTATCAGTAGGTCTTTCGCTAGGTGCCATGCTTTGTTTCGCTTGTACGGCCTGCAGGAGGGACGAAGAAATAGACAAAATAGTGGTAGCTATTATCCTTTCTGGGGGAATAACAGAAATAACATCAATCTCCTGTTTGTCAGCAGTTTCGAACTGTCTGGACAGAGCGTCTGCTTTAGTGTTGCGGTCACCTGGCCTATAGGTGATAATGTAATTGAAATGAGACAAAAACAGTGACCACCTAGCCTGCCTAGAAGACAATCTTTTAGCCTCACTAAGGTAGGATAGATTCTTGTGATCCGTAAATATGAGGATAGTATCCTTAGTTCCTTCTAACAAATGTCTCCATTCTTTCAGTGCTAAAATAATAGCAAGGAGTTCGCGATTACCCACATCATAATTCTTTTCTGCTTTGGACATTTGTTTGGAGAAGAAGCCACAAGGATGCAATGGCTTTTCAGGCGACTCTCTTTGGGATAAGACAGCACCTACCCCGATATCAGAAGCATCAACTTCAAGAATATAGGGTAGTGTGGGGATAGGATGCTGTAAAATAGGTGCAGAAGCGAACGTAGTTTTAAGAAATTCAAAAGCCTGAAGTGCCTCGGGAGACCAGACACGAGTATTGCCATCCTTTTTTGTCATACGGGTGATAGGCGCTATAATAGAGGAAAAACCTTTAATAAAGCCTCTATAATAGTTAGAGAAACCAAGAAAACGCTGAATGGCTTTCAAACCTTGTGGTAGAGGCCATTCCATGACAGCAGAAAGCTTCTGGGGATCCATACGAAAACCTTTAGCGGAAATCAAATACCCCAAAAACTGGACTTCGGATTGGTCAAATAGACATTTTTCCAGTTTACAATAAAGACCATTAGCAAGAAGGGTCTTCAGAACTGTCGTAACATGCCTATGATGAGTGTGTAAATCTGTAGAGTATATTAATATGTCGTCCAAGTATACAATTACAAATGTGTGGATAAAGTCTCTTAAAACGTCATTAATAAATTCTTGAAATACTGCTGGGGCATTACATAGACCAAATGGCATAACAGTATACTCGTAATGGCCAGATCTAGTGTTGAATGACGTTTTCCATTCGTGGTCTTTCTTAATACGTATTAAATTGTATACACCTCTAAGATCCAATTTAGTGAATAAAGTAGCATGTTTGAGCCTGTCAAATAATTCCGTGATTAGAGGTATAGGGTATGCATTTTTGATGGTGATTTTATTTAGACCTCTATAATCGATACACGGTCTTAAATCACCTTCTTTCTTTGATACAAAGAAGAACCCCGCTCCAGCCGGAGAAGAGGATCTCCTAATAAACCCCTTTTCTAAAGATTCCTTAATATACTCCTCCATGACACGGTTTTCTTGAACCAATAAAGGGTACACCCTGCCCTTTGGAGGTATTGTGCCAGGCAATAAATCGATAGCACAATCGTAGGGTATGTGAGGCGGTAATTTGTCAGCCTCCCTTTTATCGAAGACAGTTTTGAGAAATAAGTACTGAGGGGGTATAACAGTAGACAAAGGAGGAGTAGTAGGAACATTAATAGAATTCAAAGGGGTGACTTCAATAGTACAAGACTCATGGCAGGCATCGCTCCATGATTTTATTTGCCCTGACTCCCAATTGAAAATGGGATTGTGAGTATGTAACCATGGGTACCCTAATACGATGTGAGAAGAGGGAGATGTGATGACCTGGAACCGAATGGTTTCAAAGTGTAAAACCCCTGTATACATGTATTTTGGTACAGTTTCATGAGTAACAACTGGAGAACTTAATGGTCTACCATCTATAGCCTCAACGGCCAAGGGTATCTCCTTCTCTCTGATGGGAATATTGTTTTTCTTAACAAAACCCGAGTCCATGAAATTATCAGCTGCCCCGGAGTCAACCAAGGCTTGTATGTGCTCAGCTATGCAACCCTCTCCCATATACAAAGAAACAGGAAGAAGCAAACGGTTAGGAGGCAATTTAGGAGACTTAGATATCACACCGAAGGCCAGTCCCCTATAAGGCCTTAGGTGCGAGAGTTTCCCGGAAGCACAGGGCATTCTTTTATCATATGGTCTCTCCTACCACAGTATAGGCAGAGTCCATCCCTTCTCCTATGTAATTTTTCAGTTTCAGAGAGTTTGGCAACCCCTAATTGCATGGGTTCCTCCTCTGATCCTTTGACAGTCTCAGGTTTATCAACTCTGGGGTTAATAGGTGTAACCAAACGTCTATTCCGGTTTTTAGTATAGAGTCTGTCACGAATCCTGTTATCTATATCAATGAGGTAGTCAATAAGGTCCTCTAATGCAATAGGAAGCTCCCTAGCCGCTACCTCATCCAATATAGAGTCAGATAAACCTTCCATGAATGCAGTTGTTAGCCCATTGTTGGTCCAATCTACCTGTGAAGCAAGGGTACGAAACTGAATGGCATAGTCAGCAACAGACCTAGAACCCTGTTTAATTCTCATTAATGTTCTGGCGGCAATCTTTGACCTTTTAGTTGTGTCAAAAGTTCTACGAAAAGCCGTAAGATAACTATTGAAATTATGCACCATAGGTCCATTAGCCTCCCAAATAGGATTTGCCCACTCAAGTGCTTTATCGGTAAGTTGGTGCATAAGGAACCCCACTTTAGACCTATCTGTGGGAAAGGAACGTGGATACATCTCAAAGTGGAATTCTATTTGATTAATGAAACCTCTGCATGTCTTAGAGTCCCCTCCATACCTAGGAGGAGGTGTTAAATGGGCAGACGTATTAGGCAAAGCAGACACTTCAGGAAGAAGAGGTGTAGGAGGGTTAGGTGTGGTTGCTGGAACAGTTCTAGATAAGAGCGTCTGGAGAGCCTGGGCTATCTGATCCATACGGTGATCCTGCTCTAAAAATCTAGCCTCATGAGAAGCCATCTGCTGAGCTAAATCTGCGGGGTCCATGGCCCTATCGTAATGTAACGAAAATATACCCCAACACGCA
This sequence comes from Pelobates cultripes, assembly GCA_933207985.1. Taxonomy (NCBI): domain Eukaryota; kingdom Metazoa; phylum Chordata; class Amphibia; order Anura; family Pelobatidae; genus Pelobates; species Pelobates cultripes. Next base: position 44,594,285 of record OW240916.1, read on the forward strand.
GGATTTAAGCTAAACAAATGTCAGTACAGAGGGAAGGTACGTCTACCGGACCTTAGAGTGGCCGGACTCGACGTAAAGGAGAGAGATACAGAGTCAGGAGCGATCCGAGGTCAAGGGCACAAAGAGACAGCGTAAACTTGGACTAGCCGGGGTCTGGTACACAGAAAACAGCAAGCCGGCAAACAGAACAGATAAGGATAAAGAGATAACGTAGTCAGAAACAAAGCCAAGGTCAAGTACGAAGGAACACAACTGAACACAACAAGCGCTAAAGGGAACTGAAACAGAAACCACGATAGGGCAAGGAACTAAGGGAAAAAGGTGAGTATATATACCTAAACATCTAATATGATTGGTCCCTGTCACATCCACGCCCCCAAAAGGTAAGTGTATGGGGAGTGTGGCATGACAGGGACCAATGGGATGCCTCTTCCAATTTAGGCTCCCACTGTCCCTTTAAGAGCGCGCCCGAGACCGGCGGCGCGCTCTTAGAGTTAGGCGGGACACGTGTCCGCTTCTCGCGGTCACTGCCCGCCTTCCTGTTACAGCCGTCGGATGAGCCGCACGCGGTTCGTGCAGCAGCAGGACCGTGCGCGGCTCGAACAGAAGACCCCGGCCGGCCCCTGGAAAGGGTAAGTACCGCTACAGATTCATTGATTCAATTCATCTCCATGAGGAGATACTGATAGGCCAGGGCTGTGTTTGAATAGTGCTGGCTCTGCCCCTGATCTGCCTCTTTGTCAGTCTCAGCCAATCCTATAGGGAAGCACTGTGATTGGATCAGGCTACCACTTCTGCTGATGTCAGCAGGCAGTGGGGCAGGTTTAAAGGAAACAGTGACAAAGCAAGCAGCTCCAGACTTGAATACAAGTAAGATTTACTATATTTAGGGAGGCATGAGGGATTTGAAAGATACTCACACATCGTTGCACACACATTCACAAATTTAGTTTTATTTCTTGTGTTTTTATTTTTTTAGGCCCATCCAGGGTCTCTACCTTTGAGAGATCTGGTGTGTGTCCTCTCCATGTCATTTAGTGGGGATCTTCTCCATGGGGTCCAGTGGCTCCAGTAATCTTCCAGTTCCTCACTGCTCCCTTGCACACAGTTTAGTGATGCTGGGGCTGGAGTGAAATAAATTTTTGGCTCCAAGCATCACAGCATGGCGCGATAGAGCAGTCAGTGTACCTTCTTGACCACCTCTGTGACAGGCCATTGGCCTGCTCTTGGCGGTGCCCACACCTTCTGGCATCTGGACTCAGTGCACCCACCCTGGATCTTCCCTGACGAACTCTATCCCAAATGCAGACTCCCCTCATTCATCTGACAATCAACCTTCTCCCTACCAAGAGAAGGTGGTCCCTGCAATTAAGCCCCCAAGCCCAACTCACCCCATTTACGTGCCAATCATCCCCAAACTTAGCTATATGCACCTTGGAGACCCCAGGTGGTTTGACTTAGGACTAGAGGACAGTGGCTGTGGCTTAAATAACACCATATCCCCTACATCAGCACGTGGGGATTTAAAGAATCACTCCAAGAACTACAGGCATGAGGCCCATCATTAATTTTGATAGTACAGGAGACAGTGGGTGTCCAAAAGACTTCAGGTAAGTTGTCTTAAATGGTTTGACTATGTACTCTGTGAGTGCACCCTAGTACTTCTGGCACTGTAATCACTAAAGTGGGCTGTAGTGCTTATGGTGCTTGGAGTTTTCTTTTACAGTGATTTAGATTTAAGCGTTATAAATATCACTTGCGCTACATATAAGTTTAATGCACTTTTCCAAGGAAATGTTGCAATGTGCACAAACAGAACATTGTGTGTATGAACTATCGGTGAAAGGATGCTTAATGTGTTTATATATTTAGGTAAATAATGAACAAAGGTTGTAGCTATACCAAGGTATATATTTAACAAAGGTTCATTTATGGACCAAAACCTTTATCTGCTTTTCTTGTGTAAATCAATCATTTTAAATGATGCACATTTTTCATTGTGTACAAACAGATAACTTACATTTACAGCAAAGAATGGGTGGTTTCCGCTGTGTCTCTTTACAGGAAATGTTGCCGTTGACTGGTTATGTTTGCATTGTGGCGAGAAAAAAAATCACTGCAAAACATGTGTAAGGCAATTCTTGTTTGATTGAATGCTTTAAAAGCATGGGTGACTCTTCTGTTGCGGGAATTATTTCTGCTTTGAAGGATTTCTGCTGGAGGTGAACAGCGCTAATTTGAAATATATATGCTGCATATATGTATATATTTTTAATTTTATTAGTTTACTCATAGAAAACATAAAATGTCACTTATAGGTGTTATGTACAGGAAGTTAAATGTGTGGATTTGTGTTGTCATTTTTTCATGCCTTCCGAATTATTGGGATCTGGCGCAACAGTCCAATTTGGGATTACCGTCTTGTTTCTTTCTCTGTTGTCCCCAAAAATGAAAAGTCCCCAGAGACAGCAGTGTGAGCATGTAATTACATTTGTTCACAGTGCACAATTAAAAGGCATGAAGTCTAGGAATGAAGAGAAAGATGACCCCATTCTGATGAAGATGTGCTATGTAATTAAACATTATGGGGATGCCCTCCCTGCTTGTATTCAATCAGGTTCAGTAGTTTATGAGAGGAAGTTAAAGGGTAGACATGTGCAATTCATTTCGGTCCGAATTTAAATTCCGACGAATTTCGGCAATTTGGACATTCGGATGCTTGTGAATGTCCGAGTTGCTGAATTTCAGAAGTGTAAAATTTTGGAAGTGCCAAAGCTCCAAATTGCTGAAGTTCCGAATTGCCGAAGTGCCGAAGTTCAGAATATCGGAAGTGCTGAAGTGCTTCGGATTTTTGAAAAGTGGCAAAACAGGAGAGGGATGGAAAATTAAGGTAATGATGACAGGAATGTAACCCTAACCCTAACCTAACCCCAACCCTAACCCCAATTTCGGAAGTGCCCAACCAATCCGAAGTGCAGTATTGCCGAACTCCCGAATTTTGGAAGTGCCGAACCGCGCTGAAGTCCTGAATTGCCGAAGTACAGAATTTCAGAAGTGCCGAACCTAATTTTTTGCCCATGCACATCCCTATTAAAAGGGACACTCCACTGCCCAAATACAAAATATATTAAAAAAAATATTGTTTAGTAGATATATCCCAAAAGAAAACTCACTCTTCTTTCACTATTTTTTATCTTTGTATTTTCTAGCCCAGGGTGGGTGCTTTATAACCAGTGGCAGTCGATATCTATCTTATCCATTCTTTGTTTCCTTACAGTGGCATCTGTAGGGTAGTGTTTCAGTATATAATTGCTTCTATAGTTGCCACATTTGTATTTTAAATTTGTGCACAAGTCTACAAATGAAGGAGACAGACTTTATTGTAGAAAGCTTGCATTCTCACGGTGGACAAACCGAATCACTCGAGGAGAAAGCTAGGCCAGGCGCCATAAATGAAAACATGAATCGCAAAACAGAGCAAGAATTTTAAAGATACGTTTTCTGAGACAGTTCTGTAACACCATAAACAGTAGAGCAAGCTGTAGTGAAACTGGTGCTTTGAGTGTTTACTTCCATCTTTTCCAATGAATACACAATGATAAAATACACTTCAACGCTTTTAAGAGTTAATTTTTCTTATCGAACATGTGCTGAACAGCGTACTGGTTGGATAAACCTTTACATCACACTAACTGGTATTGTTTTTCTCTGCAGATATTAACATGGCAGGGGAACCAAAACCCAACAGGCCCAAAGGGTTAAAGCGAGCCGCAGCTGCTCTGTACAGGTAAGAAATGTTCTTTAAAGAATAATATTAGTCAATATAAATATTAAATAAAAAGTTTGTATTGCATCAACCATCTAAAATGGCGGGCGTTAAAACAGTGCTCATAAAGATACAATTTGAAATTCCAACCCAGTCAAGAGATATACAAATATAAATAGGGACTACTTTGTCTCTGTATTTTTCCTCCACCTGACTTTCTTAGACTATGGGCGGAGCTTCAGAGTCAATCCCAACAGCCGACACCAGTGACGGCTACATGGAATTGGCTATGTTTAATCAGCATCCCGCTGTCTAATGGGATGCTCTATACACCTTAAAGGAACACTATAGTCACCCAAACAACTTTAGCTTAATGAAGCAGTTTTTGTGTGTAGATCATGCTTCTCAAGTTTCTCTTCTTAATTCTCTGCCTTTTAGGAGTTAAATCATTTTGTTTCTATTTATGCAGACCTTGTCACACCTCCCCTGGCTCTGATTGACTCAGCCTGCGTGAAAAAAAAACTGGTTTCACTTTCAATCAGATGTCATTTACCTTAAACAATTGTATCTCTTTCTCTGTAAATTGAACTTTAATCACACACAAGAGGCTCTAGCAAGCTATTAACATAGCAGGGGATAAGAAAATCTAAATTAACCAGAACTTGCTATAAAGGAAGGATAAACTGTAGATGACCCTTTACAGGAAGTGTTTAGGAAGGCTATGCAAGTCACATGCAGGGAGGTGTGACTAGGGTTCATAAACAAAGTGATTTAACTTCTAAATGGCAGAGGATTGAGTATTGAGAATGCAGGGGCATGTTCTATACACCAAAACTGCTTCATTAAGCTAAAGTTGTTTTGGTATAGTGTCCCTTTAATGCTATACTCTTGCCCATGCACGAGAGTACAGCAATAATGTTGGTTCCTGGCACTGAAGAGCCAGGAGCGGAAGAGGAGCAGACAGAGGAAGATCTCAGGTTTTGGTAAGTAAATCTCTCTTTTACCTGCACCCCCTGCCACCGGTCCGGCAGCGGCTATGTCACCGCTGCGGGTATATGCAAATTCGGTAAAGTGCCCAGATGGTGACAGTGTTGCTTTACCATTCTAAAATGTGCGCCACCGGTGTATACTAATTGGTGTCTGCTTACATTTGTATGTCTTTTTTTGATGTTTCAAAAAAAGTTTAAAAAAATTATCCTGTGCATTGTGATCAAAGTAAGGTAAAATCAACAATTTTCACTTATTTTATAGAAATGTGCCTGATTAAATAGATATGATTAAGTACGTTATTTATACCAACACAAAACCATTTTAAGCCGGAGATTTTGTTAAATTAATCTTGCAACACAGACTTTCTGTAGAAATAAATTAAAAAATAAATATGGAAAATGTTCCTTTTAACTTGATCTGCTTTCAACTCTGCAGGCAGTCTGAGATGAACGAAAGTCCAAAACAAGGCCAAGTGTTTATTTGTAAACAGTGATTAAACTGCTTAGAACTTAGAAATTAATTAAAACCCTGTATCACACATCACATTATAAATCAGGTCCCTGTATGCAGATTATTAAATTCACCCCTTAACCATTAATACGCAACACCCACGACCCACACACAAAAACAATCACTGCATTAAAAGAGATAGTTAATAAGCGTGTTAATGTTGATTTAGAATAACAACCGTAACAAAAATTTTCAGATAAAGCAACACCCTCAGGCAACAGTCTTAAACATATTGCGAGTACAAAATTGTGTAAACAGTTCTGAGAAAATATAAAATTTAATTGCAAAAAAAATTGATCCGTAATAAATAAAGTATTTCATATTATCAATATTATAGATTATATTATATGTAGTGACTATAATAATTATATTATTATATGTGGACAACTACAGGCTATAGGTGCAACCAAAGGGCCAATTTTGGTTTTGCTTTCTAGATCCCAGTGGTATTATTCATTATCACCAAATTATTACTATATCTATCTGTTAAAATCAGTAGCTCAGTTATTGTGACTATGACAAATGGATCTGTTTAAGCCAGGAAAGCTTAAAGGGACACTTAATGAAGCAGTTTTGGTGTATAGATCACGTTCCTGTAGTCTCACTGCTCAATTCTCTGCATTTTAGGAGTTAAATCTCTTTGTTTTTGCAGCCCTAGATACACCTCCCTGCATGTGACTTACATAGCCTTCCTAAACACTTCCCGTAAAGAGTCATCTAATGTCTACACTTCCTTTATTGCAAATTCTGTTTCATTTAGAATGTCTTATCTCGTGCTCTGTTAATAGCTTGCTAGAAGCTACAGGAGCCTCTTGTATGTAATTAAAGTTCAGTTTAGAGAGCAGGAGATAAAACTTTTAAGGTACCGTATATACACGAGTATAAGTCGACCCGAATATAAGTCGAGACCCCTAATTTTACCCCAAAAAACTGGGAAAACTTATTGACTCGAGTATAAGAGTAGGGTGGGAAATACAGCAGCTACTGGTAAATTTCTAAATAAAATTAGATCCCCAAAAAATTATATTAATTGAATATTTATTTACAGTGTGTGTATATAATGAATGCAGTGTGTGTGTATATAATGCAGTGTGTTTGTATGAATGCACTGTGTGTATGAATACAGTGTGTGCGTGTGCGTGTATGAGTGTGTATGAATGCAGTGTGCGTGTGTGTATGAGTGCAGTGTGTGTATGTGATGCAGAGCCTTGGTGGGGGGGTGGGCATTTTTATTTTTTTTAAATTATTATTATTTTTATATATATCTATCTGTTAAAATCAGTAGCTCAGTTATTGTGACTATGACAAATGGATCTGTTTAAGCCAGGAAAGCTTAAAGGGACACTTAATGAAGCAGTTTTGGTGTATAGATCACGTTCCTGTAGTCTCACTGCTCAATTCTCTGCATTTTAGGAGTTAAATCTTTGTTTTTGCAGCCCTAGATACACCTCCCTGCATGTGACTTACATAGCCTTCCTAAACACTTCCCGTAAAGAGTCATCTAATGTCTACACTTCCTTTATTGCAAATTCTGTTTCATTTAGAATGTCTTATCTTGTGCTCTATTAATAGCTTGCTAGAAGCTACAGGAGCCTCTTGTATGTAATTAAAGTTCAGTTTACAGAGCAGGAGATAAAAACTTTTAAGGTACCGTATATACTCGAGTATAAGTCGACCCGAATATAAGTCGAGACCCCTAATTTTACCCCAAAAAACTGGGAAAACTTATTGACTCGAGTATAAGAGTAGGGTGGGAAATACAGCAGCTACTGGTAAATTTCTAAATAAAATTAGATCCCCAAAAAATTATATTAATTGAATATTTATTTACAGTGTGTGTATATAATGAATGCAGTGTGTTTGTATGAATGCAGTGTGTTGTATGAATGTGTGTGTGTGTGTATGAGTGCAGTGTGTGTATGAGTGCAGTGTGTGTGAGTGTGTGTGTGTATGAATGCAGTGTGTGTGTGTATGAATGCAGTGTGTGTGTGTGTGTGTGTATGAGTGCAGTGTGTGTATGTGATGCAGAGCCTTGGTGGGGGGGTGGGCATTTTTTTTTTTTTTTTATTTTTATATATATATATATATATATATATATATTAATATTTTGTTTTATTATATTATTATTTAAATTTTTTAATTTATATATATTTTTTCATCCCCCCTCCCTGCTTGTTAGCTGGCCAGGGAGGGGGGTTCTCATTCCCTGGTGGTCCAGTGGTGTGCACTCTGTAGGAGGGGGGCTGGCAGCGAGCTGTAACTTACCTTTCCTGCAGCTCCTGTCAGCTCCCTTCTCTCTCCTCTGGTCCGGTCAGCTCCCTTCTCCTCCACTGTAAGTCTCGCAGCCGCGCGGAGCATTCCCCACGGCTCTTGCGAGATTTACAGTGGAGCTGACAGGGGAGCTGACCGGAACGGAGTAGAGAGAAGGGAGCTGACAGGAGCTGCAGGAAAGGTAAGTAAACGCTTCCTGCCAGCCCCCAACAGGACCGCCGGGCTTGTAATGAGCCCGGCGGTCCTGGTCTGTATTATGGCAATGTAAGTTGCCATAATACAGACATTAACTCGAGAATAAGTCGAGTGGGGGTTTTTCAGCACAAAAAAGTGCTGAAAAACTCGACTTATACTCGAGTATATACGGTAAGTTACATCTGATTGAAAATAAAACCATGTCAGCCACAGCCAGGGGAGATGTGGCTAGGGCTGCATAAAGAGAAACAAAAGTGATTTAACTCCTAAATGGCAGGGAATTAAGCTGTGAAACTTGAGAGACATGATCTATACATAAACACTGCTTCATTATGCTCACGTTATTTTGGTGACTATAGTGTCCCTTTAAAAACTGGCGTACACAAAACCGTTTTCACACATATAAATACATTGCAACATTCTATCAAACCATCTCCACGTGCATCTATCAATTACATATTACAATCTTGTATAGAACTATTGCTAATTGTACATAGAAGTTGGACATTGCTGGCAAATATAAATTATTTTCCTATACTAAGATAAATTGTACTTATAAACATATATCAGCCCTCTTATATGGACACTATTCAATACATATATATATATATATATATATATATATACATATATATATATATAAACTAGACATGCAAACATATATAAAACAATCTTCCCTTACCTACATACACATTACGTTATAGTCATCTATTAAACAATCTAAACTTATAGCACATATAATGAATGTACGTGTACATGCAGGTATATGAATGCATTTCTGTTTGTCGTTTTGTGTGTCTGTATATTCCTATTTATGTGTTTGCAGTAGGCAAATGCATGTTTGTGTGCATACTGCAATGCTTGAATGTATGTTGTTATGTAAGATTGTTGGTGTTTGTCTGCGTAGCATGGGGGTACATGTATGTAAGGTTTGAATGGTTGTATTGATGCACTTATGCCAATGTCTATGTTTGATTGCAAACGTTAGTGATGTAGTTGTATATGTAAATTCCTGTGTAATGGTTAGATCTTTCCTGTAGTGTGTAAATAAATGATTGTAGTTTATATCACTAGTAATATTGTGTGCTACTACATGCAGGTACCTGCATACCACACTTAATTAGTGTGTCCATGTAAGAATGTAGGGGGTTATACACTAAACACAGAATTGTAGTGAAATGCCACCTAAAATGCAAAATGTTGATTAAAATAGCCAAACTATGACTGAAAATAAGCTGCAGGCTTTTGTCTTAAATTTGATATTTCACATAAAATTTGCAAACTGATTTTCAATTGCAACACATCAAGCTAGAATTTATTCAGTGTTTAGTGAATAATCCCCCTACCGTGCTACTGCTTGTTTGTACTGTCAAATGTGTGAATGTAGCATGTCAATGCATGGACGTAAGGCGTCCATGAATATATATTTTGCGTGTAGGAATTATTACATGTAGGAATTTTGTAGATACAGTTGCAAGAAAAAGTATGTGAACCCTTTGGAATGATATGGATTTCTGCACAAATTGGTCATAAAATGTGATCTGATCATCCTCATCTAAGTTACAACAATAGACAATCACAGTCTGTTTAAACTAATAACACACAAAGAATGAAATGTTGCCATGTTTTTATTGAACACACCATGTAAACATTCACAGTGCAGGTGGAAAAAGTATGTGAACCATTGGATGTAATAACTGGTTGAACCTCCTTTGGCAGAAATAACTTCAACCAAACGTTTCCTGTAGTTGCAGATCAGACGTGCACAACGGTCAGGAGTAATTCTTGACCATTCCTCTTTACAGAACTGTTTCAGTTCAGCAATATTCTTGGGATGTCTGGTGTGAATCGCTTTCTTGAGGTCATGCCACAGCATCTCAATCGGGTTGAGGTCTGGACTCTGACTGGGCCACTTCTAAAGGCGTATTTTCTTCTGTTTAAGCCGGTCTGTTGTTGATTTACTTCTATGCTTTGGGTCATTGTCCTGTTGCAACACCCATCTTCTGTTGAGCTTCAGCTGGCAGACAGATGGCCTTAAGTTCTCCTGCAAAATGTCTTGATAAACTTGGGAATTCATTTTTCCTTTGATGATATCAATCCGTCCAAGCCCTGACGCAGTAAAGCAGCCCCAAACCATGATGCCCCCACCACCATACTTCACAGTTGGGATGAAGTTTTGATGTTGGTGTGCTGTGCCTTTTTTTCGCCACACATAGTGTTGTGTGTTTCTTCCAAACAACTCAACTTTGGTTTCATCTGTCCACAGAATATTTTGCCAGTACTGGTGTGGAACATCCAGGTGCTCTTGTGCAAACTGTAAACGTGCAGCAATGTTTTGTTTGGACAGCAGTGGCTTCCTCTGTGGTATCCTCCCATGAAATCCATTCTTGTTTAGTGTTTTACGTATTGTAGATTCGCTAACAGGGATGTTAGCATTTGCCAGTGACTTTTGTAAGTCTTTAGCTGACACTCTAGAATTCTTCTTCACCTCAATGAGCAGTCTGTGCTGTGCTCTTGCAGTCATCTTTACAGGACGGCCACTCCTAGGGAGAGTAGCAGCAGTGCTGAACTTTCTCCATTTATAGACAATTTGTCTTACCGTGGACTGATGAACAGCAAGGTTTTTGGAGATACTTTTATAACCCTTTCCAGCTTTATGCCCTTTTACAGCTTTATCAACAATTCTTAATTGTAGGTCTTCTGAGAGCTCTTTTGTGCATCAGGCAATGCTTCTTGTGAAAAGCAAACCCAGAACTGGTGTGTGTTTTTTATAGGGCAGGGCAGCTGTAACCAACACCTCCAATCTCATCTCATTGATTGGACTCCATTTGGCTGACATCTCACTCCAATTAGCTCTTGGAGATGTCATTAGTCTAGGGGTTCACATACTTTTTCCACCTGCACTGTGAATGTTTACATGGTGTGTTCAATAAAAACATGGCAACATTTCATTCTTTTTGTGTTATTAGTTTAAGCAGACTGTGATTGTCTATTGTTGTGACTTAGATGATGATCAGATCACATTTTATGACCAATTTGTGCAGAACTCCATATCATTCCAAAGGGTTCACATACCTTTTCTTGCAACTGTACATATACATTGATTTTTGCTCGTTCTATATACATCACTGTTATATTTACATATCTGCTACCCAAGGCACAGAAAATTGGTTAGAAGGCAGTAACACTAAGGTCTTGAAAAATAATTACAGTGTTTAAATAAAATGCATGTCATGTAGACAAAAGGTAAAATTAATGAGCCAAAAATCTCGAAGATGATAATTCAACTGAACGGTGAATCACAATTATTTTTTGGCCAAATCCTTAAAAGTCTGATGTTCTTAGAAACACTTTTAACTAATTCATATTTCCCTTTTACCGACTAAATCGTGTATTAAAACCAACATTTAAACATTCGAAAAAGTACTCAAGCAAATTAAATCTCTGATGTACACAGGGGCTCAGTAGGACCCTCATGACAAAGAAGGTTAACGTACCATAATTATCTTTTAAAACCAATTAGATATAAAGAAAGTATAAAATGGAATCAGTAGCAGTTTTCAGTAATTTTAGAAGCAATTAAAATAATTATTGGATTTCTCATATTAAGGATTTATCATGGGCCTGCTACACAAAAATCCAATCCCATTAAGTCATAAAATCGTGCAGCTTTGAATATAAATCATGGTGTCTTCACGAGAGCTTAGCATTATCACAATGCTGAACGCGGATACTCCTTTCTTTCTCAAAGACCCTCAGCAGTCAGAAATGCCATACTTTAGTTATGTTTCAATTATAAATACCAATACATATGGCATCTAATTTATTGAAAAACCAAGTCCATCAACATACAATCTAGTTATATACTTAAAAACTGGTAATTTTTTCTTTTTTAAAGTTAGCTTAAATGACATCGAATGACGTTAAGGCCATCTCTCAGGATAATTTATGACATAGGGCCAACTCAAATTGAGACCTACTTTACTTGGTTCTAGAGTTTAATTTGAGCAACACAATTTGGTCTGATTCACCTCTTTAATATTCTCTCATTGCATTTTATATTGAACTTACCAGGGTCCCAGATACATTTAACCCTAGGTTACAAGTTCCTTATATTATGTAGGCGGGTGGGGGCTTTAATTAAATATAAAGTAGGGAAGGTAGACATGCCATTGTCCACCCCCAAATAAAAATAAAGTCCCCAATCCCCTAACCACCCCCTAAAAGTCCCTATCTACCCTCTTACCCTCACCTTAATAACAATGAGGAGGAGGCAAAAAAGTCATTTTTTTTCTAACTCTTTTGTTCTTCAGCAATAGAACAGGCCAAATAAAAATCCTGAATTCTGGATATCTTCATGATAGTAATAAGGTGGTCTTACTGACCCACATAAGATTTTTATTTGTTTATTTTTGGTATTTCCGTGTGGTCGCTGGCTAGCCACATAATTAACCCTCGCGCTGCCAATGGTTTTTAACTATTTCTCTGCTGGCAGCTAGAATTCTCAGAGCCTAGATTTGCCGTATTGCTCTGGTAGGCTATTGATGTGAGTGGTGATACTGTACGTATATTACTTTCTAACCTTATCACTGTTTGTTTGTCCGTTGATAAGTTTGATGTATTGCAATATTGATTTTCAAATAAAGCTATCGAATTTGTTCCTAGATTCTGTGAATACCTTGACTTACATACAATTTAATTTTTTTGCAGAAGTAATGTAGGAAACAACTAATCAAGCTTTGGGTTTTTTTGTTATTTTTGTGCCCACTGATCCCCAAAATCTGTTAGAGGGATAGGAGGTGATGTAAAATAAAAGAACCATTAGAGTACCATAGTCCACTCTTGTGCACCAGTAGTTGAGAGAAGAAGAAATGGTCAGACTCTCTGTGCCAAAATCAGTTTTTCAATGGGTCATGCTGTATTTTTTTTTTTTTTATGCAGACAGAGTGACTGGTCTGTTCCCCAAATTCATCAATTAAAAAAAAACAACAACAGGAGATGGTCAGCCACCAATTGCCCCTCATTTATGTAAAACTATAGTTTAAAAAATAATTTCATGTCAGTCGCCTCGGAAATAAAATATTTATGTAAAAGGACTTTGAATAATTGGCTGAACCTCACTTCTGCATCAATTAAAAAGAGAGTAGATGATGAATACAGAACCCCCTATGCAGACAGAAAACACGTAGTGCGGTGCCTTTATATGGATAGACAAGGCGCAATTCTTCTAGAAATGATTAGTATATAAACTGACGGTAGGTGATCATTTAAGGATCTCTCCTATCCTTGATCTACCATCAGATGGTTAGATTGGCACAGGGACCATTGGTAGTACCTCCTCGGTCAAAGGAATCTTAATCCAATGTCAACACTCCAAGAACAATGGGTGTCAGTCTCCAGGGCAACTTGTTGTTTAATTGTAAGGTGTGCAAACTTCTATACACAGAAAACGAAATGCCATGTACCTTTAAATGTGTTTGCCATTTTAATAATCTAAGTTCAGTGGTTCTTTAAGACCAGCTTAATAGACTGAATACAAACAAAATGTACTTTTTACATTGCACACGTGTGTTAGATAAATCTGCTATAAGAGATCTTACTCTGAGCTTTAAATGGGGCTTGAAATATTTGATATGAGCTAAAAAAGATGGATTGACCTGGTTTGCTTACAATCTAACAATGTATTTTACTTGCAGTGGTTACGAACTCGACTTTGATTACTACCGAGATGACTTCTACGAGAGGTGAGTGAAACCGCCCTTATGCACTGGGACCTATTTTTACTCTTCTTCTCAGTGTGAATTGCATTGTAACTGCAGGGGGGTGGTTGGGGGGGGGGAGGGGGAGAGAGAAATCAGAGGCTCACGCAAATGGAATCATATCTTCACATTGTCAGGCTGCACAGCAGGAGAGCCGGGATATGGATTAATGCCGTCGCTCATTCTAACAAACCCAGAAAGGATACAGATAGAAAAATTGTTAAGATAGACAGATATACACACGTGTATGAGAGAAATGTGGTGCAGTGTAATTCAATGGGGAAAAAAAATCCATTTCTATGAACAAATATATATATATATATATATATATATATAAAATGCTGTACAAACATTAAAGTGATATCATCAACATTGTTACACTTGCAGTTAACTCACAACCCACTGTTTAGTAAAAAATACCTAGGCAGAACTGCATCTTTAAGGGCAAAAATAATGTGTTGGGCCCAATTATGGCAACCAAAATGATCAAACACACTGTTTTAAAAATGCCTGAAGAGATATAGTTTTGGTGTTCAGTATGACAAAAGGAAAGCAAATTGAAAGTAAACATGAGGCCCCAATAACAAAAAAGTGAAAAAAAAATATTGAGTTGCAATACATGCACACTGTGACATATACACATTGATGCACTGTTTACCTGTGTATGTGTCTGAGAGTGTGTCTGATAGAGAGTATCCTTGTGTGTGTGTGTGTGTGTGTGTGTGTGTGTGTGTGTGTGAATGTATGTCTCTGTGAGCATGTTTGCATTTTTGTCTGTGACCGTATGTGTATGGGGTAGCTGCCTGTACCCTTTGTGCATTGTGTTTATGGCAAAGCTATGTTTCCTGACTGTGTGTGTATGATGAATGTCTTCAGGTGGTGACTGTGACAAGGTGAGTAAAGGCTTACCAGTGGCAGGGAGAGTGTGACAGGGTGAAGGGGGTAATTGGACAGGGTGTGGGGGGTTGTGAGAGAGAATGAGGGACAGGGAGTATGACATGAGGGAGTGTGGCAGGGCGAGTGGAGGTAAGTGTGTCAGCACAACTGTGGCATGGTAGGAGGGACGAGTGTGACAGGATTAAGGGGGGTTAATGTGACAGAGTGAGTGTGGCAGAGTGAGGGCAGGTGAGTTTGGAGGGTGTGAGATTAACAGGATTAGGAGTGGTTAATGTGAGTGTGGATGCATGAAGAGGCTGACAGTGTGGGGGGTGATGACAGTGTAGGGAGGGGTGACAATGTGTGGGGATGCTAACAGTGTGTCTGGGGAGGCTGTGCGTGTGAGGGGGTGATACTGTGTGTGAGAGTGTGATGGTGTGAGTGAGGGAGGGGGGTGATGGTGACAGGGAGAGGGGGGTGATGGTGTGAGGAAGGGTGGGGGTGATGGTGTGAGGGGAGTGGGGTGATGGTGAGAGGGAGAGGGGGTGATGGTGAGAAGGAGAGGGGGTGATGAGAGGGAGAGGGGCTGATGGAGTGAGGGGGTTGATGGTGAGAGGGAGAGGGGGTGATGGTGAGAGGGAGGTGATGGTGAGAGGGAAGTGATGGTGTGGGGTGGGTGATGTGAGAGGGAGAGGGTGATGGTGAGAGGGAGGGGGGGTGATGGTGAGAGGGGGGACTAAATACCTTTTTTTTATTACCTGGTGGTCCAGTGTGGGCTGCCTGGTGGTCCGGTGGGCTCCCTGGTGGTCCGGTGGCCATTATGTCCGGTCTGCAGCCCCACAGAGCTGCAGACTATGTGTCACGCTAGACCCGTTAGAGCGTTGCCGTGGTAATCCGCGACAACACTCTGATTGGCCAGTTCTCGCGAGACACATGGATTGCAGTGTGCAGAGCTGCAGACCAGTGTCTGCGATTGCTGGCCGGGCAGAAAGGAGGGGCCTCGCACCCAGCGGCATATTGAGCAAGCCGCCAGACCCCCTCCTAATTAGAGAGTCGCCTATGTATGTAAATAGGATCCATGTCACAAATAGGCTAAAGAGACACTGGCGTGTCCCTTTTGCACTTAGTGCTGCAATGTAAAACATTACAGTTCCAGAGAACTGCAATGTTTTCATTGCAGCCCTAGGTCTGCCCACAGTGGGTGTCTACCAGACAGCTACTAGAGGGCTTCCGGAATCCAAACTGACCTTTGGTCCGGAAAATCATTACACGCATATAGAAAACTGGGATATTTGGATAGAAATATTAGAATTATGAAAATAAATTTATCAAAGATGGTTTGCTATCCAGGTTTATAGACTGGAGCAGGGGAAGGCGATCGAGCGACATGTAGCATGCTACATATAAAGTTCTCCCACATACCCTCCTTCCATGCTCGACAGAAGGCGCAATCAAATAAGGAGAAAAGGGACTAGCCAAACGGGTGCATAAAGAAATTGACAATTATTGTAGTTCAGTCAAAGAAATAAATGGGCTCTCTCTCCAAACAAAGATGGGAAAAAGATAGGGTAGGTAAAGTAAAGAATAAAATAAAATAAAGGACATTGGGGTTAATATACGGGTGTATAGGATAGGGATGGGGTAGGGTTAGGGAATGGGTATAGGAAAAGAAGACAGTACTGTATTAAGGATGATAGAAATACCTCCAATTGCTAAATGTATGCAATAGTCTAAATAACGACATAATGGCAGGGTTTCTATCTGAAATACAAAAAATATATATAGTGTTAACCCCTTCCCTGCATGTACAAATATATCATGCAAATACATTTCTTGATGTAGAAGCTAGCTAAATTCTTTAGAGCCACAGCTCTCCCAACTGGTCACTTAAGAATACTGCAAGGCCAAGTTCTCAATATGAATAAAGGAATAAGAATCCTCTTAACACCCACATATTCAAGTTAGCAACCACAACAATGTTTCTCTGTGGGATCTCATGAGAATAACATGGCAACGCTGAGAGTTATATGGCACTGATGAGAAAGACTCTTACTTCCCCATAAAGATGACAAACTGATAATTTGCTGTTTTTGATTAAATCAGCTGTGGAACCACCGCTGGTGTAGCAGCATCGTGGCCTCCATGCTCAAGGGGACCATCGGGTGGCCCATGCATCTACGGCCTCCTGATGGCAAAGTGGTTTCAGGGGCCTTGTCGTGTGCTGCGGCTCTTTAACAGTGAGACTGGGCCCCTGTAATCTTAAAAGGCAGAGAGGAGGGGAGCACAGATTGGTAGAGCATCAGCCTCAGCCTCAGCCAGACGATTGGAGCCCAGAAAAGCCACCCTTCTGCACCCACTGTGTAGTTAAGAGGAGGGTGGCTTAAAATGTGTACATTTTGCATGTGTGTCTGTGTATCTATCTGTGTGTCTATGTGTGACAATGTGTGCCCCTGTGTATCTGTATGTCACGTATTCATCCGCTTATAAAAATGTGGTTAATGGCATTTACTGTTCCGGCATCTGATATACATGCTGGCCTCAAGATTTGCTATTTTCATGCCAAATTTCCTCTCAAGCCTGGTCCTGCCCGCCCGGTGGGCGTTCTTCAGGTGGGGAGTAATGTCACGTATTCATCCGCTTATAAAAATGTGGTTAATAGCATTTACTGTCCACACATGAAAAGTTGTGCCGAGCAGCAACCAAATCCACAGAAGGGTTAATGCTGAGCAGCAATTATGCAAATAAGAACCTGGTAACTGACTTTGGGGTCAAAGGCCGGTTACAGCCTATCAGATCTAGAGGAGGGGTATTTAGGCCTAGTTCTCATCCTGCTCAGTGCCCTGTCGTGGTTTCCCTTGTGGTTGTCCGAGAGCGCGTTATTGATTCTGGTTATTCTGGTTATTTGACCTTGGCATCAAAAAGACTTCCCTGTTTTCTGGCATCCCTGACTCTTGGCTTTTCTTTATCGTTGTGTCTCTTTCTGTTTCCCTTGACCTCGGCTATTCCTGACTATTCTTTGGTACGTTAGTCCGGCCATTCTAAGGTCCGGTATACGTTACCTATCAGTCCTCTGTGTTACACAATTCTACATGCTGGAACATTCTGTAATCCTGACATTACGACATGGCCATAGATCCTGTAGAATTGTGTAAGCACATAGCTGCTTGTGAAAGGAAACTGGAGGATAATGATCACCGCATGGATCAATTTGCCCAGGCCTTCAGTACGCTTCTTACGCGAACAGCGCATCTGCAACCTGCGGCCTCACCTCCACCTTGTGTACCTCCAGCAATAGTACACAAGGCACCTACTATCTCCCTATCTCCTCCCCTGCATTTTGATGGTAATATTCAAGAATGCCAGGGATTTATTAACCAAATGGAGTATCATTTTGAGGCCTCACAGGGATATTTCCCCACAGACAGAGCTAAAATTGGTTACCTATTGAATCAATTAAAAGGTAAATCTTTAGCTTGGGCCAATCCATTATGGGAGAGTAATAGGAGTGTGGCACACAATTACCAGGAGTTCCTTACGGATTTTAAACTTACGTTTGAACCTTTAGGCAGAGAGGATGACGCCTCTACTGCCCTGATGCACATCAGACAAGGGAACCGGTCTATCTCGGAATATGCCATAGAATTTCGTACCCTAGCTTTCCGAGGTAGACTGGACTAATAGTGGGATATAATATCTCTGCCTGTGGGTTTCAGATGGATCCTAAAAAGCTGGAATCGGTTCGACAATGGCCTCCGCCGACATATTGATACATTTTGACACCAGTAAGCCTTTCATACTGGAGGTTGATGCTTCATAGACAGGGGTAGTTCTCTCCCAGAGGGAGAGCCAGGAAACTCTGTTTCATCCTTGTTACTTTTCTAGAAAGTTGTCTCCTGCTGAGTGCAATTACGATATTGGCAATAGAGAATTGTTGCCCACTATTCTAGCTCTCAAGGAGTGGCGACATCTTTTAGAGGGTTCCATGGACCCCCTTTTGATCATTACTGATCGCAAAAACCTGGCTTACATGGGAGATGCTAAGCGATTATCTTCTAGACAAGCTAGGTGGTCTCTATTTCTTTCTTGCTTTAATTTTCTTATCACCTACAGACCTGGTTCTAAAAATGTCAAGGCCGACGCCTTGTCCCGGCAGTTTGATACTGAGGCTATACTAGAGCAAGAAACATCCCATATCATTCCCCCAGAATGTATCATTGCATCCACTATCCTTTCATTGTCCTCTCCACTGCTTGACTCCATCATGGAGGCTCAGTCTCAGGCGCCCTGTGGCCATCCTCAGGACAAACTGTTTGTTCCATTGGGGGAAAGGGTTAATATCATGAAGGTGTTTCACGACAATGTGTCTGCTGGTCACCCAGGTATTAATAAATCCACTTCTGCTATCATGAGGTCATTCTGGTGGGATTCCCTCAGGAAGGATGTTAAGGAATATGTGCAGGCTTGTTCTGTTTGTACGGTTTCCAAAGTGCCTCATAAACTCCCTTGTGGCTTGTTACAACCTCTTCCTATTCCTGAGGTCCCATGGTCCCACTTGTCCATGGACTTCATTGTTGAACTTCCTAGTTCTAACGTTTATACCACCATTCTCATGGTTGTGGACCGTTTTTTTCTAAAGTGGCTCATTTTATTCCTCTCAAGAAATTACCGTCATCTCAAGACCTGGTACTGATCTTTATACGTGAGATTGTCCGTCTGCATGGCATTCCTCACAATATTGTATCTGATAGAGGTTCTCAGTTTGTATCCCGGTTTTGGAGGGCTTTTAATAAGCAATTGGGGATTGAATTGTCTTTTTCATCCTCTTACCACCCCCAGACTAATGGTACAGCTGAGAGGGCTAACCAGTCTTTGGAATTATACTTGCGTTGTTTTGTTAATAGCACTCAAGACAATTGGTCTGAATTATTACCATGGGCCGAGTTTGCTAGGAACAATGCTGACCATGATTCCTCTGGGCATAGTCCATTTTTTGTTAATAATGGCCGGCATCCTACTGTCCTACCGGCAGTTTTTTCTGATACGGCTATTCCTGCTTTGGATGACCGTCTGGCTTCCATCCGTGATACCTGAGTTAAAGTTCAATCTGCTCTGGGTACTGCTGCTGACCGTTTCAAGCATTATGCTGATACACGTCGAGGTGCCAACCCTGTTTACCAAGTGGGTGAGAGGGTTTGGTTATCTTCTCGTAACATCAGGCTCAAAGTCCCTAGCATGAAATTTGCTCCTAGGTTCCTTGGACCTTTTCGTGTCCTTCGTAGGATCAATCCTGTTGCGTACTCTCTGGCCCTTCCGGCCTCCTTGAAAATTCCTAATACCTTTCATGTGTCCTTGCTCAAACCTCTTGTTTGCAATAAATATACTGTCTCAAGTGTCCCTCCTCCTCCCTTAGTTGTTTCTGGACAGGAAGAGGTCTCCTCCATAATTGATTCCCTGTTTTCTCGGGGCACTTTACAGTACTTGGTGGATTGGAAAGGTTATGGACCAGCCGATCGTTCTTGGGTTCCGGCATCTGATATACATGCTGGCCTCAAGATTTGCTATTTTCATGCCAAATTTCCTCTCAAGCCTGGTCCTGCCCGCCCGGTGGGCGTTCTTCAGGTGGGGAGTAATGTCACGTATTCATCCGCTTATAAAAATGTGGTTAATAGCATTTACTGTCCACACATGAAAAGTTGTGCCGAGCAGCAACCAAATCCATAGAAGGGTTAATGCTGAGCAGCAATTATGCAAATGGGATCCTGGTAACTGCCTTTGGGGTCAAAGGCCGGTTACAGCCTTTCAGATCTAGAGGAGGGGTATTTAGGCCCAGTTCTCATCCTGCTCAGTGCCCTGTCGTTGTTTCCCTTGTGGTTGTCTGAGAGCGCGTTATTGATTCTGGTTATTCTGGTTATTTGACTTTGGCATCAAAAAGACTTCCCTGTTTTCTGGCATCCCTGACTCCTGGCTTTTCTTTATCATTGTGTCTCTTTCTGTTTCCCTTGACCTCGGCTATTCCTGACTATTCTTTGGTACGTTAGTCCGGCCATTCTAAGGTCCGGTATACGTTACCTATCAGTCTTCTGTGTTACACAATTCTACGTGCTGGAACATTCTGTAATCCTGACACTGTATGTGTGTTGTTGTTTGTATCTACGTGTGTGTCATTGTGTGTGTATCTGCATGCGTGTCAGTATGTGCCTGTGTGCATGTGTATCAGTGTGTATGTATGTGTACCTGCATGTTTATTAGTATGTGTCTTTGTATCTGCGTGCGTGTGAGTGTTTGTCTGTGTGAATCTGCATGTGTTTCTGTGTATCTGTATGTGTGTCAATGTGTGTTGTGCATCTGCATCTATGTACCTGTGTATCTGTATGTGTGCCAATGTTTAAATCTGTATGTGAATCTGTGTGTCTGGATGTGTGTGTATGTATGTGTTTGTGTGTGTGGCAGTGTATATTTATATGTGCATACATCTCAGCCTTCAGACTCGAACACTGCACACAAATACACCCCTGCATTCAAACCTCAACACTACAGACACACTCCTACATTCAAAGGCAAACCGTACACACAAGTAAACTATTGTTTTCAAATGGTGACAGTACATAAAAACACACAACACAACACTACACATAAATACACCCGTACATTCACACACACATACTCCATACAAAAACATGCTTGCATTCAAACACTGCTCAGTGCTAAATACAACCCTGCAAGGATTGGCAAATTATAGATCCCCAGTTGGCAAAGCATTGCGGCAGTTGTATGACAGATGGGGATCTACCTTTTTTTCCATCCTTTCGATATTGGTGCCCCAAAAAATATTGTACCAGGGCCCTTTCTATTATACTGGATTCAATCAATATGTAGACAATAGTTTCTGCAAACAGTGAGGCATAAATGCACATTTATTTTCCATCAGGCATTGTACATACCCATAGATTCAAAATGACGCCATGAATAAAATATACAGTTCTATTTGCCTTCAAATGGGTCCCCATTGATTCTTACAGGCACATCATATTTGTCAGGCCCCGGGCAACTGCCTGCAATAAATTGGTTACTGTAGCAGCACAGACTTCCCCGGTGCAATGGATGCCTCTTTGAAATGAGGAAGGGACTAATGAAGGTTTGTTTGCAGAATGTATTTCAATATATTACATTACAGTTGTAGAATGAGTCACTGAACTAATGTTACAGTTGAAGAATAGGTCGCCAAAGTAATGCCCTGTAATCTGAAAACAGTCAGAGTAGAGTGGCATAGCTTCCAGTTTCTTCTACGCAGTGCCTCCAGACCAGAGTAGACCATTTCCAGCAAATCAATGATAATGAAGAAAACACAATTCACTTGTGCCCCTACAAATAAAAAAAATTAAAAAAAGACACCACAGAATTGGACAGATTTAGGCTTCCAGCTCAGGAAACCACTTGCCTTTAACTCTCCACGCAACATGCCACCAGACGATGCATTTCCTATTTGGCCAGATGGGCCTACCTTGGCCTTCAATCTCCAGAACCCCCATTACGGAGTTCAGCTTGGCCTCCCGAGATTCCGGATATTGGCTACCACACACCACAACTATGGGTTGGAGAGTGCAGACATTGGCATCATGCTGCAATGCCCCGCAGCCCACAAGCTGGCCATCAGGTCAGATCCTGAGGAGGTCTGCACAATCTCAGATTGTCCAAGTCCAAGCTAAAAAAAGTCAGGATTTATGGGTTTTTTAGTATTAATAAATCCTCACAAGCTCCCACCTCTACTTCCCGGGACGTGAACATCAGGTGCCAATTGCTCTCAGATAAGTCTCATATCCTAGCTGCTGTGCGGGGTAAGACTCCCTATGACTTTGAGTCCGCTCGGCTTACCTTCTTCTAAGATCTGTTGAGGAACTTTCTGCAATGGAGAAGGACTGTAAGCCCTTTAACTAGCCAATTGTGAGATGCATAGCCTACAGGTGGTCCATACCGAGTTCTCTCACTGTAAGAACAGCTTCACTCTACGGCTGACAACCAGGATGTCCTCCAAGCATTGGGACTCCCTTAAAACATACCAAACTCCCAATCACCATCCACTCAGCATGTTTGTTACCCCGAAACCCCTAGAGAGTCGGATGTGGTGACCTGAGCTTCCATACAAACCCAAGCACTCTAATATCGCTCTGTAATTTTATTGCTATTATTTTGGTTATATGTTCTGTTTGCTTATTTTAATTAGTTTATTGTCACTCAACTTACAAATGCAAGAAGGCTTTACGTCCCCACTGTCACAATTTCAAACAAATCATTTCCAAAAATAGAAAATACACACAAATATATCTACATAATCCAGCTTCACCACACATCTTAAATTACATTTCTCAGAATTATTTCCTGGTTATTAAATATAGTCAAGCAATATTGTTTGACAAAACATCGGAGGGACATCGACGCTGGAATAAGTTAAGTTTTTAACCCTTTATTTACTGGGGATGGGGGGTGGTTGCAAGGGAGGGGGGAGACAGAGGAATCGGTAGTGCCAGGAATACAGCTTTGTATCCCTGGCACTACAGTCTAGTGTCGCTTTATTATTTTACTAGATCCCTTATAATGAATCTTTACCAGAGCAGCTTGGACAGGAGCCAGTGTCTGCTTATCTTGTCATAGTCTACACATGTAGCTCATCAGAAATTATGGAAGAATGTACTATGACATCACTATGATGTAGATTTATGACATCATAAAAGAGTTTATGACATATATAATAGTATATCAGTTGGTCATTCCGTAAACTGGAATTAATGGAGAATTTTTCCAGCTACACTATTTTGCAAAACCACAATGGGATCATGTCTCAAAATGTATTACTGTAACAAAGAGTATTTTAGAGTTCTAGACTTTTTTCCAGCATGTAGAAATGGATTCACAGTTAATTGGATAATTCTGTCTCTTTTCAGGCTGTTTGAGTATCGTGGCAGAGTTTCTCCTGCACCGCGGGCCGTGCCAACTAAACGTCCACGTGTCACTGTGCCATTAGTGCGTCGAGTAAAAACAACACTTCCAGTCAAATTGCTTGCTAGGTCAGCGGCAATCACAGGGAACGCAGCCAGACTAAAACGTGAGTCATAGATTTGCCTAATAACATTTCCAGAACGTACACTGCTCAAAATTATTTAGTAAATGAACCATCTTTAGATTATTGATTTTTCTGGTCGCTCTCATTGTGATATCCATGGACATTTTATATCTCCTTATCTAGACATTTCACCTTTTATGGAAAAAAAGGGGACGATCTGAAAAAGCGGGAAATAACAGTCCTTCAAAAAATAGAGATTCCCTTTTTGTATGTTCTGTCAACATGTGACATTTCCATCTCCATCTGTTTACTCATATGCTCCCCTTTGCCAGACATATTATGCCAAAAAATCAATTAGCCCTATATTGTCTATCTATGTCAGTCTTCTCTAGCCTCCTCTGACTCTACCTTGTTTTGTATTCTTCTGTCTACGCAGGCCACCACTCTTCTTAAACGGCGACTGTCAACTCAAAACTATTTTTAATATAATAATCCTTTCATTAAGTTTTGAAAGGAAATTGATTATTTTTTATTTCTTTTTTTTAAATAGAGTATATGTAAATCAAAATTAGGAAAACTCATCCCTACCTTTAGTATGTGACAGGATCCTTCAGCCATATACATACACCTTGGGTCAGATAGTTAGTCTCTATGATTGTCCCTGCTTCCGTGCTGGCAGTGAAGCCGGGAAGACCATAGAGACTAACTGTCGGTTTTCAAACACTGTCTGACCCGAGGAGCTTGTATATGGCTGAAGGATCATGCCATATACTAAAAGTAGGGATGAGTTTCTCCATATTTTCTTTTCATCTACTTCTTTTTTTTTTATCCTTTTTTTTTTTTAAACTTGATTAAAGAGATTTTATATTAAAAAAACAGTTTTGAGTTGCCAGTTGTCCTTCAATGTACCAGTTCCTCATTCTCCCCTCCCTCCAAGTCAATCTTTCTAGTATCTCTATTTGCACCAGTCTGACTTATCCATCCCTTCTGCTATACCTTTCACTCAGATGTATTTTTTTGTCTGTGCCAGCCTACTCGGGTACCATTCTTTTTATATGTTGCAAGCAGTGTTACCCTTGTATTGAGGGGTGTTATTATTATTATTATGATATTTATAGAGCGCCGTCAAATTCCGCAGCGCTTTACAATGGGTGGACGAACAGACATGTAGTTGTAACCAGACAAGTTGGACACACAGGAACAGAGGGGTTGAGGGCCCTGCTCAATGAGCTTACACGCTAGAGGGAGTGGGGTAAAATGACACAAAAAGGTAAGGATAGTGTTGGTGTTCTAAGTTACAATTGTAGACCCTAGTTGTAATGTCAGATTGATCCCGTTATGAATCTTCTCCTTATCCTACCAAACCTATATTTTAAATTTGTAAAACATTGCATTAGCAAATAACTTCATAGATTGTATATTTTCATGCCGAAAGAGAGCCTAAGAAAAGTAAAGGATTGAGAGGGATGAAAGGATAAAAGTTAAAAGGCAAGAAAGTAGGGAGAAATAAAGATGGCCTAAATTATTGCAATGCATCTCTAAATATCGTTTTCCTTTGACTTATAGCCATTAACTTTAATTTTCTGTTCTTCATCTCTGATGTTGCTTTTACCTTTTTACTTTGATCTGTCCCTCTTTGCCTCTCATTCTTTCACTCCCTGTATATGTGACTCCTCAATTCCTCAGTTCCTGCATACATGATCAATCCGTGCTCTCCATTAAAGAAGATGTTGCAATTATCCTTTCGCTCTCTGTAGGTCTGAGCTGTATATTCCCCCATTAGCTGGTGGCGTGACCCACCCTTTATTTACTGAAGCTGGCTTTGACCTTTTTGTGCTACCAGTTCCTGCATTTGTTTGAACAACTTCTCCAGTAAGTGAGAAATCTTGAAAGAAACATGGAAGATGATTATACCTAAGAGGTGAAAGATGGGGACACATGCAAGAATCGTGGAAGATGATTACATTTCCTTCATGTGTCCTCCTCTGTCAACGTTCCTAATCATTTTACCGAGTTCCAGCATACGTCACCAATATCTTCATTCCTTCATGCGTGCTCTGAACATCTGATTCTTCTGTTTCTCTGTGTCCTATGCAATGGTTCCCAAACCAGTCCTCAACGCAACGCAACGCAAATCAGTCCTCAACATAACTCAAACCAGTCCTCAAAGCAGTCATCCAGGTTTTTTCCATATACCCACAGGAACAGAATAAGGAAGTGGTTAAACCCTGGACAGTTGGTGTGCCAAAGCAGTAGGTTGGGAATCGCTGCTCAATAATTCTGTGCATTCTCTTTTACTGATTGATCAAACTTGTTTGAAAGGTTTGATTTGTAAAACCCTAAATTGTAGCAAATTGAAATTCGAATGGCAAAATTCAGCCTAAAAATAGCCAAGCTGTAAAATCTTCCTGTTTTAGCCTAATTTTTGCCATTCATATTTACATTTTCTACAGTTTTATGTTCTGTAGATATCTTTTTAGTTCCTTACTGGCTGTATCAGCATGATTAGTTAGTACTAGAAAATTGTTTTGGACTAACCAAGTTTTTTCTGTGTGACATTTTACTCTTTATACTTTAATCCGTGCAATTGTTTCGGGTAAAACTATATAGACAAATAAAAATGGTGTGAAAATGCACCTATCAGTATACAGCAATGCAAAACTACATAAATTTACCTGGCCTAGCAGAAACCTGCTTGGAAATATAGAGTTTTTTTTTGTTTTTTGTTTTTACTGCTCCTTTTTCAATTCACTTTACTGGTCACTTCTCACTTGAAGAATTTTGAAAAAAAATAACATTTTGTTATTGTCCTCTAAAAACCAATAATCTCTTATTTTATGTTTTTTCACCTCTTTATTGGACAGGAGATGTAGCCCTTATCTTTCGGATGAGCACTTGTCCATCATGGCAAACTAAACTGCTTATTTTTCTTTAAAGAAATGCTTCTTCTCCATTCTCTCCCCCTTTTCCTTGTGCCACGCACATCACTCCGAATAAAGAAATGGCTCATCCATTGCCTGTTTCATTTGTTTTGTGATACATCCATGTGAAGTTAACATGGTTAGTTTAAAACTGAATGCACAAGCCTAGTTACTCCAAGCACCATGACTACTTCAATGACTTGAGGTGGTCATGGTTCTTGGAATCTCTCTGAAACACAGCACATACAGAGTTGCTGTACAAAATTGTGAACCAGGCTGCAAAAAGGAGGGAAAGGCTGATATTAATCCACCATCCTATGTGATAAGTGGAACTGTGACTAGTGGAATAAACTACAAATCCTATAAAATTCTGTAGGCCAGGGGATGTAGTGAACCCCTGACTGGTTACCTCCACTAATTCCTCCTCTCAGCCAGACTGGAACCATTAAACATGCAAGCATTCATTATCCCAGTAACCAGACGAAACATAGTTCTGGGAGTCAACAGATTTTATTCAGGCCACACATGGCTTTTATGTACAGACCCCTAACATGGGGTCTCCAATACAACATAATAGGGTTTTCCTTCCCAGGGTCCTTTGTGCCGGAGAGATAATTGAGTGAGAAAACTATAATTCAATTATCTCACGGGTACAGAAACACCTATACAAAATATACAGTAGCCCAAAAGTACCCTCATCTTAACTAGGAACCCCTAAAAGTTATATCGCCGCATAGCTCTGATCTGAGTGTACAACCTGACCAGGTATCACTCAGATCCGTTCAGCAGAATTGGATTGCCGCCGTGGTAAAATTTTGACCTCTGTTCGGGGATTCCTGTGCGAAAACCATGTGAATGCTCCCCCCAGTCGGTAGTTCCCATCTCCCGAATGTCATTTGCATAGTTGTTCTGGAAATAGAACGGGCAGAGGTATTGCCTGAAAAGAGTTCCAGGCACTCGACGACCAAGTGCCGCTGCCTACGTTCAGGAGACAAAATGCCACTCTTGTGCCGACCACGTGCATTTGGTTACACGAAATGGCGGCCACCCAGGGGAAGGTTTCATTAATTCATTCCTTTGCGATTTCGCACTTAAGTTACTAGATAAGAACTTTCTAATTTGGTACCAGGATGGTCTCTCCTTCGGGAGTCAAATGTAGAGTGTTTGGATACCATAACTCCCAAACAGATAAAAGATAAAATATACAAAATTAGCAGTATGTTCTGCCACATGGGGTATATGCAATAAGATTGAAGCCCATAGACCAGAATGAGACACTCCTGATTGGTGGAGCCTCTTCCTAGTCTGGGAAGGATTGTACCGCTGCAATATTTTGATGGGCAAGTGCTGACATTTTAGGAATTTTAATTTTGGGCTGCTCGTTTTTGTTTGTTTGTTTTATATGATTTTTTTTACTTTTTCATTCCAAATTTATTTCATTTTTTTTTTTAAAGCAAAAAAATTGAGTCAAATTTTGTATACTGTCTAATAAAAGACTAATTCAATATATCTGTGGATTGATGTAACTAGTCATTTCATTGCTATGTAACAAGAGGTTCCTTGTTATCTCACCATTAATCAGCTGTCATATGAAGAATCTATACTTATTAAGCATATCTGCATAACTGTTTGACTAACTTTTTCTTAATTTTTTTCTTTTTTGCTTAAAAAAGGCATCAAAAATAGCCAACAAATCAAGCCTTCTTATTTTTTACTCTTCTGTTTCTAGTGAGAAGCAATGAGATCCAGGCCATTAAATCTGAACTCACACAGATCAAGTCCAACATTGACGCCCTGCTCGGAAGGTTGGAGCAGATAACAGATGAACAAAAAACAGTGTCAGGTTGGTGAAATACGTGGAGGAATATTTAGCCTGACACAGGACAACACATCGTGCATCATGTGTATTAATACTATATTTAATCAAAGTACTGGCAGTGGAGACATGTCAAGCTCATAGTGCCATGTTGGGCACTATACCAATTGCCCATCTCCCATTTTTTGTTATAAAATAGGTTTAAACTTACCTGGAATCAAGCACAGGGCAACGTTCTAGTCGCCACTTTCCAGGCCGTTGCTGCCTATTTTGCCAATGGAGGGAGTGCACAGTGGTTGGGAGAGAGCAATCTTCTCCACGCAGGTGCCCTGCTCATAAGGAACAAGAATATCACATCTGTTGCCAGGGCGCTGACAACAGCCTTAAAATATGCACAGAATAGACATTAGGAAGCCTGAATCACATGTTTAGGGGTGCAACTAACCCTCTGCACACGTGCTGATAATTCAGTGATTGCAGTGTTTCAAGTGGAAACAAGGCATATAGATATGGACCATGGACACTTCAAATCATGGTCATGATTGGAGTAACCCTTTAAAAAAAAAAATATTAATAGGCACTGTTGTTAAAGGTTGGTGATCCATATTTCTATTATATCCATCAAACCTAAAAAAAGGCACTCGAAATTGTCAATACCTATTTATCGATTAAAAATCTATATAAAATTTAAAACCCTTCTTAGCATCAAGATCTTTTCAAAAAGAATAGCTTATGTGAGTGAAATTTTGAATGGAACATACCAGGCACGAGTTTCTAAGACTAGCTATGCTTACTCTTCTCTATATTCGTTCTCATATTGTCTCAAATCCCATTTTATTTTGAGATTTATCCCACTTTTTTGCATAATGGGGTACCTGTTAAAGTATTACCGTCAACAACAAACAAATCCGAGATACTTGCTGAGTGAGGCAGGACCAACAAAAATAATAATAATAATAAAATAATAATTTCTATTTTATGTTTTTTTTTTCTTTCTTTCTGTTGACGCCTATTAAATACTTGAAAATGTACCTCCTGTTTGAGTTAATAATTCTTTGTAGATCTGATATGCAAAATATATTAAAGACAATTGCCAGACGGATAACTAAAGAATTGTAGAAAAACACTTAATTTGACTTGTGTCTGATTCCCTGACAGCTATAGCAGCGAGGAAGAAATCAGACTGCAGTCGGAGTGAGTTTTCACAAGAAGACAGCACGTCAGAGGCAGGAGACACAAACACAGATGAGCCACTCAACGGGGATGAAGGAGAGGATTTAACGCAAGATGACTGCACAGATGTCCTGGTATGTCTGGATGTACTGAGGGAAGCATGCCTCGAGATAGAGATTTTGTGATTGATGTAGTGTAAAGATTTTTGTTCACAGATTAGAATTCATAGATATTTTTCTGTGACCACCTCGCAAAGTTGCTACCCACTTCAGTCTTTTTAAGGGAGATTTCAGCGAGAATGCTCCCTCGCTGCAGGTTGCCTATATTCAAGGCAAATTCTGTTAACAACCAGAAAATACGATGCTAGGTGAATAACATCCCATCTATCCCACCATATATTCCTAAAGGGCTCATGGCCTGTCCCCCGGCATGTACAAAAATTTGTCAAATTGTCCAATTGTATTTAGTAACATTTATTCACAATGAACCATCGGTAGACTTTTGCCGTGGTTAGTGCTCAGGCTGACACATCCTTAGGTACAAGCCTGAAAAATTTGATTTGCCAAACTCCACTCTACATTTTTCCCCAAGTCACTTGACACTGTGTTAATCATCTCAATCCTACCTTGAATGGATGAAAAGGTTTCTAAGAAAACTCTGGGGGTGTAAAATGCATTTCCCTCCCTTCAAGAAATAATTTGTGCAGGTGCATCCAAATCATTAAACATAACATGACTTGATCCTTTGCTATATCTTTTCCCCCAATGAATACAGCTCAGTAATGAGCAATTGAAAGCCCCCCATTTGGCTGAGAAAGGATTATGGGTAGCCCAGTCTATTCCACATTAGCATTCTACCTCCTCAACCATCCTGATTAAACGGTATAATGTACATTAAAGTTTAATAAACACACCTTTCTATTTTCCTTTCTTTTTTTTCTTCCTTAGCTTAATTAGAGGGTGTATAAACTGCAAAGGGATGAGGGCCCACGCATCTACACATGGACAGCTTCAATCCAAGGATTACAACCTGCCTCCCTTTTCAATGGAAAACACACCAGAACAGTATTTTGTTTTTCAACAGTCTGTAAAATTGAAGTAATTACGTACCATTCTGCAACAGAGACCACCGGGGACCAGTGTGAATAGGAAAGCCACATTAATACCTGCGTTCTAAAGAACAAGAGGAGGAAGACGTGGAATAATGTGGTGTGGCATTAACAAGTCTGTATTTAAGTGCTGGGAGGTAAAAACGTGGGGGGCGGGGGGGAAATAACTGAATTTACATTTCTTTAAAATCCTTTCTCCATATCATAACATGGACGAGGCACAGTAATGGATAGATTCTGTTAATGGTATATTAACTCTGCCAACAACAGGTCTATGGCTATCCAGTGTGCGAAATAAAGAATCAAGTGATATATGTAAAAATCCTAACTTGCATATTGATAATGGCTTTATGGACTAAGGCATTCTATGTAAAGCTATTAATTTTGTGCCATTATACGTGTGCAGTGATAGTATTACACAATGTCCAAAATTGGCATACTTTAGATGTCTAAAATCAAAACGCAGCAGCATCATGCCGTAGCCAGCCAGATGTTGCAGTCATCAGAACATATTTTTACACTTGTAAGTATATTATGTATTTTTGTTTTCGAAGTACATCTTTGAAAAATTCTCTGATCTGTAAAACTAATTGAGCAGTTTGTCACCCGATAGCTTGTGAAGATGATTAAAGTAATGTCTAGATTTTTTTTTTTTTTTAAACTCCGTAAATGGACCACACCGCGCATTCACTTGTCTCAACTTTATTCGTCAGAATCTGTCCGTCACGTAAAGAAAATCAAAGCCGTAACGAGCTGCTGTCTGTAAATACAAGGGATGTAATTAAGAAGGGAAGTTAAAATAAAAAGAAAAAAATGTTTTCTAACTTTTTTAAATACTGTATTTCAATAAAAAAACAAATGTATGGCTAAGTATATGGGTCTATATAGTGCTGTGGGATGTGAGTTATATAACAAACAAAAATGAGAGGATGTTTCACTAAACTCAGGAGGAGGGGGACACGAACATACTGATCTACAGTATATATTTGTGTTTAAAAAAAAAAAAATATTGTGTCTACTCTTGGAAAGCGTGTTAAATCTGTGCCATTTGGTCTTGTATATATATGTATGATCCTGTAAAATAAAAACCTGAAAAAGCACAGTCGCAGTTTTATTGGTTTGACAGTTTTTAGTAGAGAATACCCAAAGTGGAGCTTTTGTGAACAACATAAAGCACTGTAGCAGGGCTGCCAGACTCTAATGAAGATGTACTGGTGCTAACTGTTATATATTGTGTTACAGTTAAAGGAACACGATAGTGTTAGGAATACAATCATGCATTCCTGACACTGCAGTTGAAAAAAAACACAGTTTAGGTCCCTGGCCCCCGGCCACCCTTGCCTCTCTTTAAAAAGGTAGTTTTCTTTTTCACAGCACCTCCTTGGCTGAGATCATCAAATTTGGCATCCTTAGTCAATTCAATGGTTTTCCATAGGAAAAATGTCAAAACGCTACTCTGCACAATTAGCATCTCCTCATAGAGATGCATTAAAGCATTCATTGTCTACATGCAGAGCGTGGAAACGCTGAATGTCAGTGCTGCACTGTGTACAGAACTGACCCAGGAAGCACCTCTAGTGGCCGTCTGAATGAAAAAAAGGTAATTAAATTGACTGAATATGAGGCCTAAAAACAAGTCCTACTCATAGGCTAAGCCCAGGTTCCGTACATGGCATTAGGTTATAAGCACTTCTGTAATTTGACCTCATAGGGATATTCACTAAACTGTGACTTGTAACAAATTCAAAGTCAATGTCATAATTGTAGCAAAAACTGGCGGATCCTGGGCTTAGCCTATGAGTAGGACATGTTTTTAGGCCTCATATTCAGTCAATTGAATTATCTGTTCTGTTCAGATTTCTTTAGCAACACTTAAAATACATGTTCCGTAAATACTTTCCAAGCTCTGAAAAATGTGTTTTAAAGGGGCACTCTAAGAACAATAATCACTTGCTACGGTGCCAACATGCCGCTAGAGCTGTTCTCTGATTCTAGGGCTGTCATCAGAAATTGCAGGACCCCCAGACATACACATAAACACCTGGATAAGCACAAATCCGCAATCATCATTCGTGAATTCTCTATGCAGGTATGCATATTGGGCTAAACAGAGGATTGAGTGACAGAGGAGAGCTGACAAACACCCCCTACAGGTGGTTCTCTGATCCCTTTTCAGCAAGCATTCTCTATGATATCGGAGGATAACATGAAGCTGGCAGTGAAGCCAGTATGTCGTCATTGGGGATCAACCAATATTTCTTTATAAGGGCGAGACCGATTATCTTATTGTCTGATTGTCTTTTGGGCCAATAACTGGTAACGATATTCTGTACATATACAGTTTTGAAAAAAGAAAAAAAATTCTACACAAATCTGCCATTAACCGAATATGTTTATTATTTATTTATTTATAATTAATCTTTCTTTTGTGGTATATGCACAAAATATACATCCCAGTCAGATTTTTAATGTTTTCAAGAAGTTTTTTGGAGAGAGAGAGCGTGTGTGTGTGTGTATGTATATATATATATATATATAATAATATATATATATATATATATACATATATATAAATATGTGGGATAGGATTTTGTGGCCAATCCTTTTTATGGGCTAAAAGCTTTTTTTTTTTTTTTTTAATACAAATTTAAAAAAGTATGCAGTGATTATATATATATATTTTTAATAATTATAAATATTAGTATTATTCCCCCTCCCTGCCTTTTACCTGTGGCCAGGGGGACATTACAGGTGGTCCAGAAGCTTTGTGGAATTGACTGAATTGGGAGCTGCTGGGATACAGCACACGCTACCGTCTCTTTCCGCAATGGAGAGAAGAGCTGAAGACAGCGTTCGTGTTATCAGCAATATCTATATCATTATAGGCTGGTACCAATATTGCTGAAAATGCTGAATATCGGCCAGACCAATAATTGGTCGATCCCAAGTCATCATCATTAGGTAAGACTGCCTAACACTACCAAACAGAGTAAACCACTTATCAGAGGTGGTGGAACTGGAGGGTGGCCATTTGGCCACATAAAGGCGCCTCCTAACTTGTCCTTCAGTATGGCACAGCAGGCACCTTCTTACCTTGATGACATGTGCCTGCTCTGCCATTAAATCCTGGTCACCGGAAGAGTCAGGAGAAACAAGGTGGCGAGGTAGGCTGTTCTTGCAGCCTCTCACTCCTCCCTTGCGCGCCCTCTGTAATGGCGGGAGCCGGACTATGACATCATTCCGGCCCCAGCATACGAAACAGCGAGCGGGAGGAGTGAGGAGCTGCCCCACACTGGACCCCGGGAAGGTGAGTGTTTGACTGTCAGTGAGTGAGTGGGTATCTGTCGGTGAGTGTCTGCCTGTGTGTGTATGTATGTCAGTGAGTGTCTGTAAGTGTGTGTGTGTGTGTCTGTCAGTAAATGTCTGTGTGTATGTCTGTCAGTGTCTGTCATTGAGTGAGTGTATGTCTGTCTGTCAGTGAGTGTGTGTGTATAAGTGTCTGTGTGTCTGTCAGTGAGTGTATATCTGTTAGTGAGGTTCTGTGTGTATGTGTCAGTGAGTGAATGTCTGTCAGTGAGTGTGTATGTCTGTCAGTGAGTGTCTGTGTGTGTCTGTCAGTGAGTGAGTGTATGTCTGTCAGTGAGCTTCTGTGTCTGTCAGTGAGTGAGTGTATATCTGTCAGTGAGTGTCTGTGAATGTATGAGTGTGTGTGTGTGTGTGTCTGTCAGTGATTTTCTGTGTGTATCAGTGAGTGAATGTCTGTCGGTGAGTATCTGTGTGTGTGTGTGTGTGTCAGTGAGTGAGTGTATGTATGTCAGTGAGTTTGTGTATGTCTGTCAGTGTGTGTGTGTGTGTGTGTGTGTGTGTGTGTGTGTGTGTATATGTCAGTGAGTGCCTGTCAGTCAGTGAGTGCCTGTGTGTGTTTCTGTCAGTAATGTCTGTGCGTATGTCTGTCAGTGAGTGTCTATCATTGAGTAAGTGTATGTCTGTCAGTAAGTGTCTGTGTGTCTGTCTGTGAGTATGTCTGTCAGTGAGTGTCCGCACACCTGATCAGGCAGAAGATAATTCCTTCAATCAATCAACAGCGACCGTGTTTGACTAACCCCATACAGATAACACACAGTCTTGTTTCTACGTGAAAAGTGGTATGGGGGTTCAAATTAGGGGCTTGTTAATTAAACATAAAATTGACGATCTTACAGAAACACAAACTAATTGTGCGATTGCCAGTGTGAGACCTTTACAGAAGAGAAAAGATTTTACGCACAACCACAGTGCAGTTTTTCTTTTGTCTGGATATATATATTTTTAATCTATCGATAATTATATGGTATCTCACAAAAGTGAGCACACGCCTCACATTTTTGTAAATATTTTATTATATCTGTTCATGTGACAACACTGAAGAAATGACACTCTGCTAAAATGTAAAGTAGTAAGTGTACAGCCTGTATAACAGTGTAAATTTGCTGTCCCCTCAATATAACTCAACACAGCCATTAATGTCTAAACCATTGGCAACAAAAGTGAGTACACCGCTAAGTGGAAATGTCTAAATTGGGCCCAATTAGCCATTTTTCCTCCCTGGTATCATGTGACTCATTAGTCTTACAAGGTCTCATGTGTGAATGGGGAGCAGGTGTGTTAAATTTGGTGTTATCGCTCTCACAGTCTCTCATACTGGTCACTGGAAGTTCAACATGGCACCTCATGAACTCTCTGAGGTTCATGAAAAAAAATTAAAAAAAGAATTGTTGCTCTACATAAAGATACCCTAGGCTATAGGAAGATTGCCAAGACCCTGAAACTGAGCTGCAGCATGGTGGGCAAGACCATACAGCAGTTTCACTGGACAGGTTCTACTCCACTTGTGTGGCCACCATTATTTTCCAGCACTGCCTTAACCCTCATGGGCATGGAAATCACCAGAGCTTCACTCCACTAGAGTGCTCTTCCACTCCTCCATGACAACATTACAGAGCTGGTGGATGTTAGAGACTTTGCACTCCCCCACTATCCGTTTGAGGATGCTCCATAGGGTTTAGGTCTGAAGACATGCTTGACCAGTTCATCACCTTTACCTTCAGCTTCTTTAGCAAGGCAGTGGTCGTCTTGGAGGTGTGTTTGGGGTAGTTATGTTGGAATACTGCCCTGCGGCCCAGTCTCCGAAGGGAGGGGATCATGCTCTGCTTCAGTATGTCACAGTCAGGGTTTGTGCAAGGATTTTTTAACTACACAGGCAAAGTAGCATTTTGCACTGTGGATTGCTGGGGAGTCTGTAGAAGAGCAGTGGAAGTCAAGCCCCCTCCAACTGACATCATCAGGAGAGACCAGACCAGCTTCCTACCTGCTGTGTGATGACTGCAGGGAGTGAGAGGTGATGTGAAAAATCCAAGTCCCCAACCAGAGGCGCCCTAAGGCTGCCACCTGAGCCGCCTTATGGACGCGCAGGCCCTGTTCACAATACATGTTGGCATTCATGGTTCCCTCAATGAACTGTTGCTCCCCAGTCCCGGCAGCACTCATGCAGGCTCAGATTATGACACTCCCACCATCATGCTTGACTGTAGGCAAGACACACTTGCCTTTGTACTCCTCACCTGGTTGCCGCCACATACGCTTAACATCATCTGAACCAAATAAGTTGATCTTGGTCTCATCGGATCACAGGACATGGTTCCAGTAATCCGTGTCCTAAGTCTGCTTGTCTTCAGCAAACTGTTTGCAGGCTTACTTGTGCATCATCTTTAGAAGAGCTTTCCTTCTGGGACGACAGCCATGCAGACCAATTTGATGCAGTGTTCGGCGTATGGTCTGAGCACTGACAGGCTGTCCCCCCCACCCCTTCAACCTCTCCAGCAAGGCTGGCAGCACTCATACATCTATTTCCCAAAGACAACCTCTGGATATTACACTGAGCACATGCACTCAACTTCTTTGGTCGACCATGGCGAGACCTGTTCTGAGTGGAACTTGTCCTGTGAAACTGCTGTACAGCTCAGTTTCAGGGCCTTAGCAATCGTCTTATAACCTAGGCCATCTGTATATAGAGCAACAATTCTTTTTTTCAGATCCTCAGAGAGCTCTTTGCCATTTATTATTTATATAGCGCCAACAAATTCCGCAGCGCTTTACAATGGGTGGACAAACAGACATGTTGTTGTAACCAGACAAGTTGGATACACAGGAACAGAGGGGTTGAGGGCCCTGCTCAATGAGCATACATGCTAGAGGGAGTGGGGTAAAGTGACACAAAAGATAAGGATAGCATTAGACTAATAACAGTTGCAAGAGAGGAATCAGTTGGGAGCTAGTTTAATTGATAAGCTTCTATGAAGAAGTGGGTTTCTAATGATTTTTTTTGAAGTGGAGACTGGGTGAGCATCTAACGGAGGGGGGAAATGAGTTCCACAGGACATGAGGTGTCCTGCTGAACTTCCAGTGACCAGTATGAAAGAGTGTTAGAGCGATAACACCAAATTTAACACACCTGCGACTTTGTAAAACTAACGAGTCACATGACACCGGGGAGAGAATATGACTAATTGGGCCCAATTTGGACATTTCCACTTAGGGGTATACTTACTTTTGTTGCCAACGGTTTAGACATTAATAGCTGTGTGTTGTTAGTTTGAGGGGACAGAAAATTTACAGGTTGTACACTTTACATTGTAGCAGAGTGTCATTTCTTCAGTGTTGTTACATGAAAAGATGTAATAAAATATTTACAAAAATGTGAGGGATGTTCTCACTTTTGTGAGATACTGTATATCAGAGTACCTTTGACGTAAAAAGAATTGGAAACTGTAGATATCTCAGTTTAATAACATTTTCTGTGTGTTGTATGCATACAGCTTTACATCTCCTATTCATTAAAAGTCCCTGAATTTGCTTAGATATGTTTTCAGGGAACCCAAGGAGAACAATATAAGCCTGTGCGTCACATGAACAATCAGACAAACGATTGTGACATAGATGGTTTCCCTTACTATGCACTTTTAGATAAACCGTGATTCTGTAATCTGACAGTTCAATCCAAGAGAAAGGGTCAGATGAATATTTGGTCTCTACTGCCTCCTAGTGGATAACGGCTAAACTCACAGGTCCTTAACAGGAAACAAGCGATGTCAAGATCTTCCATCCTAAATCAAAAAATATTACTACCTGTCCTTTATCTGGAGAAAGGCGATTACCCACAGTGAGACTGCCACCTAGAACACAATAGGTTGGTAGGAAATGGAGCTTCTTTGCACCATTCTGCCCAAAAAAACGAAACCATATTCCATTAATGAATTTTATTAGCAGATGGCTTTGTAAATTGAAAGGTTTTTATGGAGAACAGTGAGAGACAGCAATACATAATCTCAGTTTAACAGCAACCAAAACAGTCAGTGTATTTTCCTTGGTCTCTTAGAATAATGGATGGCTTACCACAATCCAAGCAACTGAAGAAAGGAAAAAATTACTTGCAAGTGGAGCGACACATTGATTATCTAGATAAGTCACAGGTTGGGTGCATGCAGAGAATTGGCAGATTCACCATGGTTTCTAGACACCACCTTTTTATGCCGTTGGGCAATGCAGAAAAAGTGATACACAAAATACATATAAGAGAGAGCCAGGTACAATACAAAAATGGGTCGCAAGAGAATACTGAGAACGGGCAGCAGCTGAAATAGCCTGCCCTTCGGTCGGTCCCCGCTCAGAACTCAAGCTGGTTTCAGCTCAACTTGTGCCATTACAGAGAGAACATATCTGAAGCATATCAGACTGGTCCCACCCATACGGGAAGTCCAGATCCAAAATGCCAGCAAGTTCTCTCTGCACGAGAGATACAGCAACCCCAGACGATCGTTTCAGCCTTGTTAGGCATCATCAGTGAGGCATAGGTGATATCTCCCTAGGCACCGTGAGCAAGGGGTCCACGTCTGGATTATCCCTTTATACTTGTGGAGAGTCAAAAATGGGTCGCAAGAGAATACTGAGAACGGGCAGCAGCTGAAATAGCCTGCCCTTCGGTCGGTCCCCGCTCAGAACTCAAGCTGGTTTTTGCTCATCTTGTGCCATTACAGAGAGAACATATCTGAAGCATATCAGACTGGTCCCACCCATACGGGAAGTCCAGATCCGAAATGCCAGCAAGTTCTCTCTGCACGAGAGATACAGCAACCCCAGACGATCGTTTCAGCCTTGTTACGCATCATCAGTAATGTAATGGCACAATATGAGCAAAAATCAGCTTGAGAACTGAGCGGGGACCGACCGAAGGGCAGGCTATTTCAGCTGTTGCCTGTTCTCAGTATTCTCTTGCGACCCATTTTTGACTCTCCAGGTACAATACAAAGATCACAGTACAATACAACTACAATTCCTATAGACTGTAAGCTCGTTTGAGCAGGGCCCTCTTCAACCTATCGTTCCTGTAAGTTTTCTTGTAATTGTCTGATTTATAGTTAAATCCCCCCCCCCCTTATAATATTGTAAAGCGCTACGGAATCTGATGGCGCTATATAAATGGCAATAATAATAATACAGAGATGAGCATTATACAGAGTTGGACATACAATGCTCACAGCAACCATAGAACAGGCAGAACTGTGTAATATACTTTGATACAACAAACAGAGCGTGGCACAATAAGGATTTGATCATAACTATCCCACGCAGCCAGGATCACTGTGATGGATTACACAGAGCTGCAATACAGAGATACCCACACAGTGAAATGTCTATGTATAATCAGGGCCATATTATCATAGGAGCTGAAGCTCCAGGCCAATGCCTGTGGAATAGGCCCATTGATTTAAACCTCTTGCTTACTTATGGAAACTTAAGAGGGATGTAGGGAACACAACTTGTGTGCAAAGAAATTAGTTAAGATAAAGCAGACTATGGAAATGCTCTTGCTTCTTCAGTCTCTTTAACACTGTGGCATATTTCCTTCCTTCTACGCTCACTACATACACTTTTTTTTCTCTCCCAGACGGTATAACAGGAGCTTCAGCCTGCTAGTAAGGTTAAGAGAGGGGTGGACCAGCGAGTGCTAGGGGAAATTCCTTAGAAAGCGTAGAGATAGCACATCATTAGACACATTTAAGACAAGCTATGGGTACTGTCTGCATAGTATGTCCTTGGTAGCTCATCCTGCATGATTGGCAAGCAGCCTGACCAACTTTTTCTTTGTGCAGACACGCACCTTTATTGGGCATGTTTGTCCCTTTGGGCGGTTCTGGTTACGTGATTCAAATCAGTGGCCCACACTTTTACCCTGCACACCGACATTCTGCTTCACCGGACACTGATGTTATGGGGGTATGGATTTACTTGAAAGATGAAAGCGAGAGATTAGCATAGGGCATGTGTTTTTTGATAGCTATATCCTGTGAGTTTCCCTCCAGCACCACCTCCACCAGATACATGACGCTTCGGAGGCATGACTGTTTGTGTTTTCTGTTAAGATTCTGTAATAAGGCCCATCATAATTGTCAGCACCAGGCCCAATGGGCCATTAATCTGGCTGTGTGTATAATGCTCCAGCTCTGTCACCTGCTATGACAACTGTAGCTTTCTAGTGAATGTTGCTGTTCTAAGGCATGGGGGGCTACTCCTGACTCATACTAGTTCTGATCACAGAACAGTAGGATACTGATAGACCTCTAATTACACAATTTGGAGCCAAGTAGTTAACATGATTAAAAGGTTACTCCATCCAGTGGTTATGATGGTAGGAGTCTGGAAGCGCAGTATTTGTTTGAAACACAGTACATTCAGAGTTCATGGCAATTGTGTGCTGTTGGCAAATTGCACCATGAGCACGCAGGACTATTAATTTGCTCTCTTTGGTATTCTCTTCCAGGCTACCAACGGTCAAAGCTGTTCATATTTTATACCTGTAGTCAACGCGCATTGCACGCTGCCAACAGACATAATTTGCTTCTCCGAAGCCTGCTTTTACCATCCCTCCTGCCTATCCAGGGCTGTTTTTGGCGCAGGGGAAGCTGCATTTATTCCTGGGGGGAAGAGAACAGCTGCCACATTTGACACCAGCTGATCGGAAAAATTTATTATGGACAGTAGACTCATCAGTTGATCCATGCACTTAGGGTCACCCGAAGGTAATGTGTTCAGGGGTCCCTGTGATGTCACCGCTGGGAGGTAGTAACGGCCCGACACTTCCTTCCAACTAACACTGAGCAGAAGTGAGGAGGAGAGAGGGAAGTGCAGAGTGAGAACCTCTGACTCCGAACAGCGTTAACGAGCCACTGGACCACAGGGCAACCACCCTCCTGCACCTTAAAAGGTAGGAAACAGGAGTGGCAAAAAAAAAAAAGTACTTTTTGCACGTGTCTGTGTGTATTCATGGCAAGCTTGTGTCAGTGTATCTGCATGTACAGATGATCTTCACTTACTGACCGGGTTCCGTTCTTACGACTCGGTCGTGAAACAAATTGGTTGGTGAGGATGCGCTAGAGAACAGGTCTATATTGTTAGTCCACAAAATTTAACACTGCTCATGTGATGTAGAAAGGGGCGCGGTGCCCGCTTTGCCCAGTACTGGGTGTAGGAGAGTAAAACATTTTAAAATATATTTAAATGCATGTCTCCATTTATTGGGCAGCTGGCTCTGCTGCACAAATGGCAACTCAATGGGAGACCCATGAAATTCATTCTTAAAAGAGACTAAACCCGTTATAAAACCAGACATACATCAAATCTGTCCCATTTTTAACGTTCTTTGCTGCTCTCAAGAAATCTTCTCCAGACAGCCACCAATGAGGGAGTGGGAGGAGCCCTGCACAACTGAAACCTATTACAACAACATTTTTTTGTACTCTATTTTTGTAGTGCATAAAGATGTAACAGAGCGTATGTGGTACCCCAACAGCATGCCACAAGCTTTTTTTTTTTTTTTGGACACACAAATAGGCAATGGCTGACGTATGTTAATCTACTATGCTCCCATATTTTAGCTTACCTCCCTCTCCCAGTAAAAAATAAAAAAAGAAAGAATCTTAGTATTAATTTCACATTGTGCATTCTTAATTTGCTGATGAATACAAATTGTATTAAATCTGCTTTATGATGTGTAAGATATATAAAGCAACCAACACAAAACCAGATGCTGTACTCTTTGTAATAAACCTTGCAAGCTACACATGATTGGATATTATGTGTAAGGAGATTGCTGTGGGACGTATAAAAGATTAACAGTGACATCTTTAAATGGGTGAGGAACAGAAAGCTATCCCTTTCAAACACTACTGAAGCATTTATTGGGGCAAGGAGTGCAATGTAGCTCAGCAACACTTTAGTGTGTGAGAACATGATACCCAAGGCACAATCAAGCATCTGCAAGGAAACAGCTATTCAAGACAATGAGAATGTCTTCTATGCAGACCTACGTTATGGAGATGTTTTTTTTAAATACATCTAAAGCACAACCCATAATCTTTCAATCAGCTATTTAGCTGTGCCAACTCTAGATAAACGAGAGTAACGCTATGCAGGTTCTGAAGATGGATTCTCATTCACTGACTATTTATGTGTAATGTTACATGACCAGAGTGATTCCTACTTGTTAAAATTGAAGGGCAGTGACTGGCTGATATTACCAGTGTTAGCTCTGATTTTGGATTGAAAACAAGATAAAACCACAGAAAAAGAAAACACACGCATTGACTGGTCTATGAATGTTGTATTACCTTTAATGTATTTAGCATTTAACAGAAATCGGGTTAAAAATGCATATTGTAGCTTCCCCTTTTCCCTCAGACACTTGGTAAACATTTTCTGTGGGTTGTAAGAGTAAAGAGCTTTATCAGCTATAATAACCGATGTCTGCAAGCTCTTTGCACAGAGAAATGGGGAAATGTTAAGCCAAAGAACTCCTTTCCAAGTTTGGAAATCATTCTTTACATTATAGAGGGTTGCAATCCCATTGCTGCCAGTGGATGCCCTGTGTATTTCCTCACAATGAGCTGGTAAAATATGAACAGGTGAAAAGGCCGGTTAATTGGCTTTGGCGCGGAGCTGAGCTCTCTTGCCGGTGACGGCCTGGAAACCGGTTTTAATGCTTGCCACAGAACAGCGGGAGTGGCAAGTCTCACACTGTAGGAAATATAATCTTGTGTCTTTTTGTAAAATTGTATCTGGCGATCGACAGGTGTGACATGTCACGTACTCCTCTGCAAAACAGAATAAGAAGGTCTATTTAAAAACAATGCAACTATGCTTATAGCATGTTTAACAGAATACAAAAACAAAATACATGACCCGCATGATATACAAAACCCACAAAATTCCTTTCCTGACACTTGCCATTAAGGTCAACAAGGGAATCTGTCATATTTTAGAGTCATAAGAATAATAAAGTGTGGCACAGTGAGTAGGTGCTTACTTGTGGCTCTAGCAGAGAGGGTTTTTAATTGGGAAGCCTCTGATTGATGTATTCCAAGGAAAAAAAGTGGAAGGCTTGCAAAGGCTGCAAACAGCAGATCTGCAGCTTTTGCAAGCTGTGTTTAAATATATTCCAAAGAAATAAAATGCATGGTCTCTCTGGTGCTATATCTACTAAACGGTTAAAAACTTTTCAATGGATTGTTCCTTTAAGAAACTTAAACATTGACCTAAAACTAAAACAGCAAGTACAGTATATGAAAAAGGTATACTTCTAAATTCCACAGGACATTGTCACTCAGTTACACTATTTGTATGAACGCAAAGGAAACAACTCCCAGTCTGCTTATATCCTAAAACAGCAACCCCCACACTCGTTTTTGATGAGATACCATATGTTTTCAATAAACACAATTGTCATGTTCTTAAGGACATACTCTGCCGCACTATTATTAGAGAAACTATAATGTTTTCAAAAATCAAGTTTATATCTATTGGGATTTTTTTAACCCCTTAAGGACCAAACTTCTGGAATAAAAGGGAATCATGACATGTCACGTCATGTGTCCTTAAAGGACCACTCTAGGCACCCAGACCACTTCAGCTTAATGAAGTGGTCTGGGTGCCAGGTCCAGCTAGGGTTAACCCATTTTTTCATAATTATAGCAGTTTCAGAGAAACTGCTATAATTATGAATGGGTTAAGCCTTCCCCCTAATCCTCTAGTGGCTGTCTCATTGACAGCCACTAGAGGCGCTTGCGTGCTTCTCACTGTGATTTTCACAGTGAGAGCACGCCAGCGTCCATAGGAAAGCATTGTAAATGCTTTCCTATGCGACGGGCTGAATGCGCGCGCAGCTCTTGCCGCGCGTGCGCATTCAGCCGGCGGGGCGGAGAGGAGGAGGAGAGAAGGAGGAGAGCTCTCCGCCCAGCGCTGGAAAAAGGTAAGTTTAAA
The DNA here is from genome assembly GCA_933207985.1 of Pelobates cultripes. Taxonomy (NCBI): domain Eukaryota; kingdom Metazoa; phylum Chordata; class Amphibia; order Anura; family Pelobatidae; genus Pelobates; species Pelobates cultripes. Next base: position 44,638,078 of record OW240916.1, read on the forward strand.
CTCCTTTCCCCTTTCCAGAGCCGGGCGGGAGGGGGTCCCTGAGGGTGGGGGCACCCTCAGGGCACTATAGTGCCAGGAAAACGAGTTTGTTTTCCTGGCACTATAGTGGTCCTTTAAGGGGTTAAGAAACAACTATCAAGAAAACCATCTCCCACATCTCTCTTATGGCGTACAAGATCATTTAAAATATGCTAAATTAATGAAGACAAGGGAAAACAGCAGTTTATATACAATCAAATCACGTCCTACAAGCAACAACTTCATTATCCTACAATGGATTTACTCGGTACGAGGAGAGACTTACTGATATATCGTCGCAATACATTCTCTATTTGCTTCTGTTGGAATCTGCCTTTGATTACCAATTGGTTGTTGCCATCTATAGAGCCACTGGACAGATACAAGAGAAGCAGTTAGTGCATCGGAAATTAGAAAGGCAGGCATGGCCTCTGCATTATTCAACGTTATCTGTCTAGGGAGATCAGCAGGCCCAGTGAATTTACAACATTTCTGTAATAGCTTTCTAGGGGGCATCCGTTGATTTATATTTACATGAAGGCGATCTGGTTTCATTGTGCATAACACAATATCCATACTTTGCTAGGGAAATCACAAGTAGCTATGCAGTATAAACGTTATTTCACAATTCATTATTTTCATCTTTCTGGCCTGTACAGCTATGGGTACCCGCATATTAGGAATAGTAGACTGTCAGTCTTTTGGAGGTTCTGCGTACACTTGAGCAGCATCTTCCCAAGTGTAGGGATTTTTCATTCCTTATTATCGATATAAAATTTAAGTCAAATGTAAAGCCACGAAGACAAACAGAAGTGACAAAATAAATACATTTTTCTTTAAAAACTACTAGGCCGTACTACATGAAAATAGAACACGTTGATTGCAAACAAAATAACATACTTTAAACTGCTTAGTGAATAATACATTTGTGTAAGTAATCAGTTACAAGAACGAATGCTCAAGATACACTTACCTTGTACCCAACTCCGCTAATAGGAAAGCCAGAAGATGTTTTGGCTGACGATGTAATCTAGGGGTGGGAGGGATTAAATAAATAAATTTTAAGAACAAAACAAACAAAAACATATGCCATATAAAGAGTCAGAGACATCTGCTGTATCATTTATGCAAAAAAAAACAAACAAAAAAAAAAAACACACACTTCCAAGTGCAGATGAGAAAAAAAGAAATAGGCAAGGAATGTCAAAGTAGGCTGTCTCATTGCTCCAAGGGAGTATTGACAATATGGGTGGCTGGGCAGAAAAATGTCAGATGACACACAATAAGTATATCAACTGACCAAAAGGATTTAGAAATATATTTTTAGACAAGAGAGACTTGGCTTAGAAATCCCAGTGAAAAGGTGCTATAGATATATTTGTAAGAACCCTGAAATCATTGCAGCTTAGTGAAAGTGGCAACAAAAATGCAAAATGAACGTCTGCATTTGAGCATAATGCCAACATATAATAAATACAGTTAAAGTATTGCTTTAAAAAAAATAAAATAAAAAAAAGGTTATTAAAACTAGCAATCTTTATCAAACTGTGGAAAGGCAATATAATCCGAAAAGCAAAATGTAAAGTCAAATTACTCCTCCCCCCTTCTTGAGGAATCATGAGACCCATTGAAACTTCCTTTATTATTTGGAAGCTGGCATTTACAGCAAACCCGAGGAATTAAATCGGTGACCAGTGGCTTTAGGCAGAGAAAAAATAAAAACCACTACAACTACAACACTGGTTCCCAAACCAGTCATCATAACTTAACAGTCCAGGTTCATCACTATCTCAACAAACTCTAGACTGTCAATGGGTCATGGGGACTGGTGTACAACTGCCTCACAGGCTGGTAATCATTCCTAGAGCACCTTTGAGGGTAAATGAGGCTTTATGGACTACATTTCATTCTGCAAAATACATCAAAGTCTAAACAAACATTTATACTGTACTCTGGTAGTGAAATGGTTAAGGGCAGTATTTCCTTTGACAGCCCCTATGTAGCAAAACAGACCCCTCCACTTTCCATACCCTTTTATAGGACTGGTCATTTTAGGATGATCAACCAGCAAAAAGAACGGCCCCTGCCTGCCAGCAGCCTCCCAAGAAAGCTGAAAAATTAACCAAGGATATATAATAACCTACATAAATATTAACATCTGCTTTTGAGTCAAGAAGGAATTTAATTCTGTAGGTAGCTGGCAATATAGGAAATCACTATAATTTGCACTTTATAATTTGTATCAATAGTTGCTAAATACTTATGTGTTAAAAGAACACTACATGGTCAGAAAAACATGTATTCTTGACCCTATAGTTTTAAAACTACCATCTAGCCCCCCCCTATAGTAACATAATACTTGCCTGCAGCTGCTGGCTCTGCCCCTGCTCTGTCTGCCTCAGACCACCACTTCTAATGATGTCAACAATCACAAATCGTCCCCATAGGATTGGCTAAGACTGTCAAGGAGGCACAAGCCAAACATAGCCCGGCCAATCAGCATCTCCTAATAGAGACTCATTATATTAAGGCATCTCTATGAGGAAAGTTCAGTGTCCGCATACAGAGGGTGGAGATTCTGGACGGCAGTGCTGCACAGTATGCAGCACTGCCCTAGAAAGCACCTCTAGCAGCCATCTAAGGAGTGGCCAGTGCAGTTACCTCTAGGCAGTAATGTAAACACTACATTTTCTCTGAAAATACATTGTTTACAGCAAAAAGCCTGAAGGGAATAATAATACTCACCAGAACAAATACAATAAGCTATAGTTGTTCTGCTGACTATGGTGTTACTTTAAACTTGAGGGAGTTTCAAGTTCTATAAAGGGAAATCGGAGTTACCAATATACAGCACGACAAGGATATATAGAAGACAATCAGCTACTCACAATTTGCAAATGTCTGTGAAGTTCACAAATGAGGTCTTCTTTGTCCCAACCCTAACAACCTGTGGTGGTTTCATGACAAATTTCCTCTTCTCTCCGGCCACCATGTCTGGATTCTTCTCCCGCATAATGTTAAAAACTCTGTTTAGCAGCTAAGAAAAAGATTTAAAAAAAAAAAAAAACATAAAAGAAGGGGTGATAAAATTCATTAAAGAAAGCTATGGGATGCAGAAAATGTTGTGAAACTCCAAAAGAAGTTTCAGTGGAATTTGAAACCATTCGATAGGACGCAAAGCATTTCCTTACTTAACAAGGAGGATGCAACAAACCGTGTAAAGCAGAAAAGAGCCTTTACAAATAATTTTCATTTCATTAGATACTATATGTACAGAAACAGCTTTAGCTTAAAGCAGTTTTGGTGTATAGATCATGTCCCTTGGGTTTTGCTATACTGTGTTGCAAATGGGTATCCAGTAACATCCAGTGGTGGATCTGGTACATCATCACATACGGTCTAACTTACGGATACTTTTTTTGGATACCTTTTTAGCTGGAATACGAACTTACTCTAATTGACTTTATAAACTTTGTATATCGATTCTAGCTATTTGTTATACCCCACCCCTTAGGAGAAACTAGCCAGTTCCAACGAATTCCCAGTACATATCCTCTTTTTTCAGGACAAGACATTTTGTTACGATAGTCCTTTGTACTCATTTATATATCTACTATTTTTCCTTCTAAGCATTTTCTACATTGATTCGATTTCTCTATAAAAATCCTGCTATTTTGCAGTACACAATATTTGGATTGTATAGCCATATTTAGGATATTTTTAACTATATTGCATAAAAGTTAGATTGTAATAATCATTATTTTATTGTGCCTCACCACATTTGATTTATTATGGTTGTTGGTGGAATAAGGAGAGAGAAAAATCTAGGGATTCAAAATAAATACATTTAACTGGAAGGAAAGATCTAATCTTTTATGTCGGAGAACAAACATTTTCATGGTGAATTCAGAGCACCATAATCACTAAAGTCCATTGTAGTGCCCATTATGCCAGCATGCCCATGCCATTTTTGTGAGGGCATCCGTAGTGCAGCTACTTAACATATTGCTTATGAAGTTCCACTTCCAAATAAGCAATGATGGTTTTGACCAGATTTTGATGGCATTCATAGGTTGAGCAGGTCAGCTGACACGCAACCAATGAACACTGGTCCTTAAATCTTCTGATCAGCAATTATGAATTTTAAAGCCCCTTTGAGGAAATATTTTAGGCATTATACTTTTTTTTATGACTTAGCACTTCAATGATATTCAAGAAGTACAAGAGTAGCAAGTTCTCACCTCATCGTATGTATAGTCCCTTTCAGTGCCAGCCCATGCAGGTCCAAGTTGAGAGACGAAGGTGATGTCATAATCTTTCTTGTTTTCTTCTTCTTCAAAGGCTACAAAACATGACATTTAGAATGAATTAACAGAGATAGAGAACCTCAGGCCTTCCTCATGCTGTGGATCACATGGAAAATTTATTCTACGACATGCCAAATGGGTAGGTTTCTTAGGTGTGTGATATAGCTTCTCACAACCACTATTTTTCTTGCACAAACCACTCCGAATTATACCTTCATCTTTGTCAATGATATCATCCTCCTCAGGGAACTTCACATTCTTCTTTTTCTTTTTCTTGCCCAGCATGAAATCCAGGTCATCCTCCTGAGATTCTGAGGCCTCTTGGACTTCTGTTTCGATTTTGAGGTTCTATAAGGAGAGAATGAAGAGTTACATGCATAAACTGGAATATATCCATGAAATATTAGAAAATGCACATTTAAATATCTAGGTTAGTATTTTCACGATCAGAATGTGTGTTACAGTCGAATGAGCGCTGTTGATTTCATGTTAAAATATATATTTAAGAGTCTTACTAGTTGCCAAGGAACTCTTATGTTGAAAGAGCTACTGCCTGTCTGCGTATTTTAAGTCTCAACAACTTTTTTTTCCTGTCAGTTTAAAGGGACACTATAGGCACCCAAACCACGGAATCTCCCCTTTACCCTGCAATGTTTATATTGCAGGGCCAAGACTGCCTCTGGTGGTCGTCTACCACAGAGCTAGTAGAGGCACACCCTGCTGTTTCACAGAGTTTGACTCTACAAAACAACGCTGACGTCCTCACGCATCTTCAAATCCCCCATAGGAAAGCATTGAATCAATGTTATCCTATGGGGAAGGCCTAATACGAGCACTTGGGCTCCCCCTCTGCGCGGACGTCAGACGAGGCAAAGAAAAGGCTGGAATAAAGAGAGTGTAAAAAGGGTTATTTGCGGACAGGGAAAAGTAGGAGTGCAGAGGAACACTTAGGTGTTATAAAAACGCTTTAGTGTTACTATACAAAGCTTATTTCCAAGATGCTGAAACAGACATAACTTATTAATATGTCAAAGAATCAGATTTTTTTCACTTTATACTCAAATACAAAAAGTTGGGAAGTACTCTATCTTTATATCTTTAAGATACGCATACTGACTGTTTCTGAAAATAAATAAAGCAGATTCGGAGCACCATGATGGATCTTTCTATATCGGTGCAGAGAATTTACAATACCAAAAATCTCTTCTTACCTTAACAGCTTCCTCTGCCTCATCCAAGTCAAACTTTTTCGTCTTCTTTTTCTTCTTCTTCTGGTTGAAGAAATTCAAGTCATCCAGATCATCTGGTGCATCTTTAATAAAATATATAATAGTTATTTCCCAATGCTGATTGCATTAGCAGCTTTGCCCCTGGCTAGTGAGGCGTAGTGGAGGATTTCAAGGAATAAATGTAATCTGATGTGAAGGCTCGGAAGGGCCACTTGTTCCCAGTCTGCTAAACTAAGCAAACCTGACATACCCATCAATGAGGAACCATCTGTCTTTTTGGATAATAAAGTGCAGCCGTCATGCACAAATGACAAGTTGGCACTTCACAGCTAATAATAAAAAATTAAAATTAAAAAAAAAGTTTGATGTCCAGTTAAAGTCTGTTACGCTGTGCATCTGCAATAACCAACACTCAAACACAGACAAACGCTTCAATGTAAAATTTCCTTTTAGTAGATACAGCAATGCTTACACTGTAGGGTTAAATACGTTTCTAGTGGCTCTCTACCTGACAACCACCAGAGGCACTTCTGCTGTGAGAACCAAGTCAAACGCACTCCATGCCATGCATGCACTTTTAGGCCACAATGCTGAGGAGCTTTGCACTGAACATTTAGAAGAGTCTGTGTGACGTCACAGGAAGCAGTTCGAGCTTCAATCTCAGAAAGTGCTTCAATCTCAGAAAGAGGAAAAAAGGTAAGTAAAACTCTTCCCTGCAATTTTTCTAGGTTTAGGGGATTGGAAGAATGAATCAAAATAAAAGAGGAGAACACTGTAGTGTTACAAATCAGATTTGATTTCCTAATGCTGTGGTATTCCTTTGATCCTGGAATTGTTCTGCATAAATCAGAGTGACACACATGCAATGCATTGCTAAGATCACTAAAAAAAATGTAAGCATGTTATGTTAATAAATAAGCATTAGAAAATAATTTATAGAGTATGCAAAGGTGCACACATGATGAGTAGAACTGTAGCTGGGGAATAAAATTACTGATATCATAAACCCATGCTAGTCATCAGAACCCACAGAATAGAATTAAAGGCTCCTGATTGGTGGATCCTTTTTCTGGTGAGGGATGGTCTGCTTGAAGCAGCAGTCTAGACCGTAAAGTGTCAGGATATTGGAAGGTACATCCATTAAGTTGTGATTTAAAAAATTAGAGTAACTTTGAACTTTCATTCCCTTTAAACTTCCCATAAAAAATCATTTGGGGTACTGTGTTGCATGCTACTTATGTGTATGTGGAAAATATGTCAGTATTCTGGCCAAAAAAAAAAAACTCAGCTCACCTTTTCTTCTAAAGGTCTCCTCGTCTATATCAACATCTTTCTCCTCCTGAGGCTCCGGCTCAACCTCTTTAGTCTCTGGGACCTGAGTCTCCTCCACCTGCGGTTCACCCCCTTCTTCATCCAACATGAAAGGCTTCTTCTTCTTCTTTTTTTTCCGTGTCATGGTGGGGTCGAAAATCATCTGCAAGAAGAGGCACAGCATTCCATATTAGGTAACTGGTAACCCCACACACCCCGTGAGTAATGTTATGCATGCAAGAACATTATGTACTATATAGCCCTTTTGCCACTGAATGGGTTATTTTACAGATAGAGAAATGTTACTAGTGGCTGAAAGAAAGTGGAGCAAAAGCCTTTAAAAAAAAATTATCTAGGTTTATTCCACATGGTTTTGGTTGTTTCTGTATGCAACCATTTAAAGAAGCAACAAAATGACTGAATATGCTTACTAGTTGCCAGGGAACTCTTTATTATGTTGAAATCAACAAGGCCCCCATTAGGAGCAGCAGGCAATGGCCACCCACTCCACCCAGACAAAATGGCAGAGTCATTATTTATAAATCTGCATTTATGTGGATACAATAGAAATATGTACACACAGCAGAGTTCCTCCATTATTAGCGAGGCACACAGTTTTACTGGGGTGGGAATTAAATACTGGGCTACTGTTTATTATCATCACAATTCTAAAATGAGCAACATTCACATTCCACTGTGCTGTCCTGACAATTGTTTTTGGCATATTGGTAATTTAACACTATGAAACATACTGTGGCAAGTAAGAGGAACCGGAAGATCAGACTGAAAGCAAGCTGTCCCCTGTTTTTTATCACAGAACAGAACCATAACCACTACAGTCTGCTGTTGAATTGACGGTGACAAGAGGGCACTGTTTACCTCCTACAGTAAGCTCAGTGTTTGACAACTTACATGGGGTCTGCTGGGAACCTGCCACCTTCTCTGAAGTTTAATTTATTTTTTTTTGCACTGAGCTAAGCCTGGCAGTGCAGACAGGTGCTCATTGGCTGAGATTGCTCAGCCGACACTCTCAGCCAAGGAGTCAGTCCTACGTAGCACAGCAGAATTAAAGAAAGCTCCTTGCAGGAGCTTCTGTCTCCAGGGGAGATGGGAAAGGACCCATAGAGGTTAGAAGACTTCAGGAAAGTTGTCAAACAGTCCACAAAGATTTGGCTACTTAAAATAGAGCGAAAGGCCAATGTAAGAGCACCTCAACCACGTTATAAACCACGTTATAGTGGTTATGGTGCTTGGAGTGTTCCTTAAATTACATTGCATGATGTAGGTACAATATTTCATGGGATATTCACACAATTAATAGCAAAATAAATGTTGGGTACTAAAAACTAAAAACAAAAGTATTATTTAAAATTATTGCCTGGTTGTCTTGGCCCAACCTGAGAATGCCATGTAAATTAGTATGAACCCCGCAGTGTCATACATGCATGGCATAGAAAGATGGATAGTTTTTTTTTAATTCTACATACACTGAATTAGTCACTAAAAAAACTCTTAAAGAACCACTATAGGCACCCAGACCACTTCAGCTTAAGGTAACAGTGTCCAATGGCTGAGTTCCAGCCAACATATATATGATGTGAGAAAGCTATGTCTAGAGGCAGTCCAGTTCACCTTTGGTTTTATTTTGCTTTGTTACTCCAACCCACTGTCTAAAAATCTTATGATAGACTATATTACAGGGATATGCATGATCAAAAAATTGATCAGACCACTTCAGCTTAATGAAGTGGTCTGGGTGCCACGTCCAGCTAGGATTAACCCTTTCTTCTATAAACATAGCAGTGTCAGAGAAACTGCTATGTTTATAATAGGGTTAATCCAGCCTCTAGTGGCTGTCTCATTGACAGCCGCTAGAGGCGCTTCCACGCTTCTCACTGTGATTTTCACAGTGAGAAGATGCCAGTGTCCATTGAGAATGCTTTCCTATGGACTGACAATGCGCGGGCGGCTCCTGCCGCGCATGCGCATTCAGCTGATGACGGCGATCTGGAGGAGGAGAGTTCCCTGCTTGGCGCTGGAGAAAGAGGTAAATTTAACCCCTTCCACCTCCTAGAGCCTGGCAGGAGTGGGGGCACCCTCAGGGCACTATAGTGCCAGGAAAGAGAGTATGTTTTCCTGGCACTATAGTGGTCCTTTAAATCAGGTTTATTTAGAAGATGTAAAAGGATATTGTGACTTCCAGGAGTCTAACCATTCCACTTTAAACTTTAGCATTTGTTTCTATACGTGATTGAAGTGGTTGCTGTAAATGACAAGTGCAAGGTCAGTGCTACATGGAATAGACCCATCAAACGGATGCTGTAAGAAACTGCTCTTTACTAGATGTAATGTGAGAGAGAAGGATGCTACATGACATTTGTTTATCGCATGCTGCCAATAAGGTCTGCTTTCCATAAGACTACATTTGTTTTTCAGCAAAACACATTAAAGTAGCACGACAGGTTCTCATTAAAGTTAGTATTTAAATCAGAAAAGCAAAATAACATCTTGAGGGAATAAATGAATAGAAAAGTAAACAAATAGACAAAGTATGGGGGGCTTAAAGCAGGCTCTCACTTCTGTTTTTTTTTTTTGCATATTTAGAGAGAATCATTTGGAGTGTGGCTGTCTGGCGGCAGCTGAAAGTAGTTACCTAAAGCCGTTTCTCTTTTTTAAGCTTCTGGGTATTAGATTGCCAATAGCAGCCTCACTGCTGTACTCCCACATAGGTGTGAGAGTACAACACGAAGGTCTATGAAGCATCTCACAAGACACTCCGTAGACCAGGGTTACCGAGAAGGTAGATCCTCAGATGTTGTAGAACTAAAACTCTGATAATGCTTTACATGCATTTAGAATGACAAAGCATCATGGAAGTTGTAGTTTTAAAACACCTGGGGCTCTACCTTTTGGGCACCACAGCCGTAGACCAACTTTCTTGATGAGCAAGAACATGCCTGTTGCCAACCAAGTTGCAGCTGTGGACACTGAAAATTTGATACAGAAAGCTCAACTTTTTTGTCAGATATGGTACTGACCAGAACACAAAGCAATCCTTTGTCTTCTGATATATTTGCTTTGGAATCTCTACAAAATAGCAGAGCAGTCATTATAGGTATTTTATGAAGATTTTAACTATATGAAATAAACTAAAGTGATAAATATAAAAGAGAGCTGCTTTAATCCATTAGTGACATAACATGCCTCAACTGTTATCCATAACGTATGTTCTGGCGGCTAATAATGTACGAGACATGTCATGGTGACAAATGACCACTAGTAAGGCAATATAGTAATTAATAGATGTATGGAGGTCCCACAAGGCAGTGGTTCGTTGGCAGGATCATAAAAAATGCCAAGATATTAAGTCAATTCCACAGCTTGCCTAATTTGGCTACAGTTTAGTATTAAAACCGCAATTCACTGCTTGCCATATTTGTCCTATAGCTTGTAAAAACTTAAACGGTTACTCCAAGCACCATAACCAATTCAGTGATTTTAAGTTATCATGGTGCCTGGATTATGTATGTGCAGAGTTTTACTTTGAAACCTGTACAAACCGAGTGTAACCTCTTTGCTACAGGAGGTGTAACTCTGAAACCAGCAGTGCCATTAGTGGTCAATTATCTAGCCTGGAATAAGAGTTACAAGCTTTCTATTTGGCTACTTCTTTGAAAAGTTCAAAGCCACTCACCGACTAAGCGCCAATTATTTACTGATGTCCTCAGCCAATGAACAGCAACTAGATTGGCTTCTAGTTTCTGTAGCCAGGTACTCCTGGCATTGTTACAGTCAAATGCAAATATTACAAGTTTTAGAATGAAATGTTGTATTTCTTAAACTGTGTACTTTGTCTTTAAGAGATATTGCAAACTGACAAGGTGTTAGAAATGGAACATATTGTTTTTCATAACTGTTTCTTTAAGCAATAACCTCAGTGCATAATATGTTTGCGCCATTTTGTCCCAGACGAATTACAATAACAATAATGCATAAACAAGCTTCAAGGCTATGCTACGACTCTTGCAGTACACAATATACTGTGGTAACCCCAAGTTAATGGAACTTCCCCAGATCCAGGAATCTCCCGCGACTGTACACTTACGACTTAGTATAAACAACAGATAACCTATTCAGACCTTAAGATGCCATCTTGAACTAAGTCAGGAAAATTTCCATGATGTATACACCCTTTAGTTATGGCCTTGTATGTTTGCCAAATTAAGGCGGGTCCTAAATTGAATAAAGTAAAAGAAGTGTTACTTTTTCATATTTGAACTACAGTAACCTAAAATGGAGACACCTAAGGTATAAATAGGTGTACTTTTAAATGTTAAGATACAGAGGAGAGACTTGGAGACAGACGCTGCTCCATCTTAAAATGACAGAGAGGCTGACATGATGACATGTTAACCTATTAACCCCTTAAGGACACAGCTTCAGAAGCTTGACTTACGCTTAATGACACAAGCAATTTTTGCATTTTCTTGCTGTTTGCGTTCAACTGCAATTTGCATCTCTCTCATTTATTGCACCGACACATATTATATACTGTTTTTAAAAGGACAGAAAGGGCTTTAATTTGATATAACATATATATATATAAATGCTTACTTATTATAAAAAAAATACAGAAAAATGCAAAAAAAATGAAAAATATTGTTTTTTTTTACAGTTTTTGCAATAATAATGTGTGCATAATTAGTGCAGGTTAAGGAAAGTAATTAAAAATAAATTTATTTATTTGTTCTGATTTACAGAATATATAATGTGTCTGGGATTTTAAGTTTTTTTTGGTAGTTACAGGTCACAAAGCACAAGGAGTAAAATAAAATTTTAATGTGGAGCGATTTTAGAATTTGGTATGTTTGTCTTGTAAGCTTAATAGCCATAAAAGAAAACAAAATTGCCACACAAAAGTATATATTTATATAAAGTAGACATCACGGGCTATTTACCTAAGGTTGTTTTGACACTTTCTACGTAGCCATTTCACCGCCAACCTCTGCTAAATATTGGAGTAAAATTGTGTTCTTTTTGGTTTTTGGCACACAAACTTATAACAGAGAAATTCTCGTGTATATTTTGTAAAGTTGGTGTGTGCTATTCCTGTACAAAGTTTTATTTTGTGTTCAGTTATATCTGCTGAGTAAAATGACACCCCCATTGTATGTCTTTTGCACTATTTCGTGAAGTTACAGTGCCATACAGGATACCTGTCCTTTTCAGTATTCACAGTAGAATTTTGAGAGATGAATTTAATGAGCCTTAGCTTCCATTTGGGGTATTATAACAGTTTGACTGTTCAAAAAAACCCCACAAAGGCCTACCATTTGTAAAAGTAGACACTCCAGGGTATCTTATAAGGTGCATATTGTGCCTTAACATGCCCCCATTTTTTCACCAATATATGCCAAAGTATGTGGTAAAAAAAAATTTTGTGCATTTTTTACATACGGATTGCATTTTTGCTGGGCGTTTTGTATATTTCATATGTGCCACTAAGTTCAAACCCCCAAATTATGCTCAGCTAAGTCTTCTGAGTAAAATGACACCCCATATGAATGTCTTTGGCACTATTTCGTGAAGCTACAGTGCCATATAGGAGACCTGTCCTTTACAGTATTCACAGTAGAATTTTGAGAGACGGATTTAATGAGCCTTAGCTTCCATTTGGGGTATTATAACAGTTTGACTGTTCAAAAAACCCCCACAAAGGCCTACCATTTGTAAAAGTAGACACTCCAGGGTATCTTATAAGGTGCATATTGTGCCTTAACATGCCCCCATTTTTTCACCAATATATGCCAAAGTATGTGGTAAAAAAAAATTTTGTGCATTTTTTACATACGGATTGCATTTTTGCTGGGCGTTTTGTATATTTCATATGTGCCACTAAGTTCAAACCCCCCAAATTATGCTCAGCTAAGTCTTCTGAGTAAAATGACACCCCATATGAATATCTTTGGCACTATTTCGTGAAGCTACAGTGCCATATAGGAGACCTGTCCTTTACAGTATTCACAGTAGAATTTTGAGAGGCGGATTTAATGAGCCTTAGCTTCCATTTGGGGTATTATAACAGTTTGACTGTTCAAAAAACCCCCACAAAGGCCTACCATTTGTAAAAGTAGACACTCCAGGGTATCTCATAAGGTGCATATTGTGCCTTAACATACCCCATTTTTTCACCAATATATGCCAAAGTATGTGGTAAAAAAATTATTTTGTGCATTTTTTACATACGGATTGCATTTTTGCTGGGCGTTTTGTATATTTCATATGTGCCACTAAGTTCAAACCTCCCAAATTATGCTCAGCTAAGTCTTTTGAGTAAAAATACACCCCAATGAATGTCTTTGTCACTATTTTGTGAAGCTACAGTGCCATATAGGAGACCAAGCCATATCCGTTTTTACCAAACTTTGAATTTTGACGCTGGGCCTATGTGCAATTTCCAAGCATCTTCGCAGGTTTTAAATTCAAACTACCCCACAAAGGCCTACCATTTCTTAAAGTAGACACCCCAGGGTGTTTCAAAAGGTATAGTTTGAACCTTAGCGTGGGATCATTTTTCCGCTAGCTTGTACCAGATGTAGTGGTAATAAGCGTTTTTTCTGCCTTTTTGACATACAAAGTGAGTTTGCACAGTATATTTTGCAAACCTTATGTGTGCTACGACTGTATAATACTTCATATGTTGCTCAGCTATGTCGGCTGAGTACAGCAATACCCCCGTATGTACCTTTGCCAGGTATGTGTGGACATCGGAGGGGCACATTTGGGACACAGCCATTCCAGTTTTTTTCAAACTTTGAATTTTTATGCTGTGCCTATGTCCCATTTTAGAGTATTTTACCAGGCTATATAATCCAAATTCCCCATAAAGCCATACCATTTCTTAAAGAAGACATCCCAGGGTATTTCAAAAAGGCATATTTTGAACCTTAGCGTGGGATCATTTTTCCGCTAGCTTGTACCAAGTGTAGTGGTAATAAGCATTTTTTCTGCCTTTTTGACATACAAAGTGAGTTTGCGCAGCATATTTTGCAAACCTTATGTGTACTATGACTGTATAATACTTCATATGTTGCTCAGCTATGTCGGCTGAGTACAGCAATACCCCCGTATGTACCTTTGCCAGGTATATGTGGATGTTGAAGGGGCGCATTTGAGACGCAGCCATTCAGTTTTTTCTAACTTTGAAGTTTTACGCTGTGTCCATGTTCCAATTTGGAATAGTTTAGACGGTTGGTTATTGAAACTTCCCCACAAACACATACTATTTATTAAAGAATACACCCTGGGGTAATTCAAAAGGCATATTTTGAACCTTGGCGTGGGATAATTTTTTTTCTCTAGTTTGTTCCAGGTGTAGTGGTAATGAGCGTTTTTAAAATGTATTTTTTTACTTTTTATAACTTTTTACTTTTAAAAACTAGTTTTTAAACTTTTGTTTTGCTTATAAATTTTTTTTAAACTTTCCTAAACTTTCTTAAAACTTTTTTACAGATTTAACATTTTTCTAAGCTATTTTTTTTTACTGTTAACCCCTAACTAGCAGTACGCAGCACTAACAGTAAATTCCCCATTTTCCCATAACTCCCACCCACCCCAGCTAGCAAAATATATAGTTATAAAATATTTAAATTAATTAATTAAATAAATTGAACCCCTGAGGGTTAAAAAAATAAATAAAAGTTAATCCTCAGGGGTTAAAAAAAATTAGATCACAGTATAATACTGTGATCTCTATTTGATCGCTGTAGGCAGTGATCGACTGGCAGGGAAGGGGTTAATTTTTATTTGGACTAGGTAAAGTGTGTTTTTTTTGTTTTTTTTACTTAAATGTTATTAAAACATTTTTTTAAGCTTAATTTTTAACTTTTTAAAGTTTCTTTTAAAACTTTTTTTTAACGTTAACCCCTAGTTAGCCTAACGCCAAATCCCCCAATTCCCCACTAACTTCCACCTACCCCAGCTATCTAAATATATAATTTAAAAATAATTTAATTAATTAATTTAATTAATTTAACCCCTGAGGGTTAAAAAAAAAAAATTAACCCTCAGGGGTTAAAAAAAAAAATCAGATCATAGTAAAATGTAATCCCTGCCAATTGATCACTGTAGTCAGTGATCAATTGGCAGGGAAGGGGTTAATTTTTTATTAAAATGGGTAAGGGGGGGGGACTTTAAATTAACTTTATTTTTTTTTTTAACAGCAGGGGGCAGGATCAGCACTGATCCGGCTCCCTGCACTTCACACAGAACCCGGAAGTGCAGGGAGCCGGTAGGTAAGTATTCAGAGCACATGTGCTCGCTCCGACTTGTGGTCAGAGCGAGCACATGTGCTGGGCAGCTTGACCGGGTGCTCCCGGTATGCCTCCAATGCAGAGGCATACCGGGAGCACCATTAACCCCGCGATCGCGGCGATCCGGGGTTAATTTTACCGCGTGACGGACGAGGTCCGTCACCCGTCGTTAAGGGTCTCCCCTGTGTGACGGACCTCGTCCGTCACCCGTCCTGAAGGGGTTAATGATATTTGCAAGCATGTAATTTAATCTTAGAAACTCTGCTATAATGGATTTTATATTTTTATATAATAAATATCCAAAAAGACAAAACGATTGCTTCCAAGACAATCCTTATTTTATATTGTGTTCTCAATTATTTATATATGTTAAATAGAGGATCTCTTACACTATATAAAATTATGGTTAAGATATCTGTATGGTTAGCCCTACTAAGTTCTATGCTTTAAGACATTATAGTGGTAAATAAGGGAACCAGCCACGGTTACAGCATCATAACCACTACAGTGGGCTGTAGATGCTTGGTGTAACCCTTTAATCGAAATCCAAGACAAGGCATTTTCATTCAGGACTAATACGTTAATCTATTTTGATTTAATTTAGTCGCACCAGTTCTGTAGAAATTACATGCAAAACTGAAAACAAAATGTGTGTGTGTATGTGGGGTTTAAAAAACCATTTAAACGACCTTTGTTTCTGCTTATGCAGCCCAAGTCACACCCTGGCTGTGACTCTCACTCTGAATTTAAAAAATAAAAAAAAATAAATAAAAAAAAAATCAGTTTCATTTTCAATCAGATGTTAATAAAGGAAGTTTAAGCATTGTAAGAGATTAGGAATGCAGTGGAAGTCACATGCAGGGAGTAAAGAATAGGGTTGTATAAACAAAGTGATTTCACTCCTAAATGGTGAAACTGCATGAGCATGATCTATACAGCCTAACTGCTTTATTAAAAGGATACTATAAACGACAGGAATACAAAGCTGTTAAAAACCCTTAATTTACTTACCTGAACCCAGCGCCGATGTCCCATGGCATTGGTTTGAAGCTCCTCCTCCTTCCCACGATGAGCGGATTCAAATGCGCATGCGCGGCATTAAGTCAATGCTTTCCTATGGGGTGAAAAATCTGACACTGGAGGTCCTCGTGAGGACATCCAGCGTCAGATACTGGCCCAAAAGTCAGTTTCAAACCAGGAAGCCCTGTAGTGGCTTAAACTAAAGTTGTTTTGGCGACTATAATGTCCTTTGTATAATTGTAAAGAACTGCAGAATATTCTGGTGATCTATAAAGGCTAATAATTAAAAAATGCACACCCGAAGCCAACACAGACTAAGGTTCATTCATTGGTCAGCTTCCAGTCCAAGGACTATCAGCATCAACAGATGTACTTCTGGCTCTCAATGGGTAATTAATAAAAGTGTGAATTGTCTGCAATTCAAAGTGAATATCACATTTAATACAAAATAACTGGGGGGGGGAGAGAAACCCTGCCGGGGGGCGGAGCCTAGCAGACATGCTGAGCGGTCGCATATCAAAAGAGCTCTGTGCTCTGAGCTCAGTTTCGTGACCCGGAGAAGGGAGTCTCATACTGCGGCGACAAGCAACAGGTCTCCCGAAAGAAATTAGCGGCTTCCTCACGGGGATAGACCTGAGGCCTACTCAGACAGTGCAAGGGAGGCGGCCGATCCCTGCGCTGACTGCAGCCCACTCTCCTAGAGGTCTCCCCGGCACACTCTCCCCCCACCCGCCGGTGAGTGATATGCCGGCAACCAAAGCAACAATAGTGCCTGACCTGCACTACCGGAACAGCACTGAAAATCATGGCGGGTGCAACCCCCTGAACAGCTCCCCGCTACCCTCTCACTCAAGGAAATGCCTGGTCGCCTGTTCACAGCCTTCTGGGCCAAAATCTATCACCATGGGGGCACCACCAGCAATAATCCCAGGTGATGCCGTGAAGCAACCCGCGGATCCTGAACGGGGCTATGGCACGGCTTGGATGGCGGGGAGGAGGATGCAGGCAACCCAACAAAAGCCTCTGCGCTGCAGACCAAGACCAACGGTGAGTCGCCCTACCTCCCCAGCAGGGACTACTCCATCACAGCTTCGCCACCCTCCGGAAGATCAATACTCATGTGGGGAAACCACGCAGAATAGAAGCCGACGGGACCCAAAGCGAAACTCTGCCGCAAACCCACATCGCTCCGGGGAACTCCTACCCAAGGGACTGAACTACCTCACACGACCACATCGGCACCCAGAGGCTTGAAACCCCTTGCTGAACAGCAGTACTGGGGGTGCCCACAGTAGACATCGGCTGACCGACTAAGGCAAGCAACGTAAGGACCCATGACCTCACTGCATTCCCGCGCACAGCTCCCACAAAGAGAACTGAGCAAATGTTATCGTCCTGGTGCTCCATCACCTCATGTTGCCTGATTAAACGTGGTTAATAGTATAATATAATTTAGCCTGATTCTCCCATGATATTCTGTTTAAGGCTGATGTGTTAATCTTTTACTTTCATGTTATTTTTATAATCTACCACTCAGACCACCTCTCCTTGTTACCCCATAGATACGCTAACCAGCTGTGTGCTAGAGCTGGTATCTCTGCGGCAATTCGTAACGCTAAGCTGGCTAATGTCTAAGCGGTAGTCCCTACTAAACCAGGAACTCAACCGCAGATAAATAAGGAGACAATAGATAATTTAATTACCAATTTAGACTATACCTAGCAGTGTAACTTAACTATAATATATGTATGCTCAGCTGCGAACAAAAGAGGAGAGATTAAAGCTATTAGTCTGTTTCCCCATGTACAACACTCATCTAGTCTCGTAAACCTCACTCACATAGTCAGCCGGTATAGCCTGATTTTTTTTTTATCATTTGTTGTGTTGGCACACCACTGACTATCACCTTGTTTTCTCTTGCTAAACCTTATACAAAAAAAATGCACCTACTTTTTATGCCACAACTGTTATACTTTGTCTATTTCGATACATGCTACTGCTGTTGGGGCATGGCATGATTGCTTGTTATATTAACTCATGCACAAAAAAATAAAGAATAATAATTAAAAAAAAAAAACCTACCTGAATTTAAAGGACCACTATAGTGCCAGGAAAACACTTGTTTTCCTGGCTCTATAGGGTCCTTGGGTCCCACTCCTGCCGGGCTCTAGGGGGAGGAAGGGGTTAAATTCCTACTTTTTTTCCAGCGCCATGCTCCCTCAGCGCTGGGGACTCTCCTCCTCCCGACATCATCTGCGCGCTCAGCCAGTCTCATAGGAAAGCATTTTGAATGCTTTTCTATGGAAGCGTCTTTTCACGGTGAAAATCACAGTGAGAAGCGTGGAAGCGCCTGTCAATGAGACAGCCACTAGAGGCTGGATTAACCCATATGTAAACATAGCAGTTTCTCTTTCTCTGAAACTGCTATGTTTACAGCATTCAGGGTTAAACCTAGATGGACCTGGCACCCAGAGCACTTTATTAAGCTGAAGTTGTCTGGGTGCCTATAGTGGTCCTTTAACAATGAGTTTTTACTGTTAAGCTGCTTTAACCTAATATACGATATTCACGTTGAATTCCACACCAGACAAATCACTATTTAGGGCAGCGATGCAGAGAAGGTAGATCCCCAAATGTTTTAAAACTACAGCTTCCAAGGTGCTTTATAATTCGAAAGGCATTTTGAGGGCATGCAAAGCATTGTGGGAGTTGTAGTTCAACATGTGAGGATCTATCTTTGGGGCATATCTGCTTTGGGGGTTCATTTGCTAAACTTTCAATTGTTTAAAATCAGTTCAATTATCGACTTTCAGTTTAAAACAGCTAATCTGATAAAATCCTCTAACAAGGCTATAGTCACAGCTTGGCTCTTGTAACCTGAATCCTACTATCCCGATTTTAAATTGTTTAGTGGACAAATCCATTTAACGAATAGCTCTGCTCAGCTCCTAAAAGTATTTAAACCAAGCAAATTTAGACACAGAAAGAAAATGGACTATCTTGCAGGAGTCTCCATTCTTTCGGAACAGCCTGCCTAACCCCATCAGACTCTCCCCTAGTCTTTAATCATTTACAAAAGTCCCTTAATCCACCTCTTCAGAAAAGCTTGTGGCCTCCCATAGTAACTCATTTCACAAAGCTATCTCTCGCTCTCTTAAAGGGTCACACTCCACTCTCATCGGCCAATTCCGGCTACTTTCCCACCTTGTCCTTTGGTCGCTATCCCCCTTTACACCCCCACCTCCTCTAGACTGTGAACTCGTGTGAGCAGAGTCATGGCTGGGGTGAAGGGATGGCTGGGCCATGGCTGGGGTGAAGGGATGGCTGGGCCATGGCTGGGGTGAAGGGATGGCTGGGCCATGGCTGGGGTGAAGGGATGGCTGATGGCTAGGGAGGGATGGCTGATGGCTAGGGAGGGATGGCTGGGCCATGGCTGGGGTGAAGGGATGGCTGATGGCTAGGGAGGGATGGCTGATGGCTAGGGAGGGATGGCTGATGGCTAGGGAGGGATGGCTGATGGCTAGGGAGGGATGGCTGATGAATGGGGAGGGATGGCTGATGAATGGGGAGGGATGGCTGATGTCTGTGGAAGGATGGCTGGGGTGAAGGGATGGCTGGGCCATGGCTGGGGTGAAGGGATGGCTGGGCCATGGCTGGGGTGAAGGGATGGCTGATGTCTGTGGAGGGATGGCTGATGGCTAGGGAGGGATGGCTGATGGCTAGGGAGGGATGGCTGATGTCTGTGGAAGGATGGCTGGGGAGGGATGGCCGGGCAGGAATGGCTGATGAATGGGGAGGGATGGCTGTGGAGCCTGGCTGATGGCTGGGCCCATGGCTTCCCACTCCCAGGCCTGACATCCCCCCCCCAGCCTGCAGCCCCTGTGCCTCCCGTGTCCCCCCGAGCGGCCCCCCAGGCCCCGGCCTGTTCTCAGGGAAAGCATGGCGCAGGCCGGGCCCTCTCCCAGCCACATGTGCCGGGCTGTGTGCGGCTCTCCCGCCGCCTGCTCTCACCTCGTCCCCGGACATGTTGTCGTCTATCGGTGGAATCTTTGCTGCCCGGCTCCTGCTCCGCTCAGCGCGTCCCTCCTGCTCTCAGCCCGGTCCGGTATCTCCGCTTCGCCCGGTTGGTCTCCTCTTACATCAGCTTCAGGCGCTTCCACAGCGGCGCATGCGTAGTGTGCAGTGTGCCGCGTCACACAGAGAGCGACCGTGCTATACCGCGCCTGGCTTTCCAAACACCCGAGACCCAGCGCGGTGTCGCTCACGCAGACGCCATATTAGTAGAGGCAGGTGGTCTGCCCCTAGGAATGGACCATGCTTCGAAACATTCATTGAAAAAATTTTTTTCTCTCTATTCATAATATCTCTAGACTCTACAGATTAAAATTTACAAATGCAATACCAAGCTAGCACAGATGGAAAACAACTGATTTGGAAAATGTTTTAATCCTAAAATGTAAAATTTACTTTCAATGTTGTTTACTAATATGTGGATTGGTCAGTCATTGAAAGTGAATTAAAATTGTATACACCATTTCAAGTCCAACTATCTACACTCAATACATAGCTGATTTGGATAATTTTATGAATCCGTTATTGTAGTCTTAAATAATACATTTACTCCTTACGATTTATAATTTGGTAAATAATCCTGTCCTGAGGTGTTTGAAACCAGTGAGGACATGGGCAAGCTCGCAGGGGATTGAGCTGTATTATTATTATTATTATGTTATTATTTATATAGCGCCAACAAATTCCGCAGCGCTTTACAGTGGGTCACTGGTGACTTCATAAGAGAAGACATGCCGTGCCTCCTAAAAAGGCTTTTTCTGAGAGTTTGGCATGAATCCATGCCTGGCTAACTGGCTCTCATACAAGGCGGCCTCACTCGGGGTAGTTTGCTTAGCACTAGCGCGTCTATTTTTGTGCTCCTACTATCCACTCTGTGAACGTGAACAAGAAAACTAAAAGCAGAACAGGACAGTGTGTTCAGGACCATCCTGCCCAAAGACGAACAGTTGGAAAGAAAGCATAACTATACCATGTGTGATAAACATGAATACAGAAAATATTATTTACAAAACTCGCCCAAGTAGGCGCAACGCATCCAGGGATCTTTAGTTTAAAAATCTTCCAATTCTTGATTTTTTTATTTTCATTAATGTGTTTTAAAACGAGACTAATCATTGAAACTTGGTTAAAATCTAGAGGGAGAAATTGGTAAATTTAGTGTTGTTTACTGTGTGGTATATAGAGTAGTAATTGCAGTCCTGTGCTATTGGTGCCAAAATGTGCAGTACTACTGACAGAAAGTGATGGCGTGCATATCAGTGACAAGTGCGGATACACTAATAGGAACTGTACTACTAATGTTTGAAAAGTGACGGAATCCTCATACGCGGCGTGAAAATAGTTAGCAAATATCCATCCACCAAAGCAGAGATAAAAATGAAAAGTAATTGAAGTGGCAGATGATCTATCAAATATTACCCTCCAACATGCATGAATAGGTTGGGTTGAGCACAGATTACAAGCCCCCACACCACTAGCATAATCTAGGTAAAATTGACACCACCTCTGTTGTGTCTAATCCAGGGGGTTTTGCTTACAGCTGCCGCGTTTCTTACAAATTGCTGCATATCAAAGCTTTAAGGGACACTTTAAACGCAATAATAACTTAATCTGAATGTAATAGTTTTATTGCATAGATATTGTCATTTTGGGGGGACAGTGTAAAAGCTTACATGTTTACATTTGTCCAAAACCATGCCTTTTACTGGCTTCCCATTGAGAAAAATGCCTCAAGGTAAGACATGGCCCAGGAAAGTACATATTTCATAAAATATTTATTATATAAACGTTCTCAGCCATCACCACTGAGCTAAGTAGGTCCATGCAAGGCCGCAATCACTGGCTTAGAGTGTCAGCTAAGCATTCTCAGCCAATCAGAGTATATGTTCTGTTACCTAAATGTCTTGTCGCCATTAAGCTAAGTATTTAAACCATTTTAAAATCAATTGACAAATTATTCTGTGAGAGCGTCAGGGCATTCCTGGCACAATAACCACTGTAGCAAGCTATTTATAAAGTTTGGAGTGTTCCTTTACCGTGACAACAGTAAGCATTCTAGCAGGTAAGCTCATTTGAGCAGTGACCTCAACCTCCTCTGTTCCTGTGCGCCCAACTCGTCTGGTTACAAATACTTGTCTATCTGTAGTTGTCCCATTGTACAGCGCTGCGGAATTTGTTGGCGCTTCATAAATAATAGTCATAATTTAAAGAGATATAGAAGAGCTAAACAATTTTATGAGTCTGATGTTAACTTTTCATCATATTCTACCCAAAAGTAATTATTGGCTTTAATGTTTGTTCAGGGCCTGCACTTCCTATAGGCGACCTAGGCAGAGCCTATAGATAGCCTCAAGTGGCTGCAGCACTGCCCGAACCAGCGCATCCATGAGGGCACACTGGCCCAGGAGCGCAAGAAAAGAGGGATCGGCAGGAGGGAAGCGCACAGCGCTCCCTCCTGTCGGTCCCTCTGTTGTAGCGTGGTTGAGATCCGTCTCCTGTACCCGGCCGGACTGACAGGAAGTGCTCACTCAGCCGGGTAAGGAAACAGAAGCTCCTGTACCGCGGACTGGTTGGAGCTCAGCCACGCAGGCCACACTGGGGTGGGGGGAGAGAGATAAGAGAGGGGGGACAAGAGAGGAAGGGGGGAAGAGAGATGAGGGGGGGATAGAGTGATACAAGAGATGGGGAAGAGACACAAGAGAGAGGGAGGGGAAGAGACACCATGGAGGGAGGGAGAGAGACACCACACACATATGGGGAGAGAGAGACACTGTGGGGAGAGAGAGACACCATGGAGGGAGGGCAGAGAGGAGCACCATGGAGGGAGGGAGAGAGAGGGAAGCACCATGGAGGGGAAGGAGGGAGAGAGGAGCACCATGGAGGGAGGTAAGAGAAGAGCGATGAAGGGAGGGGATAGAGAGACCAGGAGGAGGGGGAGAGACCATAAAGGAGGAAGGGGAGGAGACAAAGGGGGTTGGAGAGAGAGATTATGGAGGGAGGGAAGAGAACACCATGAAGGGAGGGAGTGGGGAGAGAGACCATGAGAAGGGAGGGAGGTGGGAGAGACAGAGGGCGGGGGAGAGATTATAAAAGGGAGGAGGGAGAAGCATATAATGAAGGAGAGAAAAGACAAAGGGGGGAGAGAGACTATGAAAGTAGGGTGGGAGTGAAAAGACCACTAAAGGAGGTGGGGGAGTAGGGGTCCACTATGGGGGGATGGAGGTGGGGTGAGGAGAGACCATTCATGGAAAGGGGGTGGGGGAGAAGAGGAGAGACCACTAAGGGAGTGGTGGGAGGAGAGACCACTAATGAGGTGGGAGAGAGAGGAGAGACCACTAAGGGACAGGGGAGGAGAGACACTAAGGGACAGGGGAGAGATCTAAGGGATGGAAGGGAGAGCTCTAAGGGACAGGGGGTAGGAGAGAGCTCTAAGGGACAGGAGGGGAGAACTCTAAAACACAGGAGGGGAGAGCACTACAGAATATGGGGCAGGGGATCACTTTGGTGGGGAGGGGGGCATGAGAGAGGAGAGACCAATAAGGGATGGGGGAGAAGAGACCAATAACGGACAGGGGAGAGCTCTAAGGGATTGGGGGCAGGGGAGAGCAATAAGCAGGGGTCAAGTCCTGGGGAAAAAAGTGTGGGAACTCACCCGAGATTCCTCCTATGCATATAGTGCAGTGCAGGGTGTGTATAATGAATGTAGTGTGTTTGTAGTGAATGCAGAGTATGAATAATAAATGTAGTGTGTTTGTAGTGAGTGCTGTGTGAATAATAATTGTAGTGTATTTGTAGTGAGTGCAGAGTGTGTATAATGAATGCAGTGTGTTTTTAGTGAGTGCAGAGTGTATAATAAATGTAGTGTGTTTGTATTGAGTGCAGTGTGTATAATGAATGTAGTGTGTTTGTAGTGAGTGCAGAGTGTGTATAATGAATGTAGTGTGTTTGTAGTGAGTGCAGAGTGTGTACAATGAATGCAGTGTATGTAGTGTGTTTGTAGTGAATGCAGAGTGTGTATAGTGAATGTAGTGTGTAGTGAGTGGAGAATGTGTATAGTGAATGCAGAGGGTGTATAGTGAATGTAGTGTGTTTGTAGTAAGTGCAAATTGTGTATAATGAATTTAGTGTGTTTGTAGTGAGTGCAGAGTGTGTACAATGAATGCAGTGTATGTAGTGTGTTTGTAGTGATTCAGAGTGTGTATAGTGAATGTAGTGTGTAGTGAGTGCAGAATGTGTATAGTGAATGCAGAGGGTGTATAGTGAATGTAGTGTGTTTGTAGTGAGTGTATAGTGAATGTAGCGTGTTTGTAGTGAGTGAAGAGTGTGTATAATGAATACAGTGTGTGCGTGTGCTGGATGATGTGTGTGTGTGCGCTGGATGATGTGTGTGAGTGCTGGATGATGTGTGTGTGCTGGATGATGTGTGTGAGTGCTGGATGATGTGTGTGTGAGTGCTGGATGATGTGTGTGTGAGTGCTGGATGTTGTGTGTGTGAGTGCTGGATGATGGGTGTTTGTGTGAGTGGTGGATGATGGGTGTGTGAGTGGTGGATGATGGGTGTGTGAGTGATGGCTGATGTGTGTGTGAGTGATGGCTGATGTGTGTGTGAGTGATGGATGATGTGTGTGTGTGCTGTGGATGATGTGTGTGTGGTGGGTGCTGGATGATGTGTGTGTGTGAGAGTGCTGGATGATGGGTGTGTGAGTGCTGGATGATGGGTGTGTGTGTGCTGGATGATGGGTGTGTGAGTGCTGGATGATGGGTGTGTGAGTGCTGGATGATGGGTGTGTGTGTGCTGGATGATGGGTGTGTGTGTGCTGGATGATGGGTGTGTGAGTGCTGGATGATGGGTGTGTGAGTGCTGGATTGTGGGTGTGTGAGTGCTGGATGATGGGTGTGTGAGTGCTGGATTGTGTGTGTGTGTGCTGGATGATGGGTGTGTGAGTGCTGGATGATGGGTGTGTGAGTGCTGGATGATGTGAGTGTGTGTGCTGGATGATGTGTGTGTGTGTGCTGGATGATAGGTGTGTGTGTGCTGGATGATGGGTGTGTGAGTGCTGGATGATGGGTGTGTGTGTGCTGGATGATGGGTGTGTGTGTGTGTGCTGGATGATGGGTGTGTGTGTGTGTGCTGGATGATGGGTGTGTGAGTGCTGGATGATGGGTGTGTGTGTGCTGGATGATGGGTGTGTGAGTGCTGGATGATGGGTGTGTGAGTGCTGGATGATGGGTGTGTGTGTGCTGGATGATGGGTGTGTGTGTGCTGGATGATGGGTGTGTGAGTGCTGGATGATGGGTGTGTGAGTGCTGGATTGTGGGTGTGTGAGTGCTGGATGATGGGTGTGTGAGTGCTGGATTGTGTGTGTGTGTGCTGGATGATGGGTGTGTGAGTGCTGGATGATGGGTGTGTGAGTGCTGGATGATGTGAGTGTGTGTGCTGGATGATGTGTGTGTGTGTGCTGGATGATGTGTGAGTGTGTGTGCTGGATGATGGGTGTGTGTGTGCTGCATGATGTGTGAGTGTGTGTGTGCTGGATGATGGGTGTGTGTGTGCTGGATGGTGGGTGTAGTAGTGTGCTGGATGATGTGTGTGTGTGCGGATGATGTGTGTGTGTGCTGGATGATGTGTGTGTGTGTGCTGGATGGTGTGTGTGTGTGCCGGATGATGTGTGTGTGAGTGCTGGATGATGTGTGTGTGTGACGGATGATGTGTGTGTGTGCCGGATGATGTGTGTGTGTGTGCCGGATGATGTGTATGTGAGTGCTGGATGATGTGTGTGTGTGTGAGTGCTGGATGATGTGTGTGAGTGCCGGATGATGTGTGTGTGTCTGCCGGTGGAGGGAGCCAGCCGCTGCACAGAGGAGCCATCTACCTGCACAGAGGGGCCATCACACGCTGTGTTCCCTCTCCAGCTCTAACTCTCGCGAGACTCGCCTGTGCGGAGCGTTGCCATGGTAACAGCCGCGGGTCTCGCGAGAGTTATAGCTGGAGAGAGAACACAGCGTGTGATGGCCCCTCTGTGCAGGTAGCAGGGCCAGTCCTGCAGGACAGGTAACGGGAACTGCGTTCCTGCTTTGGAAAAAGTGCAGGAACGCCGTTCCCATGCGTTCCTGCAGGACTCGAGCCCTGGCAATAAGGAACAGTGGGGAAGGATACAGCAGTAAGGGACAGAATGGGAGAGCACTAAGGGAAAGAGGGCAGGGAGATCACTAAGGGACAGTGGGGCAGGGGAGAGCAATAAGGGACAGTGGGGCAAGATACAGCAGTAAGGGACAGGATGGGAGAGCACTAAGGGAAAGAGGGCAGGGAGATCACTAAGGGACAGGGGAGATCACTAAGGGACAGTGGGGCAGGGGAGAGCAATAAGGGACAGTGGGGCAAGATACAGCAGTAAGGGACATGATGGGAGAGCACTAAGGGAAAGAGGGCAGGGAGATCACTAAGGGACAGGGGAGATCACTAAGGGACAGTGGGGCAGGGGAGAACAATAAGGGACAGTGGGGCAAGTTACAGCAGTAAGGGACGGGGTGGGAGAGCACTAAGGGAAAGAGGGCAGGGAGATCACTAAGGGACAGGGGAGATCACTAAGGGATAGTGGATAAGGGGAGAGCACTAAGGGACAGGAGGGAGGGGAGAGCTCTAAGGGACAAGAGGGAAAGAGAAGCAAAATAGGACTGGTAGGACTCAGCCCCTATCCTACTCCACAAACTCTCTATTCCACACTACACACACAAAGCATCCCTGTACATAAACAGAAACACACAATGCATCCCTACACACACAGAAACACACCATACTTCCCTTACACACAGAGAAACGCACAATGCATCCATTACACACACAATGCACCCCCTGCACACATACACAGAAACACACAATGCATCCCTTACACACCCTGCATTCCTTACACACACTCAATGCACCCCTTAAACACATTTAATGCACCCTTACATACACAGAAACACACCTTACATCCCTTACACATACAAACACACATTCACACAATGCATCCCTCACACACATACACAAACACACAATACATCCCTTATACACAAACACACACTGCTTTCTATCCCTTACACACACACACTGCATCACCTACACAAACTGGTATCACTACATTCCATAAGCACACACATTAGATCCTCTACAATAACGTCCCCTACACACTCCACTCCCTGTGAGCAAACTCATGGGTGGAACATGTAGGTGGACTTATGGGTGGTCCTTATGGGCATACTCACCGTCAGGCCCTGGGGGGGGAGGGGTCAGACCTTGAGCTGTGTAAAGGGCCCCATAAATGGAGCTGCTTCCTGTTCTCCCAGAATATTGAATTTTGTGACCACAGTTACACACAGCCTCCAGGGATCATGGTCTACACCAGACCAGTGGAGCCAGACTGCAACCAGAGCCTATCATCATCCGCATCTGGTTGTAAGTATGCAATCTAGTATATTATTCGTGGCACTAATATCTAATTAACCTCACATTAAAAGGACACTATAGTCCCCAGAACCACTGCAGCTTAATGTAGTGCTTCTGGTGTCTATAGCCTGTCTCTGCAGGCCTTTTAATGTAAACACATGACTGCTGACCCATACCAGTCCCCGCAACCGTTTCCCCCCAATAAAACACATGATACATTATTATAGTGGATAAGGGCAACGGCCACATCTTTATTTAACATAACCAGTTTTAAAACACTGTCCAACTCTATCAGCTGTTGGGTGGTTGCCCAACAGACAGTTCTCTCAAATTGTGTTCCATAAGTCTCAACAGCTGGCTACTTGCCATCAGCTCCGTGCAGGCTGTCGTCTCCCCAAAGTGCCTTTTCCAGCTGCGCTGTCCAGGAAAAACCTGCCAAGCTGTGACAACACAAAAAACAAAACAAGACACAAGCCACACCACCAGAAACAGGTTGGGAGGGTGGGAAAACAGTCAGGTGCCCTCAACTGATCCTGCCGACTGGTAAGTCCCTCCCTCTCCCCTTTCTTAAGAACCCCAACTTTGATACAAATGTTGCTTTATTTACCCAGCCCACAATCTTGGGCAGCAGTCATGCTCCCCCTTCCTTTGTGTTCCAGGGGGAAACTTGACTGCTGACCCATACCAGTCCCCCCAACCATTGCCCCCCAATAAAACACATGACACATTGTTATAGTGGATAAGGGCAACGGCCACAGCTTTATTTATCATTTTTTAATACACTGTCCAACTCTGTCAGCTGTTGGGTGATTGCCTAACAGACAGTTCTCCCAAATTGTGTTCCATGAGTCTCAACAGCCAGCTACTCGCCATCAACTCCATGCAGGCTGTCGTCTCTCCAAAGTGCCTTTTCCAGCTGCGCTGTCCAGGAAGAACCTGCCACCACGATGCCCGCCTTGCACACTATGCTGCACGGGCATCGCGCCCCCTCGCTGACAGGGCAGCCTCAATCCCCGCCTGCAGGCCCACATTAAATGTCCAAACCTATGGGGGACAAATGAACCCCATCCTGTCTCATCACGTTGTCATTCACCCCTTCCAGCTCAAAGTGCCCAACCACTATGCCACCCAAATGGCGGACAAACCGGGAAATAGTCATGTTGACTTTACGCCTATAGCGCTCCAAAGCCTTTCCATGCCCACCACTACGCCAAACCGGACGAGTGTCAGATCCTTAAACAACGCAAAACAGCGGGCCAGATTGTGCCGAATCGCATGTACCAGGTCCACTGAACGTCGTCGTCCGAAATCGTTCCCACCCGCATGAACCACCAGGGTCACCGGCCCTGACACGCAGCGACTGAGCTGCACTAACTTGGCATATAACCCGTCCCAAGATAAACCCCGAATGCCCCTCCAACGCACCTGGGCTACATCGTATGAAAACCCGAGGTTACAGCCATATGGTCTATTCTCAGCCCGCCTAGCTGCCCAATAAATGAACGAGTGTCCCACGATCCATACAAAGCGAGGAGCCACATCTAAAACGATAATAGAACATATAACCATGCATTAGCTGAGCCGCTGCCCTACAGCAAGTGGGGGCGCACATAAAGTTGAAAGTGTCCAGACTGCCAGCGCCCCAAACGCTTAAACTCCTCCGCGGGGAGGCCCACCAGACTTGCCTGCATGGCAGCCCCTATTCTAAAGGAGTGAGTAGTGTAACAACCCGGGGACAGACCAATCCCCACAATGCAAGACCGAAGCACTCTAGCAAATTGAAAACGGCTGAGGGACGACCAATCCCGATGACGTAACAAGGAACCAACCACGAACCTCGGACCCCCAGGAACTCCCGTAGTAACCGCACCGGACAGAATGGACCGCCTGTGGCACTTACCCGAACCCGAGCACCTGCTCCTCCCTGATCAGTCTTGGACCTACGAATGATCAACAACATGTTGCTCACCATAACTCTGACATCCGTCAGTAGCATGGCAGCCGTAGCCCGAGTACTAAGCGCCACTAACTCCCCTATTCAGAGAGCCCCAAAGAAACAGAGGGCGAATGCGGCCGGAAACAGACAAACCTTGTATTCCGAGGAACAAACCTGGGGCAAAAATTCTAAGAGTCTCCACAAGATCCCGTAGGAAATAGGATGCCGAGAGTCAGGCCTATGGCCTTTCTTCCAGCCCTTCATGACACATGAGACACGAAACGCCTTGGTAACATCCTGCCACCCGCACCACAGAAACTACAGGACCACCAAATGTCTCTCAGCCACCGCGGCCGACTTACCCGCAGTGCAATCCAGTGAATCCAATAAGGCCAGCGTCGCTGACAACCTACCTGTGTCCAAGGAAGTGTCCCTGGTAGCACGGAACTCCCTCCACCTCCGCCACACTGCTGAATATGACCTCCACAACGACCCCCTCACTAACCGACTCAAATGTTGGAAACCAGGTCCCATACGCCCGCTGGGCACGAGGTTCCAGTTCGCACTGCCTCCAGAGCCGCCACTCGAAATCGATCCCACTGAAACCGAGAAAGAGTCGGCTATAACATTTTGCTCCCCGGGTACATGCTGCGCAGCTAGCCACAAATCATGCGATAAACTAAGCAAGACTAGGTGCCTGAGGAGCACCAACACCGGAGGGGACGCAGACGTGGAGCAGTTGATCACATGAACCACGCTCATGTTGTCCATGTGCACAACTACCTTCCAATTAGCCATTTCTCCACCCCACAGCTCAACTGCCACTACTATAGGGAATAGTTCCAAGAAGGTTAAATTGCCCAACAAATCCATCTCCTGCCACTGGCAAGGCCACGACTCCGCGCACCAGCGCTCCTGCAAGTAGGCACCTAAGCCCACGGAGCCGGACGCATCAGTGTATAACTCCAAATCCCCGTTGGACACTGCCGGACGAAGCCAGTAGGATTTTCCGTTATACATACCCAAAAAGGAACTCCACACCTGGAGATCCTCCCGATGCCGCCGATTGATCCTAATAAAGTGGAAAGGCTGCTTAACCCCGACTGTCGACAAGTACAACCGCCGATAAAACGCCCTGCCCATCGATAAGACCCGACAGGCAAAATTCAGATGCCCCAACAATACCTGCAACTGCCGGAGCTGTACTTTCTTAGCACCCTTCAACAAGTCCATCAACCGGAGCAAGTGACTCAGTTTATCCTCCAGAATCCATGCTGGGACTCACCGCCAGCTTCTGGCGAAATTGCTGGTCATAACAGAACCAACATTGACCCCCATAAACTTTATAGCCCCCCAAATCAGGTCTAAGTACCCAAATAACGCTGGCGCATGCTCTGGAAAAGTACGCATCCAGATGCTTGCAAAAATTAAAAAACCCTTGCATCCAGTTCCCAAGTTGCCGAAGTTCCGAAGTGTCGAATTGCCGAAGTCCTGAATTTCGGAATGCCGAACCGAGCCGAATATTTTCCCCATGTACATGCCTAATGTAAACTGCCTCCCACCCCCATAGAACTTTTGCTTGATGATGCTCCAAAGGTTCTCAATAGGATTGAGGTCAGGGGAGGATGGAAGCCATACCATGATTTTCTCTCCTTTTATCCCCATAGCAGCCATTGATGCAGAGGTATTCTTTGCAACATGAGATGGTGCATTGCCATGCATGAAGATGATTTTATTACTGAAAACATAGTTCTTCCTTCTGTACCATGGAAGAAAGTGGTCAGTCAGAAACTTCACATACTTTGCAGAGGTCATCTTTACACCTTTGGGGACCCTAAAGGGGCTGACCAGCTCTCTTCCCATGATTCCGGCCCAAAACATGACTCCACCACCGCCTTGCTGATGTCGCAGCCTTGTTGGAACAGGGTGGCCATCCACTAACCATCCACTACTCCATCCATCTGGACCATCCAGGGTTGCACGGCACTCATCAGTGAACAGGACTGTTTGAAAATTAGTCTTCATGTATTTTTCTGCCCAATGCAGCCATTTCTGCTTGTGAGCATTGGTTAGTGGTGGCCGAATAGAAGGTTTATGCACAGTTGCAAGACTCTGGAGGACTCTACACCTTGTTGTCCGTGGGACTCCAGAGGCACCAGCAGCTTCAAATATCTGTTTGCTGCTATGTAATGGTATTTTAGCAGCTGCTCTCTTGATCCAATGCATGGATCTGGCAGAAATCTTCCTCAATGTTCCTTTATCTGCACGAACCCATCTGTGCACTGAATCAGCCACAAATCTCTTAAAGGAACACTATAGTCACCTAAATTACTTTAGCTAAATAAAGCAGTTTTAGTGTATAGATCATTCCCCTGTAATTTAACTGCTCAATTCACTGTCATTTAGGAGTTAAATCACTTTGTTTCTGTTTATGCAGCCCTAGCCACACCTCCCCAGGCTACGATTGACAGAGCATGCATGAAAAAAAAAATGGTTTAACTTTCAAACAGATGTAATTTACCTTAAATAATTGTATCTCAATCTCTAAATTGAACTTTAATCACATAAAGGAGGCTCTTGCAGGATCTAGCAAGCTATTAACATAGCAGGGGATAAGAAAATCTTAATTAAACAGAACTTGCAATAAAGAAAGCCTAAATTGGGCTCTCTTTACAGGAAGTGTTTATGGAAGGCCATGCAAGTCACATGCAGGGAGGTGTGACTAGGGTTCATAAACAAAGGGCAGCAGAGAGATCCTTTTTCTTCCCCATATTGCACGAAAATGGTGCTCTGCTTAATAATGTGGAACACCCTCCTTTAGTAGTTTTTCCTTAAATTGGGCTCACCTGGCAATCTAATTATCACAGGTGTCTGAGATTGTTTTCAGTTATCAAAAGAGCCCCGAGACACAATACCATCCATGAGTTAAACTGAAAAACAAAATATTTAATCTTTGTGACACTTAAATAGAATTTGTATAATAATTTGGAACAGGGAGTATAAACGCCATTAATAATGTGTCAAATTGTGTTATTGGCTGCAATGACAGTGGAATTTGTTGTAATTTATAGTTTTTGTGGTCTCACTAATAAATTGTAAGGGAAGACAAACCGGTGTGTATAGACCTCTCAGCAGGACTTAAACTCCTGCAGGGCTTTGTTGACAGATGTGCGTTTGTAATATAATATTTTACCCATCTCAATGTGTTTCATGCATCAGTGAGGGCAAAAGATGATGGAACTGTAGAAGATTGAGACACGGACAACTGATGAGAAATACAACAAAGATTTACTCCAGTTACTAAATGGAGTCCAAGAGAAATGGGATTATTTAAAAGTTGCACTACTGAAGGCAACAGAAAATTGCATTAGGCTTGTCAGTAAAAGCAAAAAATTCAAGAAACCACTGATGTACTCCGCAGATGTGGCCAAAATAGTTAAAAACAAAAAGTTAGCATTTAGGAATTATAAAAAAACCCAGAGTGAGGAAGACAAAATGATCTATAAGATTAGGCAGAAAGAGGCTAAGCAAGTTATAAGAGCTTCCAAATCACACACAGAAGAGAAAATAGCACAGTCAGTAAAAAAGGGGGACAAAACATTTTCTAGATACATAAATGAGAAAAGAAAAGTAAAACAAGGATTAGTTCGATTAAAAACAAAAGAAGGAAGGTATGTAGAAGAGGATAAAGGACTATCTGACTGCCTCAATGAATATTTTTGTTCTGTATTTACAGATGAAAATGAAGGAAAAGGACCTCAGTTGAGAAAAAGGATAAATGAGTCATTTATTACACGTGAGTTTACAGAGGAAGAGGTTCTATTTCAACTGTCAAAAGTAAAGACAAATAAGTCAATGGGACCTGATGGAATACACCCAAAGCTATTAAAAGAGCTTAGTGGTGTACTAGCAAAACCATTAACAGATTTATTTAACCAATCATTGTTAACAGGAGTAGTCCCAGAAGATTGGAAGTTAGCGAATGTTGTGCCCATTTACAAGAAAGGTAATAGGGAGGAGTCGGGCAACTATAGGCCAGTAAGCCTTACTTCAGTAGTGGGGAAAGTGATGGAAACCATGTTAAAGGATAGGATTGTTGAACATCTAAAAACACATGGATTTCAAGATCAGAGACAACATGGGTTTACTTCAGGGAGATCATGCCAAACTAATCTTATTGATTTTTTTGACTGGGTAACTAAAATTATAGATCAGGGTGGTGCAGTAGACATTGCTTACCTAGATTTCAGTAAGGCTTTTGACACTGTTGCACATAGAAGGCTTATCAATAAACTGCAATCTTTAAGTTTGGATTCCAATATTGTTGAATGGGTAAGGCAGTGGCTGAGTGACAGGCAACAGAGGGTTGTAGTTAATGGAATATATTCGAAGCTTGGACTTGTCACCAGTGGGGTACCTCAGGGATCTGTACTTGGACCCATTCTCTTTAATATTTTTATTAGTGATATTGCAGAAGGTCTTAATGGTAAGGTATGTCTTTTTGCTGATGATACTAAGATATGTAACAGGGTTGATGTTCCAGGAGGGATAAGCCAAATGGCAAATGATTTAGGTAAACTAGAAAAATGGTCAGAATTGTGGCAACTGACATTTAATGTGGATAAGTGCAAGATAATGCATCTTGGACGTAAAAACCCAAGGGCAGAGTACAGAATATTTGATAGAGTCCTAACCTCAACAATTGAGGAAAGGGATTTAGGGGTGATTATTTCTGATGACTTAAAGGTAGGCAGACAATGTAATAGAGCAGCAGGAAATGCTAGCAGAATGCTTGGTTGTATAGGGAGAGGTACTAGCAGTAGAAAGAGGGAAGTGCTCATGCCGTTGTACAGAACACTGGTGAGACCTCACTTGGAGTATTGTACACAGTACTGGAGACCGTATCTTCAGAAGGATATTTATACCTTAGAGAGGGTTCAGAGAAGGGCTACTAAACTGGTTCATGGATTGCGGGATAAAACTTACCAGGAAAGGTTAAAGGATCTTAACATGTATAGCTTGGAGGAAAGACGAGACAGGGGGGATATGATAGAAACATTTAAATATATAAAGGGAATCAACACAGTAAAGGAGGAGACTATATTTAAAAGAAGAAAAACTACCACAACAAGAGGATATAGTCTTAAATTAGAGGGACAAAGGTTTAAAAATAATATCAGGAAGTATTACTTTACTGAGAGGGTAGTGGATGCATGGAATAGCCTTCCAGCTGAAGTGGTAGAGGTTAACACAGTAAAGGAGTTTAAGCATGCGTGGGATAGGCATAAGGCTATCCTAACTATAAGATAAGGCTAGGGACTAATGAAAGTATTTAGAAAATTGGGCAGACTAGATGGGCCGAATGGTTCTTATCTGCCGTCACATTCTATGTTTCTATGTTTCTACTATGATGTACTTTATAATTAAAGGGACACTATAGTTACCTGAACAGCTACAGTTTAATGTAGTTGTCCTGGTGAGTATAATCATTATTTGCAGGCATTTTCATGCAAACATTGCCTTTTCAGAGAAAAGGCAGTGTTTACATTGCCGCTAGGGACACCTCCAAGTGGCCACGCCTCAGATGGCCACTGGAGGTGTTTCCTGGCTCAGTGGGGAAGCTGAACTTTCCTCATAGAGATGCATTGATTCAATGAATTAGCCCCTATATTTACTTTTGTAAATATAGGGATAAGTGAACATATTGTTAAAAAATGACAGTTTCCCTGGATTTTGTGAGTCAATGTGTTGGAAATATCAGATTTTGTGAAATACACTATTTCAATTTGGCAAATTCAGAATGATCGAATGTTATAGCAAGCCCCCTTTTTAAATAGGGAGCTGCAATAAAATGGGTAACTTAAGATAACAAGCAGTTGTTGAGAGGGAAGGAGTTAGGGTGAGAATACATAGTGATACATCCGTTACATAGTGATACATCCCCATATCACCAGTAAAGACACAGTTGCGTTTGGAGGGCCTATGAATGAAGAGTTCCTGCTCTACACCTATGGGAATGTGACACATCACTACAAAAGGATTCAGGGATTTCATTGGATGTCACTAGTGAGTAGGTGGTTTTGTTGGCTGCTTAACCCTTTAAGGACCAAACTTCTGGAATAAAAGGGAATCATGACATGTCACACATGTCATGTGTCCTTAAGGGGTGAAATAACGTCCGATTTTCAGTGCATGGGTTGATCCTGCGGAAGTTGTTGTCAGCGCTCGTGTACTTACCCTGGCGGTCCACCGGTCAGCTGTTCCTCTGATCCGGCAGACCGCCGCTCCCACGCTGCATATAGTCTCAGACAGCCTCTTGGACGCCGACCGTTATGCGCCCGCCCCTTTTTATGACGCAGTGCGTGCGAGCCAGAGCCATGACGTCATTAGAGCTCTTAACACTAGAACTTAAAAATACACTCATGTTTTGGGGGCGGGGCTATGCTAACCATGCCCCCAAATGTATAAAACTTCATTTGCCCAAGGCACAGTGCCGTGTTGTGATTCCTAGTGTCCCAATAGCGTGTTATTTTGTCAGTGTTGTATATTTTGGTATTGACCCGGCTTGCTCTTATCTACTCTGTTTTCTGGCTCCCCTGGCTCGGCTTTGTTTTTCATATTTGTGTATTTCTGGTTCCCCTTGACTTTGGCTTGTTCTGACGTTTCTTGTATTTATTTATTTTTTCTTTGTTAATTTCTGTTTATTAGAAATAATTTTTTTTTATAGTTTCATCATGTAATAACAGTACAAGAAAGGTAAACATGAAGCCAGGTATTACACACAGGTACCTATTTCAAAAGGTAATTGGAATTAAGCGTTTGGATACGCAGATTCTCAGATAAGTAAATGAAGACTTGCAGGTATCCGATACATTGCTGATACCAGAGGTTATTCTGAATGTTCGGTGATGGACCCCTATGCTGGGGTAATATTTTATTAACCGTAGAAGTACCCTGGCTGCCGTCTGGGATCCAGAGAGATTTTCAGCGTTAGCAAGCCCGGAGCATGCTATACCCCTTCCCGGCCGTAGTAGTGTAAAAGATCCTAGGGTACATGGCAATTCCTGTTGTGTTGCTTCTCATCCGTGCTCCCTAGCTATGTCGACAGGATTCTATGCTGCTTTTAGCAACCTACTGAGTATGATCAGGTATCTTTAGACCACAGCTATACTTACCTTATGAGCAGTGGTGTATTAAGGTAGCCTTCTGACCCAAGAATAAGTTATTAGAATTTTTATTTTGAAACCTCCCTCCCCACAACTCCAACTTTATAGCTAAGCTGTGCTCTCACTATTGTGCCAGAGTGTTCCCACTGTATGCTAGACAGACAGGAATAAGTTTCATTGTCTAGTTTTGGTTGAGTTACAGCTTCTTTTAGATTGATCCTTTTTAACATCTTAGTCTTTACTTTTTTGTACATTGTAAAAACATGGAAGAAACACTCAGTGGCTGAGCTAAAGTAGAGAGGGCCCTTATGCAAGAACTTTTTGGGTGCCCCCTATCGCAAGGATAAAAAAAAAAAAAAATCCCCATCTGTCATACAACTCCCTCAATGCTTTGACAGCTAGGGATCTGATCTACCATTTGTCAATCCTTGCAGGGTTGTATTTAGCACTGAGTGTTTGTGCGTTTGAATGTAAGCATGTTTTTGTATGGAGTATATGTGTGTAAATGTAGGAGTGTTCTTCGGTGTAGTGTTGTGTTTTTATCTACTGTTGTCATTTAAAAGCAGTATTTTACTTGTGTGTAGTGTTTGCCCTTGAATGACGCCAAGCCAGCATAATTCCAAAGGAAAAGCAGACTCTGCAGTATTACATTGTGTCACAGTAAATTATTCAGGGACAATGGTTGATAGCTTACCCCCTGCAGTGCAGGCACATCCTGTACACAATAAGGGAGACAGAGTAGGGGCTGTTAATTGGATTCCTTGTTTTGCCTTCTGTCTGGAAGTACCTGTACATGATGTTTACTGTTAATCAAAGTTTTAGATTTTTAAATTACCTCTTGTCTAGTGTACTTGTGATTGAATAACCTGTTTTAAATTAGGCTCTCTATTGTTTGAGTTTTACCATATGTGAAGGAATAGCCCCATCATTTGTTTCGGTTGATTTTGTGGATTTATATTCCCTTTTTATTTGATTTGTTTTTACTTGGTTCGGTTCCCGAACAAGGACCACCCTAGACCCTAATTAGAACTTGGAACGTTGAGTATCCTGTACGAAAACCACTAAGGAAACAATTTCGTGCAAATGAACCAGGTGGTCAAGACAATGGATGGTGACCATCTTGTCTTCCGAACACAGGCAGCGGGACCTGGTCGTCGAGTGCCTGGAACTGTTTTCGGCCAGGCATTCCTGTGAACTCCGGTAAAGATAGATCTGCTGCCCGTTCAATTTCCCGACCATCTACACGAACGGCGTTCGGGAGTTATCAAATACCGAACAAGGGGAGCATTCTAACAGGGAAATTTTCCATGTGCCTTAAGTGGTTTTCGTACAAAACCCCAAGAACGGAGAAAGGGCATTGCCACAATTTCCCTTGAACTATTTTGGGTTTCAACCTCGTGGCAGACCGGTCAAACCTTCCCCACGATGCCGATTAAAAACTACAAAACCAATATGGGTGATTTTTGGCTATGTTGGCCATCCAGATCAGGGCGATCCGGGGATGTGACTTTTGTGGGGTTTTCGTGTATTTTGGGGTTACTTTTGGGCTGTCTGTAAATTATGTGTTTTTCTGTACATGGAGATAATTGTGTGTTTGTATATACTGTTGCCATTGGAATGCAATGTTGCACTTGTCTTAGTGTTTGCGTTTGAATGCAGGGGTGTGTGTATTTATATAGTGTTGGCTTTTAAATGCATGTGTGCTTTTGTATGTAGAGTTGGTGTTTGTGTATAATTGTAACATTTTAATACAAGGGTGTGTTTGTATGTAATGGTTCCATACTTGAAAACGAGAGTAATTGTGTTTTATGTGATGTTTGTGTTTGTAGTGGTTTGTTTGCGTGTTGTATTTGATTGCTGGGATGTATGCACTTACATACTCACACAGATATACATACACATTAACACACAGAGACACACATAAAACACACTGACACATGTACACACCTAGATGCAATCAATCCAATACACACAGTGACACATACACACATTGACACACAGGTACACACACTGACAAACATATGCACATACACACTGTCACACAGATACAAACACTGATACAGATGCACACACTGGCACAACACTGGCACATACACACAGATATATCCACATTGACACACAGGTACACACACTGACAAATACATACACTTACACACAGATACACACATTGAAGTATTCTTACTGAGACATAGATACACACATACACAGATACACACACTGACACAAATATGCACACTGGCACATACACACAGATACACATAATGACACACAGATACACATAATGACACACGTCTTAACTTTTATATTTGCAGCCACCCTCTTGTTAGCATACCTTTTGTCTGCAGGAGTGTAGACAGATTACGTCATATGTTTCTCTTGCTGCTCACATATGTGTATTTGATATTTTAATAAACATATTATCTTTAAGCCACCAGTGTAAGTGGAGTTTAATACAGAGAGGAATTGATAATATTCAAGGAAAGGATATAGAATATGACAGGATATAATCACAAATCATGGTACCTAGGGGGCCTTTTACAGCAGGGTTATTTACAAAAGAGTGAATTTAAAATTTAAGGTCAGAGTAGCCAAACTGGACAATCTCGTTAAATCAGCTATGCTTTCAGTTTGGCTATTCTGACATTCAATTGAAAATTCACTTTGAATTCTCACGTTAGTGTACAAACCCATTCATTTTGCATAGAGACAATCTGACACGTAAGAGCACATACAGGGTTATTCAATAAAGTGAAAAGTAAACGTGAATTTAAAAATTTAAGGTCAAAATAGCTGAATTGGAAAAG
Organism: Pelobates cultripes; assembly: GCA_933207985.1. Lineage (NCBI taxonomy): Eukaryota > Metazoa > Chordata > Amphibia > Anura > Pelobatidae > Pelobates > Pelobates cultripes. The sequence goes on from OW240916.1 coordinate 44,677,678, forward strand.
TTCTCTAAGTCAGCTATGCCTCCAATTCAGATTTGGGCTTAAATTTGAAATTCCCTTTGAATTCATTCTAAAATGGTCCATTTAGTTTAGTGTATTACCCTGAAAATATGAGTGTTTTTTTTTTATCAATATGCCGATGAGACTGTACTTCCTCCTTTGTGACAGTAGAGGGCACAGTGTGACTGAGAACTGTGTAAAAATGGATTCATCTGTTCATGTATGTACATAGTGGGGAATCTCGATGCAGCATACTACATAAACTAACCCCATTCAACCCCCCCAATAATGACAGACAACTTAGTATGGATGAAACAGGCCACAACATTTATTATAACATAAAATACTGCATAACACATCCATAACTTATTTAATAATTTATCTTCTTTTTCTGTAACCAAAAACGTTAGACATAAATAAGCATAAGTTAACATATATACATATATAACTCAACACGTAGTGTTATACAGTGACCCAACCGTTCTTGCCAATAAACATACATTGTTCCTAAGTACCACTTCCTCTCACCTCCCCCCTCATCATAAAATCATATCCTTCCATTGCCTGCCACCAGCCCACCTTATCCACGCTCAATGGGCACGACATCCCAGGTAACCTAATGTTAACCCTTTTAAGTAGGGGAGGTTGAGACCCGCAAACTTATTGAACTCACTCCATATCCTTAAACATAACCCTTGGCAAGGACATACTCCCACAAGACCCGCTGTTTTACCCCTAAGATCAGCGGGGAACCCCACCAAAACCACCCATGGCCTGTTCCACCGCTTCCGTTAAGTGTACTCCACCCCCCCACCCCCCCCCCGAAAAAATTGCCCGCCTCCCGTTCAAAAACCTTATGGCGAACCGGAATCCCCCGAAACCCAAAACAAACTGAGAAACCTGCCTGTTCAACTTGCGGCAGCAGCGTTCCATGGCACTCTGGCTTCAGGCACTCCGCCAGTAGTTATGGGCAATGACTTCGGACCAAACCAAGCGCACGTTGGGGAACAAGATTAAAATGCGCGCCAAGTCCAATTTCACCGCCGATATCAAATCCCATATGGGCACTGAACCCAGGTCATTCCCCCCAGATGGATTACCAGGACACTCGGTACCCCCAGAAGGCGGGACAGCTGAACCACCTCAGGGAGTAGCCGCATCCACCTCATGCCCCTCGTACCGAACAACCGCACCTCAGCTTCGGAAGGCATGAATCCCAACCGTTCGCCCCCAGGCCGAACCGCCGCACGCTGCCCGGCCCAGTAAACATAGGAGTGTCCCATGATCCAAATCCTAGGGGGAACCGAACCTGCGAAAGAAATCAAGTCAGTAGACCAGCCGGGCGAACATAGGGTACATAACTTCTTGACTCCCACCTCCCAATTCTTTGAACCACCTGCGCCGGCATGCCAAGTCTAGAGGCCTCAGTAGCCGCCCCAATACGGAATGAATGCCCTCCAAACTTTCTGCTATCAATTCCTATAGATTCTAGCCCTAAACGAAACACTCTGATAAACTGGAAATGAGAAAAGGAAACTACCATCCTCATGCACCAGGAGGGGCAGCGCAGGAGAAAGGCGCAAGGAACAATACTCCCTAAAGGACTAAACAGGACAAATGCCAGAACCCGGCATGGTCCCCAGTCGGCACACCAGCTCAAAGAATGCCAGGGAAAAAGACAAACGAAAGAGCCGAGCCTCGAATTCCGAATGGCAAACCCTGTGCAAAATATCACACAGATTAGTTAAGAGAGTGCCCGAGACAGGACGCCTCGAGTCTTGTGAAGACAACCTCCCCTGCTTCAAACCTTTCAGTGCCTGGTGTACTATAAACGCTTTGGGAGCGTCTTCCCAGCCCCGCAACTTGAACAGGAAGCTGAGCCCCGCCACGTGCGCAGAAATGGCCGAGGGGGACAACCCCGCAGCCTCCCAGTCCCCCAGGAGAAGAACCAGGCCCTGCAGGCGAGCAGTCGAGTCCTGGAAACCCCCATGGAACAGCTCCCACACATCCCTTTCCTTCCACACCTTGTTATAGCGGGCCCACGTGGCCGCCGAGACCGACCCACGGACCAACTCCATCAATCTGTCAGACCCAATGACCACATCTCTGTTGGGCACGGAACACCGTCCAATTCGGCTTGTGGAGCCACTGCCCGAAACACGTCCCACTTTGAACGAGAGAGAGCATTGGCCATCACATTGTGAACACCCGGGATGTGTGCAGCCCTAAAATACACATTAAGCTCCAAACAGCGCAGAACCAATCGCTGCAGCAAGCGTACCACGGGGGGAGGAAGCAGTCAGCTGGTTAATAGCCTGCACCCCCCCCAAATTGTCGTAATGGAAAACCACCCGTCTGTCCTTAAGCAGGGAACCCCACACCTCCAAAGCCACCAGAATAGGGAAGAGCTCCAAAAAAGCCAAGATCCAAGTGAGCCCTGCCGTATGCCAGACCTCTGGCCATGAGTCAGCGCACCATTTTTAGCCCAGAATGGCCCCAAAACTCGCCGAGCCAGCCACATCAGTAAACAAGTGGAGGTCCTCATTAGAAACCTCCAGGGCTTGCCAGTACGTCCTACAATTATGAGGCCAAAAAGGAATCCCAGACAGCCAAGTCAGCCCGCAAGGGCTGCGTAAGCCGGATAAAGTGATGTGCGACTCTGCCGGCCCTACACACAGGAAATCAGGTAGTTCAGGAGGGAAGCGACCCCAGCTTCCCTCCGCACCACCCATTCCAGAAAAGTGCTAAAGCACTCAAAATAAAAATATGACAGCGAGCAACCCATAGGGAGGCACATATCCACAAAGAACTGCCCTTCAAATGCACAGTCCACGAGGTCATGGCATTTTGGATGCACCGGGAGCAGCCAAAAAGCAGATTCAACATCTGCCTTAGCTAGCAATGCCCCCAGGCCAGCAGCCCGCACCATGCGAATCGCCGCATCAAAGGATGCGTAGGAGACCCTGCAAAGCTCAGCAGAGATGTCGTCATTCACCGAACCCCTTGAGGGTACGACAAATGGTGAATTAGGCGATATTTACCGGGTTTCTTCTTAGGAACCACGCCCAAAGGAGAAACCCGCAAATTAGGCATGGGGGGGGACAGAAAACGGGCCGGCTATCCGGCCCAAGGAGACCTCCTTATCCAGTTTTTCCCGTACCACCTGAGGAAAGTCCTGCACGGACTTGAGGTTCCGTACGGAGAGCAGCAGAGGGCGCTCAGAGAAGGGGATCCAAAAACCCTGCTCGAACCCGTCCACCAGATTCCGCGCCACAGCCCTATTCCTATAAAGGTCGAGCCACGGGCGCATCGCATTTACGATTACCAGGGTCGTCACCCTTTGCCCCCATGTCCCCCTTCTCGCCACTTTTGCCCCACTTGAAACAGCGGAAGGCAGGATAGGCCCCACCGCAACCGGAGCACTCGTGCTTAAACCGGCACGAGGATCCCCACTTGCAGTGACTGTCGTTAAAACTTCCAACAGCCTGGCCTCTGGATGGGGGCCGATGGGGATGAGGAGGAGCCCCCCCAAGAAAGGACAAAAACGAGCCTTACTGGGGGGCTGGACCGGTCATAATTGCGAGCCAGAGGCCAATATCCATCTGGTCCCATGACAGCGAGGAACGAACTGCCAGCCGCTGCTGAAACTGCTCATCGTACCTCCACCACCCCAGCTCCCCATAGGTTCGACAAGCATGTCCTGATAACAGAACAACGCAGAGCATTTCTGGGGAGACTTCTCTCCCACCACGCCGGCCAGAATGGAGAACGCCAGAATCCAATTCCCAAAAGTTTTGGGAATCTTCCGATAGCGGTATTTTTCCCTATCCTTCTCACTGTCTTTTTCCACCATGGGAGGAGCTTCCTCCAGCGACAGGAGAGAAAATATTTCAACAAATTCCCCTTTCCAAATTTTTTCCCTCGTTTCTTGCTTCAAGTGCAAGCCCAGAGGGCCAGACCAGCACATGTAAGCAGCCACCCCGCGCCACATTCCGAAACACCCGCTACGGCCACAGTAGCACCAACACTAGCCACCGTGGGTCCCAGTGGCAATGAACCACCACCCAACACAGACAGGGGAACCTGGGGGGGGACTGAACCGTAGGGGGGAGTTGTGCCGGGGACCAAACTGACCAGCCACCCCCCCGCTCCCACTGATCTAAAAACCCCTGAAGACCCAAGAGAAACCCCCCCAGCCTGGGACCCGAAGCGTTAATAGAGGAGGGAACACCGTACTCACCGGCGGCAGCCTGGCGGTCCAAACCTGGTACTGCATTCAAAGAAGGCTGAGGCACTGAAAGAGGAATTCTAGCATCCAGAAGTCATCAGCTGTGTTCCAGGCGCCACCTGCTGGACGGATCCAGAAACTGCATCTAGGTCTTGAGAAGAGTGGAGAGGATGTGATCCCATGCCCCAGAGGAGGTGGCCGAGCTAAGTGACCTGCGGGGGGAAGGGGGCCAGGCAAGGTAGAGGGGGGAGGACAGGACAGAGGGGCCCAGACAGGGAAGGATAGGGGCCAGAGGAGGGAAAGACAGGAAAGGGGGCAGACAGGAAAGTAGGAAGGGGGAGGGGAGGCCCAACAGAGCAGGGAAGAGAGGGAGGGGAGCTCAGGAGAGAAAGAAGGCCCAGGGGGCCCTGGTAGTGGTAAGCTGGGCCCCCTGGGGGACCCACCAGCAGAGGCCACATGGGAAGGGGGGGCAGGGGAGATGGAGCCCTGGGAGCCTTCCTCACTGGCAGAGGAGGCTCCCAACCCAGAAGGGGACCCCCCGAACCTCCAACGGCGGTACTAAGGTACCCCTCGCAGGCCTACTCACCACAGGGGCCCTAGTGGCAGCCCCTCTCTCCCGCCGCCCGCAGTGGGACCTGGAGCGATCCACTGCTGGAGGCCAGGGCGGGAGATGTAGAGGCTACCGGCCGGGCGACTGGAGCCCGCGGAGTAGGCCGCGGCACCCCCGTGGCGTAAGCAGGCCGTGTCCCAGGCTTCAAAGCCGCAGGCTGCTCGGCAGGGGAAGGCCTCACAGCAGTAGGCCGCGCCACGCGGAAGGCCGCAAATCCAGGCTTCTGGAAGCAGGCCGTGTGTCCTGAGCCCCAGACACACGGGCCTGGGGATGCCTCGGGCCCGGGCTCCTACTCCTCAACTGGGCCAGAGGAGTAGTGTCCGGGGAAACTGGCAGGTGGGCACGCCGGCCCATGCTAGTGCGGCCCCCAGAGGCAGGAGGGGAGACCGCAGGGGGAGGTAGGCTGCGGGCAGGGGGACCACTCCGGCTGCCATACCTCCAGTAATGTGCCCGAATTGCTCCCTCAGTTGCCGGCCACCATCCAGCGCTGCAGCAGCCCTGAGGGACACCAAGATCGCATCAACATCCATCCCTCAAGCTGTGAAAACCTACAGGCCCATGACAAACAGGAGCAGGACAGGAAGCTGTTTGCTGGCCCAAATTCAAAGTGGCACTGAGGAAAGACCCCCACTAACTCACATAGCACATAACCCCACCCATACACTCTAACCAAACCACTCCCACGCATCTATCCCCACGCTCCTACATGTGCCCTTGTCTGTGCTATCTCCCCATGGCCTAAACTTCACATTTTAGCAAATTACATTCAGATTGCAAAACTGAGGCTAAAAGACCTCACAGATCTGTGAATAGAGTTAAGCTTTCCAAAGCAGCTAGTTCTGCCTAAATTTTGAAATGTAGTTTACTAAAACGCTGAATTTAGTTAAAGGATCACTATAGGGTCAGGAACACAAACATGTATTTCTGACCCTATAGTGTTAACACCACCATCTAGCCCCCCTGGGCCCCTCATGCCTCCATAAATATTGCAAAATCTTACTGTATTCAAGCCTGAAGCAACAGTGTTTACAGCCAAAAGTCTGAAGTTAATCATTCTACTCACCAGAATAAATTCAATAAGCTGTAGTTGTTCTGGTGACTATAGTGTCCCTTTAATAATTCTGTAGGTTTCAACTAGCATGTATTAGTACATTTAAAAACGTATCCCATAGCTAAAAATGTCAAGGATTTTTTTTCACTTAATAAATTTAATTAGAAAGTTTGCAGTAATGAGATATAGGAGTTATAGTTTATCTGTAGTGATGTTTATGCAAACCACTGAACTATGCAGAGAACAAAAATATATTGCTGTAGAATTATCAAATCGTACAACACTCAGAAACATTGGCAAAAAACTTGCAATACTTGCACTGATCACAGACCAAGCTCTGAAGTGAGAATTGTCGGAATTCAAAAAAAATAAATAATAATTCACAGACTTCCCAATGCAGCTCAATGGAACGTCTAGCCGGCAAGGGAGACCTAATGCGCATGCGCAGCAATTGCTATGCTCGCATTCAATGAGTTGAAGTGGTCTGGGTGTCTATAGTGTCCCTTTAAGGCAAACATTGATAAACTGTTTTCCATGGAAAAAGCATTGGAATAAATAGGAAAGCAACTCAAATTTACCATAAATCATTATGACACCACTTTCAGGGCGAGCACATGATGGTGACATTACATGATGCCACCTGCAAATTAACTAAATTCACAGAGACATTTGTTAAAATACTGATTCACTGACAGTCAGACGGGTTATAATCCATGTTCCTGTTTTCACGTCCAGACCACTGAGGTTACTTTCAGTTCTTGGTTTAGCTTGTTTTCTTGACCTAGGGTTACATTGTTCAGTAATTACTGTGTCCCAGTGTTCCCACGTACCCTCTTCATGCTTTTGATTTGCTGGATATACAACTACTGACCTTAGGAATGATTGGACTTTTATGAAATGACTGCTGTTAGTTGCGTACTAGTGGGTGCCCGGGGCTGACTGTGTTGGGTCCTGGGTCACTGACCGAGGACCCGACACTAGGAGGAGGTCCAGCGGTTTGCTCAATATGCCACCGGGTGAGATGCTTCTCCTGCGCCCAACGCAGACACTGGTCTGCAGAGCTGCAAACCATGTGTCTTGCGAGATCTGATCAATCAGAGCCTTGCCGCGGGTTACCACGGTAACGCTCTGACTGTGTCTTGCGAGTTTCATGGTCTACAGCTCTGCGGAGCTGCAGACTGGATATTATGGCAACCAGACCACCAGGGAATTAAGGTATTTAGTCTCCCATATCACCCCCCCTCACACCATCACCCCACTCTAATCATCACCCCCTCCCTCACACCATCACCACCCTCTCCCTCACACCATCCTGTCCCTCCCTCACACCATCACCCCCCTCTCCCTCCCTCATCACCCCCCCCAACACATCACCCTCCTTCCTCCCATCATCACCCCCCTTCCTCACACATCACATCACCCCCCTCCCTCTCAGCATCTCCCTCTCACAGGGATGTGGGGTGTGCCAGGGTACTCCTGGCACCATAAACACTATAGCAAACTATAGTAGTTATAATTCTTAGTGTTTTCCTTTAAACTTTACCCTTTTATCCCTACCTGGTATCTCATGGATATTGCATGTCCCAGTGGCCACATGTATATGATAGCTCAAACCCCGTTGAGATAGTCAGAATTATTGCAAAAGCCAGCTTCACATCCTCGGTACCTAACTTCTCGACGTATGCCAGTATCCTTCATTTTGAATTCTTATAAAGGCATTTATTTAATGGTCACATCAGTTAGCATTATAGTCACAGTCAGATTTAATATTGTGAAAAAGAAGCATTTCTAGGGTACCGGGATGGGAACTGATTCGGGTGGTCTGTCTTGGGTGGGGGAAGAGCAGGGCCCCAGTCCAAAAGCTTATTGGGGAAAGAGGAAATTTAATTCATGTTGTTCCTTTTACCTCACTACAATTGTGCATTATTCCGCTTAGTTTATAGGAGGTCCTACTTATATATAAATGTAGACTAGATTGACAGATTCTTCCATGGAATCAGCAGGTTGTCAGCATTCCAGATTGTGTAAAGTTGTCTGGATGAATGGAGGGATTCTTCAGATATTTGGAAGTAGAACTTCAAATTGGGTTCACATTGAGTTGTTCTCAAAAAGTAGAGTTTTTGATAACAGGTAACAAGTTTTTTTAGTACCGCTTCATGTACCCAAACTCCTCTGATGTTGTTAATGAAGTCCAGCCTGCCTCAGTTACTATAGCAACTAATAATTAAATTATAAGCAGTCCCGTATGCCTCGGTTACTCTAACAATTGGTCATCTTGTTTAATACAGTCCTGCACACCTCACTTCTTTTAACAAATAGTAGTAATATTAAGTGGTTTTGCATGTCACGGTTCTTAAGGAAGTAGTAATCCAATTTGGCATAGCCTTGTATCTATTAGTTATGCTAGCAACAAGAAATTCTATTTATCATGGTCATGTACAAGCTAGTTTCTTTAGCAAATAGTAATTCTAGCTAATATTAATTAATGTGGAATCTACTTTACTTTAGCAATCAGCGTCAACAGGTTATGCAAAAAAAACAAAAACAGTCTTCTCTAAGAAAAAAATATATAGACCGATGCCTTGACTTGTGTAATGAATATGACCTAGATAAAAAGGAAGAGCTCTCTTATCACAAAGGGTTTCAAAAATACCTTCACTTGTATGCTTCACATCCAAGTAAAAAGTTGTACCATGGTAATATAGTCTAAAAAATATATATATATGAGTTCATCAAGATCATTGTTATGGCTGCTGTGTTAATCCTAAAGAGTCAATAATAAAGCAGTCTTAAGCTATGGCTTAAATAGGGGAAAGGGTAATTGTAAAGAAAAAGTCCGATTTAACCATAGATAGGCAAACATTTATTAACTAAGACAGGGGATAAATGGTTACGCACGCATTATGGGCAAATTATGTCATTGATGGGTTCTGAAAACATCATAATAAGCCATAAGACCGAAGGTTGAGTGGTTTAGGACCGTATCATTTTTACTGATCACAACACTTTTTTTTCATCTCTTCAAGAAAAACAAACAGTCTCTATATGTTAAATTTAAGACAGTGCCCATCATTGATCGTCCCCTTATCCTTAAAATTAAATTGCGCTTTTACCTATATAACAAATTCCTCATATCTTGTGTACCTGAATTCTGGATGAAGACAGGATTCGACTAAAACCTTAAATCAGGTGACACCAATGTAGTGTCCAACTATCGAGTGGTATCTTTGCTATAAGCACTGCTGAAAGTCTTAGGCAAGTGTGCAGGTATTACCAGCAGTCCAAATTTCTTCTTTTCAGTCTGACATTTGTTTTAATTATTCAGCAGTAACCCACTTTTAAACGTGTGCAAAGATACCCAGAGTGGCATAGTTCAAGGTAATGTTTTTGAAACAAATTTCCTTGGTTTTGCCATGGCCATCAATAAGGTTGCACGGACTCCTTTTTAATTGACCATTATTTAATGGTATTTTATTTACTATTTTTATATATGTTTGTGCAATAAATTTATTTTATTTTTCTATATAAGTTCCTTGAACTGTTATTTCCTGCTGCTAAAGAGGAGTTGTGCCCTCTTAAAGGCACAGTGCTGTTTAAACTGAGAGCCCAGTGTGGATTGGCTCTCAATAAGGTGAGCAAGTACCTTGATCAATTTTTATTGCTATACTGGTCTAAAGAATACTACACTAGGATTTTGTCCCTCTGTTTCTCTTTTTGAGCATTTGGAATCATCTTAGAAGAAGTTGGGTATTCACTTTAAATACCGCTGCGATTGTGATTTGAGCCTATCTTCCTCAGGCTCTTAATCATGTGAGTTTGCTACAATTCAAGTTTCCTTTGATTTCTTAAGCCTTAGCATACACCAATTGTTTTCCCTCATCTCTTTTTCCTAGATACTTCTATATATACACATGTGTATCCCTTATTATATAAGGGTAAGTTGTACTTTGTTACATTAGCGCTCCACTGGGCCTTGTTGGTTATGACATTCCGTCTCACTTATAACGCTCCACCTTCTCTTTCCATCAATAAGGTTGCCCATGCAATCTTACTATCTAAACTCAAAAACGTAGATCTAGGTAATCCATTCATCAGGAGATCTTTTGCCACCAGTTTCTCCCACACCTAGAGTTCCACATGGATCAAGTCATGGCCTCCTCCTATTCTATGTCTGTATTTATTAATATGTGTGCAAATACACGTGCTTAGATCTTCCCATAAAAAAAATAAAATAAATGAATTGTGCAGAAAATTTTAATGCCAGTCATAGATTCTGGCGATATGTTATATGCAACTACACCAAAGCCATCTCACTACACTCTGTATAACTCGTTACGTCACTTTGTTCTCCAATGTAACTACAGTATCCCTTACTGTAAAATGCTGAAACAAGTATCGTCTCGTTTCCAATATTGCTGTTAAATATCTGCCATAAGTGTTTTAAAAACAGCCAGTAGATATTAGTGGCTACAAATTTCAACCCTCCTGTGTACATACTGCTGCCTATTAACATCTGTTTCTACTGATACCGTCTGCATTTTAGTGGTAGCCTATTGGCAACTTGCGCGTAACATAGTTAACTGTGCGCCTTCTAAGTCATTGACATGAAAACCAAAACTGGATGGTATATAAAGCACATTCAACGCATGCTGAAGTCAACTGTGATCAGAATTCGTAAGAAACACACAGGATTGTGGTTGTAGTTGGAGTGGAAGAGTAAGTGTTCGGTTGGCGTTTGGTTAGAGGAGTCTGTTAGGTCATTGTTAGTAGGTACACATGCATTTACATACACTAGCTGTGAAACACACACACACACATTCAACACATGCTCAAGTCAACTGTGATCAGAATTCGTAGGATAGACACAGGATTGTGGTTATAGTTGGGGTGGGTGAGTTAGTGTTTGGTTAGTGGAGTCGGTTAGGTCATTGTTAGTAGGTACACATGCATTTACATACACTAGCTGTGAAACACACTGTCAGGGCTTACCTGAGTTGGGAGTCCAGCAGGCAGAGATATATGCTCACCCTTGCAAGTAAACACAGGCCGAGGTGGTCAGGTAAGAATTCACCTGGCCTGTGAGTCAGTGCACGGGGGCTCAAATTCTATATTGGGCACTTCTGGGGCGACCTTGTCTGGATGTCGTGGTGAGAACTGTGACACACACAATGAAATGTGAAATGAATACTTAACTTCTGTGAGTATAGCAAAGATTTGTAGAGAGCTTACTAGAATACAACTTTAACAAGATTATTTCAACATGGTGGCATAATATGGCGTAAAATAGAAAGATTATCTTACGCTTCACTCATGCCAGAATGGATGCCGGAGAACTGAAATTTACAAACATCTGTAAATTTACATTCTCTTGACTTTTAACATATGATTTTGTCTCACATTCTATCCTAGATAACACAGTACTGGCAATGGCGTCTTTAACCCAATTAAAAGCAGAATCCTAGTTGCAATTAAAGGTGCAGACAGGGGTTTTGTATGTACCAGAAGTGTTACCGGGTGCAGATGACCTCTTAAAGATGTGCAACAATCCAGGGAAGGAAAGTTTGCTTTCAAGTGTCTAACACATGGAACCTATTAAAATACCTATATGATTTAAAGACAGCCAAAAGCATACATTTGGGAATAATTCACAGTACCACTTGTTGGAGTGATGGAAAGGAAACGCTTTTTTTTTTTTTTATTGTGTTTCTTTACACTGAAAATCTTGTTTTATGTGTTATAGCACAAGAGAGCCATTTATATTCTTTAAACCAGGGCTGCCCAATAGGTAGATCTCCAGATGTTATAAAACTACAACTCACATGATGCTTTGCATGCCCTTAGAATGCATTTAGAATGACAAAGCATTATGGATGTTGTAGTTCTACAACATCTGGGGATCTACCTATTGGGCAGCCCTGCACTGAACCTTTATCTTAAAGGGCAATAAACATGGATGTCAACACGCAGTCTTTAAATTTAACATTCCTGGTTATTCACATAAGTAAGAATTGTGAGGTATTCAAGGTGATTTCAAATTAAGGTCAAAGTAACTTAGCTGATGGCATAGTTGACTTGGAGAATGTGTCCTTTTCTTCTATTTTGACCTTAAAGAGTTACCCCAAGCACCAGGATCGTGTCAGTGGTTTTAGTCTGTGTGTGCAGCATTTCGCTTTGAAACTCTGCTCATACAGAGATTAACCACTTTGCTGCCAGAGGTGTAACTCCACTTTTGTTGACTGAAATGACAGTCATTGGCTGAGAGCAGTCAGCCAATATAGTCACCATAACCACTAGAACAGAATTAAGTGGTTGTAGAGTCCTGGAGCCCACTTTTTACCCTATGCTCCATTTCATACCAAATCAGGGATAGCGGACGTTGATAGCCTGAGTGCTCTCACGCAATCATTTCCCCAAACTCTGGTATGGATTGGTATGGCAGAAGGTGAAAGTATAGCTCAGCCTCTGCCATATTGCAATTTTCAAGCCATTTAGTAGTGATGTAGGACCTGATGACTATGGACTCAAGGCACCATAACCACTTAAAATAGTTGAAGTGGTTATGGTGCCTGCAGTTTTCCTTTAAGTTGGCGGTAAAATTACACTGCTCTCTTGTGAATGTCTTATGATTGCAACATTTTTACAACATTGCCTTCACAGTTTGAATGGAAAATCCCGATGGCAACATTTTGAATTGCTACCAACTCTCATGTCTTGGTCATGCTATTTAGATGTAGCTGAAATTGTGTAATTAAACGGATAAAATTAACGTTTCTTTTAGTCCTCTTTTAGTAGCTCTCATCAGAAAAAAGATGGCAGGTTCAAAGTGACTACACTACAGTCCACCTTAAGAGACTTAAATATGTCGAGAGATCTGTATAGAAGAAATATTCTCAGAGTCAGCAGTGATGTAACACAAAACATGTGAAGGGTCTTTCAACCTTTTCGGGTGTTACATTCATCATGAAGTTGACACCATCTCAGGAATCACTTTATAAACCAGGTTCAATAGCCTGATATAGAGTGTTTGAGCCAGAAGGGTCTATAAAGTCTTTTGTCTGTCTTAGATGTATCTTAACACCTGACTAACGAGGAGATCTTGCAATTCATTCAATGACTTTGGTCAGCAGACCCTTCCAACCAGACAGCTGGCTATCACATTCTTGATAATGGGAAGCTTTGTAAGTCCATTCAAAGCACATTCAAAAATATTGTAAAGAAATCTCACCCACATGAGTTCCATATTCTCCACTGCAAGATGATCTCATTCACTAAAGAACGCTGTCACTCAAGGTCGATCAGTTATTTGCAAACGCACTGGAATTCATTAGGAGCAGGCTGAAATTGTCTGAATAGGAGATAATGATGGAATAATTGTATGACTCCCAGACACACTGTAATTCCTTAAAACTATGTGTTTCTTTAAAATATTATTATTATTATTTTTAGTTCACTAGTTTGTGCACAGTAGGATTTTTACTTATTTGGTCTATGTCAGGCAAAGGCAAGCTTCGGCACACCAGATGTTTTGGACTACAACTCCCGTGATGCTTTGCCAGCATTATGGGTGTTAGAGCATTATGGGGATGTAGTCCAAAACATCTGAAGTGCCAAAGGTTGCCTATCTCTGGTCTATGTCATATTTGTGCTATATCTCCTTTTCAGGGGAATACTTGTGTTGCACCAGCAGGTATATTCACTAAGCTCTGCGTTTAGTAATTTTATTAAAGACACGGAGGCTCATATTATGCATAACTCTTTCTTTATTTCCTCAGCAGCAAAGAAAGAGAAATATAAATATTATCAAAACTGAAGAAAAAACTGTATAGGCACAACAGGTAGCCAATCACAGGATATAGGAAGTAGCTATATAAGTCCTGTGTCTCCCACAATCCCCCTCTTTCTTTGCTGCTTCCTCAGACAGATAAGTGTTTTTCTGCTCTCTCTATCTTATATTGTGGTTGCATTTTATTATATTGCATTTTATTGTATTGCATTGTTTATTTTACTGTGTGTTTATTTGGTATGCTTAGCATACTATTCTTTTCATTGCGGCTGGTGTTTCCCTTGGGCCCGCAGGTGTTCACTGTCCCATCCAGGTGGTCCCTTTTTTCCTCCCCCCCCTCCCCCCGTGCTTCTGCACGGGACCCGGCGCTGCTGTCTGCCACGGTCGCCCTCTCCTCACGACCGCGGCAGTGTGCGCGCTCTTTTCCCCGCTCGCAAGCCGGCACAGCGGGTCGGGTGCACGAGCCCCTTCCCCCGCCGAGTGCTTGCCGCGTGTGCCTTCCCTCACGTGCGGCGGCCATTTTGGGGTGGTCCTTGTTCCTCCCAGTGCTGCCGTGCGGCCGGTCACCTCGTTGCCCTGCTCCCTGGGAACACCAGCCGGACTGTGTCAGTAATTGTTGTTTGTTGTGGGTTACTCAACCCTCCCCTCTCCCTCTCCAGCTAGATTTCTTTGGTATCTAGTCTTATTTAGTTTTATTTAGTTTTAATAAATTTTTAGTCAGTTTGTTGCTGCCTGTCCTACATTAGCACTAGTATGCAGGATAGGGGTGATGGGCCTGTTGGTCCCCCAGGGGACTTCCAATTGGACAGTGCTGATGGTGCCATGGCCTCCCAGGAGTTTCAAGCCATGTTAGAGGCCACTATGGCTTCCTCCATACAAAAGGCTATTGCCTCAGCCATGGGAGCTGTCTCTTCTACCTTTTCCCAATCCCTGCACTCTCTAGTTTTGCCTGCTCTGGCCACCCCCGCCCCTTCCCCTGCTCATACCGTGCCTGGAGCCCGTAAGGCAAGGGCCAAATCTAAACATGTCGGCTCCCACTCCTCGATGCAGGTTCTACCTGCCATGACTGACACGCTAGAGGCGGTCTCAGATAGCGCGCACCCCACGCGCAAAAGAGCCCCTGGCCGGGCTAAAAAGGCTAGACTGTGGAAAAGGGCTAGAGCCCCTGATGTTGGGTCGGATACCGACCGGAGTGTGGAGGATGAGTCCGACGTTATGGAGTACGACTCCTTTGACAATGATGACTCTGGCGAGGATTTGTCCCTTACGGGCGTGAACCCCTCGGGGTCCTCCGCCAAGGCCCGGGGCCCCTCACTTGGCCCCTCTGGGGTTGACACCTCGATCCTTGACCCGCAAGGTAAACCCCTATTTGATCCAGACGACCTACGTCACCCCCGGTCCGCCGAGTGGGTTCCCCCGGATCATATTGCCCAATACGTGGCTAAGCGCATCCGCACGCCACTTTCTAGGGAAGGCCGCAATAAACTGCGCGCCGAGTGCCCACGCCCGTCCCTCCCGGGCGCTGCTTGCAAGACCCCGGACATTGACCCACAAATTGCACAGTTCCTGAATAAGTCAGGCTGGAAACCCAAGAAGGGCCTTGACCACTCCCTAAAAAGCTGCCAGGACAAGATCCTGGATACCCTGGGGCCCCTTTCTAAGCTCTACGAGCTCCTTGATGCTGCCAGAACCGGGGATTCCATTCTGGATGTGGATGTGGCCATTGGTTGGGTCCAACGGGCCATATGCTTACTGGGGAACGCCAATACGGCCATGTCTACAGAGAGACGTAAGGCGATACTCTTAAAGATCGACCCTAAATTGGCCACTATGACCGTGGCGGAGCCTGATCCGACCGATGAGGGTCTGCTGTTTGGCACCTCCTTTGTTAAGGATATGGGTTCTTATGTCAAGACCTTCACGGCAATTGACAAAGCGCAAGCGAACATGAAGCGTGTGTTCGCGCCCAAGGTTTTCGGAGGGGCCGGGCGTAGCAGGAACCGTCCGCCCGGTCGTGGTTTCCGAGGCGCATTCCGCGCAACCAGAGGTTCCTTTTTTCCCTCGAGAGGATTTCAGGACCAGAGGACCCCTCCCTTCTTCCCGGCCAGAGGTCGGACCTGGGGCTCCAGATACCCCCGCGGTGGTACCCCCGGCAGACGTCCTTACGGTGAGTACCCTTTCTTTCCCTCACACTCAAGTTCAGGTGGCGGGGAGGCTGGCCTTGTTTTGTCAAGAGTAGGCAAAGATCACCTCAGATGTTTGGGTTCTGCAATGTGTAAGGGGCTTTCGTCTGGAGTTTGTTTCCATGCCTGTCCAGTTTTATTCCCCCAGAGAACTGTCTCTCCCTCCGCAGCAGGACGAGATGATTTCCACGGAGGTCGTGGAGATGTTGTCCAAGGGCGCTATAGAGGAATTGCCGTTCACCACCCCAGGCTTTACGAGCAATTTGTTTCTGGTGCCCAAGAAAGGGGGCGGGGTTCGCCCTGTAATAAATCTTCGCCCACTCAACGCCTTTCTACGCTACCAACACTTCCAGATGGAAGGTATACACTGCCTCAGAGACCTTCTACGCCAGTCAGACTGGTTGGCCAAGCTGGACCTGAAGGACGCCTACTTTACAGTCCCCATCGCTTTGGAGTTCAGGGATTATCTCCACTTCACCTGGCACGGGCGTCGTTGGCACTTCACCTGCCTGCCTTTCGGTCTCTCCTCGGCCCCTTGGTGCTTCACCAAGCTCATGAAGCCCGTAGTAGCATTCCTCCGAACCCGGGGGGTTCGCCTCATTATCTACCTGGACGATATCCTGATTTTATCCCAGTCACGAGAGGATCTCCTTACACACCTAGGATGGACGACCAGCCTTCTGCAGAAATTGGGATTTCTGATCAATTGGAGCAAATCGGTCCTGATCCCTGCCCAGTCCATAGAGTTTCTGGGTTTTCAGGTGGATTCCATCCGGCAGTTTCTGTTCCTTCCGGATGCCAAGGTGAAAGCCATCCAGAAGGAAATTCGGAGGGCCCTCCGTGTCCCGGACTTGTCAGTCAGACAGCTGGCGAAGATTATCGGCCTTCTCGCGGCCTCTATTCAAGCGATCTTCCCGGGCCTGCTGCACTACCGGGCGCTCCAACGGCTCAAAGGATCGCACCTTCGCTCAGGTCATTCCTACGAATCTCGGATAATGCTAGACGCGGAGTCCAGGGACGAGCTAGTGTGGTGGTTGGCGCACATGGAGGCATGGAACGGAAGAGCCATCTTCGGTTCCGCCCTGGATGTGGTGATAGAGTCCGATGCCAGCTTACACGGCTGGGGAGCTCGTTGTGGCGACATTTCCACAGGTGGCAGGTGGTCCGACACAGAGAAGTCGTTGCACATCAACTGCTTGGAACTCCTGGCAGGTGCCTTCGCGATCCGCAGTCTTGCCCCGGGGAGGGCGAATTGCTGCTTTCTCCTCAAAATGGACAACGTATCGGCAGTTCGTTACATAAATCACCTAGGGGGTACGAAGTCCAAAATGTTGGCGGTTCTGGCGAAAGATTGGTCCGCCACGATTGTCGGATGGCGTTAATCACCCCTCTATGGAGGTCTCGACCATGGTTCCCTCGCCTGATGGAATTGTCCATAGACTACCCTCGATTGGTTCCGATATTCCAAGATCTCCTTCTGGATCCGGATGGGAACTCTCACGAACTGGTGTTGTGGCATCAGTTACCCCTTATAGCATGGTTCCTTTCAGGGGACCTTGGGTTGTCCCAGATGTTCCGCAGTCAACTCTCCGACTCCTCGATAACGCCTGGGCCCCGGGTACGCGGGCAGCTTACCGACACTCATGGAGATCGTGGTCTGGTTGGTGCATGGAACGGGCAATGGATCCCGTATCTGCCCCTCTACCTTTGATTCTGGAGTTCCTCACGTTCCAGTTTGATTCGGGCAAGGCGTACCGCACAATCAACCTTTTCCGCTTGGCTATCTCGGCCGGTCACGAAGGTTTGGACGGTTCTCCGGTCGGCAAACATCCCTTTGTATGTCGCCTTCTCAAAGGTATTCGCCTTGCTCGTCCTCCTCGACCTCGTTTTTCTGCCTTTTGGGACGTCAACGTGATGCTACAGTTTCTATCATCGTGGTACCCTAACCTGGAGCTGACTCTCAAGCAATTGTCTTCCAAGTTGGTTATGTTACTCTGTTTGATTTCTTGCAGAAGGGTCTCTGACGTTCGGGCCCTGGATTGGGACGCCGTTGCATTCACCCCAGAAGGCGTTACTTTTGAAATTTCCAGGAGGACTAAGTCTGCATCCAAGTCGTTTACATACCCTAGGTTTTCAGGTTGTCCAGCGCTCTGCCCGGTGGATTGCATCAAGGCTTACCTGGATGTTACACGTCCCCTTCGCCTAGCAGATCTGCATGATCTATTCATATCCTTTAAATCACCTCACCGGCCGCTTTCGACTCCTACTCTGGCACGTTGGGTGCATTGGCTGTTATCCTCTGCGGGTATAGACACCTCCGTATTTACGCCTCATTCTGTGCGGGGCGCGATGGCCTCGAAAGCTTCTTCAGTCGGATGTTGTCTAGAGGACATTATGCGAGCGGCGGATTGGTCTCGAGAATCGACCTTCCGAAACTTCTACTTCAGACCAATTGAGCACATCGCATCTCGTGTGGTGGCACAGCTTTGAACTTGCATAATATGAGCCTCTGTGTCTTTAATAAAATTCCCAGATTTTACTAGTAACATGACGTAAAGTCATGATTTTATTAAAGACACGGAGGCGAGTATTATTCCCTCCCGCCCTCCCTGCGTGGATTTGGGATAGGAGATGCTTGGTGGCTCTACAGGTATTTTTCCATTGGGTCTGTA
Source organism: Pelobates cultripes (assembly GCA_933207985.1). Lineage (NCBI taxonomy): Eukaryota > Metazoa > Chordata > Amphibia > Anura > Pelobatidae > Pelobates > Pelobates cultripes. The sequence goes on from OW240916.1 coordinate 44,696,202, forward strand.
TTTTATATCAGTTTAATTTTACGTCTTTTTGTATGTTTTTTTGTACTTTTGTGCTGTTTACTAATTCTGATATTTTATATTTCAGAACTCAGTTTTGCCTGTGACTCCCCAAGGTTATGTTTGGTAAGTCTGCAGTTGTGAGTTAAGAAATTACCATATTTCTCTATCTTTTTTAGCTTGAAGTTATCGCATCGTTTCCTGTTACCCTGTTTCGATCAAGTGGGACATCGTTCATCTTACCTGGTCTTCGGTTCGCAAGAAAGAGGGGGATTGTGGGAGACACAGGACTTATATAGCTACTTCCTATATCCTGGGATTGGCTACCTGTTGTGCCTATACAGTTTTTTCTTCAGTTTTGATAATATTTATATTTCTCTTTCTTTGCTGCTGAGGAAATAAAGAAAGAGTTATGCATAATACTCGCCTCCGTGTCTTTAATAAAATCATGACTTTACGTCATGTTACTAGTAAAATCTGGGAATTTATATCCATCTAGAAAACTGAGACTAAAATAGCCAAACTATGATTTAATATGGAGAATTTAGCCTCAATTTGGCCATTTCATTTTTTTAAATTTAGAGATGTGCTTCCTTTAAAAAAAAAAAAAGGTTTTAATATATTTTTATTATTATTAATTTTAGCATTTGGCATTGCTATGAAAGCGTTATGTATAAACTTTAAGTGTGGGCCTGTTGGGTCCAATAATTAAGAATAATTAATTAATAATAATTGGGTCAATTACATTACTAAAAGTAAATAGCTAACTAACATACTGAATAATATATGCAGAACATTTGTATTGCCTTTCTCTGATATATTTTTTTAAGATTGTAAATTGTTTTACTGGTTTGCAATTTGATATATTGGAAGCCCCTGACGAAGTCTGAAAGACCATATGGCCATATAGTCTGTGCATCAGATTGCATGAAGTTATTTGTGATATGCTGTGAATTCTGTTTTAAAAGTTAAATGCAATAAAATCCCTTTTTATATGATATAGAGAACGCTCTGCACTATCTTTTCTGCACTTTATTTTTAGTGCCATATCAGGATTTATGATGTCTGGAAATCTGATTAAGATTGATCTACCTAGTGGTTTGTGAGTGCAACATTAATACGCCTTTTGGGTTATATCAGCTTTGCAGTGCTATACTATGTAGCATTTTATGTTCCTCTATAGATTGTCATTTTATATGACATTTTGTGTATCAGGAGTGGGAACTCTGTGAGAAGCCAATCTTTAACTGTGTTAAATATCCGATTTCCCACACTACTTTGTTAACAGTGGTTATGGTTGTATGTATATAAGTGATATAAAGTTAGTACCCAGAGTGCCCATGATGACCCCTGTAGCCAAAAGCACCTTCAGTGGAGACATGGAAGAAGGTTGCCTGGTTTGATGTATCACATTTTCTTTTAGATCAGGTGGGTGACTAGGGTCCGTGTGCGTTGTTTACCTGGGGAAGAGGTGGCAGTAAGATGCAAAAGGTAGTGTTATGCTCTGGGCAATGTTCTGCTGGGAAACCTGGAATTTATGTAGATGTTACTTTGACACGTACCACCTACCAAGAGATTGTTGCAGACCAAGTACACCTCTTCATGGCAATGGTGTTCCCTGGTGGCTTGGCCTTTTTCTGCAGGATATTGACTCTGCCTCACAGCTAAAAATGTTCAGGAATGGCTTGAGGAACATGACAAAAAATTCAAGGTGTTGCCTTGGCCTCCAAATTCCTCAGATCTTAATCTGATTGAGCATCTGTGGGATGTGCTGGAACAACAAATCCGATTCATGGAGGACCCACCTCACAACTTTCAGGACTTAAAGGATCTATTGCTAATTTGTTGTTACCAGATACCACAATATATGTTCAGAGGTCAAGCGGAGTCCATGCCTCAACGCATCAGAGCTGTTTTGGCAGCACGAGGGGGGCCTACATGTTATTAGACAGGTGGTTTTAATGTTGTGGCTGGTTGGTATATAATTATAATTACCGTACTTCATTTAGGACAGTTCCATTATAAACTCATATTTTGAAGTAAAGATGTAGAATTAAAAATTGGATACTGCTCAACCCTCCAACTCAATCTGTCCAATGAATTCGTACTTATTTTTTTTTTAATTTAAAAGAAGACAGCAAAGTTTACCTTATAAATTACAGATTAATATCGGATATGTAGATTTTCTTTTAGTCAAAAAGATTACGCTTATATTTAAAAGGTAAAGTGACATTTCGAAACATACACAATAATTATATATTTCAAACAAATTAATAAGAAAAGGGGGTTGCGCATCTAAGGTCACAATGGCTCAATTGGAAAAATGGTTCTCGGGTTAAGCTAATTTTGGGCAGAATTGAGCAATTCTTTTTTTAATTCACCATAATTTGTTATATCTAAAAATATATGCTCTACTATTTATTGACTGAATAAAGCCTAAATAATACTTTAAGTGTATATTTGTATGACAAGTATAAGTATGTAAAAGTATGACGAAAATGTATAACTTTCTAAGTTAAGATTAATTGTATGGTTCTATATTCTTCGTAGGCAGAAAGTGTACTGGACAAAGTTATAGAGAAATGTCAAATTAACCGAATGCTTCATCTTCTTCTAAGACAACCTAAACCTCAGTGTGAGAATAATTTTAAGTTGTAAACATACCTCAGCAGTATCCAGGGACAGTAAAACATTCACCGCTAGAGAACAGGACATAGAAATGAAGAGCCCAGCATGTTATCAAAATATTTATACAACTGCAATTATTAGACTGACAGCTTTAAATCTATTGGTTATAGAGGCACAGTGAAACATTCAGCAATACACGTAGGCTCAGCAAGTTATTACAAAAACCATATATACCTCCCAGAGGGTTTTTGAGTGTGCACGCATCTACACCAGTTGTGCTCTCCATACATTTTCTAAGCTCTTGCAGGACTCTAAAGGAACAGTTTGAAGTATTTTGGCTGTAAAATATTGTCTAGCATGTAACAGTCGTACATATAGTAGAATAACAGCAGGATACCGATAAATGTCTTACAAATATTTATGTCTTTTTTTTTTATTCCTCTGTTTGCTATGATCTCATATTTGGAAAGCATGGCAGCTTTTGTATGAAGTGTTTAGAAGATCTAAAAAAAAAATATGAATCAATTTTGAATAAGTAGATGAGCAATTCGGTCCACTGGGGTAAAATTAACGCAGTCTAGGACCTTGCGTAATGTGTATGGGTCTGTCTGTGGGGGGGAGTGTGTGTGTATGCGTCAATCTGTTTGGGGGGGCAGTCTGTGTATGGGTAAGTCTGTGTGGGGGGCAGTCTGTGTGTGGGGGGCGAGTCTGTGTATTTATTGGTCAGTCTGTTTGTGTATGGGTCAGTGTCACGTTCTGTTCCTCGCTGCGGATCATTCTGCATTGGTTCTGGTATCCAGTACTCTTTTTGCTTTCCTTGCTTGGTTTTTCTGGTTTTCTGGTCTATGTCTGGTTTTCTTTGTTGCTGGGATTTCTGGGTTCATTTCTGTAATCCATGCCTGGGATTCCCAGTCTCCAGGTTTCCTTTAAATGTTTGTTTTATGTGCCACACCCGTTTGTTTCCACTTACCCTTTTGTTTCAGCTTGGACCTGCAGCAGTATTTCATCTCTCTGCCCTTTCTTGCAGGTAAGTGCTATTGTGGTATAGTGTGGTTGTTTTAGTTTGCATTAGGCAGTGTAGGACCTGCCAGATATGGGGTACATTGGCGTTGTTGGCAGGCTTATGCAATGTATGATCATATAATGTAACTAAATCCCCATGCTTTTCATAATTAGTGCTTAGCTATGTTTCCTCTTGTTTTACCTTGTATCTCTTGTCTTGGTTTGTATACCCAGCCCATGTACAGTCCTGTCCAGTCATGCCCATGTTATGTTCATGTTTACCTCATGTCTTGTGTATATGTTCTGGGTTTAGCTTCCTATCCTTCTCTGGTTCTGGGTTCTATTAGTTCTGTCTTGTTTTCATGTTTGGTGCCAAATTTAGTCTTGCCTTGTTTCTAGTACTGGATACAATCCTGCTGCAGAGCCTCCCTATTAAGCTCCTGGGAGGTCTGCTTAATTTCCAAGTTCCTAGTTCCTGTTATCTGCATAGGCTGAATCAGGGTCTTGGTATGTGGCTGCACAAACGCTGGTGCTCAACACCAGGGGGCGTGCGGTTACCCTGCACCAGACCCTGCTAATCCACCTCCACGCTGAAGACTCCCACTTATCATCAGGCATATTGGGTCCCGGTCCACGCGCCGCCGCCTGGACACTGTGTCTGGGTTCCGGGCACCGGACTGCCACCCGTGATAGTCAGTCTGTGGGGGGGGGGGCAGTCTTTATATGTGTCACATCCTGTCCTGTTCTGCGGAGATGTCTAGCTTTGGCTTCTGGTATCCAGTACTCTTTTTTTTACAATTCTTGTGTAGTTTTTCTTGGTTTTTCTGGTTTTCTTTTCCATGTCTGTTTTTTTTTTTATGCTGGGTTTTCTGGGTTCATTCCTGTATTCTATTCCTGGAATTCCCAGTCTCTTGGATTCCTTTAAATGTTTGTTTTATGTTGCCACACCCTTTCCTTTTCCATTTATCCTTTTGTTTAAGTTGGTTCCTGCAGGCAGTTGCTTCAAGTCCTCTGCCCCTTTCTTGCAGGTAAGTGCTGTGTGTGTTTTATTATTGTTTATTTAGTCATGCATATCTTTGTATGTGTCACATCCTGTCCTGTTCTGCGGAGATGTCTGGCCTTGGCTTCTGGTATCTAGTACTCTTTTTTACAATTCTTGTTTAGTTTTTCTTGGTTTTTCTGGTTTTCTATTCCATGTCTGGTTTTCTTTATGCTGGGTTTTCTGGGTTCATTCCTGTATTCCATTCCTGGAATTCCCAGTCTCTTGGATTCCTTTAAATGTTTGTTTTATGTTGCCACACCCTTTCCTTTTCCATTTATCCCTTTGTTTCAGTTAGTTCTTGCAGGCAGTTGCTTCAAGTCCTCTGCCCCTTTCTTGCAGGTAAGTGCTGTGTGTGTTTTATTATTGTTTATTTAGTCATGCATATCTAGGTAGATAGAACCCACCGTAATTAGAGTACTTTGTCGCAGTTGGTGGGCATACATCTTGGCCATATATGAATGTCTAACTCTCCAATGTTTTACATATATAGTACTTAGTTATGTCTCCTCTTGTTTTGCCTTGCATCTCTGGTCTTGTTTTATTTTGTCTTGTATTCCCAGTTCATGTACAGTCGGGTCCTGCCCTGTTCATGTTTCCCTCATGTCTTTCATCATCATCATCATCATCAGGCACTCAGGAGTCTCAGTTTCCGTACGACCACCAGTGACAGTATGTGTATGGGTCAGTCTGTGTGGGGGGGGGGGCAGTCTGTGTGTGGCGGGCGAGTCTGTATGTGTATGGGTCAGTCTGTGTGTGTTGGGGGCCGCCTGTGTGTGTGTATTGGTCAGTCTGTGTGGGGGGCGAGTCCGTGTGTGGGGGGCAAGTCTGTGTGTGTATGGGTCAGTCTGTGTGTGTGGGGTGAGTCTGTGTGTGTATTGGTCAGTCTGTGTGTAGGGGGCAGTCTGTGTATGTGTATGGGTCAGTCTGTGTGGGGGGGCAGTGTGTGTATTGGTCAGTCTGTGTGGGGGAAGAGTTTGTGTGTGTGTATTGGTCAGTCTGTGTGTGTATTGGTCAGTCTGTGTGTGTATGGGTCAGTCTGTGTGTGGGGGCAGTCTGTGTATGTGTATGGGTCAGTCTGTGTATGTATGGGTCAGTCTGTGTATGTGTATGGGTCAGCCTGTGTGGGGTGGCAGTCTGTGTGTGTGTGTGTGTGTGTGCATGGGACAGTCTGTGGGTGTGTATGGGACAGTCTGTGGGTGTCTATAGGTCAGTCTGTGGGTTTGTATGGGTCAGTCTGTGTGTGTGTGTATATTGGTCAGTCTGTGTGTGGGGGGCCAAGTCTGTGTGTGTGTATGGGACAATCTGTGGGTATGTATGGGTCAGTATGTATGTGGGGGTGCAGTCTGTGTATGTGTATGGGTCAGTCTGTGTAGGAGGGCAGTCTGTGTGTGTGTGTATATGAGACAGTCTGTGGTTGTGTATGGGTCAGTCTGTGTGGGGAGGGGGGTCAGTCTGTGTAAGTGCCTGAGCTCCAAGAGAGATACCTCTCATCTTGTGACCTCCCCTGTACCCGATGGATACGCAGGCTTCTCAACCACCACAGATCTTATTGTGCCACCCCACCCTGCAAGGTAAGATCAGGGAAAGGGGAATTTTTTGAAACTCTTATTAAAGAACAAAGTACACCCTCACAGACAGTGAACCCCCCAAATACAGTACACTCTCACCCACACAGAGTACACCTTTGCATACACACACAGTGCACCCCATCCCACACATTATCTCTTCACCCACATACACACTTCATGACCACGTACATTCATCCCCACACACACATACATACATACTTCACCCCATTATACACCGAATCATACACACCCCAATACATACACACATACACACTACATGTATGTACGTAGTGGGCATTGGATGAGATATTCCCTTCAGCCACATAACTTCCCCAAATAACGACAGACTCAAGAACTTGGATATAACAGGCCACAGCATTTATTAACATAACCAAATAGTGTATAACTCCTTTAACGTTTAAAAATGTACATAATATATATGTAATAAATTAACATAAATAACTTACATAAAGTCAAACAGTAATGTAACTGAAAAAACGTCCTTGCCAATCTAAGTCCCTCTTCCCAAAGGCTCTCACCTCCCCCCTTCGGCATAATAAAACTTCTCTTCCTTTTGGGCTCCCCACCAGCTGGCTTTTTGCTCGGTGGAGCCCGACCATAATGCTCCCCACCAATTGGCTTTTAACTCGGTGGGGACACATCCAACCTGGTACCCCTTAGGGTTCACCATAAGAGACAGGGGAAGGATGAGACCCGGCCATTATCCCGCTTATTCATCTAACCTGTAAACCATCTCTCCTTTATTTGGCAAGGACATGCCCCCGCCACAAACCCCGCTGTTTTAAGCCTAAAATCAGCAGGGGCCCCCACCCAAACCACCCAAGGCCTGTTCCACTGCCTCCTGGATCACCAGATTAAAAAGGTCGAGCCCGACCTCTGTCAGATGCACCCCAACTGGTTGAAACAAATCTGCCGCATCCTTCTCAAAGACCTGATGCCGAATGGGTATCCCCCTGACCCCCACAACAAATTTCGCAATCCGCCTATTAAACTTTTGCGGCAGCGCTCCAGTGCACTCTGGCTGTGGGCCTGCCGCCAATAGTTCCTCACCACTACCTCTGACCAAATTAAGCAGACATCAGGGAACAGGATCAATATCTGGGACAAGTCCCTCCTGAACATGTCCACCAAGCCCCCGACCGGCACGGTCCCCAAGTCGTTGCCCGCCAAATGGATGGCTAACACAGACGGTGCCCCTAGCAAATGAGAGAGCGTGACCAAGTCAGGGAGGAGCCGGACCCACCTCATGCCTCTGGCGCCAAACCACCGTACCTCCGCAGTTGAAGGCGTGAAACCGAGAAGCTCCCCCCAGGCCGGATCGCCATTCGCTGCCATGCCCAGTGGATGTAGGAATGTCCGATCAACCAGACCCTGGGGGGGACCGAACCTGATGATTAAAACAAAAAACATTTAGCCCAGGAGACCAGCAGGACGCAAATAAGATACAAACCTCCTGGATTCCCACCTCCCTATCCTCTGTACCTCCTGATCCAGCATACCCAGCCGAGAAGCCTCCATCGCGGCGCCAATTCGAAAGGAGTCCCCACCAAACTCTGCACCCTCCAAGCCCAACGCAGCCAACCCTAAAATAAAAACCCTAACAAACTGAAAATGGGAGAGGAAGCTCCCATCGTCATGCACTAGCAGCGGGCCAGACAGTGCAGGGCGAACCTCGCAAAAACACAGAAAAGACAGGACTGGGCAGGTGGCCAACCCAGGGGCCGCCGCCAGCTGAACCACTTACCCTTCCCGAACACGTCAGTCTTGGAGCGGCGAATCTTAAAGGAAACCCGGTCCAGCCCCTGCCTAACATCAGAGAAAAGGATCCCCTCAGTGGTCGACCTGCTCGGACACACCAACTCCCCAATCCTCATGGCCCCAAAGACAGCGAACGAAAAGGCAAGGCGAAACAGCCGCACCTCAAAGTCCGAGAAACACACCTGTGGGAGCACTTGGCACAATTGCGCCAGGAGCGCACCTGACACTGGCCTCCTTGAATCAACAGTAACACGACCCTTGCGCAGCCACTTAACTGCCTGCCTCACTAGAAACTTCTTGGTCACGTCCCCCCAGCCCTGCAGCTTGAACAAAAAACTCAGCCGAGACAGGCATCAGGACACTGTCGAAGGCGATATGCCCGTAGAAACCCAAGAGTTCAAAAGCCGCAACAGACGCTGCAATCCAGCAGGCGTATCTTGAAAGACCCCAACCTTGGACTCCAGCTCGTGCCATTCTACCCATACCTTCAAGTGTCTGGCCCAATAGGAACTAGCCACCGACACCCGAACCTAGAGACCACAGCTCCGCCGGACACTGGCAACCCTCCTCGTCCGCGTGAGGCGCAGCTGCTCGGAACTCCACCCACTGTGAACGAGAGCATCCGCAATCACATTGTGAACCCCTGGAACATGCAGTGCCCTACACGACACATTAAGGCATAGGCACCGTAGCACTAAGCGCTGGAGCAAACGAACCACCGGCGGAGAAGGGGCAGAGAGCTGGTTTATCGCTTGCACGACCCCCAGATTGTCACAATGAAAAACAACCTGCCGGTCCTGCAAGTCCAAACCCCATAACTCCAACGCCACCACTATGGGGAAAAGCTCAAGGAAGGCAAGATTCCTAGTCAGGCCAGAGGTGCACCATGCCTCCGGCCAAGTGTCAGCGCACCAGCGCGACCCCAATATTGCCCCAAAGCCAACGGAACCATATAGAGGTGAAGATCTGACCCGGATACCTCTGGCGCCTGCCAATACAACCTCCCATTATACTCAGCCAAGAAAGTATCCCAGATGTCCAAGTCGTCCCGCAACTGCCGCATGAGCCATATAAAATGCTGAGGCCTTGCCACCCTAGCGGTCTGTTGAAAACCCGCCTCATGGGCATGATACGGCAGGCGAAGTTCAACTTCCCCAACAGAGATTGCAGCTGACACAGCTGTATCTTCCACAAGCCCCGGGCCACCGCCATGTCCCGGTGCAGCCCTTCCACTTTGTCCTGAGGCAAACGGCACTCCATGGCCACTGAATCTATCTCGATGCCCAAGAAGCTAGGGCACGTCACCGGTCCCACTGTCTTATCATGCACAAGGGGGACCCCGAAGCGCCCAAACACCCTTTCCACTGTGTTGAGCAAGCTCCTACAAGCCTGAGAATGCACTGGGCCCACACACAGAAAGTCATCAAGATAGTGCAGCAGCGAGTCGATCCCCGACTCCTGCCGCACCACCCACTCCAGGAAAATGCAATCCATCGGAAGGCACATATCCACGTAATACTTGCCCTCGAAACTACAAGATGATGGCAATCCGGGTGCAAGGGCAATAAGCAAAATGCTGATTCCACGTCCGCCTTTGCCAGCAATGCCCCAGGGCCAGCCGCCTCGACCTTGCGAATGGCTGCATCAGATGAAGCATAAGACACCCGACACAGCTCGGCAGATATATCATCATTCACCGAACCCCCGTGAGGGTATGACAAGTGATGAATTAGGTGAAATTTCCCTGCCTCCTTCTTGGGCACCAAGCCCAAGGGAGACACGCAAAACAGAGGGGGGAGAGAGGGCAGCAGGGGGGAGAGAAGAACATACCCGGCCCATGGACCACCTAGGGGACAGAGGGGGAAGAAAAGGGCATGGGCGCAGGGGAGCCCAGAGGCCCAGTAACCGTGGAAGACATCCCCCACCCGACGGCAGAGGGAGAGACACCCGGCTCACAGACCCCCCAGGTGACGGAAAGGGGAGAGAAGAGGAACGGGACGACATCCTGCCACTGGACCCAGGGAGTGAGTGGCCTGCCTGCGAGGCCGCTGCCCGGCCACCAGGGGCAGCGGGAGGAACAGGGGATGGTGCAGGCTGCATGCCACGTGGCTCCCTGTTGCCTCGGGCCCGGGCTGCGACTCCAGTACCAGGCCGGAGGAGATGAGCTGGGGCTCAGCCGAACCGGAGGGCAGGTGCCCCGACCCACGCTAAACGGCCACCCAGGGAGGGTGCCGTGGGAGGGGGATCAGAGGGACCGCACCACCAGACAGCTGGGGCTTGAGTAGGCGAGCAAATTGCTTGCGGAGCTGCCGGCCACCGTCCACTGCTGCACCAGCCCTGAGGATTGACAGGATGGATTCAATATCCATAGCCACAGGCCGAAAATCCTACAGGTCCAGAAACAGGAGGAAGTTCACAGAAACTTTTGCTGGCCCGGCTCCTAAGTGGCACTGAGGTTAGTCTGATCTGTCACAACCCACTTCCTCCCATACCACACTCCCACACGTAACAAATAGCCAATCATGCTTCCTCCATTCCCATACTCATACATGTGCCTCTTGTCCGCTAAGCTGTGCACTCTCCCTGGGACCTGCTCATTGATAAGCACTCAATGCAACCCCAATATACATACACTCACACTGTTGTCCCTAGATGCACGCACTTTACAAGCCCTCTCAGCACACACACATTCTCAAAAGCTCCTATATGTGAGCATGTGCTCACATTGCAGCTCCTAGTTACATATAGTACACCATAAACAGACTACTATATACACACACGTCACCACAGCCCCTTCTAAACACAATTGAAATTGATCTTTCATCTCCTGAAAAGGTGTTTTGCCTGTAATAAGGAAGGCGCAGTGGTGGAACTACAGGCACTGCTAAGCTTGCGGTTACACTGGGGCCCATTGAGTGGCCTGTGCACTTAGGGCCAATCCATGAGCATGTGTCTTAAGGGGCCCAAAACTATTTTAGCACCATGGCCCTCTCTACATTAGTTCCGCCACTGTGCAGCAGCTTCCCCAGCACACAAGCTCTGCCCGTGCATGGAAGATCGCCTCCCTGTATGCAAGCTCCACCCCCACATGGAGCTCCATTTCCACTCTCTAGCAGAGGACCTTGCTGCAAAAAGCAGCCTCCAGTTCTAGCAGGGCCGGCGCTTCCTATTGGCAAACTATGCAGTTGCCGAGGGCGCTCTGTGAGAAGGGGTGCCCTCAGTGGCTGTAATACAGGCTGAATCCCCCATGAGGTTATGCCGGCCTGTGTTTATTCACAGGGAACATAGAGACCCCGCCTCCACCTGTGATGCAGCTGCTGGTGCCCTTCCCCCACTGCTGCAGCCCTCCTCCTTATAATTAGGCAAGCTAAACTTCTTTCATAAGCACATAGGAGTTACGATTGTAACCCCGCCTCTGCCTGCTGACAAACCACTAACCCCACCCCTTCCACAGCTAACTCAACCCACAAATAACTTAACTCTGCCCCACCTGCCTCTGCCGCCTCCTCCCAAGTTTCTGCCTCCAGAAGTCCTTTGAAGAGGAGGGCAGTGGGAGGGAGAAGGTTCCAGGTGCTGCTTCCTCTGTCCCGTTCCTGGTGGCAGGGACCACATAAAGACTGGAAGCATAACACAGAACAGGTACCACACTGACTAACCGTACTGCTTCCAGTGCCCCTAGCCCCCAACTGAATATGTGAGGGAAGACGCTTGCTGTGTGTGTATTAGGCAGTCTGTGTGTGTGTATTAGGTAGTGTGTGTGTGTATTTGGCAGTTTTTGTGTCTATTACACTGTGTGTGTGTGTGTATTAGACAGTGTGCATATGTGTATTAGGCAGTGTATGTCTGTATTAGGTAGTGTGTGTGTGTGTGTGTGTGTGTATTTGGCAGTGTTTGTGTGTCTATTACACTGTGTGTGTGTGTGTGTGTATTAGGCAGTGTATGTCTCTACAGGACAGTTTGTGTATGTATTAAGCAGTATATGTATGTATTACATGTTCGTAACATCCTATATTGCATATATGTATTAAGCACGCAGTTTGTATCAGGGGTGTGGAATGTATATCGCCCAACACCTGGAACATGCAGTTCCGGGCGTTAAACAGGAAAAAAAAAATTTATTATGAGGGGTGTTGGTGCTTGTCTGTAGTGAGCTTGTGTGTATATCAGTGACTTTGTCTGTAGTGAGCTTGTGTGTGTGTCAGTGAGCTTGTCTAGTGAGCATCTGTGTGTTAGTGAGCTTGTCTGTAGTAAGCTTGTATGTGTCAGTGAGTTTGTCTCTAGTGAGCTTGTGTGTGTCAGTGAGCTTGTCTCTAGTGAGCTTGTGTGTGTCAGTGAGCTTGTCTGTAGTAAGCCTATGTGTATCAGTGAGCTTGTTCACACCCCATGGCGGCCGGCTTTAATGTTTTCTGCGCGGCTTAGCAAAGGGCTGACAAATCTCAGGTGCCAGAGTGAAATTTCTAGGAGCCATGGCAACCTGGCGTCTGTGATTTGTTGAGCCCTGTATATGTATGTGTGTGTGTGTGTGTGTATATATATATATATATATATATATATATATATATATATATATATATATATGTACTCACACACATATATACATGCTTTATAACCGCCCCCCTACTTTTGCCCCTGGCCCCTCATGTGCCCCCCTAAATATGAATGATTGTTGCAAGGGAGAGTGTAGATTAGTGAAATAGGACTAGACAGGGTGTCAGCCTCCCAGGGTCTCTGATGGAGCTATCACAGAGTTTGTATCTCGCAACAATGCCAGCATTTCTCTAGGATTTCAGGGAACCCTTATAGTAAGAATGTCGAGATCTTGTCCCAGCAGCTTAGTGGTTTGAAGGACACCTCTTGGTATTTGGCATTAATGGAGCTAGTGCGTAAGACTCCATGTTAAGGAGTGTTATACGGAACAATAGGAGGAGTTAGAGAGAGTGTTATATAGAGCAATAGCAGATAATATAGGAGGAGGAGTTAAACTAAGTGTTTCTTTGTCACAAATAGCAGGAGTCATAAAATGGTATAAATGGACTGGTGGGGCTTGAACGCCATGTCAAGCGGTCGTAATGAGCACAAGCTCGACTTTAACAATCATTGTTGTCTACAAAAAAAAAGTATGAAAAAAATGGTATCATTAGTTGCAGTGATAAAAACAATGGATATATGGAGCAATAAAAGGTGCTCAGAGTTTATTATTCGAAATCAGAAAAATGTATAGAGTGGCTCTTGTGCAACGCTGCATAATATGTTCATGCTATATAAATAATAGTAATTGTAAATTTACAGAGACATATATCATTATACCAAAGAGTCATACGAAGGGATATAAGAACAATGGGAGGAATCTCACCAGTTAGCCTGGGGGGAGTATCAGGAGGAGTTATAAAGGGCAGTTACATACGTTAATACTGAAAGGAGTTACAGAACACAGCGTATCAATATGATGAACTGTATAAAATTCTGTTTCTCATTGTCTCAATTGTCTGAATCAAACCTCTTCAACTTCAGCATTCTTGAGCAAATTATCCTGGTTCAGAAAGACGTTTACCAATTAATCAACTCAAGGTGTTAAATACCATTCAGCAACTGTTGAGTTAATGCAGATTTTTTTCCCCCCTTGTAAATCTGCCATGCTACAGATTCTCTGAACCCCTCATATAGACTTACTTTGAACAACGGGCTTAGTGCACAGACACGGCAAACTTTGTGGCAAGGGACTCATTTTAACTTTCGAACATCTGCTGCCTATCACTCATTCCAGGTTAATGCGAGTTAGATCCTATTAGCCACTCCAATCTTGTGTTTTCATTTTGAAGAGCAAAAGGTGAATAGTCCTGAAATTGATCTGTAAGAAGTTTGAATTCAATACCTTCAACGATACGACCATTTTCGGCGGTCATACACATTACAATTTCAATTAGAGAGCTGTATATTACAAAGGGATAGGCCTGAGAACTTCGTCAGGCACACAGAAAAGATTTTCTACGTTTACTGTACTTTTTTCGTGTTCCTTCCACTGACGGTGTGAGACTGATCTCTGCTTCTATACTCTTTTTTTTTTTTTTCTTCTTCTTTAAACTGGAAATTGCTTGCAGATTTTTTTTTTTCCCCAGTCTGCGTTCTTTGCCCTTCAAGAGAGAGAAAGCGGATTCGATCATACACTTACATATATATACATTCAGGTAGGTGTGGTTTATCATTTCAAAGCGTTCTATGTTCTGTCCGATAGTCCTGCTAAGTCGCCTTTTATTGAATATCACTCCTTGATTAAAGGGGTGAGTGTGTTTATTTTGATTCCTGTTTGCAAATGAAAAAATAATTATACATATATATATATAATGTTCTCAGTGTCTGAATACTACAACTAGTTTTGTGATTGAATTTTGTAATAATATGGCCAAATTCCATCATACTTGTCCATTACCGTCTTCATGGTGTGGTAACAGTTGGATTGAACAAGAAAAGCATTTTACAACACACAGTACGTAAATGTATTGTTTGACTTTAACAACGAAGAACTTAAATGGTTAAGTAGGAATTGGCGAAAACAAAAATTTCTTCCTCTAGGGGACGTTGTGACCTTCTGTTAACAGTTGTAACCCTCTGCCGACCATTCTACATTTGCAGGAGCAAGTCAATCATCGGGGGAGATATTTTGGCAAATCTATAACGGACTTGTTTATTTATTTATTTTTTTGTCCTTTTTCTTTTATGAGAAATATAATGAATTCTACACGTTGGTTTTGAGGTGAACCTGCATGTTCCAGGCAGTATCCGTGACATTTGAAAACGACACTGTGTCAAAGGCTAAGCCTCACAATCCCAGTGTGCATTTATGTGAACGCATAATTTGAATGCTTATTATATAGTTTATTTCCTGTTCTTTCTTCTTAAAATATAGTTATTGGTCCCATCTCGTTGTGGATTTCCAGACCCTCGTTGTGGATTTCCAGACCATTTATAAAAGCAGATGTTATACTTCTTTGTAATGATAAATAGACACAGGTAGAGGCTCTGCAAATCATTCGAAATATCTCTTCTTATATTAAAAATCAAAACAGTCCTTTCCGGGGTGTGACAGAAAGCAATTGGTGGTTTTATCTGTTAATCAGGGTAGGATGTTTTGTTACCACTTTGTAACCTAAAATAATATATATTTTTAAAAAAAAGCATAAATGAGATATTTAACCGTTGTATAATCAGTTTGAGCCAAATCATTGCGTCCTCTTAGCTTGAATTTTATTGGTAGCGTGAAACTTCAGAACTAAAAATACTTTTGGTAGCCCTGAACTTGACAGATAATTCATAAGGTCAGATATCTGTTTATGATAATCGTCATGTCCCCAAAAGGCTTGTGGATGCAATCTTGGCACATACAAAGTACCTAACTCTTATATGATAGGGGGTACTGCACCTTTTTTTGAAATCAGGAAGTATGAGATGATAGATAGATAGATAGATAGATAGATAATGATGGTAGATATCCACCAAAAAGTGGTTTATTCAAATTTAGTCTAAAATATGTCTTTAGTGAAGCTGAGTTTGAGAATTTTTTTTCAGAATCAGCTTTTTTTTTTGTTAAATTGGTTTAAAGTTTGCTGCGATTCAGTTTTTAGTGAATAAACCCCATTGAATCTATTTGCTATATACTTGTTATGTCCTTTTGATATTCTCTCAGGGCGTTTGACATACTGCCTTTATATATATGAGTTAAAATGGGCTGGTTTTCTTTTGGCATGTTAAAAACAGTCATGCTTAGTTTGTTTTATATGATTACAGAGTGCTTGTATTGCTTGCAAACTTAGAATGAATTAATTCCTTCCATTGGAAATGCAGCCTATGTCATAGTGTTCAGAAAATATTTTACCATTTACATCCGGGTCTTTTTTTTTGTTTGTCTTTTGTTTGTTTGTGTTTGTTTGTTTGTTTTGCTTTTGTGACATTATGTCATTATGAGCTAGTATGTATGTTGAGGACCAAATATCTATATATATATTTTTTTGCGACATGTAAAAATTAGAAACTGCTCTTATGTATGATCTTTTTTTTTTTTAAATCAGAATTTTTATTGAATTTTCACAAGTAAGTCGTGACATTCAAGAACAAAGTGTATAAGCAATAGTAAACGATAACATGTAGAGAAAAACAGAGTTATGTATGAAATCTTGACCATAAATATAGTTTTCGGGGTTTTTTTTTTTTGGGATGACACTTGTCAAATGTTCCTGTGTTGCTGTCTGGCACTGCCAGTTAAGCTTGCCAATGTGGATGTTTGCCAGCTTATGCTCGTATGCCCAGACAGTCATAAGATTGACAATTAATTATTAAAGCAGAACTTACACTTTTATGTAAGTGACAGTTACTCATTCACAACCCAGTAAACACTATTAAAGCATTTACTGGGTTGAGTACTGCAGCAAAGGTAAGTACGACAAACACTTTCATGTTCAATGCAACATCATCACCCCTTGATGTCCCTAGCATGTTCATGCATGCTTTGACATCTACTTTGAAATGATGTAGTACCATTTAAAAATTGATTTTATTGTGCCGTACCCTCACATGTCCCCACTTATATCGCACTGTAGGGGTTAATACACTGCACTGCCGTAGGTGTGCCAGGATAGCCAAACTTATAATATAAATTAAAAAAAAAATTACAATTATTATGAATATAAAGAAAAATCGTTAACTTTTATTTAACTAACTGATTGTGCAAAAACCATACAGTTCTGCTTTTATCCATATATGTGTGGCTTATTATCAGATGTATAGTTTAAAGTTTTCTTGCACAGATTTAAAAAATAAAAAAATGGTAGAAAATCGTCTAGATGAAATGGAAATAATGCTCTGTAGAATAGCCTTTTTTCCTCTTCTTTTTCTAGAATATCATGTTTCCTACTTGGTCAATAATATATTCTGTAGAATGAGGAACTGACAGGCATTAAACAAGATTTTTCATTTAGATAACGTTTTGCACTCATGGTCTTTCAGATCTGTTTAGCTTCAAATTGTCAGCCGTCAAATTCTTTTTTCCTCTTGATTTGAAGATCTTATTTTTAGACCCTTTAGATCCAATGCTTTGGGCTATTATTGTTTCGAGCTAGTGTTAAGTTTATTACTTTTGTGCGAATGCGAATTAATCTCAATGCTATCCATTTTTCAAGTTGCATATTTTACGCAAATTTGTAAGACTGTTCTAGACTTTTCTAGATGTTGAAATCGATTTTTAATACTTTCTTCTTTGCAGATTTGAACGACATTTCTAGAAAACAATATCCAATCTAGCACAGGTGGATGTCCTGTGTATAAAATTCATATAGACCAAGTCCATTTTTTTATTTTTATGGCACATTTTTTAATAGTCTTTTCATTTCGAGCATACTCCATACAACAATAATATTTGCAGTATTTAAAAAAAAAAAGAAAAAAATTGTATTTCATAATATTATAAACTATATATCATCTGTAGCTTTTTGTCATTCTGTTACACCTTCATTTCTACCTTCAGTATATGTGAAATAATTAGATGTTTTGAAAGTCCTGGAGCGACATTCATTTTACTTCCACGTTAACTTTTATAACAACAGATGCAGAATTTGTTGTAACTAACCTAGAAATTAAAAATTTGAAAAAAAGCTAAAATTCAACATGATTATAGCTTTTTTTTTCAGCTGTACTGTTTTGATCCAGGTTTTTGAACTGGTGTCTGCTGTCAGTGAATTGGTCCAACAGATCTATCATGTTTATTTCAAGGTAACTTCTAGGTCAGTGGTAGCCAACCTCTGGCAATCCACAATGTGCTGGCAAAGCGTCAGGGGAAATATAGTCTACAACATCTGGAGTGTCGAAGGTTGCCTACGCCTGTTCTGGGGGTTGTATCCTATGACCTGTGTATTATACGACTTAACTCCAAATTCTTTTACACCCAAGGAAATTGCCCTTACCAATATAGGGAAACTGTTCTGACTTTAGGATTTCAGTCAAATGTCTCAAGTTGTCTATATTTGTCACTACAAACTGAAACTACATGTGAGTTTTCTTAAAACTTGTGGGTTCTGGAATATGTATAAGCAGTAAATGTTTATTTTTAGTATAATATGGTTTACAACAGGGGATAAAAGAAAATTGCACCGAATCAAACTTTGTATAATTTTAAATATTTTAATTCCTGAGTAGTTCAAAGAAAAAGAATTATAAAAATGATAAAAATGTAAATACTAATTAAAGCAGTTTAACAGCTGTATCAACTGATTTGAAATAATTTGCATGTTCCTGTACATACAATTGCAAAGCAAATACACTTTTTGTTTTTAAACACAAAACACATAAACATAAATGTTGAAACACCAAACAAACCAATCTTGAAAGAAGACAATAAAAAATGTACTTTTTGTAATAAAGTGTGAAGTTATTACTGCAATTTTAACTTGCCTTTGAATCTGTCCTAAATTATTTAATGTGTAGAATATATAAATATAAAAAATATAGATTAACTTAAATATCAATAAATTGTTTTATAGGGAAATCAGCAGCTTATATTTAGCTGCTAAATGAGTGGTTAATTCATACATTTTGTGTGCTCTAAGTAAAAATTCAGTTATGACAAAGATAATAGTCACTTTATGTATTTTAGATTTTGAATATTTTTGAATTATTTATGCTTCTGATTAAGATGTAAGTTTCTGATATGTTTGTTTCTTGCTCCTAAATAATTACTATATTTTTTTTTCTGTATATACCTTATATAAATTTCACAATGCCACTGCAATTTAAAAACAAAACAAAAAAACATTACATTTCCATGAATAAAATGAGAGAAAATATATATTCTATGGCAAAGTAATAATTAAATTTGAAATTTAATTTACAGTTAATAAATAAAGAATCTATATTTTTAAAATTTATTTTTTGGTAACTGTTACTTAAACAAGTAAATGTAAAGAACAATATTTAAATATGAAAATGCCAGCTCTTCAAAATCAGTAAAATCTCAAAACTTTTATTTTATTGTCATTTTTAATTTTCAATGAATTGTAAGAAACAAACTCATACAAAAGAGGTGACATTCAAATAACAGCAATTAATTAAATAATATTAATGCCAATTATTTCAATAATAATTTATGCTGTGCTTTTCTTCCATATATGTAGTTTCTTGAATCAAAAAAGTATCACAACACATAAATATAATACATGCTATTTTAATATCTAATGCCAGAAAACACTCATTCGCTCAAATGATTTTTCTTAAAAATTTTTAAATCAAATTTGTAAAAACAGAACTTCTAATAAAATAAGATTTAATTTGTAAGAGTGGTGAAATATATATAATGTTTTTTATTTTCTGTTTTTCTTTTTTTTTACGGGTTTTTTAATTCAATTTTTTGTGTGCAGTTTATAACTTTTTTAAGCATTGCACAGTATATGTTAATTAACAGTATACAACACGATATAAATAAACGTATTTAAGAAGAAATATTAACTATCTCCTGGTCTGCTTTAAAATTACGCGCTTACCACTGCTTGGTCTCTAAGTAGTTAATATGTTTTGGAAGCCAGGGAGATGTGGCCTCTTGTGCCCCAGGCTCTTCTTTTGTGGTCATAAACTGGGGATATTAAACTTGGAAGAAATGATTTAGGAGAACATTCATCAAATGCATACAGCAACAAAACAAGATGTGTCAAAGCCAGAAAAATGCAGGAAGGCACTTGTTTTCATGTATGAATAGTTCAAATAATATTTACGCAAGGTTCCTCAATAAGCTTACAGGTCTTTCAACAGGATTCTCGCGCTTGACGCAAATGATTACATTTATATAAAAAAATGTTTAACACTGGTAAATCAAAGGATTTATTCTATCAAAGACAGAGTAATGTAGATTTTTCAATCAGCCCATGTGTTTATCATATAGCCTCCCTGTATATCTTTCATCATATTATCTACTTCAATATCTTCACTTAAAGTACTTTATAAAAAAATCTGTCCTATTACAACATATCGCTGTCCCTACCACTCAGGCAACGGTGATCTACAACCCCACCCTGTATCCTCTCATGTTACTCAGTACAACACTTCCGCATCTATAACTATCATATAATACCCCTCTATAACACTTATATAACTTATAACACTCTAAAAACAAATGTAATTCTAATAAACTTTTCTAGTAACGCACCCTTCATATATAAACTTATATAACTTATCTTATCGCACCATATAACACTCTCTCTATTGCACAATAAAACTCTACTGTAGCTTTTCCTACTAGTTTATATACCCTTTGTCTAAGTCATCCCATTACTCCATATAAATATATATATGTCGCATATGTTAGTATCGTAATACTTATCACATACCTTCCAGAGGTCCCATTGCCTGAAGGTGAGGCTTCCTTGAAGTCTCTTCTCGCTTCCTCTGACACGTTTTTTTAAGAAATGTACAGTTGCAAGAAAAAGTATGTGAACCCTTTGGAATAATATGGATTTCTGCACAAATTGGTCATAAAATGTGATCTGATCATCATCTAAGTCACAACAATAGACAATCACAGTCTGCTTAAACTAATAACACACAAAGAATGAAATGTTGCCATGTTTTTATTGAACACACCATGTAAACATTCACAGTGCAGGTTTCTCATTATCTCATTCTCTAGAATCCTGATATCGCTTGTTTTACATTTTTCCCAATTTCATACTGGTTGATCTGTCTTTTCATTTCTATGCCTGCAGCCTTTTGTTTTCAAGGATCTTTATATTCCTGTCTTCCCATGGTATCTTCACTAAGGGAACCCCGGCCAAAGTGGATGTACTGTTCAACACGATCCCGTTCTTTATTTTTTCGTCTCCTGCAATTTCTTTTAAAGCCTACCTTTAAACAAACTGTTGCATGGACAATTGCTCCAACTTCTCAAGAAGTGGACTGTTCTAGTGCAGCTACACAATATAAGCCCCGCACTTTTTTTATCTGGAGGTACCTGGCGGACACATGGTCTGTTTTCCCTGCATGACCCCTAACCCCTGGCAGACAGTCACCTTGGGTACCTCTGCCTCAATGTAAGTTCGTGCTTCTAGTAAACTCTCCCTGTAAAAACCCTTATTGCTCAATGCTGAATGCACCCATAGCTGTATAGTATCTTAAATTTGCTAAAATTCTCCCCCAACAATGTATCACCTTCAATTATCTGTCGGCATCCAGGAAAGTTCTTCTACCCTCATATCTCTGCATCTCTTTCCTCGGCAGCCTTATGACATTATTTGGTCTCTAATAACATTCATCTTTTGACTGTAACTAAAATTACCTCCCCTTCATGGCCTTTTGTCCTCTTCCATCTCACATTACAAAACTGCCTTATGGCCATTTCCTCTTGGAGGTCCCATCGCTACCTGAAACCTAATCTTTCTAAAAGTGAACTAATCATTTTGCCTCCCACCGCTTTTTCCCCATTAACAAAACTCTCCATTACCATTGATGACCTTGTTGTATTTCCCACTGACCAAGAACAGTATATGTATCATCTTTGATTCTGACACCTTTTTCATCTGGTGCGTTCTATCCATCATCTAGACCATTCACCTCCAGCTCAAATACAAATGATCAGATTCATTCATTATTCATGTGTGCTTTGCCATTTACATCCTTGTCGTATAACATTGGTCATTAAACTAATTGGCCTTCCCAAGACACATTGATCATATCTCCAAGTGATGGAATGTTACTGTCCAACTTGTAGTTCTCACACATCGTTCCTATTCGCTGCCTCATTTCAGAAAACCTTAACTGCCCTCCAACCCTATTTAACCCATTAATGGCCAAGGATCCTTTGAGATGTAATGTGTCTGTGACTACTGCCTTTTTTACACTGTTGTCAGGAATTCATACCAGAGTTTTACCCTTTCAGTTTAAGTGCTTCCATACATATTATATATAAAAATTTTTAAGGAGAAACAGGACTTTCTTTTGCTACCCTATATCTATTACAAATATATATATATATATACAAATAAACTATTACAAATGTTAAACTAATTAATTTCTACACACATACAATTTAAGAAAAATAACTCAAATTAGAGTCACTAATTACTTATTCATTATTAAAATGCCAAATATGTCTAGGAATGTAATTAATGCTTAGAATTTACAAACAAAATATTGCATGTAGTGAATTAAAGAAAAACATTTGCAAAATTTTGCAAGCTGTGATTACAACTTTAATAGTAGTTACAGAATCCAAAATGGCTACGTGAAAGTATATATTTATAGAAAGCAAATATGGTTTCATTGAACCATTTTATTATACATATGTATAATATTCCGCTAACTGTTCTTTAAGTACGTTAATGTCCCATATGTAAACCTTGCAGGGGTTTGAGGGACTGTGGATTCAAAGAGCAGTCATGCCTTTGAAATGCCTCTTTGCTTACCTACTAGGGCCACGATTTGGTAAAGCGACATTATCTGTGTCATCGTACCGAGCAGCATCAAACATTGGCACTGTTTCTAAACCTAACATTACCCCTAATCCTAACCCCAATCCCAACACTACTTCAGAGGAATTTCCTAATTTATACAGTATAGCACTCTCTATGAGCACTCTGTAGTGTATGATTGCAGCATGAGAAGGTGCTTACACTGCCACTATGTCCTAATTGCTGTCCTTGCCGATCACACATTGATCGGTGCTGATCATGAGGCAGAGCCCAGTTCTGGTTAAAGTCAACATGGGTCATGCAGGGAAAACAGACCATGTATGTCTCACACTGTCCCATACACACTTGGAATCCTATGATTTTAAATGGATTTAAAAACTTACTTAGCTAATCTGTCAGTTGGGGGCCACTAATTGTGGTCTAAGCTCACCAATGGGACCATCAGGTATCAAATAGCACATATGACTCCCTAGTACCAGCAGACATCTAACCCTGCTGGTCCCATAAACCCATAACAATCTGTGCCAAGTGTGTCCAACCCGCAGGCCGCATGTTGCCCTGAACCGCTTGTAATGTAGCCCAGTTGCAACCGGCAACTGGGCTGAAAGGGAGGCAGGGAGCCCATTACTTACACTTCTCTTACTGCACAGCTCCATCGCACTCCCTGCAGTGAGCCAGCAGCTGGGACATGACGTCATCACTACTGAGCGTGCGAGGGACACGCTCGAGCCCTCTCCTGTTTGCAATACTTTTACAAAGAAGCCCAATATCCCTGCAAACCACTATCACATGAATGTTGATACACCTTTTATCTTTTCTTATTACTCTATATAATCTTTTATAGAATGCCACTTATTGCTCTCTGTATGCGAAACAGACTCTGGTGCAGGTGGGTTGCTGTAAAGGTGCTACCAGCAGCAGGATAGTGTCAGGGTACCTGTGGTTACTGCCCTGGCAGGAATCCAGCCTGTGGGTCTTCTCCCACATAATGGGGAGACTCCTTCCATTCCCTCCTCTCATCTCGGCCATACAGACACTGGTCACGGTGGCTCCGCCCCTTTTATGACACAGCGCATGTGCGCCGACGTCATGACATCGATGATGTCACAGCCCACCAAAACTTTCGAATTAGGACGTTTTGGGGGCATGGTTATTGTAACAAAAAGCACAGTCTGACTATAAAAGACATATGAATTATAAAGCCGTTCGGTATTTTGTAAGCATTCTCCATGCGAATGCTTACCTGCCTTTAACAGGCCACCCTAACTGTTAATTATGTCCAATTTACTTCCCTGCTTGATGGGCACTTTTATTCGTAACAACCGCACGAACGCTAAGGGAACTGTAAGCTCAGCCGCCATTTCGAGACTTCCACGTGTTCGCGGCCATTTTAACTCCCGAACAGCGGTGTTTGCCGTTGAATGTCTGGAACTAAAATTGGACACTCAGACAGGCGAACACCGCTGAGACCTCCATACCTTTGGGAAAACCTCGCCAAAACTACCAAAGACCGGGCGTTCGGTAGAAAGAATCAGCAGCATATGGGGATTTCAGCGAACCCAGTATGGCATATGGATGGCCGGTCGTTCGGGAGCTTTTACCCACGTTCTTAGACCGACTGCAGGGCCAGCATTCATGGAACTGTTTTCGGCTACTGTGCCCGTGCGGTCGGTCAAAACTTCTAAGTCCCATATCTCCCGAACGGCTGAACCGATTGAGCTGATTTTTAAATATGTTGGTACCCTAAATGGAAGCTATCTGGGGTACATCCGAACTTTGGGGAAAATAAGTTCCTTTTTAATTATGTTATGTAGTTGTCAGGATACTGACAGGGATCCAATACGCAGAGTGCGGACAGAAGGAGGTACGTATACCGGACCTTAGAATGGCCGGACTAACGTAGGGACAAAACAAGAATAGTCAAAAGGTAAGCCGAGGTCGAGGGAGCCGGAGGACAGGTATCGAGATACAAGCCGAGTCAAAGGAGAGGACAACAGGACAAAAGACAAGCAAGGGTCAAAACCGGAAACACAAGAGAAAGAACGCGCTGAGTGACTAGCAAGCTAGAACCACGACAGGGCAATGAGCAGTAGTAAAGGTTTCCTTTAAATACCCTGTTACCTAAATAGAGACCACGCCCCCAAAAGGTCCGGAATAGCGGTTCCCGGCACTTTATGTAAATGCCGACGTCATGACGTCGACGCTAGCCGTCGCGTCATAAAAGGGGGAGGAGCTAGCGCGGCCGGCGCGAAAACGGCCGGAATATGCCGAAAAGCTAGGGGCAGGGAGCCCCTAAGCAGAGAGGATGTCTTCCCTGGATTCAGCACCAACAGGTACCCTGACAGTACCCCCCCTTCTAGAAACGCCCACCGGGCGGATGGGACCGGGCTTAGAAGGAAAACGAACGTGGAAGGCCCGAAGAAGACGAGGAGCATGCACGTCTATACCAGGAACCCAAGACCTCTCTTCTGGACCATAACCTTTCCAGTCTATGAGGTATTGCAGCTTCCCCCTAGAAATACGAGAATCAAGGATGGACTTGATGATATATTCCTCCTGACCATCCACACGGACCGAGGATGGAGGAGCAGAGCGGGAGGAAAATCTGTTACAAACAAGAGGTTTCAATAAAGACACATGAAAAGAGTTAGGAATGCGTAGAGTAGGAGGCAGGTCCAGCAAATAAGAAACCGGGTTGATCCTCCTCAGCACCCTGTAAGGGCCAATGTAACGAGGAGCAAACTTCAAGGAAGGGACTTTCAGGCGAATGTGTCTGGTACACAACCAGACCCTAAAAATAGGAGCAGGCCGTCTACGCCTATCAGCATGTGACTTAAACACCGCGGAACTACGTGTAAGGATTTGTCGAGTCTGATCCCACAACTTTCTCAGGTTGGCTATATGAATATCAACCGACGGTATACCCTGGGAAGGAGACACCGACGGAAGAACAGTAGGGTTAAAGCCATAGTTCAAGAAAAAGGGGCTATTACGAGTGGAACCACAAACAAGGTTGTTGTGAGCAAACTCCGCCCAAGGAATCAGACCGACCCAGTCATCCTGGTGTTCAGAAACAAAACAACGTAGATATTGCTCAATTTTTTGGTTAGTGCGTTCGGCTGCTCCGTTAGATTGAGGATGATAGGCCGAAGAAAAATTCAGTTTGATGCCCAACTGTGAACAGAAGGATCTCCAAAAACGGGAAATAAATTGGGAACCCCTGTCTGACACAATCTCATTGGGAATACCATGTAAACGGAAAATTTCTCTAGCAAATATCACGGCCAGTTCAGGAGAGGACGGAAGTTTAGGCAAGGGAATGAAATGAGCCATTTTAGTAAACCTGTCAAGGACCGTGAGGATAACCGTATGCCTACTGGAAGCTGGTAGATCAACAATAAAATCCATAGCCAAACAAGCCCAAGGTTTGTTGGGAACGACTAAGGGCTGCAATAAACCACAAGGGAGATCCCGTGGAAGTTTATTCCTGACACAAACATTGCAAGCCTTGACAAAGTCTTCCACATCCCTACGTAAACCAGGCCACCAGAAGTCTTTGGAGATCAGGCAGTAAGTTTTGTGGATGCCGGGGTGACCAGCGAACTTGCTATCGTGAAAACAGCGAATAATGTCCACTTGGAATTTGGGAGACACGAACAAGCGGCCCACAGGAGTACGTTCGGGAGCAAGAGATTGTTCGTTCATAATATCAGCGAGCAATGGAGAGTGTATTTTGACATTGGTGTTGGCGATAATATTGACTTCAGGAATAATAGGGAACAAAGTGTCCTCTGTAGAGGTGATAGGTTCGTGCTGACGTGACAAAGCGTCTGCCTTAGTGTTCTTAGAACCAGGCCTGTAAGTAAGCATATAATTAAAGTGTGTAAGGAACATAGACCAACGTGCCTGCCTGGCAGATAATCTTTTGGCCTCCCCATATACGATAAATTTTTGTGGTCAGTCAAGATAGTAACTGGGAGGACAGTGCCCTCTAACAAATGTCTCCATTCCTTTAATGCCATAATGATAGCTAAAAGTTCTCTATCACCAATGTCATATCTCCTTTCAGTGTGTGATAGTTTCTTGGAAAAAAAACCGCAAGGGTGCAGCGGCTTATCTAAACTTTGTCTTTGGGACAACACTGCGCCTATCCCTGTTTCAGACGCATCAACTTCAAGTAAAAAGGGTAGAGAGGTATCAGGATGAACTAATACAGGTGCTGAGGCAAAAGACTGTTTGAGCGTTTCGAAAGCAGATAAAGCCTCAGTAGACCAGGTTTTGGTATCGGCTCCTTGTTTGGTCATATTAGTGATAGGAGCGATAACAGAGGAGTACCCTTTAATAAAACGTCTGTAATAATTAGAAAATCCAAGAAATCTTTGTATGGCTTTGAGTCCCTTAGGTAAAGGCCAATCTAAAATCGATTTTAGTTTGGTCGGGTCCATCATAAACCCGTCTTTGGAAATTACGTAACCTAAGAAAGTTACCTGAGACTGGTCAAAGCTACATTTTTCCAATTTACAATACAATCCATGTTGTAAAAGTTTCTGTAATACCTTTCTGACTTGTCTATGATGTGAATTAATGTCTCTAGAATGGATTAGTATATCATCCAAATATACAATTACACATTCATGTTGGAATTCTCTAAGAACTTCATTGATCAAGTCTTGGAAGACGGCCGGGGCGTTACAAAGCCCAAACGGCATTACGGTATACTCATAATGCCCGTAACGGGTATTAAATGCTGTCATCCATTCATCTCCTTGTTTAATTCGCACTAAGTTATATGCTCCTCTCAAGTCAAGTTTGGTAAAAATACTCGAGCCCTTTAGTCTGTCAAAGAGTTCAGTAATCAAAGGAATAGGGTAAGCATTCCTGATAGTAATTTTGTTCAATCCCCGATAGTCTATACAAGGGCGTAAGGTACCGTCTTTCTTTTCTACAAAAAAGAAACCCGCCCCCGCCGGAGAAGAAGACTTTCTAATAAATCCTTTGTCTAAATTCTCCTTGATGTATTCCTCTAAAACTAAGTTTTCCTTGGTGGATAGAGGGTATACCGTACCCCTGGGAGGCATAGTACCAGGGAAAAGTTTAATAGAACAGTCATAAGACCGGTGGGGAGGTAAAGTATCCGCCTTACCCTTGTCAAATACAGATTTGAGGTCTAGATATTGTAATGGTATCAGGACGTCTGTGGATTGGGAAGAGTTAGCATAAGAGTTTACGGGGCAAACAGAAGTAACTCTCTGCAGACATTCTTTCCTACAGCCCATACCCCAAGAAACAATTTCTCCACCCTCCCAGTCAATCTGAGGGTTGTGTCTCTTGAGCCAAGAATATCCTAGTACCACTGGGACTGCCGGGGAGGAAATTAACAGAAGGGAAATCAACTCCTCGTGGAAAATACCAACAGTAAGCTTAACGGGTTCGGTCTCATGGAATATTACTGGTTCAGATAAAGGTCTACCATCTATGGCCTCAACGGCCAAGGGTGTATCTCTCAATTGGAATGGGATACAATGCTTATTAGCGAAAGTTTGGTCTATAAAGCTTTCTGCTGCTCCAGAATCTAACAATGCCATCGTAGAAATAAACCCATTTTCCCAAGCTAGAGAGACAGGAATCAGAAGCCTATGGTCTTTTTTATTATGCATAGAGGACAGTAACGAAACACCCAAGGCCTGTCCTCTAAGGGAACTTAGGTGCGAGCGTTTCCCGGACGATTAGGGCAACTAAGACGTAGGTGACCTCTCCGCCCGCAGTATAAACAGAGACCCTCCCTTCTTCTGTACTGTCTCTCAGCCTCAGATAAGCGAGTATTACCTATTTGCATAGGTTCTGGTGGAGTAGGATTATAGGAGTCAGGGTTCTGAAATGAGGGAGCGAGTCTTACAGGAAGTCTAGTAACTCTTTCCCGAGTGTTCTGCCTCTGTCTCATGCGTTCATCTATTCTGGAAATGAATGATACTAAATCCTCTAAATTTTCCGGAAGTTCTTTTGTGGCAATCTCATCTAGAATTTCATCAGACAACCCATTCAAGAATACATCCATAAAAGCTTGTTCGTTCCATTTCACTTCTGCAGCCAATGATCTAAACTCTAGAGCATATTCTACAAGGGTCCTATTCTGTTGTTTAAGGCGTAACAGGGATCTGGCCGCATTAATCTTCCTTCCTGGGGGGGTCAAAGGTTCTTCTAAAAGCCGTGACAAAAGCAGTATAGTTGTAGACTAAAGGATTGTCATTCTCCCAAAGGGGATTGGCCCATCTAAGTGCTTTATCTATTAGCAGAGTTATAATAAAGCCTACTTTAGCCCTGTCAGTAGGGTAAGCCCGGGGTTGAAGTTCGAAATGTATGCTTATCTGGTTTAAAAAACCACGACAAGCATCAGGCGAACCCCCATAACGTAACAGTGAAGTGACATGGGAAGATGCGCCTACAGTGGCTACTTCCAAACCAGTACTTAGTGGGTGGCTAGCAGTGGAACGTATTTCTTCGGACTGGGTGCTGGAGCGTGTTAACAAAGTTTGTAATGCTAAAGCCATTTGGTCCATTCTATGGTCCATGGCCTCAAATCTGGGGTCAGGAGGACTAGCAGCTGCAGGATCCATTTGGCCCTGTCGTAATGTCAGGATACTGACAGGGATCCAATACGCAGAGTGCGGACAGAAGGAGGTACGTATACCGGACCTTAGAATGGCCGGACTAACGTAGGGACAAAACAAGAATAGTCAAAAGGTAAGCCGAGGTCGAGGGAGCCGGAGGACAGGTAAGCGAGATACAAGCCGAGTCAAAGGAGAGGAGAGGACAACAGGACAAAAGACAAGCAAGGGTCAAAACTGGAAACACAAGAGAAAGAACGCGCTGAGTGACTAGCAAGCTAGAACCACGACAGGGCAATAAGCAGTAGTAAAGGTTTCCTTTAAATACCCTGTTACCTAAATAGAGACCACGCCCCCAAAAGGTCCGGAATAGCGGTTCCCGGCACTTCATGTAAATGCCGACGTCATGACGTCGACGCTAGCCGTCGCGTCATAAAAGGGGGAGGAGCTAGCGCGGCCGGCGCGAAAACGGCCGGAATATGCCGAAAAGCTAGGGGCAGGGAGCCCCTAAACAGAGAGGATGTCTTCCCTGGATTCAGCACCAACAGGTACCCTGACAGTAGTTATCTGAGGGGAGGGGATTTACAGAATGTATATTGTATGGATTGGTTGTACTGCTAATTATGTGGGTGTCTCCCTTGCATGGGCAGAATCGCATAAAAGGAGAGTGTCTATCAATAAATCCTTAGTTCTTCTTGACCCTTCAAAACGTAGCCTCGTCTCGTTCTTGAAAGGGGAATCTCTGCAGCTTAATCACTTAGCTCTTTTCAGAGCTGTACCTGGCTTCCACTCCTGATCCAGCAGAAGGGAATAGGCGACTCCATCACTACACAGCGACTGCCGGGAAGAAAAGGACGTCCCCAACGGCTGGTTCCCTCACTACACCAGGGTAGCCGTTACAGTGATCACTTAAAGAGCCAACCTATACAAAGTACTCACTTGAATGAATCATGGCCCTGTCGTGGTTCTTGCTTGTCTCTTTGTATAGTGCTTACTCTGGTTTGGTTTCTTGGTATTTGACTTGGCTCTGATTTTGATTATTCTGTGTTCTCCTTCCCTTTGACTCGGCTTGTTTATTCGCTTACCTGTTTTCTGGCTCCCTCGACCTTGGCTTATCCCTGACTATTCTCTGTTTTTTCTGATGTTAGTCTGGCCATTCTAAGGCCCGGTATACGTTCTTCTATATTTGCATTCTACGTATTGGATCCCTGTGTCGATCCTGACAGATAGTAACTAGGAATCACAGGTCCCTGGTGCAAAAATCAAAGAAGGGCCCCCTTTACACTCTCACTGATACACATACACTTACATACATTCACTGACACACACACTCACTAACAGACACACAGTTATTGGCACACAAACTGTTTAGCCAACACACATTTTCAGTGAGAGAAACCCACATACACTCACTGACAAACATTCACTGACATACACACATTCACTGACAGATAAACACACTTACTGGCACACACTGACAGACACACACTCTCACTGATTTAACACAATGTGTTGGACACCTACACTCACTGACACAAATACATACTGACAAACACACACTGATTTGACACAGATACACTCGCTCACTCATTGACAGACACACACTCGGATTTGACACAGACACACTCATTGACAGACACACAGCTGGTGTGAATCCTCTCCCTGGGTTCCAGTGTGGCTGCTGTAATATTCCTGCTCCTCATTCCCGTCTCATGCACCATGCTTGGGCTGGAGTGATGTCATATCTTGGCTCCAGGTATCACCGCAGACTACGCGAGGGGCCCGTAAGGAGGAGAAGGAAAATTACACCTCCCTCGCCGCCCGTCTGCAGTTCCCTCCCAAGACACAGGGCCACCATCAGGGGGTGACAACCATGACTGTTGTCACGGGCCCAGCGGCCCTGGGGGGCCCAGACTGCTCTGGCAGTCCTGGGCCCCACTTTCTTTCTCTGCACACATAAATAACAAATATCGCGAACTATGTGTGCAGCCGCGGGCCCCCGGCTCCCTGTTACCGCAGAGGGGGCCCAGGCAGCACACAGCTTCTCCTCTCTTCTAATAACTCTTGCGAGACCCGTGGAGCGTTGCCATGGTAACCGGGTCTCGCGAGAGTTATTAGAAGAGAGAAGAGAGGAGAAGCTGTGTGCTGCCTGGGCCCCCTCTGCGGTAACTGGGAGCCGGGGGGCCCCCCCACTGGACCACCAGGGATGGAATCTCCCCCCTCCCTGGACACAGGTAAGCAGGGAGAGGGGAATATCATTTACATTTAATTTACACATTGCACATTTACACACACACACTGCATACACTAACACAACACACACAGCATACACTAACACAACACACACACACTGCATACACTAACACAACACACACACTGCATACACTAACACAACCAACACACACACTGCATACACTAATACAACACACACACTGCATACACTAACACAACCAACACACACACTGCATACACTAACACAACACACACACTGCATACACTAACACAACACACTAACACTGCATACACTAACACAACACACTCACACTGCATACACTAACACAACACACACTGCATAAACTAACACAACACACTCTGCATACACTAACACAACACACACTGCATACACTAACACAACACACACTCTGCATACACTAATACAACACACACTGCATACACTAACAAACACTGCATACACTAATACAACACACACACTGCATACACTAATACACTAATACAATACACACACTGCATACACTAATACAACAGACACTCTGCATACACTACACACTAACACACTCACTGCATCCACTATACTGACACACACTCTGCATATGCTACACTAACACGCACTCTGTATCCGCTACACACTAACACACTCTCTGCATTCACTACACATTAACACGCTGCATTCACTACATTAACACACACTCTGCATCCGCTACAAACTAACACACTCTCTGCATTCACTACACATTAACACACACTCTGCATTCACTACAAATTTACACACACTCTGCATTCACTACACTAACACACACACTACATTCATTACACTGACACACTCTGCATTCACTACCCACTAACACACACTCTGCATTCCTTACACACTAACACACACTCTGCATTAACTAAACTATGCACACACTCTGGATTCACTATACTGACACACACTCTGCATTCACTACACTAACATACACTCTGCATTAACTGTACACACAGAATCCACTACACAAACATCCTGTATTCACAGTACACACACTACATCCACCACAAATTGAAACACTCTGCATTCACTATACACAGACACTGCGTCTAATACACACACTACAGACACTGCATCCACTGTATCCACTAAACACATTTCATCTAGTACATACAAACACTACATCCACTACACAAACACACACTACATCACTCTACACACACTACATCCACTACTCAAATACACTCTGCGTTCACTATACACACTGCATCCGCTATACAAACACACACTCTGCATTCACTGCACAAACAGTATCTAATACACACAAACACTACATCCATTACATACATTCTAATTCACTTCCACTATACACATCACATTCAGTCCTGCATCATTGTGAGCGGACTAGGTAGGGCGTGGGCGGGCCCGGGAGGGAGGGAGTGGGGCCGGGAGGGAGGGAGTGGGGGGAGAGGGAGGGAGAAGGGGGGGGTCCAGACCTTGTGCTTTGTCAGGGGCCCCAAAATTTATGATGGCGGCCCTGCAAGACAGAGTATATATCAGCAAAGTAGGCACTTGCCTTTTGGGCAAGCGGGTGCGTACTGTACCTTAGTGAATATCCACCCAGCTTGGGGGAACCCTAAGGTGTCCAGCCAGCCAGTTCATGGGCCCCCACGCATGACAGGTGGGTCATACTCGTGATCTCTGTGACCCCTGTTGTGCTGCCACTTGCACAGACAGGAGTTGCATCAGCAGGGTTGACAGGGCAGTCGGTCCAATGGAGTGATGGTCCGCTTGCCATTGCGTCCCCTGCGACCATGGTAGTTCTGTATTCCTATATTCCTAACACTATTGTGTCCCTCTGCAATTATCTAAAGGTCTGAACCCACACACCCGGTGATTTAAGGGTTAAAATCTTTTTTTTTTCATTTACCTCTTTCCATGGACACTGCAGCCAGACCACTTCAATGAGATGAAGCTGTCTGGTGTCTATAGGGTTCCTTTAAAGATGACTATCCCACATCGAGATGGCAAATAGGGGAGTTAGCTGCTAAACAAAGATCAAAGTTAAGAGGTGTATTTAGCCAGTTCAGAGAAAGAATTCTGGGTGGCTATTGTGAATTCTGTGCAAATTTGTTGTCTGACACCAGCATGTTAGCACCAGACAACCATTGGTGGCACATTACCTCACTCCCTAGTGAAAATGATTAATGTCCCCCAGTTTTGTCTGTCTTATATATTGTTCCTAGAGTCGCCATTTTTTATGCTTGTCCTGCATGGTAAAGTGCTGGTAGCAACTTTGCAGCTATCTTTCTGCACTGGAGTCTATTTCTCCTATAGTTGTTTCTACAACTTTGGTTGCTGCTGGTGTCAAAACAGTATCTTGGACTCCCCGGCAGCAGTGGGCAAATTATATTGCAACATGTTGGGTTGTGTAGATACCTAGTCTAGTTTTGTGTTTTATATTTGCATTATTGCTCTCCCTATAACTGTTTATATATAAAACCTCCCATAACTCCTCCTGTTACTTCATATAATTCTCCATATGACTCCTCCTACTGCTCTGTATAACTCCCTATATTTCATCGTATTGCTGCATATAACCCTCCCTATAACTCCTTCTATTGCTCCATATAACTCCTCCTATTGCTCCATGTAACCTTCTCTAAAACTCCTCCAATTACTCAATATAAACATCTCTATAACTCATCCCATTGCTCCATATAACCCCTCCTATTGCTCAATATAACGTCTCTATAACTCCATCTATTGCTCCATATAACCTCCTTATAACTCCTACTTCCTCATAAAATTCTCCCTATAACTCCTAATACTACTCTATGTAACCCCCCTATTAATTCTCCTATTGCACTATAGAACCAATTGCATTGAGGGCTATGTGGGGGGGTTAGCACTGCAATGAGCAGGCTCTCTTTCATCTCTGGAGGCTGTGCAGAACCTAAACCACAGTCTGCCTGATACTTAGAGACCTCGGTGCTGTTTTATTGCTGGTGGTAATGCTGTCACTAACTCTGTTTGACACTTAGTAATGTCAAGACAGGTAGTAGGTAATATTCCAACACTTGCTGTCCATTCAATATGTAGCTGCATACGGAGGGAAAGTAGAAGAGAAGGATTTCCACCGCTGTTCTGCTCACCCTATCCTGCACCCCTTGGACAGCTTAGAACCTCCTCCTCCTCTTCCTTCTTCAGTAAGTTTAGCAGCAGGGGGAAGAAGAAGAAGGATAATAAAATAATGCACTTTTCTGAAAACATACTTATATAAAAATAAAGTTTGTGAGTTTGTGAGTGTGTGTCTGTATGTTAGTGTGCTAGTGTACATGTTTACGAGAGTGTTTATGTATGGATTTTGTTGTGTCTGTGGACTTGCTAGTCTTTGGTTGTGTGCTAGCTTGTATCTGTGCATGTATGTTTGTGTGCATATGTGTGCTACTGTGTAAGCATATTTTTATGCATGTATGTGTGATCGTCTCTGTTTGTGTGTGTGTGTACCTTACTGTGTCTGTTTATATGTGTTTGTAGATTTGAGTTAATGAGGGTCTCTCTATATGTTCTAGTGTACGTCTGCTTGCTAATATGTATGTATATATGCTTGTTGCTAATCAAGTTGGTGTGTGTAGCAAATTATGAGTGGCTAGTCATGTATGTGTGGCTAATAATGTAAGCATTTTGTTTAAAAGCAAGGATGTTCCCACAAAATGTATTTGTTGATGGTCATGAAAATAATATAGTAGCACCCCCACCCCCCAAGTTTCTCCATAAAAGCATGCACTGTAACTAATCATTCCCTCTAATTGCCCCCATTGTGTCTTAAACTTGCCCATTGCTTCATTTTTTGCCCCCATACTCCTTAAATCTATAATAATTTCTTTCAATACGATATTTATTTATTTTTGCTTCCCCCCACCCCCTACTAGTTTAACCGAGGTTATTACCAATTTTTCTTTTTCTTATGGTGTATATTTTAGCTTGAGATTTGTGTAAATCCCCTTTGTGGACCCAAATAAAATACGTGATGATCCCAATGCATGTTATTAACCTTGTATGCATTGGTGAGATATTGCAATGCATAACTTATGGTAGAACATCTTCCAAATTCTCCACGGCAGCCATGGCAATAAAAGAAACCAAATCCATCACCTTGATCTGCTATTCTGCATCATGTTCTGCATAAAATTAGAAAAGCGCAACATATACAATTTTGGACATCTGTTTGGCAAACAGTTTTCTTCACCTGGAATATGGATAAACATAATTTCCAAAATATGTTCTCAGTTGCCAAAGGTGCAGGACTTGTAAGGTTGGCAAAACTCCATTTTAACTTTATTTATTTTTTTACTTTAGCGTTCATCCTCGCCTGCATCTGAACAGTTTTCAGTGGACACAGAAATTGTCGCCCATAACATAGCAATTTTTTATTTTTTATTTTTTTTTATTTGTTAGCAAAATCCTTACAACATATAAGATTAGATAACATTTTATGGGCAAAAATCCAATTAAGGTAGACCCAGAACCCAATCTCAGGAGGAGCAATAAATGTTTAAAATCGCATTACAGCATATAAAACAAAACAAAAACAGTAATCTACAATGCAAATTAGTGCTTTAACAAACTAAAACACAAATTGACAGTTTCAGGTAAACATAGCGATTTTCAGAAATACTCCAGCCTGGATATTTTAGCCTTAAAGGGGCACTCTAAGCACCACCACAACTTTAGCTTAATGGAACAGTTTTTGTGTATAGAGCATGCCCCTGCAGCCACACTGCTCGATTCTTTGCCATTTAGGAGTTAAAACACTTTGTTTATGCAGGACTGGCCACACCTCTCCTACATGGCACAGCCTTCCTAAAAACTTCCTTTACTCTAAAATGTGTATAATTTAGAATTCATCCCCTGTTATATTAATAGCCTGCTAGTGCCTGCATGAGCCTCCTGTGCGTGATTAAAGTTCAATTAAGAGAGAAGATGTTAAGAACTACTAAAGAAAAAACACAGTGCTGTAAAATCTGATTGAAAATATTATTATTTTTTTGTTTATATTGGTTGTGTGAGTCACAGCAAGGGGAGAAAAATAGGAAGCAAGAGAGGTGAGAATGGACAACAGCTCAATTAGCCTGCCCTTCGGTGGGTCCCCTCTCAGATCTCAAGCTGGTTTTAGCTCAAATTGTGCCATTACAGATAGAACATCTCTGAATCAGACTGGTCCCACCCGTACGGGCAGTCCAGATCTGAAATGCCAGCAAGTTCCCTCTGCATGAGAGATACAGCAACCCCAGATGATTGTTTCAACCTTGTAAGGTATGATCAGTGAGGTATAGCCAATATCCCTCTAGGCACCGTGAGCAAGGGGTCCATGTCTGAATTACCCTTTGCACTTAAGGAGAGAAAAATAGGGAGCAAGAGAGGTGAGAACAGACAGCAGCTCCATTATCCTGCCCTTCAGTCTTTCGTGCAGAGGGAACTTGCAGGCATTTCGGATCTGGACTGCCTGTATTGGTGGGACCAGTCCGATATGCTTCAGATATGTTCTCTCTGTAATAGCACAAGATGAGCTAAAACCAGCTTGAGATCTGAGTGGGGACTCACCGAAGGCAGGGCCGGAATAACATAGGGGCTGATGGAGCTGCAGCTCCAGGCCCAGGCCCATGGAATAGGCCCATTTAAAACACTACTCGTTTGCCACCTGACTGGTATTTTACTGGCACAGCCGGTATTTGAATCTGCCTGACCATGCCAGTATTGCAGTAATACCGGCAATACAAATGCAGGTATTTTTCTCAGAATAAATGTAGATTATTCTGCAATACCAGCACTGGCCAGTAGGGGTCACTGTGTGTGGAGAGAGGCAGGGATAGGAAATTACAGCATATCCCTGCCTCTCTCTACTACTCACTGATCCGTGGGGGAGCAGCAACACAGCACAGAAAGTCCAGACAGCAGCTCTACAGCTCAGGTAAGTGAGGGATGGAGGGAAAGGCAGCAGGGACATATGGGGACACTGAGACACTAGGGGACATATGGGGACACTGAGACACATGGGGACACAGACACTAGGGGACACATGGGGACACAGACACTAGGGGACACTGGGACACTAGGACACATGGGGACACAGACACTAGGAGACACTCGGGGACACTGGAAAACATGGGGACACTGAGACACTAGGACACATGGGGATGCTGAGACACATGGGGACACTGTGAGACATAGGGACATTGGGAGACACTGAGACATTGGGACACAGAGACACTATGTCCCCAAGTCTTCCAGTGTCTGTGTCCCATGTCTCTCAGTGTGCCTAGTGTCCCCATGTGTCCCAGTGTCCCTATATGTCCCAGTGTCCCCAAGTGTCTGTCTCCCAACCAGTGTCCCCTAGTCTCTTTCTCTGATGTCACTCCTTGTGATTTACATCATGTGATGTCACGCATAACTAATTAATTATAAAAATGATTAAGGCTGGTATTTTTTTCGAGGAAAGGTGGCAACCTTAACTACTCTTCACATACTCTTGCTTAAAGGAGCACTATAGGGTCAGGAACACAATCATGCATTTCTTACCCTATTATGTTAAAACCACCACCCTGGCCCCTTCTTGCCTCCCTAAATATAGTAAAATATTACTTGTATTCAAGTCTGCAGCTGCTGGCTCTGCCTCTGAACTGACTGTCTGCGGACATCATCAGAAGCGGTGGTCTGAGCAAATTACAATACTTCCCCATAGGATTGGCTGAGACTGTCAACTAGGCAGATCAGGGGCAGAGCCAGCACAAGTCCAACATAGCCCTGGCCAATCAGCATCTCCTCATAAAGATAAATTGAATCAATGCATCTCTATGAGGAAAGTTCAGTGTCTGCATGCAGAGGGTGGAGACACTGAATGGCAGTGCTGCACACTAGGCAGTACTGCCCCAGGAAGCACCTCTAGCAGCCATCTAAGGAGCGGCCAGTGGAGTTATTTTCTCTGAAAAGACAGTGTTTACTGCAAAAAGCCTGAATGGAATGATTCTACTTACCAGAACAAATACAATAAGCTGTAGTTGTTCTGGTGACTATAGTGTCCCTTTAAGTTTGGAAGCTTAAGAGGGATGTATGGGAACAAAACTTGTGTGGACTGGCTGACAATAAAATTAGTTAAGGTAATGCAGATGTTGGTCTCTCTAACACTGTGGCATGTCCCCTTTTTTCTACACTCACTACATACACCTTTTCTCTGTCTCAGACTATACACCAGGAACTTCTGCCTGCTAGTAAGAAGGTAAGGAGACAAGTGGACCAGCAAGTGCAAGGGGACAGTCCTTAGAAAGCATGGAGTGAGCGCATCATAGTATGCCCTTAGTTGGACAGCCTGCAGGATTGGCAGGCAGCCTGCCATGCATTCATGCCAGGTTGACCTTCCAATTCTTTGGACAAACATGCCCCCTTTTTGGGCATGTTCTCCCCTTTTGGTAGGTCTGGTCACGTGATTTGCACCAGTGGCACACCCTTTTACCCCGCACATTGACTTCCAGCTTCACTGGACACTGCTGTTAGGGGGTATGGATTTACTTGAAAGATGAAAGCATAAATTAGAGAGAGATTAGCATAGAGTATGTGTTTTCTTATAGCTGCATCCTATGAGATTCCCTCCAGCACCAACTCCATAAGATACATGACGCTTGGGAGGTATGATTGTTCTAGTGTTTTTGGTCGATAAGATTCCGTAATTAGGCCCATCATAATTGTCAGCACCAGGCCCACTGTGCCCTTAATCCGGCCCTGACCGAAGGGCAGGCTATTTCAGATGCTGTCCATTCTCAGTACACTTAGGTTAGGCTAGGGCTACATAAACAGAAACAGAAGCGATTTAATTCTTAAATTGCAGAGAATGGAGCAATGAGACTACAGGGGTGTGATCTATACACCAAAACTACTTAATTAAACTAAAGTTGTTTTGGTGCCCAGAGTAGCATTTTAAAGAAACAATAACATTAAAAATAATTATATTTATTTTTAATATTGGTGTATTCCTTAACTCTCACAGCATCTTTCTCTCTATTAAAAAAATAAAATAGTTTTTATTCAGTACTTTGGAGTCTCTGTTGAGAGTTGTACTTCTTTTTTTGAGATCTCCAGCCAATCCAATGCATTGAGAAGCATTGGGACCCTATTGTGGATGCTTGGCCATCAGCACTCAGCTAATCAGATGCTTCTCAAAGAGATGCACTGAATCCATTGTTTCTCTATGAGAAGCATTTAAAGTGTATGGCGACGCTGGACATGAAGGTTTTTAATTATTGAAAGTCTTCATAAGGAAGTGCCTCTGGTGTCTGTCTGATTGTCAATTTCTGTTTTATTTGGGATATTAAAAACCAAAGGAAAAAAAGGTACATGCGCTCGTTCCACATCCTTATGTATTTTTAAATAAATGGAGGTTTTTAGTTTTTTAAAATGTTTAAATTTTTTTTATTTATTTTTATTTGGGATATTGCATGTGTGGCCATGAGCTCCTGCAGGAGCCTGCTGGCTAGCCTCTTGCCCAAGGACTAAGGGCCATGTAACATACTTTTAAAAGGCTTGGTTCGTGTGGTTTCCCTCTTTAGTTTGGGAAACGAACAAACGCACAAATTGCAGGCTGCCTCTGGGCTTGTTAACTCCTCTTAACCTCTTCTGATACCTCCATCATCACTTTCACACTATGTATTCTAAGTGTTTCAGCTGGGTGGCCACCGTTCATATGCACAAACACGTGGGAACTGAGTTGGCGGCCATCTTTTTTTAATCATATTTGTGTTTATTGTTTTTGTCACGAAAAACAGGGGAACAGAAGTAAAAGGGAGAAGGGATAGGGGGTTCCACAATAAAATATACATACATACAGTGGTTATACATTAATCATACACATTGCATGGTAGATTGCGTAATCAACAGCTTTCTCTCGGGGCAGTATGCGTTACAGTCCTGTTTGACGCCTACATTTCTTATTCGGTTGTGCATATCGGTGCATGTCTACAGATAGTACTGTTATGCAATATACATTACATCGTATACATTACATTGTATTTGCAGGGTCGCCTCCTAGGGTTATTGCCATATAGTAACTCTGTTCTGGTGCCTATATATGTTTGACTCTTAGCATGTTTATTGCTTGGCCCACATTGGTCAACGTGTGGAGTATGGGGGGACTTAGGGTAGGGAGTGAACTCAACTTAACAGAAACTTGTACTGGAACTTGAGCTTGATCTCGAGCTAGGACCATTGAGAAATGCATTGGGAACTGCAGTGGCTATGCTCTCCTCGGTTTTGTGTCGTTATTTTTATTATTGCTGTCATCATTGTTATCGGGCCTGGCCCGGTTGGCGGCCATCTTACGGTACGAACGCGGGTAGCGTTGTTTGGTCGTCGAGTGCATGGAACTAAAATCAGACACTCTAACTAGCGAACACCACTGAACTTTGACGAACGCCTGGTTCTTTTGTCAAGAGAGCGGTAGGATTGTTTGCATGAACTAGGTGAACAATCGCAGAGGATGAGTTTGGTATTTAATTTGCTTATGGACTCCTGAAAGTGACAGACTGCTACCACTTTTCTTATGGAACTATTTTGGGCAGAAGCCATGCGTGCGGTATGTCAAAAGTTTACTTCCATGGAAAATCCAAACCACCAAACTGATCTGAGTGCTTTTTAGATATGATGGGCACTCAGATCAGGGCTATCCGGGGATGTGACTTGTTCTATTTTTCTGTATCTGGAGATAATTGAGCTTGTACAGTTTCTGACTCAATTATCTCTCAGGCACAGGGGAGGAGTTTACTGTATGTACTGGGGGAGGAGTTTACTGTATTGTTAACCTGGTATTGCCTGCAGCACTGGGGGCTGGACTTCACATGTGGTTGCTGTCTATCACTCTAACTCCACCAGAGGCAGATTACTCGTTATCCATCTATATAACACTGCCTCTCCCTGAGAGCAGGGTCAGTTTGTTGTTTCTTGTCTCCTGTTGCTTAAGACTGACTTGCGACCCCTGCTTCTGGATCTTCGTTATTGCCTGTTAGCTGCCTGCCCTGACCTTTGTCTGACTACTCTTCTGGATTTTCCCTTGTCTGTTTCCTCGTACACAGTCACTGTTCCTGCCTAAGCCCCCATGCACAGATTCACAGCCCAGGTAGCTTCTTATCTGGTTACCATGGGCTGTGCTTATCTGCAAGGGTGAGCAAACATCTCTGCACTTTGGGCTCCAACTAAGGTAAGCCGTGACACATAGACAAATTAACAGTACAGACAGGTTACAACATACAAAGCTAAAAAGTTGCCAGGTTAAACAAGTATATCCTATATTTTATATATTTATTAGAACCAAATAAAGTTTCTGACTACAAAGAGTGCTACTACTTGCATTAGCAAGACTCTGAAAGACATAGGGTAAGAACAGGCCATGTAGGCAGGAAAAGACCAAGCCCAGTCCAGAGCCAAATTGTCTTTAGCAAGCTGTTTAGTTAAAGGTTGGCTATCCAACTTGCATTTGGACCTTTTCAGAATTGACAAAGCAGACCCCTCTGAAGTTAAACAAGAGAATCAGTAAGGTCCCTATGGAGTGGGGGAAATGATAGCAGAAATGACTTCCAAGTTAATGAGGCAAGTATGCAAGCCTACACAAGATGTCTTCTAGGCCAAAGACAATGACACCTAGGTCTGTGCCCAATGAAAACTTAGTGTCGCTTAGGTAAACAGTACTGCAAAGGTATCTCTTCTTACCTGCTGGCCAATGGTAATGTTAGAAGAGCAGGTGTGCTCCATTGCTTCAAACTCCCTATTGTCCTGTCTCCAATGCCCCTGGCTTGTTGAGTTAGCCCATGAGAGCAAGCACTAGCATAGATGAGGATCTTTCTCTATAATTTGGAGTATATTTGGTCATTATAGGGAAAGTCTCCACAGTGTGGCTGGAGTTTCCCAAGCCACACCATTGACCAAAGTTCTCTACATATTCTCCACATCTTTTACTATCTCCATATCCCACAATATTGCATCAATTGGACCCCAACAAGGAAACGCCAAAAACAAGCATCATACCAAAAATTAAACAATGGAATGTAAATGCCTTTTATAGTCTAATCAGTTTAGAATTGTGTGCTTGGAGTGTTCCTTCAATAAAGTGTATAACTATGCATGATATAAGATTGTCTTTTATTGTACCTAAATACAATAACATAGCCTGTGACTCTGGATTGAAACATGTTCTGTAACAGATGCAATAACCAACTGAGATGCCTCACTTGCTGAGCTATATCGACATCTAATCCATGGTC
Source organism: Pelobates cultripes (assembly GCA_933207985.1). Classification (NCBI taxonomy): domain Eukaryota; kingdom Metazoa; phylum Chordata; class Amphibia; order Anura; family Pelobatidae; genus Pelobates; species Pelobates cultripes. The sequence continues at coordinate 44,738,770 of OW240916.1, forward strand.
CTGATTTTGTGTACACAATTTCTATGTCATAGATCCACTCCATACAGAGGCCCCAATGACCTACTGATTTCCAAGTAAACCCTATGTCTCAGACACATCACAATCCCAAGGCTATGAAAATGTATCCTGCTCCCAATTATATTTCTGTTAGGAGAATCGGACAGAGCAAAGATGTATTCCATATGTCTTCCCACACCGTTCTGGGAATAGATTTAACTTCACCAGAGTTTTTCTCGTATTTTTTTTTCCAGTCTTCCCCCCGCTCTTCAACCAACCAACCCCCACCTCAAGTGCTTATAAATCTCAGGGCCCACATGGAAGTCCTAAAACAGTACATAAAAAAAAAAAAAGAGAAAGAAATCGGAACTCTAAAAGAAATGCTTAAAAGCTAAAAGTGCAATGCCTTCCCAGGAGACTTAAAAGACAAGGACAATTGATTTTAAACTATTTTGAATTGCACGCCCAACAATCTGCCCTTACGAATATTATCTCATTGTTGCAGAATATCTACAAACTAACACATGTTTTCCAACTAAAACTACCTTTGGATATTATATAAAACAAGAGTATATATTTCAGATTGGAGAATTCTGAACTTTAGTGATCATGTATTCAGATTTATTTTTCTTGTTCTGCATCTGCTTTTTGTTCCAGAAGATACTGCTGTTACCCTGGAGCAGAGAAGTATAGGTTTAATGTTATTTGATATGCATGAGCAGGTTGGAATACTGGTCTATTTGCAATTTAACTCTGGATACAGAACATTTTCAAAGTACTGATGTTAGAGAGACACAAATAATATATATATATATATATATATATATATTATAAATGTAAAGTAAAAACATTATATATACATAGTTTGGAAATAAAATAGAAAGTACTTTTAATGATGCATGCCATTGTACTGTCTGCATGTCAGTGTCCGTGCGCCATGCTGAAACATGTTTACTTGCTCGGTCGACAATGGTCACTCATTGTCCCCTGCCGGGAGTGATTTGTTTTTATATGGAATTCATACAATGGTCAAAAACCAGATAAAAAATAATTAGAAGTAAGAGAACAGTTCTGCCTTACCTGATCCGACAGCTGCTGATTCTCACCAACATCTAGGTCTCGTGCACAACAAGATGGACCTCTCTCATCCATTAGAGCAAGTTGAGCCATGGCCAAGGTTTGCTAGATCACTGCACAGACCACAGTCCACAAAACCAAGCTGTGTATAAAATGATAGCAGCATCGATATGGATGGTATCAGTTAATTAAGCATTTCCATTTATCCTATGTGATGAGTGGAACTGCATGTGAGGGACAAACTACTTGTACTATAAAGCTTTAGTGAAAAAAAACCTTCTTTAAACCAGAATCTGAGCCTCCTGACTCTCTGGCGCACCTGTTGCCGATCAGCAGCTTAGGGTATGTTGGTGTAGAGCAGGGGTGCTCAAAAGGTAGGTCCCCAGATGTTGTAGAACTGCAGCTTCCATGATGCTTTGTCATTCTAAAGGTATACAAAGCATCATAGGAGTTGTAGTATTTTTTTCAACATCTGGGGTCTATTTTTTATTTTAAATATGTTTTTATTTCACAGGTGTAGTAATAGCAAACATAAGGCAGATTGACATTCTGGTGCCTACGCAGAGGCATAGTACATTGTGCAACAGATAGGGCCGTTTACAGGTTATTTATCAAGTGCGACATAAGCAATAGTAAGCTGTTCATAATATCTGGGTGACCATTCCACATTAGTTTGTAGTTACGGGTACAGCCCCCCGATTAAATGTATGTTTAGTATGGAGAGCGGTATCATAACGCTTTGATATCGAGTGTATGTGAACGGGATGATATTACTGTTATGTATTTACGTAGTTCAACCTGGGTTTCATATATCAACGTGTAGTTGGGTCAAACCATGTGGGGCTGCTGCTTTCGTGTTGGTGTTAGGGTAAGCGTGGCATGGTAGTTGAAGGACTCTGTGTCCATCTAGGCTGGCTTAGGAGCATGTATCAGAGCGTATTGCATGTGTGTCGTGGGGTATGCCCACAGTCAGCATGTATGGTGGGTGGCGTGGGCCTAGATGTTGGCTGCGCGTCATGGTAGTGTGGTAGGTGACTTTTGGATTTATTTGTGTGTCATACTCTTATGTTTAGTATGCGGTTGAGCTCCCGTCAGTGTCTGTAGGTCGGGTTATATGTGTGGGTCCCTTTGAAGGTGTGTGTGTATGGTGTGTGTGTATGGCCGTGGGGAGGAGAGAGAGAGCAGGGGAGGGTGAAGGAGAGTAGGGAGAGGGAGAAAAAAAAGGGGGAGTTGGTAGGAAGGAAGAGGGCAGAGATCTCAGTAGTCCAGGTGGAGTGATATCCCCAGCCTCCACCCCGGTACTCCCCACCCCGGGGGGCACACCAGAGGATCGCCTCCCGAGCGTCACCCGCTTTCCCCGTGCGTTGTTTAGGATATATTCAGGAGTGTCACAATGTCATCTGGGACGATATGTCTCAGCCAGTAGAACCATCTCTTTGTGTATTTTTCTTTTGCATTTGGTGTGGTTGCATTCAGGTCTTCAAATTTCCGGGTGTCCTCCACCCATCGCCGGATCGGGGGTCTGCGTGGGGATCGTCGTGTGATGTAGTAGAAAAGGTGCTGGGGTCATCGGGAGGGTTTTGTTGGATATTTCCTGAATCACTCATCCTATTGTTTCCCAAAAAGGTCAGATGAGGGTGCAGTCCCACCATAGGTGGAGAAACATTCCGGTATCCCTTCCGCAGCGTCAGCATGTAGCCATTTTCGAGCTGTCCCTTGCATGGAGGTCAGCTGGGGGGATGTACCTCCTCGTAAGTACTTTATATGAATTTTCCTGTAGTCTCGTCGATTCTGGGGTCTCCTGGGTGAAAGTGGGATCTATTTTTTGGGTAGCACTGGTATAGGGCAAATGTATAAGCAAAAATAAGCCCACGTTTACACCAGATAGACTACGTGTTTCTTAATTCTATCATAGCAGCAAAATTAAAAAACAAATGTTTGTCACCATACATGCCCAAATTCTTTTTTCACTGTCACAACTTACTGAAAACCTAGTTTAGAATGTGGGTTATTTGAGGATGCCCATCGTATAGAGATTCACAGAAAGAAGTGAGTGTGCATTCATGAGATCGTAAAAGTCAAACAAAGAGAATACATAACTGACTAATGTGTCCTTAACATATGTGTAAAGGAGAGATTAAACCCTGATGTCAGCATAAAAAAAAAAGCAGACGTTCTGGAATAAACTTTGTTTGTGATACAGTCTCAGAGTAGTATAGCTAGTGCACTGGGATAGGATGGCTAACGATGCAAGAACTAGGTTGTAGAGTTTCACGCCCCCTTGTGGGATTTATATATAGTGTTTCCAAATTCACTGTTACTCTTATTATTATTATTATTGCCATTCATATAGCGCCAACATATTCCGTAGCGCTTTACAATATTAACCCCTTAAGGACACAACTTCTGGAATAAAAGGGAATTGTGCCGGAATATTTCCGTCATGTGTCCTTAAGGGGTTAAAGATTGAGTGATATATTTTTAGTGTATGCATGAGGTATCTGCATTACATGTTGCATGCAATTAAGCAATTCATGCAGTATAAACATGTCAGAATATCTCCCAAGTAAATGCTAACTTTGCCTCATATTCCTTGCTCAGTGATGTCACAATCTGACCTTAATCCTTAAATGGATTATGTAGCGTAATGAATACAAACCTCTGATCCCCTCCCCGTAGCAGATAAAAGGTTAAAAACTCTTTATTTACTTACCCGATTATAGCGTTGATGTCTGTCGGCTCTGGGTCGTGCTCCATCTCTTCCTCCGTCATCGAGCCTCAATTGCCTCAATGCTTTCCTATGGGGTTTTTACTGATTCGGGATTTCCTCATGCAGAGTGTGAGGACGCCCAGCATCGTTTAAGGGACTCAGAGTCCGCTAGAATCCAAGATGTGCTGCCTGATAGACAGTCACTAGAGGTACTTGTGGTGCTACAAGGTAATTATTACAGTTTCTAAAACTGCAATGACTTACATTGCAGGACTAATGAGGACAGGAACACTACATCCAGAACAATTCAATGAGAGAAAGTAGTCTGGGTGACTATAGTGTCCCTTTAATAGGTAAACATTCTCTCTGGGTTTCACATTGATGATTATTGAATCTCCCAGGATTGTTATAGCATATGTATAGCAACCTTCCCTTGCAGCCTTAGTTCATATGGGTTAGATTTGCCATAAGGCCACCAAGATCATGGCCTCTGGGTGGGATTACCACAAACATACAACACCACCAGCAGCATCCCCACAAACATGCAACATCACAAACACAGCCTCCACACAATTATACACACACTCTCCCAGCACTTATCATCCAACCGCCCACGTATTTACATTCACCTTTCAATCATACTTTAAACTAGTCGCATTGATGTGTGGTGTGTGTATATACGTGGGCTACTGGAACAAATCATTCCTGGACATGAAGAGAGAACCTAGACTTGTTTGAATGCTACTACAACAGCAGACCCAATGAGAGAGGCTACATGAAACGTATGTGGGAGCTATGGATGAATAAGAGACCATCATCTACCCTAACACCAAAACAGCTGGTTACACAACGTTTGAACATCTTCAAGAGAAATTGAGTGTCACAACTGGAAATAAATGGACTACAGAAGAAATCAACCATACATCATGAGGAGGAAGAAATCCCCATACCCACATTCTTACCTGTACAGAATTGTCAACTTGAATCCATACCCCAAGATGGCATAACATATATAAGGGAAATGATCCTAGACTAGCAGTCATTAACCTGCAGACAAGACTACCGAAGATCACTGGAAAGCAACCACCAGACAGCATACTAGCTGCAGTTAATAAATCATTGTCCACAATTCCATCCTGCACCATCACAGAAACTAACAGGCTCATATATGCCACAGCATTAGTAGTCTTCCAGCTATTTGACTACAAGATCAGGCTCAAAGAGAAGCAATGCCTAACACTGAGACTACGACTGGAAGTCAAGATAAAGACAGCACAGAAGGAAGTTAGTAAGCTGGATCAACTTAACAGAGGTGGAAAGATCAAAGATAGATCCTGGCTGCTGCAGAAGTACAAGGATATGCCCTTACTGGAGGTGCTGGAAACAGCTAAGTAAAGACTGACAGCACTGGCAACCAGACTGAGCAGATACACCAGAGAAGCAGAGGCTAAGAGAATCAATGCCCTCTTTACCAAAGAACCATCCGAGGTGTATGCACAGCTACAGGGTAACCAACACATCTCCTCGCAAGACCCACCCAGAACTGAGACTGAACAGTACTGGAAGAATATCTGGGAGCAAGAATCATCTCATAACACAGAGGCCCAGTGGCTATTAGACCTGAAAGCAGACCACTGCATGCTGCCAGAACAGGAACCAGACATCATCACAGTCGAAGATATCCAACAGAGAGCAGCACACATGAAGAGCTGGTCAGCCCCAGGACATGATCTACAACTACTGGATAAAGAAGTTAACAGCGCTGCATGAACGCCTAGCAGCACAAATGAACCAGCTACTAGTAACAGGCTCCCACCCTGACTGGCTAACATAAGGCAGAACAATACTGGTCATGAAGGACCCTAACAAGGGAACAGCACCATTCAACTACCGACCAATAACCTGCCTCCCCACAACATGGAAACTCCTGTCAGGCATCATAGCCTCCAAGATCCAAGGGCATATGAGTCAATATTTGAGCAATACTCAGAAGGGGATTGGAAACAACACCAGAGGATCAAAACACCAACTACTGGTACACCAAGCAGTCACAAGGGATTCTAAGACCAGACAGACCAAGCTGTGTACGGCCCGGATTGACTACAAGAAAGCCTATGACACAATGCCACACACATGGATACTGGAATGCTTGGCTCTCTACAAGGTCAACAAGACAATAAGAGCCTTCATCAAAAACTTGATGGGTAAGTGGAAATCAACACTAGAAGCCAATTCCAGGACAGTGAACATTAAATGTGACATATACCAAGGTAATGCGCTATCCCCAATGCTGTTATGCATAGGCCTCAACCCCTTTAGTCAGATCATCAAGAACAGTGGATTCGGATACAGGTACAAGAGTGGAGCTACCATCAGCCACCTACTCTACATGGACGACATCAAGCTGTATGCCAAGAATGAGCAAGACATTGACTCACTCATCCACCTAACTAGGATATACAGCAAAGACATCGGAATGTCGTTCGGACTATAGAAGTGCGGGCGGATGATAGCAATAAGAGGGAAGATGATCAGGACAGAAGGAGCTGAAGTTCCAGAGGGCAAAATATAAGATGTAGAGAACAGCTACAAGTACCTGGGGGTACCAAAAACGCATGGCAACCATGATCAAGAGGCAAGGAGGATAGCAATATGCAAGTACCTCCAAAGAGTCAGACAGGTTCTGAAGTCCCAGCTCAATGTCAAGAACAAGATCTGAGCCATCATCACATATGTCCTACCGGTCATTAGATACCCAGCTGGAATAATAACTTTGCCAAGAGAAGAACTGGTCACCATGGATGTCAAGACCAGAAAACCAGTCACTATGAATGAAGGATTCCACCCGAAATCCAGCACCCAGAGACTGTACACCTGGCGGTTTGAAGGAGGTCAGGGCCTGAAAAGTGTCAAGGCCACAGTCCTGGATGAAACACAGAGCATCCACAAGTACATCATGAAGATGGTTCCCAAAGATGAACTGCTAAGGGAATGCCTGAGACTTACACAGATCGATGATGCAGAAAAAGAGGAGGTTCCTTGGCAAGACAAACCTCTCTATGGGGTGTACCACTGGCAGATAGTGGATGTGGCTCACATGATAAAATCCTACCAGTGGTTGGGAAAGGCAGGACTGAAAGACAGCACTGAGGCACTAATCCTAGCAGCACAGGAGCAGGCACTCAGCACCAGATCAATAGAAGCTGGAGTCTACCACACCAGGCAAGACCCAAGGTGCATACTGTGCAAAGAGGCCTCTGAGACAGTCCAGCACCTAGTAGCCGGATGCAAGATGTTAGCAGGAACAGTATACACAGAGAGACAGAACTAAGTTACTGGGATTGTGTACTGAAACATCTGCACAGAATATGGATTGGACCTGCCAGATGGGAGATACCACAAAGGGTAGTCGAGAATGACAAGGCTAAGATCTTGTGGAAATTCAAGATCCAGACAGACACTCAAGTGTTGGCCAACCAACCAGACATCGTGGTGGTAGACAAGTGGTATTTATAGTGGTGGTATATATTGTATATAAGTTCAGCGTGGGATAGCACCAGGGCATTGAGCTAAGTACTGTGTCACCAGCAAGGGTGAGTGCCATTATACTTGTACTAAATATAGTGGGGGAGGAGGGGAGTCATTGAGGAAACTGGTCTTAAGGCAGCAAGGAGGTTAAATCTGGCCCTGTCTGGTTACTTTCCTTTATCATTGGCTTCTGACCTCGCCTCTTGCTACCTGAGTACGCTTTCAAGTCAACCTTCCGACCCAGTTAACCATTGTGACATCTGACCTCGGCTCTCATTATCTGACTACTCTTCCAGATCACCCTTTCAACTTACTTCATCATTGGCTTCTGACCTTGGATCTCTTGCCCTACCGTGCTTTCTGGTCATCCTCGTTTGCTGTTACAGACTTTTCCTTTGTCACTCTCTGTATTCTCGGACCTGTTATTATTATGGTAAATGCTAACACTCACTTATTCCCATTGTTTCTGTCTCTTCAAACCAAAGAATTATATTTCACCAAGCTCCAGTTCTGTGTCCTCTCTGTATCAAAAAGTACTCTGCTTATTACCAAGTCACTACTCTTGTTCTTCGGAGCTATGTTGTTACGACCCAATGTGACTCCTGCTCTCTGTCGTCACTTGGTTAATGGCACATACTTATCCAATCTAATTAAACCGTGATTTTGCCAAACTATTCACTGTTATTAAACAACTTTGAGCTCTTAACAGTTACTATTGTATATCTCATAAATATTGTCATGTGTTGATGTATTGTGCTGAAATATCAGTTATTCAAGTCCATCATAAAGTATATTAAAATTCAAGCAAACTCCATTGTGTATGGCCTCAAATGTTACCGTCTAGGCAAAATATTACAAAGTAACGTCTTTTCATTTAGTATTCCAATTATTGTGTTCTCGCCTTATTGCAAAATATAACTCCATCATTACCAGCAATCATGACACCATGATATAAAAATCCACTTAAACACAACCTCAAAGGTTCGAGTTTAAACCCTCTGGCCAGGATGTTGTCATCTCCTATACCTCATGGCATGTGGATCATTTCAGTTGACAAGAACATTGTAACACTTTCTACAAGGTTCTGGCTATGGTGCTCACAACACTCAAGTAAGGAGCCAAAGGTACATTCATTTTACTTGCACCTTATAGGAGTGTGAGGTTTGTAAAGACATGATTTATGTATTTCTAATGTGGATTATTGGAGGGCAAGGTATTTTAATGAAAATCACATGGTGCCGGGCTCTCACAACAGCAACACTAATACGGAGTACGTAATACTTGACTGATCATACTGAACAAAAATCGGTCTTATAATTGCATGGACTTTGGGAAAGGGAATGTTTCATTCTCTTATTTATTACTTTTCCATGTTTATTCATGTTGGGTTATTCTGGGTATACTTGTAGTAGATGGGTGCCTTACTCTCTCTCTCTCTCAAACTCACTAACGACCACCCAGCAGGTACAATCACTGTGATCATTATATAAAAAAACAGATGAACACTTACTCCACAATGAGGTGCTATGACCCTCCAGTCTCGCCAGACCAGCATCAATATCCAAAATAATGCTGAACCTTTCTTTATTTTGTGTTATCATCATGGCAGCTTACATTCTACACAACACTGCATTATAGACATGAATTTTAGTGGACATGAAAATGATGTCCGTTGAAATGGTCTTTGTACCAGGAAGGTGAGAATAGAAAATAGTAGGGGAGGGATAGCCTCATACTGGAGTACAACAAAGCATCTTATGCCCTGTTAATTCCTTTAGAACAGACCCACAAGGCAGTCCAGAATACTTCAATATGTAAAATGATTTGTCAATACCCACTACGCGTGGGTAAGTGTATACATAAAGATATTGTGCCAATGCAAATGTATGAAACTAGTCAGTGGTTGCTTCCCTGCCATCACCTTGGCCATATCAAACGTATTGTCAATTTATCACACCTTTTTACTTATATCGTATTCTGAATCGTGTCACCAAATGTATTATACCAAGCAAGTCTTTTTGATACATGTTAACACAACATGTAGTATGAGAACATACAGTTAAATCTTTGTCTTTTAAGGAACCTAATTTGTGAAAAGATAAATCTTAGCTCTAACTCAGCCAGGAGGAAACATTGACCTAGTTTGTCGAGTTTCACGGAGATGAAGTTACTATCAACCTTAATGTGAAAGCAAATGCACAACAAATATATTGCAGTGGTGACTGAAAGATGGTTCTTTTCAGCCTTAACCATTTCGAGGTGACAGATGTTGGATAGGTGGCAGATGAGCATTTTGGCGCTGCTGGCTCCTTTCTTTAATCACATGGTCCAAAAGTCAATCAGTGTTCTCTAGTTGGCTAGTGTATAGGCCGGTGGAAGCGGTGTAGAATCTAGTGCAGGAGATGTACATGCTGGTGGAGACGATGTAGAGGCTAGTGCAGTAGATGTATAGGCTGGTGGAGGAGGTGGAGGTCAGAGAAGACCCACGAGATTCAAGCTCCTGTCACTTCATTTTGTTCTTGTCTGTGGATTTGTTTACGGAAGGCTGTCATACATCTTTATAAGCTAAGTACTATTGCTTTTTATATCATTTATTGTTTGTATATTGTTTGGTTTATGGAAGAAGGCCTGATGGTGCGAAAAAGACCAAGGATTGTGAACTTAGAGACACACCCACTATGTTACAATTGCCTATACTTTTACAACAAGATATCTTGGGGTTTTAACTGGTGTGTGGTAGTATCCTACTTGTGTAGAGGCTGAACCGCGGTCTGTTTCCCCATCAATAATGCTGCATTTGATAAGGCCTGTTCTTGTCTTGTATACCCATTGTGAAAGCATTTCATGACCTATTTGTTGTGGCATCTGACCTGCTGTGGTTGTGGCCAAGTAGCCATTTATTTTTTATATGGTCATTTTGCATCATCTCCAAGGTGTGAAGGATGTGTTCTTTTTTCATTTTACAAAAAGTGTATATTTTAATAAAAACTGACAGACTTATAAGTGAACCTTCACACCCCCCTGGCTGGCAATCAAATAATTAGTCCTGTTACTTCCTGGTAGGTTAGCTCAGTGGAACTAAACTCACAAGGCAGCAATTGTTTAGAGCACCTGCCATGCAAAGATTTATCATTGAGCTGCAATGGGAAGTATGTGATTGGACAGTCACATAAAGTCTGGGCGGGGTTAGAACGGGAGGGCTTGCAAAGGCAGCAGACAAGAGAGCTGCAGCTTTTTCAAGCTGTTTTAAATATACCCAAAGAGAAAATACACTATAAAATGCTTTTTACCAGGGGGGTTTTGGTTGCTGCACATATTAATTAGTGATACAGTAGGTAATTGTATAGTTACACTTGCACTTTAAAATCAGTTTGAAGCCATCCTATTCTTTGGTGTAATAATACATAATAAAACGCACTCATATTTTCTTATACTAAATATTTTTTTGTTTTACTTATTTTGTTAGTTTTGTTTACTTTGTATGTTGTCACCATATGCAGTCAGTATCCCCCACCACTCAGGCTAAAATATAGGACTTTGATCTTCTGAAACACAAACAAAGATCTCTGTCAGTGTTTTTCCTTGCAATTTATGAAGTCCTTACCACAAACTTATTTTCTGCTCTTTAATTTGCTGTTTTTTGAGATTCCGTGTTCTACATAGACCGTAAGTTTCTTTCCTTTGATCTTATTTGGCCACGTGAAAGTTTATAAAGAGCTATTCACATTCTTTACAAGTCCTGTACATATTCTTGGGTAAGGCAACAGTCATTTGATAACTTACATTGTTATGTGAGTTTATAGTGGTAGATAATATGGAAATAGAGAACCCCTACATTTTTTTTTTTTTTTTTTTTAAACGGGGGCTCGGTAGATAAACAATATCACATGTGACATTTGTTCACTTCCATCTTCCTGTAATTCATTCATTTGGACACGCCAAACTTTTATCATATGTGACACTTAAACGATTAGCGCTATACTTAAGAGATAAGACGTTAAACTTTTATGAAAGAACAAGGACCAGTAGGCTTTGAGTTAGGCTTAGCATGGGATAAACTGGTGTTTGATTAGGATTAGGTGAATTTAGTAGCTTTATATGGTATTTATGATGCAGATTAGTTGCTAGGATGTGGACTTTGCTAGAGAACAAGAAGAGTTGCTGTATTCATTTCTGTTAAACTAAGATCAGCCAAGGAACAAAGAGTCTTAGAAAGTGTTCATTGCAAAATAGAAAAAGAACCAGGCACTCAAACTTTTGTTTGTGCATACTTTATAAGGAACTTCAGGTTAAGAGACAACGTTTCAGCCAAAAAGTATAAGTGCAAGTATAGTTAGGGACATGCCAGCCCCTTGTTCTGGAGCAGTTCTCTGTCACTGATACAATGTGGGAAGCAGAAGTGCAGTTCCCTTTTTTGCTACATGAATATCAATATTTCTATAAAGGTGCTAGTCTAGGGTTGTGCGAGCTGTGCAGCACAGGGCGCCATGGCAACATGGGCACCAGGTGGCTGACACAGCTCGCAACACGAAGAGCCGCCTCCATGTGTGAATTTGTTATTTAATATATGATGGGACCACCAATATTTTACATAAAAATGTTTTGCTGGTGGTCCAGTGGTGTACCACATTGTCTGTACCTGTCGCCAGTATAGACCATCATGTCCTCTCCCCCTTCATTCTTCTGGTGCACACTTAGTGAGTCTGAACGCCGACTGGGAATCTTCTCATCTGCGCTCTGACTCAACGTTGTGTGCCGGAAACTCAATGGAGAGGGCATGATGGGCTGTACTAGCGACTGGTAAGACACTGGCCCACCGGGGAATGAATACTAGCTAACAGCCACTGGACCACCCAGGAATGGATCAAACACAGCTGCCATTGGCCCCTGTTGAGGTGCAAGTGAAGAAGGGGGCAGGCTGCAGGCAGGCTCCTTTGGAATCAGATCTGGGAGAGACAACTGAACTGTGCACTGCAACATTACAGGAGAAAGTAGGCGAGTGTGTGTGCATGTCAGTGTATGAATCTGTTTGTGAACATGTGTGTATCTGTGCATTTGTGTCAGTGTGAATATCTGTGCGTGTGTCAGTGTGTATCAGGATATCCACACATTTGTATTCCTAATGCAATAATTCCTTTAATACTCTTTGTTTTGGGGTTAATAAGAATGGGGGAGGGGGGTTTGAAAAATATGGGGTGCTGATAGAAATGGGAGTTATGAAGATGTTTCACACAGTGTGCCTAAAGGCATAAGGCCAGCCCTGATGCAAGCAATTCTAGATTATTATATTCTAATAATGCTATCCTGTTAGCAGATTCTCAGTGCTTTAATGTATGTATGTTCACATACACAGACCAAATTATTTGGTCTTAAAGTAAATCTATCATGACAGGTTCATTTTAACTGAAATCTCCCAAACGGTAATGAATATATAATTTATCATACACATAACTGATATATTAGGTTGAAAATGTCAAGCTGTATACACATATCACATTCATTGCCATGTTCCTACCTCTCTGGCTATTACACCATTGTTACAACTGCCACTGGTCCCACTTGAATCTCCCGCCTGTGTTGCTGTGCTGAGATTGGATTGGCCCTGCTTGAGGACACTTCCCCAAGCAGGAAAACCCATCCTCACGATGCCAACATTCTGGCGTGAATCAAATGTTAACAGTCAGTCCATTCCTGTATACCTCTAGCCAGCCCAACAAACACTAGTTACGGAATAGTTACAGCAACCTAAACTCACACAGCAGGAGAACCATTTGAGGAATGTTCTCCTGCTATCCCATGTCAATCAGAGAACTGTTAATTGACTGGTGAGAGAGGGGCATATTTGAAATATTTTTAGTATCCCATTCAATATACATCGGCTTTTAATTCTATAAGCACAATATATAGATGGAATTTAATGGGCATTTAAATTAATAAAATGTGTGTATCATGACAGATATACTTTCAATGAAGTTGGAGTGTTTGTAGAAGCCAGCAGCCATTCCATTGGCTCTCAGGCAGTTGACATATAAACAGTTAGCTTCTATTGCAAATGAATTGTCTGAAATGAAATTACATACTTCTGGATATCATTTTTGACAGCAGTAGGAATCATAAAAATCTGAAACTACTGGTATTAAAAAAACCTGTTTTTATCTTCTAAGGAATTGTTGAAGTAAATGCCTTATATTTTAGATTGTGAATGTGGTAGACCTTTCATAGGATCAACATGCAGTCATGTTTATAGTGCCATCAAAATAGGCAATAATATTTTATTTATACTTTACGGTCCCTTTAATCTAATCTACAGGTAATTCATTTTAAACTGCTTCCCTGCCGCTCCATTTTTAATATTAAATTATTTAACATAACTTAAATTCCTACTAAAGCATTGCTGGATGTCAAATTTAGGCATTATCAGTGACTGTTCTCTGCTGGATGCTTTTATGAGTTAAATGTGGTACTTTATGAGCATAATAAGAACTCTAATAAAAACACCATGATATATTCTAACTATTTTTATGAATGCGATGCCGTGGACGAAGATGTGTGTATTTAATGCAAATATAATATAAAATCATATAGTGCTAAAAAAAATATTACTCCAGAAATTGTGTATTGTACCTCTATGTCCTACAGATGGTCTGTTAATTCCACACATTATTTGATTTTTTTTTCTCAATTATCAGATTTCTCCGATATGTTTTTTTTAATTATACCATATCTACCGTATTACTTTCAAAATTTGGAATGATTTGACCTTAGCTGTTATATATCCCATATCCTCTTTCCATTTAGTTGACTGTGTAACTGCATTGCCTTACCTTTTTACATTTAGTGATTAGATTTAGCCATATAACATCGAGGATGCTAGATATTGGGGGCAAATAACTTTTTATCTTAGGGAATTTTGTTCTTATCTCAAGAACCTAAAAAGTTTCACTTGGCATTAGAAGTGTATGAATAAGTGCTGTGAAGTAACTTTAATGTTATATACTTGTTAACTCTTTTGCTAGTAAAAATGAAAGATGGTACTATTAACACACCAAAATCAGATTTCTCTATACAAATTAAATGATTGTATGCCTTGAAATAATACTGAGCATTAGACTTGTATATTGGGGTTCTCCCATATTACGACCAAATCATAAAACAAAATGCCAAACTCCAAAATCTATATATGCATGTATTAAGATACAAACAAAGCAGATACTGGGCATGCCTTTAAAGGAACACAATAGGGTCAGGAACACAAACATATATTCCTGACCCTATAGTGTTAAAACCACCATGTAGCCCCCCTGGTCACCTCTTGCCTCCCTAAATATAGTAAAATCGTACTTGTATTCAAGTTTGCAGCTGCTGGCTCTGACCCTGTTTGCCTCTGACCTGCCTGTTGTCTGCTGACATCATCAGAAGTGGTGGCTTGAGCCAATCACAATGCATCTCCGTAGGATTGCCTGAAACTGTCAAGGAGGCAGATCGGGGCAGAACCAGCATAAGTCAAACACAGCCATAGCCAATCAGCATCTCCTCATAGAGATCCACTGAATCAATGCATCTCTATGAGTAAAGTTCAGTGTCTGAATGCAGAAGGTGAAGACACTGAATGACAGTGCTGCTCACTGTGCAACACTGCCCCATGAAGCACCTCTAGCAGCCATCTGAGGGGTGGCCAGTGAAGTTATCACTAGGCTGTAATGTAAACACTGCATTTTCTCTGAAAAGTGTTTACAGCAAAAAGCCTGAAGGTAATGATTATATTCACCAGAACAAATGCAATAAGCTGTAGTTGTTCTGCTGACTATAGTGTCCCTTTAACCAAACTTCTGGAATAAAAGGGAATCATGACATGTCACACATGTCATGTGTCCTTAAGGGGTTAAGTTTGTTTTGTGATTCGGAGTTCCGTCTATGGTGGCAAAAAAAAGATGCTCAATTAGAAAAAAGATGATTGATGGCTAAGGGATCAAGTGAGAAGTGACTAACTGAAGTAAAAAGATGGGGCAGTAAAAAAAGAATCTACATATGTTATACATTTAATAAATACATAATATATAAATATAGATTTGTTGTTTTTTTACTGCTTCTCCTCTTTTTCACACTATTGTTACTTCTCACTTAATCTGTAAAACAAATGGCGTAAAAGTACACTGGTTGGCCGCATTTGCACCATTTTGGTTCATCGTAATCATTTTTCCAGAAACAATCGCACTGCCAAAATGCGTCTGGACCACCACATGGATGAAACCCGAATCAGCTAAACCAACAATTCTATAAAAATATATGCAAGCTGTAAAGTATCCTAAAATAGAATCTAAACTAGCAACAGATATGGTTTCCCTTTCCAACTCTGCCCCCATATTGAGCAAAGTCACTTTCCCTATTTAAAACTATTTAAAGACATAAATCTTCATATTTTGAGCTCCACACGACAACTCTAACCTCATGGTATAGTAAATATCCATTAAATATCTGTGTGGTGGCCTTCACACAGACAGGGTCAAGTTTTCTCTATATCACAATAACAACACACATTTCTTTCATATAAGGTTACACAAAGTTCAGTGTTATAGTTGAAAGATGAATCCTACGGGAATCTTAGAGGGAATTTTCCTCATCTATTATGTTTAAAAGGAAAGATCGCACTTTTGTGGCGAATTCAAAATGTATTTAAAGTTTTAGACCAAAATAGCAAAAGTAAAACAATAGCTGACATTGAAAACGTATTCATTTGCTTGTAAGTTAACATAAAATAAAAAACGCTATGAATTCCTGATTCAAGGTTATTTATGAAAGTGTGAATTGTTGTGTGATCATATGTCTTCTTCCTCCAATAGTGGTTGTTACATTGTTTCAGTAAGTGCTGTGGATATGCTTTCTTGAGGTTTATGAGAAAATAAGCTTGCTATCTTAAAGAGAAACTATAGTGCTAGAGTTGTTTTCCTAGCCCAATAGATCTCAATAGTCCCCCTCCTTGCGTTCATCCTCCCTGTGGTGCTTAAGGGTTAAAAACTCATTCATCGCTTACCTGAATCCAGTACTGAAGTCCTTCGGCGCTGGTTAAGGCTCCGCCTCCGTTCCTCTGATGTCGATGTCAGTTGGCGGGGGACCTAATGTGCATGAGCGGTGAGCGCTGCGCTTACATTAGGATTTCCCCCATAGGAAAGCATTGTATAAAGCGTTCCTATGGGATTTTAGGTGACGCTGGATGTCCTCATGGATGTCTTCAGAACCAAAAGTCGCCTATCCGCCTGGTAGTCCCTCTAGTGGCTGTCTGGTAGACAGACACTAAAGGTAGAATTAACCCTGCAAGATAATTATTGCAGTTGATCAAAAACTGTAAAAATTACCACTGCAGGGCTAGGACACTGCACTCAGACCATTTCAATGAGCTGAAGTGGTCTGGGTGCCTTAAAGTCCCTGTGAGGACAAAATCTACAATTACAAAATAGAAACATGTATCAAGAAGAGAGCCAGATGTTCAGTCTTCATCTAACCAAGCAAGTGGATACAGTTTATACGATTTGTGATGCAACTACTGAGCTAGAAGTTGAAACAAGGTGAAACGACTTGTGTATGAGCAAGCTGTGTGAGGTGAGACAGGTGTAGATTGCTGTAGGGAGAATTACAGGGTAAACTGGTGTGCTTTTAGAAAGAATTGAGTTATTACAGGGACGTACGTAACGTGATGACGTAACGCGTGCGAGAGGTGGGAGTGTCCGGAGGAACGGTGAGCGGGCAGAGAAGCGTGGAGGAAAGTATCCACGCTGAATATGTTTGGCGGCTGTTTGGCTGTTTGGCGGCTGTTTGATGGCTGGAAGAAAACGCTGCTGTGACAGAGGCTGATAAGGAGAATACTAATCAAACTCATATACTAAGCATTTAAGCTTTGGTCGAGCTGCTCTTAAGCTACACTCCGCTCAATAAACCAAAGCGCTGAAAAAAAAAAAAAAAAAATCGATGAAAGAGATAAACTGTCTTCGAAATATTTTCATTAGCTGCTGGCATACTGAAAAGCCAGACAAAGATAAAGACAGATAAAAAGTAAAGGAGGACTTCTTTATAATAATGAGAAGGAAGCTGCAAATCTTGTGAGTATTTCAAAATAAACTTCTCCCTAACCTCTTGATATACTGTTTATATCTTAGATATATTTAAATACATATTTAAATACATATATTCTGTTTGACAACTGAGAGCTGCAATTAAAGCAAATGACAAGTTGAGGCTGATATATAAGCCTAATTAAATTTAAAAAAAAAGGGGGCAGAAAGAAAAAAGAAAAGATAAAGGAGGCAGAGAAGAAAAGGAGAAGGGAGAAGAGGAAAGAAAAAGGAAAAAAAAAAAAAAAAAAAAAAAAAAAAAAAAAAAAAAAACAAACATTAAAACTGGCTACAATAACGGCAATTAAGCTAAAACAACTGCTATAATAAGTGCCGAGAGTTACAAGCAGTGAAATTGCTATTATTTATATACACATACTTTTTTCACATAAATAAAGAAGAAGAAGGAAGAAAGAGAAGGGAAAGAAGAAGGGTTAAAGAAAAAAAAAGAGGGGGGAGTAAAATATAGCTTGACAGCTTTTTAAGAACAGAATGGCAACTAGAAAAACTGCTATGGAGAAAAAGAAAGAAAATAAGTCAGTACATCCAGCAGAAAAAAGGATGTCAGGTTTCTTTTCGACCCCATCAAAAGACATTCAAGAACGTAAAAGTGATAATGAAATAAATCCAGTAAATATTCTTAACACCAATATGGATCCCTCAATGACGCAAGAATCATCATCAGTTCCTGAAACAATGAAAGAAATTTTACAGGATCAGCTTAAATCACTACTAGAGGCTCAATTCAATATGCTAAAACAAGATATGCTTAAGAGTCTTGAAGATATAAAACAAGATACTAACAGAATTGCTATATCAGTGCAAGCTATGGAAAAAAAAATTGTCTCGTTCGATAATCAATTAAGCACAGTTAATGAAACAGTGCAATCATTAACAAATAAAACTTTAATCTTGGAACATAAAATAGCTGCCCTAGAAGATAGATCAAGACAATTTAATTTAAGACTTAGAGGAATACCTGAAGAAATAACAACGGAGAAATTAAAAGATTATTTATGCTGCCTATTTAAAGAAGTCTCTCCTGAGATAATTGATTATCAAATAGAAAAATTTCATCGAATACGAAAACCTAATATAATTGCAGCACATCTCCCAAGAGATGTTATAGTGAGCTTCTGTTCACTTTCAGCTAAAAACAACTTGATTAAAGCCAGACGTACTAACCCCTTAGAAAATTCTGTCTATAAAGATATATACTTTTTGCAAAATCTATCTTATTTTACTACAACATGGAGGAAGTCTTTCTCAACTCTTACAGACTTTCTGAGGAAAAAAGACATTAGATTTCAGTGGAATACTCCGGTTTCCTTGAAATTCACTTGGAGACAAGAAAGACTTTCCTTCACTGATTCGGAAGAAGCAAAAAGTTGGTTAGCAAGAACTCAAATATAAAAACAACTAGACTGTGGAAAAAAAATGAAAAAGGAAGGAAGAAAACAGAGAGAATTTTTTTTTTTTGATGATATATGTAATTTTTCAATATCAACTATAAGAAGGAAGAGAATCTATTATCATAATGATACATAAGAAAAGTAGTTCTCATATGCATATGGTTGAAGCTTAGGCTATCTGCAATGCACAACAATAGTACCTTCTATATTCTATGTGCATACTGTTGCAGTCTAGGATATTTGTAACGTATAAAAGCACATGAAGATAATGTGAAGTTGTTGAAGTAAAAGTAGACACAATAGTCATTATAAATATCTGTTCACATTTTAGTTAAGAGGGCCGTAGGGAGGGAGAAAGAGAAAAGAAACGAAAAAAGGGACTACCCATTAGGCTGTTAATATATGGATGAATGGGAATAATGTGATAGATTATGTTATAAAATAGACGTTTGTAATATTCTTCATTCAACTTTCATTCAAACTTTATTTAAGTTGTTTATTAAGGTTTTCGTTTTTTTTTTAATTTTTTTTTTTTTTTTTTATAAAGTAAAAGAGGACAAAATTCGTTGAAATTATCTGCACTTATATTAGCAGGAAAAGGGGAAGGGAAGAGAAAGAGAAAGAAGATAGAATGGAAAGATAGATTCACTAAGGAGTTTATTTTTAGAAATAAAGGTAGTTATTTGTAATATACGACACATGTAATTATAACTAACACTAATAAGAAATGAGTTGGTTCAATAAGGATAAATTTGATAAAAACTAAATCTGTTTATACGTACACAAGATTGAATTAGAAAAATTGTACGGACTGACCCGTTTATCACTGCACACAAAGGGAACAGAAAGGAGAGATAGGGAAAAAGAAAGGTCACATGGAAATAAAGTAATGGAACACGATGATAAATGGATTATTATACATATTTTTCACTTAATTGACACTTATTTTATAATAGTTATATTTAATTGATTAAGTTTTTTTTTTTTTTTTTTTGTTGTTGTTTCTCTCTCCCTCCTGTTGTAAAATAGATTAAAGGGTTTTATTATATAACATCGCCCAAATCCGGGCAGTCCTACTTAGTGTCTATTCAATAGACATAGGACTAGACAGACTCTCCTGTTGGTGAGTCAATAGTCTATGTGCTTAAGGAGGATGATATCCTCCTATAGTTTTAGATATATGTTTTTTTGTTTTGTGTGTGTTTGTGCAGCAATAGAGGAACAAAGGGAAGTTTACTATCTCGAGATGAAAGGAAAGAGATTTGAGAAACTCTAATGATAAAAATGCTAACTCTCAATGTCCAAGGTATGAATACAATAACAAAAAGGTCTTTAATATACAAATATTTAGTCGCTGAACATATTGATTTGGGATTTTTGCAAGAAACCCATTGGAGACAGTCAGATAAACAAACGTGGGGTGGAAAAAAATTCCCGCTCATTATACAGGCCTCAAATAGAGATAAAAAAAAATGTGGTGTAGCCATAATATTCAGTGAAAAAATAGGGGTAGAAATAATTCAACAAATACAAGATGTAGAGGGTAGATTCTTGATAATAATATGCAAAATCAATTTTAAGATATTCACACTTTGTAATGTCTATCTCCCAAATTATTCACCAGCTTCTCACTTAAGATCTATTCTAGAAAAAATAGAAGAAGTAAAAGTGGGAAACTTAATATTGGCTGGAGATTTTAATGCTGTCATCGACCCACAATTAGATAAAAAAACTATGAAAGGAGTCAAAATAAATAAGATGGTAATTAAACAAGCTAAATCCTTAAAAAACATAAAGGATGAATTTAATTTGTTCGATATCTGGAGGATTCACAATCCAAATCTAAGAGATTATACACACTTCTCCAAAGTCCATTTTTCTTACTCAAGGTTAGACATGATTTGGATTGATCCTAATCTAATCGACAAAATTCAAAAAGTAAATATAAACGAAATAGTTTGGACAGACCATAACGGTGTAGTATGTGTAATAGAAGTAGGAAAAAATACAAAAAAGCCATATAGTTGGCGTTTAAATGACAGTTTGCTCAGTTTTGAAGCAAATAAAAAATTTATGGAAGTAAACATAAGTAATTATTTCAAAGAAAACAACACAGAGGATATCGATCCATCCACTTTGTGGTGCGCCTTTAAGGCGGTAATAAGAGGTTATTTTATTAAACTCCAAAGCCAAACTGATAGGAGTACTAGTCTATCTCACCTCTATGGTCAGTTAGGGAAGTTGATCCAAAACAATAAACATAATCTAACAGTTGAAAATTCCGAAGAAATATCGGCAATAAAGGACAAAATTAATCAAAAATTAATGGAAAGAACAGTTAAAAGCTTAGATAGATTAAAATTAAAATATTATTCTAAGGGTAACAGAGCCGACAAACTGTTATCACAAAAATTAAGAAAACAAAAGGGTATAAATAAAGTAGAAAAACTTATAAACAATGGAACAACTGTAGTAACTCCAAAACAAATAGGACAACAATTTAACGATTTCTATAGTAAGTTATATAACATTCCTCAAACTACGACAGATGAGGACATAAAAAAATATCTAGAAAAAATAAACAAATTTAAATTAACAGAATTACAAAGTGAAGCAATAAATAAAGATATAACTATAGATGAAATAATGAAAGCTATAAATAATTTGGAGGAGTATAAAACCCCAGGTCCAGATGGATTTAGCAATTTATTCTATAAAATATTCAAAGAATCAATCTGCCCTTATATGACTAGTGCCTTTAACAGTGCGGCTAAAAGAGGATCTCTTCCAACAGAGATGTTAAAAGCTAATATTCTACCAATTTTAAAACAAAACAAAAACCCTACTGATGTTAAAAACTACCGTCCAATATCCTTGATAGATGTTGACACTAAACTATATGCTTCAGTGTTGGCCGCTAGACTTAAAAGGTTATGTCCCTGGCAGAAACTCTTATACAAGTATTAGGAAAATTGTCAACATCTTAGATGACGCTAATAGAAAAAGAGTTCCAGTTTTGGCTCTGTCGATTGATGCTGA
The DNA here is from genome assembly GCA_933207985.1 of Pelobates cultripes. Lineage (NCBI taxonomy): Eukaryota > Metazoa > Chordata > Amphibia > Anura > Pelobatidae > Pelobates > Pelobates cultripes. The sequence goes on from OW240916.1 coordinate 44,760,639, forward strand.
GAAAGCTTTCGACAGAGTCAACTGGATTTATTTGGATGCGGTATTGTCACACTATGGTCTTGATGGTTGGATTAAGAAAGCCATCATGGCCCTTTATGCAAATCCATCAGCACGTACTAAAGGACCAAATATCATAGCCCCATGGTTCCAACTGAAAAATGGCACACGACAGGGATGTCCACTCTCACCGTTATTATACTTGCTTTCTATTGAACCATTAGCCGAGAATATTAGAAACAATAAAAAAAATCTATGGCCATAAAATACTAGATGTAGAACAGAAATTAAGTTTATATGCTGATGACATCTTAATTACCATAACAAAACCGGAAATTTCATTAGATTTTTTAATGTCAGAAATTGACAACTACAGCAAAATATCTAATTATAAATTAAATATAAATAAATCTATGATTCTGGACATCAATTTGGATGAACAAATGAAAAACAAGATTAAAGACAGATATAATTTTTTATGGGTCGAAAATAATATGGATTATTTGGGAGTTAAACTGACTAGAGATGTAAATAGAATAATGGAAATTAATTTCTTGGATTTATTGCAAAATCTTAACAAATGGCTGAAAAACCGAAGAAATTTAGAAATATCTTTCTGGGGAAGGATTAATGTAGTGAATTCATACGTCATCCCAAAATGGAACTATATGTTCCAAATGTTGCCATTAAGTATTTCTGACCAGTGGTTGCAATTAATACAGAAAAGTTTCACTCAGTATATATGGAAAGGTAAAAAACCAAGACTGAGTCAGTCAATACTAACACAAAAACTGAATAAAGGAGGACTGGCCTATCCTCTAATATCAAATAATTATAGGGCAGCGATAATTTTACATATATACAGGATGCAAGTAGAAGAAAACAAAAACGAAAGTTGGTATAAAACAGAACTCACGGCAGGAGGAACTCCCAGCTTGGATTGTTTAATTTGGAACACTACCAAACTTTAAAAAAAAAAAAGATTATCCTAGTATAATATTAACACATTTAATGAATAGTTGGCTTAAAATTAAAAAAAACCCTAAAAATAGAAAACAAAATTCCAACTTATTTAAGTTTAGATTTTGTAGAACATCAAGTTGCAGATATAAATTTAAAAAACTGGAATCAAGCAGGAATTTTGCGACTGTCTCAACTACTTGTAAAAGATAAAATTAAAACTTTTGCTCAATTAACACAGGAATATAACTTACCATCAAAAGAGTTGTTTAACTATTTAAGACTTAAAAGTTTTTTGATAACACATCTAATTGTATCAAACACTAATTTGAACAATGGGTTAAATATACTCTTCAATACAGATAAGATAAATAAACCACTCTCAAAAGCTTTGGTATTAAGCAAAATGTGCAATAAAGCAAAAACTCCAACAGCCATAACAGCATGGAAAGAAGAATTAAATATGGATATAAATATCAGGCATTGGGGTTCCTCATTGACAGAAGCTTCGAAGTATATACACTCGTTAAATCTATTAGAAACTCATTTTAAAGTCCTAAATAGATGGTACTTAGTACCAGACAAATTGAACAAAATGTACTCTTCAGCAAACCATCTATGTTGGAGATGTGGTATAAACAAAGGTACTTTTAAGCATATTTGGTGGGAGTGTAGCAAACTGAACAATTTGTGGTTTAATATACAAAAGTTTGTATCCGTAGACTTGAACCTTGAGTTGAGGCTCTCCCCGGAGACTGTTTTGCTTCATCTAAACTGGCCGGTAATGACAAAGGATTTGAAAATTATTCTTATCCATCTTTTTTTAGCAGCAAAAATTGTGATTGCAAGAAGATGGAAAAATGATAGAGAAGTTCCTTGGGATCAAGTTAAAGCCCAGCTTAAGTTTCAAGTAAAAATGGAAGTGTTATTGAGCAAACAAAAATTAAGTAGGAAAACAACAATGTGGTTGAAATGTTGGGAGAAGATTGATAAATAGAGAGTTTTTTTTGTTTGTTTGTTTTTTTTTCTTCTAAATTTAAGGTGAATAATGAGGCTGACTGTTAATGCTTTGGACAATATAATATAATATATATCATGAGACAAATATATATCTTTTCTCGATGAGTTTCTTCCCTTCTCTCTTGCTGCACTGTTTTGTCCTGTTTATGTAGATGTGTAAGTCTAAAGTATTGTTCGTTTTTAGCTAATTGAAATGTGTAAGGAAACATCTTATGGATGAACATCTTAAACAGGAAATTGTTTCTTTACCATTTGTATGTAATTGTTGTATTGTATTGTTTTTTTTTATGGATAAAAAAAAAAAAAAGGGGGGAAACCCTTTAAATAAAGATTATAATTAAAAAAAGAGTTATTACAGAATTCTTAAAGAACTGGAGACTAGGAGTGGTGTAGAACATTCCATTCCATCGTTCTGATGCTGCCCGCGAAACGTCATGCAAGTTAAACTTGAAAAGGTGAATGCAAATGGCGGACAACGATAGACAGACATAACAGAGTACGTTTTGGGGCAAAAAGAAGACAAGACTAACTGAGAGACTAGTTTAAGGCACCCCAGATGTTGTGGACTACATCTCTCCTAATGTTCGTAAAGCCATAACGTGGGCAAAGCATCAAGGGAGATGTAGTCCTCAACATCTAAAGTGTTTTGAAGGTTGCCTACCCCTGGATTAAGGTTTAATTGTTGAGAACATTCTTTGAGTGTTTAAGGGTTTTAACTATACGGAAAGCCAATGTTAGGGATGAATATAGGGAAAGTTGTAGTAGTAGTGGTTACTATAGATTGAGTTGAGTAATATATGCACAAGCGATACTGATTGGATCCCTCATTGCTAGTGTGGACTGTCAGCTGACAGCATTGTAGCTCCCTATTGTTATGAGTATACATGGGACATGTGAAGTTTGCTGCAGGCCTTACCAAGTCAGTGTTAATTTTGTCAACTAACAATTTTAGTCAGATTTCAGTCGACTAAAATTTTTGATATTTTGTCGATTAAAACTAAACTAAAACTAAAACAATTCAGATGACTAAAATATGATGAAAAATAAAATGTACTAAGTTCTATATAACAGCAGGTTTCAAGGGGGCATAAACTAGGGGCCCAACACTGTCCTATTGAAGCTGAATCATTACTGGGATGATTCCACTGTATTCCATCACCTGGTCTGTACCGAGCACCCCAACAGTATCTTTATTGTCACCCCTTCTGACACAGCATATCCCAAAGGACATGTACGGCAATTCGATCAGCAGCATAAAGAGTTAACTAGTCTCTCCAGCCATAAAGGGGTAAACCAAGATCACTAATTAAAGACAGGCATTAGAACATTTTGTAATTTCTCTCCTGTAACCACAGTCTCAAACAATAGAGGCTGAAATCAAGAACTGGAGTTGGGTCCAACAGCACTGATTGCACTTACGTAATATTGCTCAACTGACGGCGTGTATTGATTATCAACTGCGAGATTAGTTATTGTTTTGATCTGATTATAATTAAGAAAGTATGGTAATCAATCTAAATAATATAATGGGCAGCTACATACATGTAAGCGACTTTCAGCAAATACGTAGATTAGGTTTTGAATGTAGTATGTGCGCTCCAAAAATAATAAATGAATAGACGAAACAGGGAATGTTTCTATTTGTAAAAAATAAAAATACCTTTAATGAAAGATCACAATTGAAACAATAAATAAATGCTTTCTCTGAAAGTAACACAAAAATAATATATCCTCTAAATAGGGATATAAAACACACAGAAGTATCAATTGCTTACAAAAGTGGTAACAAAAGCTTCCCAAAATGGGGAAAACTGCAACAGTTTCAATTAATATAGAAACAGCAAGTTGCAGCCTAAAATTCAAAGTTTAAATAAGGCACAGAAAGGACAAGTAGAACTAAATGTTGCTCATCTCTGTGAGGTCTTCTAGCAGAAAAAAAAGATGCTATAAAGCATAAGACACTAGCAGCAAACAATGGTAGATACTGTATGTATATCCCTCTAGAAGTAGAAAATATATGAAAATAAAATATACAGAAAAATATATGGTAATAATAAACAAAATCTATAAAAAAGGACACCGAGCATAAACAATAGATATATGAGACTGCTCTTATCAAAGTTACTAACGACCTAATTACAGCTAAATCCAAAGGCCACTACTCCATATTAATTCTTCTTGACCTCTCTGATGCCTTTGACACCGTTGATCATGCTCTGCTCCTTCAAACTCTTCAATCACTCGGTCTCTGTGACTCTGTCCTCTCATGGTTTTCCGCTTATCTCTTCCAACGCTCATTCAGTGTCTCCTTTTCTAATGATACCTTCTCCACTCGTCATGTCTTGGTTGGAGTCCTTTTCTCTTTATACTGCCTCTTTTGGCAAACTTATTGCCTCTTTAGATTCCAATACCACGTGTACGCTGATGACACCCAAATATATCTCTCCAACCCGGACCTCTTCCCTGCCGTCCTGCAACGTGTCACTGCTTGCCTTTCTTCCATCTCTGACTGGATGTCCTCCCACTTTCTGAAACTCAGTCTCTCTAAAACTGAGCTCCTTGTCTTTCCTCCTCCTAAAACTGATCCTCCTGTCTTGCTCTCCCTTCAAGTCAGTTATATCCACATAAGTCCATCAATGCAAGCACGCTGTCTTGGCGTCATACTTGACTCTGGCCTCACCTTTGAGCCTCACATCTAGTTTGTTGCCAAATCCTGTAGATTCCAACTCAAAAACATAGCCCGCATCCACCGCTTTCTTACAAAAGATGCTACCAAGGAGCTTGTCCGTGCTCTAGTAATTTCCCGCATGGATTATTGTAATCCTCTCCTGATTGGTCTTCCCAAAAGCCGTATCACCCCACTACAGTCTGTAATGAATGCCGCTGCCAGACTGATCTTCCTCTCTAGTTGGTCCTCTCATACCTCACCCCTCTGTCAGTCCTTACATTGGCTTCCTGTATCCTACTGGAGTCTATTTAAAGTGCTAACCCATACATATAAAGCACTGAATAATTCTAGCCCCTCTTATATCTCTTCACTGATCCATAGGTATGTCCCTCCTCGTTCTCTCTGCTCTGCCCGTGACCACCTCCTGACCTCTGCTCGCACACCCGTACGGTCAACTCGCGCTTGCAGGACTTCTTGCGGGTGGCTCCCTTCCTATGGAATAGCCTACCTACCCCCATCAGACTCTCCCCTAGTCTACAATCCTTTAAGAAGTGCATTAAAACCCATCTCTTTAGGAAAGCTTATGGCCTCCCAGAATAACCTCTACCTCACATACCTGTCTCTTGCTCTCTCCTATAGGATAGCACTTTACTCTCTCCTCTAGCTCTGCTTCATTTCCACCTTATTTGATTGATATTTCCTGTCCTAATGTGTTTTATACCCCACCTCCTATAGACTGTAAGTTCGTTTGAGCAGGGTCCTCTTCAACCTATCGTTCCTGTAAGTTTTCTTGTAATTGTCCTATTTATAGTTACATCCCCGCTCTCATAATATTGTAAAGCGCTACGGAATCTGTTGGCGCTAATGACTCAGGTATAGCTCCGGAAAGTGAAGGATGGATAATAGCTCAAAAAACAAGGTCCCATAGTGCATTGTGCAACACGTAGATATAAGATTAGCAAACTTGCGATGAGCCTCTATAGAGATGATCACAGATGGGGTATGCTGTAGAGATAGTGCAGCGGTCGGGAACTTTGCAACAGTGAAGGCAAATTGACGGGTAAGAGGGCACAGCATCTATGCATTTCATCTTTGCCACAGTACTTTCTCAATACAACATGCAGGTGGGGGTTGTTGCCTTATAAACCCTCACAATCAGGTGGTAAAACATTTAATCAAAACTTGGTGTGAACCATATAGGTTGTTTAATAGGGCTAGCCTAATTGACCATTGTGTAATTTAACAGAATTAACCCTAAATGGTGCAAAAAGTAAATTACAAAAACCTTTTAAATGGTATAAAAATATAAAAAGGGATGTGCGTGTTTATTTTTACAAAATCGCACACAAAGATAATGCAAGTAAATTCCTAGACATAATCATATTACAGGATCTATCCCTGGCACAGAAACATTTATAAATGATTTATTTAGTAATGTAATAGTGGATGATAGTAATAAATCTGACATTGCAAATATAAAAAGTAATATTAATAATGGTTAGATGCTATATAAGAATAATATAGAGTAGAAGTACAACCTGAATATAATGTAATAACACATAAAATCAAAAATAAGGATAAAATAAAAATAAATGGCTAAATGTTGAACACAAAAAGTGCTGTATCCATGGTGTCAACATGTAAACATTATTTGTCTTCAAGCAAAAAAATATATGTATAATCCAAGACAAATAATCAAATCAGTTCAATCATGGGTACATGGGAAACTAGGACCAAATTGGAGTGATTGTAAATCTCTATTATGTTTTCATAGAAAATTAAAAATATATCTGTAGAGAAGCAAGGGGAAAAAGGGTAATAAAATATTCAAATGCGTCATGTATATATGTTCAAAATCGGGTAGGATACCAGTTAAAAAAGTATAAGGATTAATATAAATATCAGAAATTACTGAAAATATACCTAAATACATCAAATATCATGTAAAATACCAATAGAGAAAATGTAGTAATAGGTTTAGAATCATGCCATGATAGCGGGTGTGGCAAGGGGTTTCTAGAGTATGAAACTCGGATCTAGTCTGAGTCAGATTGATAAGGTCCTCTCTTTGCATCGTGACGGCTTTCAAATAACCTTTAAGGATAGAATGGGATGGGTAGGCCTTCTCCATGAATCGTTGGCAGAGGGAGGAGTATTCCTTTTCAAAATCAGCCAGAAAGGAGCAATTGCAACGTAACCTAATGAATTGCCCAAGAGGTACATTGGCAATGCCTGTTGGATGGTGTCCGCTTCCTGCATGGAGGAAATCATTTATGTCAACCTTCTTTTGGTAGGTTTTGGTGCGAATGCCTCCCTCCTCCCCTCTCAAGGAAAGATCGAAAAAGTTGATCTCAATGGGATGTTTGGTAAATGTGAAAGACATGCCCCATTAATTGTTGTTCAAATAAGAGACAAACTCATCTATCTCCCCCCATTCACCTCTACTAATAATAAGAATATCATCAATAAACCTGCGATAGAAGGCGAGTCGCTCCATCCAATGCAGGTTATCCAGGACCACAGTGTTTTCCCAGTGACCCATGAACAAATTCGCATAGGACGGAGCAAAACTCACCCCCATCGCCATTCCTTTAATCTGTAAAGTAAAAATTTTCATTAGATTGATAACAGTTGTGTTTTAAAATAAACTCAGTGAACCTCAAAATGAAATCAGCCTGCTGTTCTGGGAGTAAGGGGTCTAATGAAAGGTATTAATCAAGTGCCCATAGGCCCAGAGAGTGTACAGGGCAGTAACATCGATGGTCACCCAGCTATAGTTGTCTAACCAGCTTATACCCTGAACAAGAGTAAGGACGTGCCCTGTGTCCTTAATATAAGATGGTAGATGTGGTACATACCTATGTAGGTGGAAATCCACCCATTTGGAAATAGGCAAAGTAAGTGGACATATACTAGGGGTCCAATACTGTCCTATTAAAGCTGAATCATTACTGGGATGATTCCACTGTATTCTATCACATGGTCTGTACAGAGCACCCCAACAGTATCTTTATTGTCACCCCATCTGACATAGCATATCCCAAAGCCCATGTATGGCAATTCGATCAGCAGCATAAAGAGTTAACTAGTCTCTCCAGCCATAGGAGCTTTCACTTGGGATTCCAGGGACAAAAGGGTAAACCAAGATCACTAATTAAAGGCAGGCATAAAAACATTTTGTAATTTCTTTCCTATAACAACAGGGACTCAAACATTAGAGGCTGAAATCAATAACTGAAGTTGGGTCCAAGAGCACTGATTACCCTTATGTAATATATTGCTCAACCGACGGCGTGTATTGATTATCAACTGAGGGACAAAGAGATTAATAATTGTTTTGATCTTATTCCAATTTCAAACTCAGAATGCCATACGTGTGCTTTGTTTTTCTATATAACTTCTCTTTTAAAGTATTCCATTTCTCTGTAATACATATGTAACTGGAGTTTGTTGATTTTACAAAAACAATTCTTTCATAATGGACTTTTGATAGTATTATTCATTGTATTGCATCCCAAAGCAATTCTACAAAGAAACAGACAATTATATCTGTCTTTCTTTGTGTCGTATTCACTGTAATAATGGTGTCTTGAAATGAACCTTAAAAATGGCAGATGTACTGCTTGCCACTAGTGGCGACGGAACACCAGGCCCTTCGGAAATCTCCTAAAGGAGAGGCACTTGGACTCTGAGCACTGGCAGATCCATGGGGGGGGGCAACGGGGCAATTGCCCACCTCCAGGCTCTCCCCTGCCAGCTAATGCAGGGCTGGCACTGTCCAAGTGCCAGCCCTGCAATGTGCCTTCAGAGATCTCCACAGGCACCGTGCTGACAGACAGCAGTGGAGGGAGTGAGAGAGGACATGGGAGCTCAGCCTACAGCTCCTCCGGGTCCAACTCTCACGAGCACAGAGCGTTGCTGCGGTTACCACAACAACGCTCTTGCTCTCACGAGAGTGAACTATAGCCCTGGAGCTATGGGCTAGAGTTTACTCTCACCACTGCGACCACCAGGGATTCCCCACCGGACCACCAGGTATCAAGAAATGTACATTTACTGAGGGAGGGAGGGACATAAATGTATTTATTTAAAAAAATATTAAAAAGCCCCCCTACCCTCCTCATCACACATTCACACACTGCCCCACACACACATACACTGCCCCCACATGCACTGCCCCCCCCCACACACACACCTTACCCCCATATACACACTGCCCCCACACACCATACACATTCACACACTGCCCCCCCACATACACACATTGCCCCACACACACATACACTGCCCCCCACACACACACAGCCCCCATACACACAATGCCCCACACACACATACACAGCCCCCCATACACACATTGCACCACACACACACATGCTGCCCCATACACACATTGCCACACACTCTACACATTCACACACTACACCCTGAACCTTTCACACACACTTCACCCCTCACACTGAACCTTTCACACACACTTCACCCCTCACACATTGCACCACACACACACACCACTGCTCCTATGCCCTACTACAGCCCCATATCTCAGCAGACCCCAGGTGAGTTGTCAAACTGTTCTTAAATGGTTTAACTACTTACTCTGGGTGGGGGTCCCGGCGCTTCTGGCACCATAACCACTACACCGAGCTATAGTGGTTATTGTGCATGGATTATTTCTTTAAATAATCTACAAGTGCCCCACCCGAGATCAGGCTCTGGATCTGCCACTGCCTCTATGTGTCTTTTCTCCCCCTTAGTCCTTCTTGTCTGTCTCTTTCTCCCACCCAAGCCCCTTTGTGTGCCCCTTTATCCCAGACCCTCTTCTGTTTCTCTGTGTCTCATTGTGGTGTCTTACCCTTTCTTCCTGCTTACCTCCTCTGCATGGCCATGTAGACTACGGTAGATAATCTTCTGTATCCTCCACCCGTTCTGACAGGAAGCAGCTTGTTTTTCTCAGTGAGCACTTCTTGTCAGACCAAGTAGAGAATACAGAAGATCCTCTACAGTGAACCGCTCGGCCATGCTACATGTAATGCCTGGCATGAAGGGGGAGTAGTATGCTGTGCTCTCCCTTCCTGCCGGAAGTCACCCGGCATCAGCCAGGACTCAGTAAAATTGGGAGTGTCCCAAAATAGGGATGGCTAGGTGGCCTGTATGTGACTTTAAAAAAACCAAAAAAACTATATAAGCACTATATATGATTATATAAGAACCCTTAAAGGACAACGGTTACCTCAAAACTATTTTTTAAAATAATCCTTTGATCCGAGGCTGAGATCATGAAACTTAATGATGTGGAGCGCTGAGCCAATCAGCCTCTCCTCATAGAGATGCATTGAATTAATACATCTCTATGGGGAGCGCTCAGTGTCTGCATGCAGAGGGTGCACACTGTGCAGCATTGACCCAGGAAGCACCTCTAGTGGCCATCTGAGAGACAACCACTAGAGGTGTTACTATGCAGCAATGTAAACACTGCCTTTTCTGTAAAAAGCAGTGTTTACATTAAAAAGCCCTAGAAGAATATGTGAATCGCCTACTGTGCTGAGTCTGTTTTCGATATCAAGCTACCACTAAGAAATTTCAATGTCAGGATTATTTATTAAGCGAGAATTGAAAGTGAATTTTAAATTTAAGGCCAGAATAGCCAATCTGCAAAAAGAAGCTGACTTAGAGAATATATCAGTCCACTATTTTGACCCAAATCTGAACTTTGAGTGCTCACTTACACTTCATATTTTCTCAAAAAAAGTTAATACAAAATTGCCCCCAAAAAATATTTAACAGTAAATCTATTTGTCTGTCAGTCTGATTGGAATGACAATGCTTACATTCCTGCCATAAGTCACTGCATACTTATATCTGTACCATTGCACAACAAAATAAAGAATGTAAAAAAAAATTGGCAATGATAACAGAGAAGTGTTTATGCTGCCAGGGTTTCAGAAATGGTTTAATATCCAATTTTATTAACGGCTTCATCAGCTGAATTCATAATGTAAAAATAAAAATTATGGTGTCAAGGTCCTTGGCACATCCTTACCTCAAGGGGTTTAACCGTTCACGAATGGTTTATCTCCAAAGAGTACAATCTAGAGCCATTTGTGGCTGTTCCCAGCAATATGCGGTGTCTCACATTTGGATAGCTGCCAGTGTCAGTTGACTGCTCTAAGTCAGTCAGCGGCTCCCCTGCCCAACGGCAATCCCTGCTTCCTCTATCCGAATTTGAGATGTCAGATGTAGCATGGAACAGCCAGGAATGGAGTTCGATTGCACTCTTCCTGAATGACAGATAATGTGATTACTCAGAATGAATTTAGGTTTATTGTCTCTCAGTCCAATATCACTATTGCCACCTTTTACTGTCTCCCTAAAATACACAAAGATTCTCAGAACCCTCCGGGTAGGCCATTTGTATCGGGTAACCATTGCCTAACTGAGAGAGCAAGCCAATTTTTGGATAAGTTGCTACAGCCTTTGGTAACAGGTTTAAAATCACACATACGGGACACGAAACAGACACTTCTAGTCTTGGAACATCTCACGGTGCCCCCTTATACATCCCTGGCGAGTCTGGATGTAGTGGCATTGTATAACAACATTCCACATGATAAGGGTTTAGCAGCAGTAGCCTATTTTTTGGAAAAAGCTAAAACATTTAGCATACAGGAACAGGAGTTTATCCTGCTCCTATTACAATTTGTACTTACACATAATTACTTTACATTCAACGGGATATATTATTTACAACTACGGGGCAATGCGATGGGCTCGTCGTGTGCACCCAGTTACGCCAATCTCTTTTTGGGATGGTGGGAAGAAACAATAGTGTTCACCAGCACCTATGCCATGTACACTTCGTCAATTTTTAAATGGTTTCGTTACATTGACGATGTGCTAATATTCTGGTTAGGCTCTTTTTCACTATTTAAGGATTGGGTTGATGCTTTGAACATCAGCCAAATCAACCTTAAACTCACTCATGTTATCCATGAGAGTCACGTAGTCTTTTTGGATCTCACTATTGCTCTGTCAGAGGATGGATTAGTATCCACTTCACTATATAGAAAACCTACCGCTACGAACAGTCTATTGCATTGGGACAGTTTCCATCCTTTTCATGTAAAGGCTAACATACCATACGGCCAATACCTTAGGGTAAAAAGAAACTGTTCCAACCCAGAAGACTTTGAAAGAGAAGCGAAAATCCTCAGACAGAGATTCAAAAGTCTAGGATATCCGAATCGTATCCTTAAAAAAGCCTACCAAAGAACCAAAATCGTTGATAGATCTGAGAGCTTACACAAACCCCCGAAGACCACTCAATCCAACGCTGGGGTCACCAGACTCATAGGGACTTATGACAAAAATTGGAACAATACCTTACAGGTATTCAATCGTAACTGGCCATTACTCCAACATGATACATGTCTCAAGAACACCATTACCAATAAACCTTCTGTAACCTATCGAAGAGCAAAGAACCTTGCAGACCTCCTTACCCAAAGTCATTTGAAACCACTATTAAGCAAATATACTTGGCTTCAGACTAAGGGCCTTTTCAGATGTGGGCACTGTAAGGCTTGTGACTTTATTTTACCATCTAAAAAAGTACAGAATCGTAAAACTGCAAAAGATATCGAGGTTAACTCCTTTATTAACTGTGGCTCCACCAATGTCATTTACATCATTACATGTGAGTGTGGATTACAGTACATTGGTAAAACCTATCAACAATTACGTCGACGTGTCTTGCAACATATCAATTCAATTTTAAATTTACATTTGGACACCCCGATAGCAAGACACGTACGCACAAATCACAACTCTAGACCCAATGTACTTAAATTCCAAGTAATTCAAAAGGTCTTTCAAAACCACAGAAAAGGGGATATCAATATTGCATTACTGAAAGCTGAATCTCGTTGGATTTATTTGTTTCAAACACTATACCCTAAAGGATTGAATGAGGAGTTCAATTTTACTCCATTCATCCATTCTTAATTAGATCTTTGTCAGTATAGTTGCTCTAAATTTATGTGTGAATCTGGTACCAAGTTTCATTGTATTTTTCTTTACACATGGAATAGTTTACCGTTCTTAAGCATTCACAGTGCACTTTGTTGTTTATAATTTTATCATTACTCTCATTATTATTGAGCAATATAATTGATCTGCATGATTTTGGTCATATATATTCTCTTGTATTTAGGACCTACATTTGTAAGCCTGTTTCTAGTATGTACTCAAGCTGCTAGAGCAACATTTTACAAAATAACTAATACTTCTGTATATAGTTCTTCTACAATCCATGCACTGTTTATGTAGTGATATAATTGTATCCTGATCTGTTACTTTGAAACAGTGATGGACACCTTTACTTATTAGTTTGGTGTACTATGTTGTCTATAATTCTATCATTACTCTCACTATTATTGGGCAATATAATTGATCTGCACGACTTTGGTCATATATATTTTCTTGCATTTAGGACCTACATTTGTAAGCCTGTTTCTACTATGTATTTAAGCTTTAAGAGCATTTTTTATATAATTATTAATTCTTTGGTTTATAGTTCTTCTATAACCCATGCACCATTTATGTAGTGATATAATTGTATCCTGATCTGTTATTTTCTAACAGTGATGGACACCTTTACTTACAAGTCTGCTCATTATGCATGTACTTTTTTACATCACATTCTACTTCAATTGTTTACTCATCAACAATGATATTTCACTCTGACTTTTCAAAAGACTTAATCATCCGTGCCGGCTTCCCCTGCGATCATGGGTTAACCGGCTTCGGCATTTGACTCCGCCCCCTCGTTCGCGATTGGTCGGAACATTGACCAATCTCAGAGGAGGGCGGGCTATTTAAACGACGGCCGGCGTTCAGCTCGGTTCCCTTGGAAGAGCCTTTGTGGCGAAACGCGCGTCGGGATTAGTTAGCGAGCGGGTGGATGGAGATGTACTGGGGACTATAGTTTAAGATCATTTAGGACGCTCCGGGCAGACCACCCTCTCTTTATTTTTGCCTTTAGACATTAGAACCTCTGTGTACCTTCTATTGAGGCTTTCCTTTGTTATACTTAGGCAGGTGATTCAAGTCTGAGATTACTGGGAGTTAGGAGACAGTACTAGTAATACTAGGGTTTCACAGTTAGACAGACTCAAGATTTCTTTCCATTATAGACACTATTGGACGTATTTACGATCTATTAGGCAACTTTCTTTCTCTCTGCTAACACCTTGTTACTCCGCAAGCTCTATTCTCCTCTCTCTCCGTTTTTTATTTTATTATTATTTGTGTGTTACCTATCACCTATCATTTAGGCATTGATTTTTAGAAGGAATTTATTAAAAGTTATTTTTTAATCACTTCCCTTTGGGTTGCATTGCAATTACAGGGAACCTTTGGGACTGACTTATTTTAACCCTATGGTTTCTCTGTTTTTGTTTATTCTCTCTTTTTTTCTTCATATCCCCCCCCCCATTTCCTAGAAGCAACCCGACATTTTACTTCAGTTCCTATCTCTGTTTTCTATTAAACACTCTTCCTGAATGGTATAACCCCCTCGAGGTAAGGAAGCACTAAGGATCTCCTGGTATCATAACATCTTAAATTCAATGTAGTTGTTATAGTACCCAGGAGGTTTTTATAATGAACAAAAGAATAGTTCCGAGGTTGCAGAACACAACCTCCGTATTCTATTAGTTTGGGGGGCAATTGCCTACCTGCCTCCCTTGCCATCCCGTCCATGAATATGAATGTGTGGAGATGACAACTGACACAATGTCTGTGTGTTTGTATGAAAGCAGCACTATGTCAGTGTTACTATAATGATATCTGCCATTTTGTTTTGTCATTCTCTCTTTTATTGGATTAGGAGTCATGGCAGATAAACACATGTCAGAAATACAACAATTTTGGTACACAATTAAACTCCTGCATAAATCGGCCTTCTTTTTTGTAAAATAGCATAGCAAAGAAATCAGGATAGATAAACATGTCAATGTGCGTAGCATTTGCGATGGCTTTAGACATGAGAGAAATGCGTGACATGGTGGTTTATGTATAAACATGCTTAGGTGAAAAAACAAGCTAACCATGCATGAGTAACGAGGAGACCTCTGTCCAGTAACCACTGAACTTAAAGTGGAACTGAGATTGGAAATAAAGTAAAATTACAAAAAAAGACACAACAAAAATCAAGGCAGATAATGGCGCATGTAGGAATTATGGTTGCTATTAAATTGCATTGGAACTCTGAGTTTAAGCAGAAGGACTGCATGTGATGGGGAATCCATGATCAGCCAATTCCCTCAGTTGTGAGGCGCAAGATACCAGAAGCAGCTGCAGAACCAGGGAAAGGTAAAGCGCCTTTCCAGTCCCAGGCCTGTAAATGGGCCAGCATCTCTGCGCCATGAACTCGGGAGCTCTCAGAATCAGGGGCGGCTCCAAAGCCTGATCTCGGGAGGGGCACTTGTAGATCATTTAAAGAAATAATTCAGGGACAATAGCACTGCAGCTCTGTGTAGTGGTTATGGTGCCAGGAGTGCCTGGACCTCTCTCAGAGTAAGTAGTCAAACCGTTTAAGAACAGTTTGACAACTTACCTGGGATCTGCTGAGTGTTGCAGTGTGTGTGTGTGTGTGTAAGGGGGCAGTGTGTGTGATGGGGGCAGTTTGTGTGTATGAGGGGCAGTGTTTGTGTGACGGGTGCAGTATATGTGTGTGGGGCAATGTGTGTATGGGAGGAAGTGTTTGTGTGAGGGGTGCAGTGTGTTTGTGTGTGGGGGGGAAGTTTTTGTGTATGAGAGGTAGTGTTTGTGTGAGGGGTGCAGTATGTGTGTATGGAGGGCAGTGTGTGTGTGTGGGGGCAGTTTGTGTGTGAATGAGGGACAGTGTTTGTGTGAGGGGTGTGTATGGGGGCCAATTTGTGTGTGTGAGGGGTACAGTATGTGTGTATGGGGGGACAGTTTGTGTGTGCGAGGGGGCAGTGTATGTCAGGGATGCAATATGTGTGTGTGAGGGGGCAGTGTATGTCAGGGATGCAGTATGTGTGTATCGGGGCAGTTTGTATATGTGAGGGGGCAGTGTATGTCAGGGGTGCAGTATGTGTGTATGGGGGTGCAGTGTATGTCAGGGGCGCAGTCAGGGCCAGATTAACATAGGGGCTGATGGAGCTGCAGCTCCAGGCCCAGGCCCATGGAATAGGCCCATTGATTGCCAGGTATTTCTCATGTATTTCTTATGGTTGACAGGTATTTCTCAAAAGTATTTTTAAGGTATTTGAGGCTGCCTAGCCAGTGCCAGTATTGCAGTAATACTGGCAATACAACTTGTTGTCTCAGTATAAACAGAGATTATTCTGCAATACCAGCGCCGGCCAGTAGGGGTCACTGTTTGTGTGGAGAGAGGCAGGGATAAGAAGTTACAGCATCTCCCTCCCTGCCTCTCTCTACACAATGATCCGCGGGGGAGCAGCTATGCACAGAGAGTCCAGACAGCAGCTCAGAGCCTGCGAGACATGGGGACAGTGAGAGACTTGGGGACGCTGAGACATTGGGACACTGGGAGACATAGGGACACTGGGGAACATGGGGACCCTGAGACACTAGGGACACAGTGGCCCCATGTCTCCCAGTGGCCCCTAGTCTCTCAGTGTCCCCATGTCTCCCAGCCAGTGTGCCTCATGTCTCAGTGTCCCTGGTGTCTCTCAGTGTCCCTGTTGTCTCTCAGTGTCCCCTAGTCTCCCAGAGTCCCCTAGTCTACCAGAGTCCCCTAGTCTCTCCCAGTGTCTCAGTGTCCCAATGTCTCTAAGTGTCCCCTAGTGTCATCAGAACAATTTGAGACATGGGGACATAGACTCTAAGGGTCACTGGGAGACATGGGGATACAAACACTAGGGGACACTGGGTGACATGGGGATACAAACACTAGGGGACACTGGGTGACATGGGGACACTGGAACACTAGAGGACACAGAGACATGGGGACAATGAAAGACACAGGGAGACATGGGGCACTCCCAGTGTCCCCATGTCTCACAGCCAGTGTCCCTAGTATCTCAATATCCCAATGTCTTCCAGTGTGCCTGGTGTCTCTCAATGTCCATAGTGTGCCAGTGTCCCTAGTGTCTCAGTGTTTCCTAGTCTCCCAGTGTCCCCAAGTCTCCTAGTGTCTCAGTGTTCCCTAGTATAAAAGAAAAATTTCAGGCACTCACTGTGATAGATTTAAGCAGGTTTATTGGACACCGCAACATTTTGACCTGTACCCAGGTCTTTATCAAGTCTCCAGTGTAACCTATGTATCACAGTGTCCCCTATGTATCAGAGTGTCTCAGTGCTCCATGTCTCCCAGTGTCCCCGGTGTCTCTCAATGTCCGTAGTGTCTCAGTGTCCCCTAGTCTCTCAGAATCCCCTTGTCTCCCAGTGTCCCCATGTGTCACAGTGCCCCCAAGTGTCTCAGTGTCCCCTAGTATAAAATTTAAAAAATTTAGGCACTCACTGTGATAGATTTAAGCAGGTTTATTGGACACTGCAAAGTTTTGACCTGTACCCAGGACTTTATCAAGTCTACAGTGTCTCAGTGACCCATGTCTCCCAGTGTCCCCTCATGTCTCAAAGTCACCCAGTGTCCCCAAGTCTCCCAGTGTCCTCAAGTGTCTCAGTGTCCCCAGGTCTCCCAGTGTTCCCTAGTATCTCAGTGTCCCAATGTCTCTCAATGTCCCCTAGTTTACTAGTGACATGGGGCACAGACACTAAGGGACTGGGAGGCATGCCCCCTTTTTGTGTATGTTCGCCCCTTTCGGCAGTTCTGGTTATGTGATTTGTGTCAGTGGCCCACTCTTTTACCCCATCCATAGACTTCCTGCTTTACTGGACACTGCTGTTAGGGGGTATGGGTTTACTTGAAAGATGAAAGTGTGAGATTAGCATAGGGTATGTGTTTTCTCATAACTGCATCCTATGAGTTTCCCTCCAGCACCATCTCCATCAGATACATGACACTTAGGAGGTGGGACTGTTTTAGTGTTTTTGGTCAATAAGATTTTGTAATTAGGCCCATCATAATTGTCAGCACCAGGCCCACTGGGCTCTTAATCTGGCCCTGGGTGCAGTATATGTGTATGGGGGGACAGTGTGTGTGGGGGGCAGTTTGTGTATGTCAGGGGTGCAGTATGTGTGTATGGGGCAGTGTGTTTATGGGGGGCAGTTTTTGTGTGTGAGGGGGCAGTGTATGTCAGGGGTGCAGTATGTGTGTATGTGGGGCAGTGTGTTTATGGGGTGCAGTTTGTGTGTGTGAGGGGGCAGTGTATGTCAGGGGTGCAGTATGTGTGTGTGAGGGGGTGTATGTCAGGGGTGCAGTATGTGTGCATGGGGAGCTGTATATGTGTGTGTGGGGCAATGTGTGAATGTGTATACTGTTATTCTGTGTGTGTGGTGGGGAGGGAGGCAGATCAAAGCAAATTTTTTTTAATGTATTTTTTTTTAATTATAATTAATATATTCTATATCCCCCCACCCTTTCTACCTGAGGCCTGGGAGGGGGAGATATTGCTTTCCATCCCTGGCGGTCTTAGGGGGGAGAGTGAACTGCAGCCCACTCGCGCAAAAACGGACCGTTGCTGTGGTAACCGTGTCACCGCTCTGAGCTCGCAAGAGGAGAACCCGGCAGAGCTACAGGTAAGAGCTCCCCCGGGTCCCCTCTGCCAGTGGGCCGGGGAGGGAGATCACTGATTTTTTAAATTGGAAATAGCGCCTAAATCTTCATGATAATTGTGTAAATGTATTTTTTGGTAAGCTTTTTGTACAAGTAAATGATACAAAAGGCTGATATTGGCAGAGTCTAGCGCTTGACCTGAATGTCCTGCAATCCTGCAGAGCTCCTGATACTTGGCGAATAATCTATGCCAATTTGCCATCAAAGAGAGTAGCTGCCCACCTTTGCACACCTTGAGTAAGTGCAACACGCTGATGCCTTTTCTGTTCCCGCAAGCGGGCAAGAAGACTCAACAGATAACTGGGGCCTACATCGAGTTTTGCACTGTGAAGTCCGCGCGAGAAATAACAGCACTGACGGCAGGAACACTAAGCGACACCCAACTGCTGAACGGTCCTACTGCACCAGACACTCACAACATGGGATGAAGGTCCCCGAGGCCTCACCCGAGCGTCAGCAGAGACACCCGAGACATAGGTACCCTGTTACAGCGCCCAAGATGGCAACCTCACCGGACCGCGAGTCGGACTCACACGACTCGGAAGAGCCTCCTGTAGATCTGCCGGAGTTCTATACAGCACAGCCAACTACAGTGGCTTTAGCAAGTCGGAACAAGCAAACCCCAGCCACTAAGCAAGACATCACTGGCCTACTGAAGGAAATGAGACAGATGCATGCCATGGATCTTGACTTGCTCAAGAACGAAATATAGGGGTGACCGCAAAGACTCAGGCCTCGGAGGAGAATATGGTGGACCTGAGGCAGAAAGTAAAGGGGCTAAAGAAAAAAGGTTCACCGACTGCAAGCCTCCTAGTCACCCAGTCACCCTCACTACAAGAGTAGATATGGCAGAAGACTGCAACAGACGCACCAACATCAAAATCAGGGGGATCCCTGACACTATTGACTCTACCAAACTGCCCCACTATCTCCGACGCTTCACCACCACACTCTTACCACACGCTCAGGTGAGAAGATTTGTGCTTCTTCAGAATCAGAAAACCTATACAAGCACCATCCGCTGCCTCTCGGAAGTCATCGTACGGTGTCACTCCTCAAACAACAAAATCAGGCTTCTCGCTGCAGTCTGGGGAAAGACCCCACTTGCCTTTGAATCATCCCACCTAACCTTCTACCAAGATCTAACACGGAACATTCTATTATGGCGCAGGTCCTTGTGCCCCGTAACAAGCCAACTGCACAAAGCTAACATAGACTACTGATGGACACTGCCGAGGTCTCTAACGGTGACTAAAGAGGGAACCACACTTAGTCTCTCCTCACTGCAGGAGGCTGAATCATTCCAGCAAGCACTAGGAATTTCCACTTGATCCCAGCAAATGGTGGCTTCCTCTGCTTCACACTCTTGGGAGAGAGAACAACACCCTTCGTCCCCAGGGGTACAGAGAGGCGAGGGGCAACGCCATGAACTGTCTTCTGATGCAAGCATTAAATATTTTACTCTATTTTGTTTAACCCCTTAAGGACACATGACATAAATTTGGTCCTTAAGGGGTTAAATGTTTTACCTTGCTTTTTGTTAGACACTCTCCATGAGTTCTAAATATCCCCGCACTTGGCACAGCATAGTTAGGCGCAGGAGCCTCTCCACTAGTGGGCTCCCATGCTATAGTATGGTCTCTCATCAACTGCGGGAGCGCAACAGGCTCTCATGAGTCCATACTTCTCCCCGCAACCCGCATGGTTAGGGGTCACCATCCTACCCTGCCGAATCGCAAGCAGGTCCACAGCATCTCTGAGCTTGTAAACATTTGCACTATGACTCGAGTCACGTTTCACACACATAAAACAATTTGCCACAGAAGCTTAGCTCGTATCTGCTGACATTACACAGCCTTACTCTCACATCTTATCAGGCGAGATCTCAATTAGTAGAAGGCATACTCTTGCATAGTTTATACTACTCGAGACTAGAAGGCTTGGGAACTCACGACAGACAAACCTTTACCATACAATCCACCTGACTTAACTGATGTGGCTTCCTACATTCTTAATTATGCATCGACAGCATCTATGCCAAGTTTTCTCCTTGAAGGAACACTCCAAGTGTATTTTAGTGTTTATTGGTTATTGTGCCAGGGTGGCCCTGGTACCCAACTAGCGTAAGTAGTCAAACCATGAATGTTATGTTTCTTGGTGGCAAGGTGCTTTTCTGTGCTTAATATTTTTTTTTTTGGAGGTAATCAATAATCATTCCAGTACAAACCCTTAAATCAAAGATGCTCCCCACAGACTAAGAGCCTTAAAAAGGAGAAATCAGCTCCAAAACCGCACAGCTTACCTGCCACCCGACAGCCGACAACATGGGGCGCAAACATAAAAAGCAAACCTACACGGAGCGACCCGCGGCACCCGACATTAGGCTGGCATTCCAGAGGCCTACACAAGCGCGGCCCGCCAAGATGGCGCCGGAACCGCAGAGTGAGATAGAGACCTCTGACGACTCCCAGGAAGAGAGGGACTCTCAAGCCTCCCTCCCGGGCCCCACTCCCAGGTCTGACTCAGAGGAGGATGACTCCCCATCAACAAAGGGGGACATCAGAAAGCTGCTGATCGACCTAAGGCAGGTCTGGAAGGCAAACTTACAGGAGACACGTGCTGAAATGGGGGTCTTGCAACAGAGAGTCCAGGAGGTGGAGAACAGAGAAAGCTCCAGAGACCACCAACTCCAAGACACCAAACTGCAACTGGATGATCTTAAGGAGCAGGTCCGACGCCTACAAGGAGCGGTGGTGACACTGGAAACCAGACACCGCCGCCGCAACATACGCCTCAGAGGTATCCCTGAAACGGTGAGCGGTGAAGACTTATTGCCCTTTGTCCGGAGACTCACCTCCTCCATGGGCCTCAGGTGTAATTCAGACACCCCACTGATTCTGTCCGCCTTCAGGGTGCGCAAATCAGCAGCGGCACCCGAGAGTGCACCCAGAGACACAATAGCTACCACCAGGGACGTAGCTGCGAGAGCTACCATCATGGCCGGATCCAGACCATTGGGGTCGGTAAAATTTGAGGGATGCGAGGTGGCCATATACAGTGACCTCCCGTTTGCTGTGCTTGCCGCAAGGAGACTACTGGCACCGGTCACTAAGAGACTGAGAGAACAATCGGTCCGGTACCGATGGGGCACAGAGGGATCGCTAACAGTACAAAAGGGCACCGACGTACTCACCCTAACCTCGGGAGACGATCCAGAGACATTCCTCAAAAAATTAGGCATATTAGCCAATGGACATAGAAAGCAGAATGAGAAACGCAATATTTAACCGCTATAATAATGTTTTGCATGTATATAGATAAGCTTATATGGTCTGGGAAAGATAATTACTATTTCTGTTACACCTAACCCAGCACTCCATGCTATTACCCTAAATACCTGACCCCACACATATAGGATAAGCTGGAAGATTGTTAAAAACTAGCAGCCTCGTAATTAAGCAACCTCGTTAAAGGGGGATCTCCGTAGAAAGATAGAAATGCACAAATTGTTTCGTTGCCAGGCCACGGTAAAGGATCTCTGACATTGTGCTTGTTATTATGCATGTAGCCCAACGAAATGTTATTTGAACCTGTTCTAACCCATATAATAATATAATAACACATATAATGGAAAAGTGTATACTTTGTGCACAAAACCAAATAAAATACAAATAAAAATAAAAAATCAAAGATGCTACTTTCTTGGGTGTCGACAACATGCGGGAAAAATCTCATCCCACCCAACAATGGCCTCATTGATAGGGTAAAATGTTACCTGCTTGCTGTGCGGACCTTTGATGTGAAGGTTTGTGCTGGATGGGTTGTTATTTTATTTTTGAATGTAGAATTTTTCATTGCATTGATTTTTTTTGTTTGCTTATGTAACGAAATCCCCTATTTACAGACTATACGAACAAGCCTGTTAGGTTATTTGGAGAATTACAGCTGGATTTCATGGAAATAACAATAAATGCGAAAGTGGCCGACCCCAGATAGCTATAGTATGGAACTTGCAGTTGGCTGCAAACACATGAACGGCCGGGTAAAGTCAAACTTCGGTCGACGATTATGAGAACTGTGTTCGTGGGATCTGAGCGCTATTCGCCTAGAATATGCCCTCAGATCCAAGCTATCTGGGGATATGTGGAACTTAAAGTTTATGTTGTGTAAAAAGAAAGTTATATATTTTTACTCTGTTTTGCTAAATAAGAAAAGCCATGCTTCTTTCTTCCTGGAGATAATTAAGGCTCTCTTTGCTACCTTAAGTTAATTATCTCCAGGATGGAAAAGAGGGAGTGATTTAGGTAAAAGGGGAGTGCTTATGCTATAGCCACTGTGATTGGCTACTGTGTTACTTTTGTCCCAGTCTTCCATCTGGTCCCCTAGGGGAGTGTCCACCAGGTGGAAGACCTGCATAAATACCGGGCAGGTAGCCCACAGTAAATCAGATCGTTTTACCCCTTCATGAAGTCTCGACTCATGTTTGGGGGATTGGGAGCTATAATCACTTCGTTTCAGTTGGATTTCGGGAGAAGCTGCAAGGATAATCGCTGCACGAATGCAAGGATCCTTTACAGCTTAGTATGGAGCACATAATTTGATGAAGTTCAGATGCATGCACATTTCGAGCATCCACTGCTGTGACCTTCTGGGTGGAAGCAGATGGATGTTCTGCTAAGTGTAGCTTTCAGTCAATACATTGCGGATTCCACCAGCAAGATGACATTTCTATTGAAAGACAGAAAATTACCTAGTCACCCACACATTTAATAACTGCTTTGATCAATTTTATTCTTCGTTCTGTTAGCCCAGAATGCTAGCAAGTAGGACTGCATCGCAGATGGGCCAGTTGGCATCACACCTTACCTCCTATCTTCTGCTTGGTATTAAAGCCTTGTTACAATCTCTCACATGTGTTTGGACCCAAACTGAGTGCAAAGCTGAGATCAAAAAAATCTTTTTTTTTTCTTGACTTTGTTACCCCATCAAAAAACATAATTTTTATTCCAATGAATTATGTCAAAATGTCAATTATCTTGAAACCTTTGAAAATTGTTTGCACTTTTTAGAAGTAATTGGACTATACGCCTTTCAAAAACCAGCAATCTATGTAGAGGCAGAAGGTTAGGCTAAGGTAACTTATAACATATTGTTAACTGACCTTAATTGGTAGAAATTTTCAGGTTGCCTTTAATTTATTCACTGTTATTAATAATATACATCTGCCTCTTGTTTAATGATACACTCTGCCTTTTATTATACTTTTATGTTTATTTTTCATGAAATCCACAGAAAGTTCAGCCACCTTAACCCCTTAAGGACCAAACTTCTGGAATAAAAGGGAATCATGACATGTCACACATGTCATGTGTCCTTAAGGGGTTAAAGGAACTTTAAAGGCACCTATACAACTTAATCTCAAGGAAGTGGTCTGGGTACTGTGGCCCTTTAGTTATAACCTTGCAAAGTAAAACATTAACATTTAGTAGATACAGCAACGTTATAATTGCAGGGTCAAACATACCTCGAGTGGCTGACAGCCACTAGTGGCACTTCCCCTTGGAGAACAGAGTTACACTCGGTCATGTAAAGTTCAACATCCAAACCAGAATGTCGAGAGGAAAAGGAGAAGGGGGACTCTCCAAAGCCTCTGTCTGAAAGTCTTTTACAAAAGCATAGATTTCCCCACTAACATTTTTTAACACTAACCACTAACATTATAATTTTATTCCGCCCTTTCCTGTCCCATCTTCCTTACCCTACTTATACAGGAGGAGAGTCAGCATGGGCAAAAAAGGAAGATTTCATATCTGACATTGGGAGGTCTAATGCAGGTTCTGATGGCCCCAATTCATAAAATAGGCAAAAAGAGTTCTTGATGTGGTGGTGGAAAAGGGTTGAGAGTAGACAGAGTTAGAAAACCAAAAACATGGGGCATGGTAACAATCAGTCAACTAAAACCTGATAAGTCCCTATGAATCTGTAGGTATGGATAGACGGATGGATAGAAGCAGTGGCGGATCCAGAGCCTGATCTCGGGAGGGGCACTTGTAGATTATTTAAAGAAATAATCCAGACACAATAACCACTACAGCTCAGTGTAGTGGTTATGGTGTCAATAGTGCCGGGACCCCCTCCCACAGTAAGTAGTCAAACCGTTTAAGAACAGTTTGACAACTTACCTGAGATCTGCTGGGAAATGGGGCTGTAGTAGGGCATAGGAGCAGTGGTGTGTGTGAGTGGTGCAATGTGTAAGGGGTGCAGTGTGTGTGTGAAGGTTGTAGTGTGTGAGTGAGGGCGGCAGTGTATGTCAGGGATGCAGTGTATGTGTGGGACAGTATGTGTGTGTAACAGTTGCAGTGTGTGTGTATGGGGGGCAGTGTGTGTGTAGCATGTGTATGTGTGTATGTGGGAGCAGTGTGTGTATGTGGGGGCAGTGCGTGTGTATGAGGGGCAGTTTGTGTGTATGGGGGCAGTTTGTGTGTATGGTGGGCAGTTTGTGTGTGTATGGGGGCAGTGTGTGTGTGTATGGGGGGCAGTTTGTGTGTATGGGGGCAGTGTGTGTATGTAGGTGTGTGTATGGGGCAGTGTGTGTGTGTGGGGCAGTATGTGTGTGTGTATGAGGGGTGTGCATGGGGGCAGTGTGTGTGTGCATGGGGGGCAGTTTGTGGCTGGGGGCAGTTTAGTGAAGGGGCAGTTTAGGAATGGGGGGCAGTTTGTGTGTGGAATGGGGGGGGCAGTTTGTGTGGGTATTGGGGCAGTCAGTGAATGGGGGCAGTTTGTGTGAATGGGGGGGCAGTTTGTGTGAATGGGGCAACTCGTGTGAATGGGGGGCACAGTGAATGGGGCAGTTTGTGTGCAGGCAGTCAGGTGAATGGGAATCTCCGTAGGAATGGGGCAGTTTGTGTGTATTGGGGGCAGTTTGTGTGAATGGGGCAGTTTGTGTGTATTAAAGGAAGTTTGTGAATGTAAAGTAAATAGTGGGTATTGGGGGCAGTTTGTGTGTATTGGGGGGGCAGTGTATGTGAGTGTGATCAGGGTAGGGTGGCTTTTTTTTTTTATAATATATTTTTGTTTAATTTAATTAAAATAAATAAATATCCTATGTCCCCCCTCCCTTCTTACCTTTACTGGGGAGGAGGGGGGACATTTCTTAGTCCCTGGTGGTCCAGTGGGGGATTCATTGGTGGTCCCAGTGGGTAGAGTGAACTCTCGCGAGATTTGGAGCGTTGCCATGGTAACCGCAGCAACGCTCCAAATCCCGCGAGAGGAGGACCCGGAGGAGCTGCAGCCTGAGCTCCGGGTCCTCCCTCTCACTCCCTCCCTCCTCCGCCGGCTGTCAGCACAGTGCCTGCGGACCGGGAAGGGAGAGCTCTGATCTCCCTCTCCGGTCCGCAGGCACATTGCACGGCTGGCAGGGGAGGGAGACCGGCGGATTTCTCGGGGGGGGCAATTGCCCCGTTGCCCCCCCCTGGATCCGCCACTGGATAGAAGGATGGATGGATGGATGGACTATTTTGCTCTGTCAATGATTATATAATAGAAATAAAATCTTTTTGAAATATTGACTACTTTGCAGTTTCATAAATCTTTGGAGCATCCTGCAAGTTCGCAATAGATACCTGTGTTGTAAAAAAAATAGATCTCTGTGTTAAAAATAATTTGACTAATTCCATTTTATATTTTAGAATAAAAAAAGACATAAATAGAGTTGAGCGAACCCGAACTGAAAAGTTCAGGTTCGTCTCGAACATTAAGTTTTTTGGACCCCGGACCCGAACACGGACATATCACTGTATGTTGGGGTTGGAGCTCAGTGTTCGACGATTTAATGACACATTTTAAAAAGGCTGCAGGGCAGCCAATCAACAAGCGTTTGACTCGTGAGCCCTTAGAAGCCATCACAGCCATGCCTACTAATGGCATGGCCATGATTGACCAGTGCAGAATGTGACCCAGCTAGTAGGGGCATGTATATTAAACAGTGAGCAGCCTGTTTTTATTTTTAGAATGAGGGGGGTAGGTAGGGGTTATTTTTTTGGGGAGAGGGGGGTGACTAGGGGTTTGGGGACCACTAGTTACCTGGGGGGTAAATTTTTATTTAGGGCCCCCACCCGCCGCTCAGGGGTGGGGGCCAAGTGGGGGAGGACATTAGGTCCCCCCCTTTATGGATATTTAGGGCCCCCACCCGCCCTGCAGGGGTGGAGGACAGTAGGTGCACCCCCCTTATTGTTATTTAGGGCCACCACCCGCCGCGCAGGGGTGGGGGCCGGTGGGGAGGACAGTAAGTCCCCCCCAGGCCCGGACTGGCCATCGGGCACACCGGGCAAATGCCCGGTGGGCCGCGGTGGCCGTGGGGCCGAGGCCGGCAGGGGAGGTCTCAGGATCTCCCCTGCCGGCCCCTGCAGGGCCAGCGCTATCCGAGCGCCGGCCCCGCTGTTTGCCATGGAGGGCCGGTGGGGAGATCAAAGATCTCCCTCACTGGCCCACATGCGCTCAAACGCGGCCGCCAGCGGGGAGAGAGGGAGGGAGACAGCCGCCTGGAGAGAGGACCCGGCGGAGCTCTAACTTGCAGCTCCGCCGGGTTTCTCTCGCGAGATCCGGACCGTTGCTATGGCAACCGACCGGGTCTCGCGAGAGTGAACTCTAGCCCCAAAGGACTAGAGTTCACTTACCACGAGGACCACCAGGGATGGCTAGCAGCAGCAGCACGACCTGCCCCCCCCCCTTCCAGGCTACAGGTAAGAATGGGGGGGGGGGAGGAATATAATGTATTTATTATTATTATTATTTTTATTATTATTATGTATTTATTATGTATTTATTATTATTATTATTATGTATTCTTTATTATTATTTATTATTTATTATTTTTATTATTATTATGTATTTATTATGTATTTATTATTATTATTATTATTATTATTATGTATTCTTTATTATTATTTATTATTATTATTTATTATGGGTTTATTATTATTTATTATGTATTTATTATTTATTATTATGTATTTATTATTATTATTATTTTTTAGTAAAACATTAATAGTGCCCTTTACCTGCCTCCCCCAATACAAAATCCTTGCAAACACACACATCACCCTCACCCAGCACCCTAACATTGACACAGCACCCCAACACACACACAGCACCCTAACACCAGCACCCTAATATTGACACAGCACCCCAACACACACACAGCACCCTATCACCAGCACCCTAACATTGACACAGCACCCTAACACTCACACAGCACCCTAACACCAGCAACCTAACATTGACACAGCACCCTAACACCAGCACCCTAACATTGACACAGCACCCTAACACCAGCACCTTAACACTCACACAGCACCCTAACACCAGCACCCTAACATTGACACAGCACCCTAACACATACAGCAACCTAGCACACACACACACATCACCCCAACACACACACAGCAACCCAACACATACACAGCAACTCAACACACACACAGCACCCCAACACACATCACCCTCAAATAGACAGAACCCTCGCTCAGTGCCCTAACACACAGCGCCCTCACACACCGCACCCTCACACACACATACTGCACCCCCCCACACACACCACCCTCCCACACACACACTATACTCCTCACAAATGCACACTACACCCCTCACACACACAGCACCCCCCAAACACACTGCACCACTCACACACTCACTAGATCTCCTATACGCACTCCTGAGTCCTTCAAACACACACTAGATCCCCTACACACAGACACTGCACCACTTACACACACACTACATTTCTGACATACACACTCAGGATCCCCTATGACACAGCACCCCAACAGTACACATTAGATACTCTTTAAGCAAACACATAGTGTCTCCATAAATGGGATACAGTGAGTATTCCATTTATGGAAACCCCTGAGACAAGTTTCAAGCAGACACAATGCAAGCATGTTATTAAATTTGCCTGCGCTGTGCAGATCAAATACAGGGCTCTTTTCTCATGTCCTGGAAGAGCATTGAACCAACATGCTCACTTTGAGATGGGGCGTGCTTGTCATTGGGGATGACAAAACACACCCTATCTGGCCCCGCCCCCTTTTCATTGGGCCGCTGTAATTAAAAATGCCCGGGCCGAATTTTTTCCCCAGTCCGGCCCTGGTCCCCCCTTATTGTTATTTAGGGCCCCCACCCCTGAGCGGCGGGTGGGGGCCAGGGGGGAGGACAGTAGGTCCCCCCCCCTTCACATTCTTATTTAGGGCCTACACCCGTCGCACAGGGGTGGGGACAATAGTTTTTTTTTTACAGTGAGCAGCCACTGGCTGTTTACTAGACACGCCCCTACTCACGGTATAGTGAGTAGGGGCTGAATTTACTAATACTAAGTAATCTTTACTTAGTATTAGTAAATGTGGCTGAAAGACCAATTTAGGTCTTTCAGCCTTTTGGTAGATAGCTCCCTAATACCGTGGGAATTAGGGAGTTATCTACTAACTCTGCTTATTTTATGTTATTTTTAAGTGATTTCCCTATCCACATTTGTTTGCAGGGCACTTGTCCTACTCTTACCCCCATATTACTTCCTTTTGCAGCCTTCTAGCCCTTTCCAGGAGTTTTTAGAGCCATTTTTGTGCCCAAAAGTTCGGGTCCCCATTGACTTCAATGGGGTTTGGGTTCGGGGTCAAGTTTGAGCCCGAACCCGAACTTGTTTTCAAAGTTCAGCCGAACCCGCCGGAACTCTAGACATAAAGTTTTCAAAGTTCAGCCGAACCCGCTCAACTCTAGACATAAAGATAGTTTCATATCTATTCCTGACTGTGTCATCTTAAGCTCTCATACACAAATCACATGGAGTTCTTTGAAGTGGCCAGGGGAGCACTTGTACAATCTTAATTACAAAAGTGAATTGGATTCTGTAGAACCTCTCACAGGGGTACTTGTGTACATAAAGTTAATATTAGTGGTACATGGCAGAACATAATGGTTACTAAAGGGTGGGTCACACATTTCAATGATCTTACATACAATGAATGCTTAACGTATGTAGATTTGTTTGACTAGGTACAGAAGATGACATCTTTTAAATGAGCTCCATTTGCCAGCTCACAAAGCCAATCTCTTTCGATTGCATTGTTCATAACATTAGCTCATGTTTAAAGCTTTAGCTTTGAATTTCTGTACGGATATTCCTCTTGAGCAGCTCAAGTGATCGCGGGTTGTTCACGTACACACGCTCATTCAGGTATCCCCACAGGAAGTAATCAGAAGCTGAAAGGTCGGGACATGGAAGCCAATTAATCTGGGAGTTTCTTGAAATCCGCTCGCCGAACTGTTGTCTCAGTTTTGAAAATAAACTTTTGCTATTTTTACTCATTGATCCTAGTGAAATTGCCAATGATGAATCTCCCAAGACTTAGTTATAATATGTAACAGCAACAAGGAAAAAATTAACTGCTAAGAAATTAGTTATTTACCTGCCAAATCCTGCTCTGAAGTGTGGCTCAACCTGTAGTAATGATTGGTTAGAAAAGGTCTGAGAAGCAGTTACTTGCATTAGTGATGACCAGTCATCTGAT
The DNA here is from genome assembly GCA_933207985.1 of Pelobates cultripes. NCBI lineage: Eukaryota > Metazoa > Chordata > Amphibia > Anura > Pelobatidae > Pelobates > Pelobates cultripes. The sequence continues at coordinate 44,790,574 of OW240916.1, forward strand.
TTTACCTACATTTCGTATAGTTCTTTGATGGCCAACAGATTACTGAAAGAATTAAAATTTCACAAAAAAACAGGTTCAACATTTCCTATAAAACTGCTTCACTGATTACATCCTAAATAAATTCTCTATCTGTGAATGGACGTCCACATGGTCCCTAGATTCTAAAAACATCCATGTTTCAAACCTTTCAGAATGTTATTGCAATGCGTTAAAGGACCACTCTAGGCACCCAGACCACTTCAGCTTAATGAAGTGGTCTGGGTGCCAGGTCCTTCTAGGCTTAACCCATTTTTTCATAATTATAGCAGTTTCAGAGAAACTGCTATAATTATGAATGGGTTAAGCCTTCCCCCTAATCCTCTAGTGGCTGTCTCATTGACAGCCACTAGAGGCGCTTATGCGTTTCACTGTGATTTTCGCTATGAGAGAATGCTAGTGTCTACAGCATTGTAAATGCTTTCCATAAGTATTTGGCCGAATGCGCCAAGAAGCTCTTTGCCGCTACAGCATTCAGTCATGGGCGGACGTGGAGGCGAGAGGAGTGGAGAGCCCAGCTGGAAAAAAAGGTAAGTTTAACCCCTTTCCCCCTTCCAGAGCTGGGCGGGAGGGGGACCCTGAGGGTGGGGGCACCCTCAGGGCACTATAGTGCCAGGAAAACGAGTATGTTTTCCTGGCACTATAGTGGTCCTTTAAGTGCCCTGGTCACAGCATGGTATTAACAAATGCATAAAACTGCCACTAATCTTTAAATCTTACGCTTCCTAATATTTTGTTTTAAATTTTATTTTTCAAATACACCTTACATAATGGCTAGTGAAGAGTGAGTTTTAAACCCTGCTTCTCAGAGTATAATTGCAATGAAAAAAACATTTTTGCCTCTCTGGACGCTAATCATATAATAGAAGTGCATGCGGCTTTTTTAAGGAAAAATATTATTCTGTTGATAAAATAATCATAGAGATCCTTAAATACAGAGGGTAGAAACCAATCCAGGAATAGAGAGCTCAGTAAGTCAATTTTTCATCCAGTATGTGTCAACGATTATTGCTGTGTTGTAACATAGTATTGGACCTCCTGCAGCTGTGGCCCTGGGGAAGGTAACACTAGCAGGAGTTTTGAAATATGCCCCAGATGTGCTGCAAGGGGAGATATTGGGGAAGGAGGTAGATGTTCAGAGCTTGTCACTTGGTGTCAAGCACAAAGCTGCAGCTGCGGGTCACAGGTCTTTATGTAATAACATGTTCCAGGCTTTGATGCATGTCCGTGTCCAGTTTGATTTGTTAACACTAGGGGAACGAGGTGGTATAATTACAGCCGGCTTTGTTCTGTCTCTCTATCTCCAATGTCTTACACATGCCCGAGCACCCAACAGTTCTTAATGCCTCGCTTCAGGCGTATCTATCATACAATGGCTTTGTTTAAATCACAAACAAGCAATCTATGAAAACGTAACTGTTGCTGAATTATGGACCTAAAATTCTCAGCCATAAATCAATGTTGTGCAAGCCTTACTATCTTTTCTATAAAATATGACATCATTAATACCCGATGCTCCATGCAATTCATTAAGGAAAGCCGCCGTGTTATAGAAGGTAAACGGAGGGCTTATATGTAGCAACATGTAATATCTAGCGTTGAGCTGACACCTGGATGTTTGGGTCCGGCGGGTTCGGGCGAACTTTGAAAAAAAGTCTGGGTTGGGGCTCGAACTTGACCCCGAACCCCATTGAAGTCAATGTAGACCCGAACTTTTGGCCACAAAAACGGCTCTAAAAAACTCCTGGAAAGGGCTAGAGGGCTGCAAACAAATGTGGATAGGGAAATTACTTAAAAATAACATAAAATAAGCAGCCGCTTAGTAGATAACTCTACTGTCTTCCCCCAGCCCCCACCCCTGAGCGGTGGGTGGGGGCCATAAATAAAAATTGGGGGGGGGACCTAATGTCCTCCCCTCCGGCCCCCACCCCTGCGCGGCAGGTGGGGGCACTAAATAACAATAAGGGGGGACCTAATGTCCTCCCCCCAGCCCCCACCCCTGCGCGGCGGGTGGGGGCCCTAAATAACAATAAGGGGGGGGACCTAATGTCCTCCCCTCGGCCCCCAACCCTGAGCGGTGGGTGGGGGCCATAAATAAAAATCCCCCCCACAGGTGACTATGGCTCCCCAAACCCCTAGTTACCCTCCTCCCAAAAAGAATTACCCCTACCTACCCCCCTCATCCTAAAAATAGAATTCCAAAGAACTTTCCCACACTGTGTAAAATGACACAGAGCACTCTTATTAGTTAGCTTGAAATCCAGAAATCAGAGTGCTCTGTGTCATTTTACACAGCGTGGGAAAATTCCAAAGAACTTTCCCATGCTGTGTAAAATGACACAGAGCACTCTGATTGGTTACTTAATCCACCAATCAGGGTGCTCCGTGTCATTTTACACAGCGTGGGAAAATTCCAAAGAACTTTCTCACGCTGTGTAAAATGACACAGAGCACTCTGATTGGTGGATTTCAACCCAACCAATCCGAGTGCTGTGACAGGTAAATGTAGAGACTTACCTGTCAGTCTCTTCATTTACCTGTCAGAGCACTCTGATTGGATGGCTTAAACCCCCCAATCAGAGTGCTCTGAGCCTAACTGCAGGGCGGGGCAAGGTTTTATAAGCAGAGTCTGTGCGGAGCCCTCCATGGGTGAAGAAGGATTTTTTTTAAGTGCGTCGGTTATTCTGGATTTTTATTTGGCCTTTTTTGGGGCTGAAAAAATAAGATTTTAGAAGAAAGAAGACATCAAATGGTAAGTTTATTTTTACTTTTTTACAGGTATTTAGACAAGGGTCCCCCCTCATTATTTTTAGGATGAGGGGGGTAGGTAGGGGTAGTTTTTTGGGGGGAGGGGGTGACTAGGGGTTTGGGGACCTAATCACCTGGGGGGAATTTTTATTTATGGCCCCCACCCACCGCTCAGGGGTGGGGGCCGGGGGGCAGGACCTTAGGTCCCCCCCCCATTGTTATTTAAGGCCCCCACCCGCCGCGCAGGGGTGGGGGCCGGGGGGAGGACATAAGGTCCCCCCTTATTGTTATTTAGGGCCCCCACCCACTACTCAGGGTGGGGGACGGGGGGGACAATAGGCCCCCCCTTTAGTTTAACCCCTTAAGGACCAAACTTCTGGAATAAAAGGGAATCATGACATGTCTCACATGTCATGTGTCCTTAAGGGGTTAAAAGCCCCCACTCGCGCGTCGCTGGTGGGGGCTCAGGAGGGGGGAATGTTTTTTGGTGTTTTTTAACAGTGAGCAGCCACAGGCTGCTCACTGTTTAATAGACACGCCCCTACTCGCGGTATAGGCTGGGTCACTTGCTGCACTGGCCAATCACAGCCATGCCATTAGTAGACATTGCTGTGATGGCTTCTAAGGGCACACGCTTGTCAAACGCTTGTTGATTGGCTGCCCTGCGGCCTTTCAAAACACGTCATTAAATCGACGAACTCCGAACTCCAACCCGAACATACAGTGATATGTCCGTGTTCGGGTCCGGGGTCCAAAAAGCCTAATGTTCGGTACGAACCCGAACTTTTCAGTTCGGGTTCGCTCAACTCTAGTAATATCCTCTAGATTGTAAGCTCATTTGAGCAGGGTCTTCATTAACCTACCTCTGTTTAATATTATTGGATAAAAATGTGATTTTTTTAAATATTAAAATATTTTAAAAAATATATTTATCAAATATACATATATACAAATACATAAACAAAATATTTTAAAAAATGCAAAAAACTAAATATTTATTAATATGCATGAAATGTTCAAGAAAGACAAAAAAGTCTAGCATCAATGGAGAGGAACCTTGCAGAGAATATACGGCTACATATGTCTAATGAATCAATGCCCTGTTCATTCAAGAAAATTTGAAAAAAAAGGTTTACGATACTAGAGACCTGTGAGCTGCATCTCATCCACTTTGGGGAAAAATGATGATCACTGGTGTCAGAAAGGCACTGGAACGAATATGCCAATTGGCATGCAAGTAAAAAAATGCCCTGTGTTGTGCCTTTAATTTTTAAATTTCTCGCAGATCTTTTTGATATTTTTTCAATTAAATTAGTTCTATATGGAGCAATAGATGTCGTCTAGGTAAATGTTTTTTACAGACCTTTTTCCTTTCTTTGTTCAGTGCATACCAGCACATTTGACTTGTTTTAAGAATTTTAATCTGAAATCAGGGCAATGCTTACTATTATGAAGGAAAATGCCTGCAGCTTTTTTAATAATCTTTCTAAAAAGCTGACTTGTACTCATGCCCACGGTAAAGTATTTATGATCTACTGGAGCAAGATTTTTCCCTGCTAATATTCCTCCTGCTGAGATTCTGAATAAAACACTTTATCAAAGCTCAAGGTAAGGTATAAAATGATAGCAACACAAAAGACTGAATTTCTTTAGAGCAAGCATGTCAAACTCAAAGGCTAGCCCGGCCAATAAACAAGGTTTAAGTTTATGTGGGCCGCAAAAATACTATTTTTATAGAAATGTAGGTTTATTTTGAAAAGTACAGTAGTAAAAAAAAAAAACAGCATCCCCCTCTACTAAACCCTAACCCCCCTCTACTAAACTCTAGCCCACCTATACTAAATCCTACTTCCCCCTTCTACTAAACCCCAGTCATTATGAATGTGTGTATGTATGGATGTCAGTGTCTGTATGAATGTATGTCATTATGAATGTCGGTCTGTCTGTATGTATATGTATACCTGTATGCATGTCTGTCTGTATGTATGTCTGTATGTCTGTCTGTCTGTCTGTATGTATGTATGTCATTATGTGTGTATGAATGTCAGTGTAAGTATGTCTGCATGTCATTATGAATGTGTGTATGTATGGATGTCAGTGTCTGTATGTCATTATGAATGTATGTCTGTATGTATGTCTGTATGCATGTCTGTCTGTATGTATGTCTGTCTGTCTGCCAGTCTGTATGTATGTATGTATGTATGTCATTATGTGTGTATGAATGTCAGTGTATGTATGTCTGCATGTCATTATGAATGTGTGTATGTATGGATGTCAGTGTCTGTATGAATGTATGTCTGTATGTCATTATGAATGTCTGCATGTATATGTATGTCTGTCTGTATGTATGTCTATGTATGTCTGTATGCATGTATGTATGTATGCATGGCTGCATGTCTGTATCTATGTCTGTCTGTATGTATGCATGTATGTATGTATGCATGTCTGCATGTATGCATGTATGTCTGTATGCATGTATGTATGTCTGTCTGTCTGTATGCTTGTCTGTATGTATGTATGTCTGCATGTCATTATGAATGTGTGTATGTATGGATGTCAGTGTCTGTGTGCATGTCTGTCTGTATGTATGTCTGTATGCATGTATGTATGTCTGTCTGTCTGTATGCCTGTCTGTATGTATGTATGTATGTATGTCATTGTGTGTGTATGAATGTCAGTGTATGTATGTCTGCATGTCATTATGAATGTGTGTGTGTATGTATGGATGTCAGTGTCTGTATGACTGTATGTCTGTATGTCATTATGTATGTATGTCATTATGTGTGTATGAATGTCAGTGTATGTATGTCTGCATGTCATTATGAATGTGTGTATGTATGGATGTCAGTGTCTGTATGAATGTATGTCTGTATGTCATTATGAATGTCTGTCTGTATGTATGTATGTATGTATGTATGTATGTCTGCATGTATATGTATGTCTGTCTGTATGTATGCATGGCTGCATGTCTGTATCTATGTCTGTCTGTCTGTATGTATGTATGCATGTATGTATGTATGCATGGCTGCATGTCTGTATCTATGTCTGTCTCTCTGTCTGTATGTATGCATGCATGTCTGCATGTATGTACGTCTGTATGCATGTATGTATGTCTGTCTGTATGTATGCTTGTCTGTATGTATGTATGTCTGCATGTCATTATGAGTGTCTGTCTGTATGTATGTCTGTATGCATGTATGTATATCTGTCTGTCTGTATGCCTGTCTGTATGTATGTATGTATGTATGTATGACATTATGTGTGTATGAATGTCAGTGTAGGTATGTCTGCATGTCATTATGAATGTGTGTATGTATGGATGTCAGTGTCTGTATGCATGTATGTCTGTCTGTATGAATGTATGTCTGTCTGTATGAATGTATGTCTGTATGTCATTATGAATGTATGTCTGTGTATGTATGTGTGTATAGATGTCAGTGTCTGTATGCCAGTATGAATGTCTGTCTGTATGTCATTATGAATGTGTCTGTGTCTGTATTGTCTTATGCATGTGTGTATGTATGCAGGGCCGGACTGGGAGAAAAATTCGGCCCGGGCATTTTTTTAACACAGCGGCCCACTAAAAAGGGGGCGGGGCAGAGGAGGTGTGTTTTGTCACCAATGACAGACACGCCTCCTCTCAAAGTGAGCATGTTGGTTCAATGCTCTTCCAGGGCAGACCATGCGCAGAGCTCTGCTGAAGAGCTCTAGCATGAGAAAAAAGTCCTGTATTTGTTTTGCACAATGCAAGCAAATTTAATAACATGCTTGCACTGTGTTTCCTTGCAACTTGTCTCTGGTGTCTATAAATGGATACCAGGAGACAAAAGGCCAGGAAAGAGTATTGTGCATGTGTTTGGAGCCTGCTTGTGGTATTGCGTGTGTGTAGAGTGAACTGGTCGTGGTGTGGTATTGTGTAATAAGGTCAGTTTTAGTCGTGTTGTGTTTGTGGTGTAATGTGATGCACATGTGGCTATGGGCTGTAGAGAATGTGTGTATTGGGGATATAGCAAGTGTGTGCATACAGGCTATAGTGTGTGTGTGTTTAGGGGTGTAGAATGTGTTTGCTTACAAGGAATCTAGTGTGTGTATAGGGAATCCAGAGTGTGTATGTTAAAGGACCACTATAGTGCCAGGAAAACATACTCGTTTTCCTGGCACTATAGTGCCCTGAGGGTGCCCCCACCCTCAGGGACCCCCTCCCGCCCGGCTCTGGAAAGGGGTTAAAACTTACCTTTTTCCAGCGCCGGGCGGGGAGCTCTCGTCCTCCGATCCGCCCCGTCGGCTGAATGCGCACACGCGGCAAGAGCTGCACGCGCATTCAGCCGGTCGCATAGGAAAGCATTTATAATGCTTTCCTATGGACGCTTGCATGCTCTCACTGTGATTTTCACAGTGAAAAGCACGCAAGCACCACTAGCGGCTGTCAATGAGACCGCTGCTAGAGGCTTTGGGGGAAGGCTTAACCCATTGATAAACATAGCAGTTTCTCTGAAACTGCTATGTTTATAAAACAATGGATTAACCCTAGAAGGACCTGGCACCAAGACCACTTCATTAAGCTGAAGTGGTGTGGGTGGCTAGAGTGGTCCTTTAAGAGTGTAGTGTGTGCGTGTATACATATAATATATATATATATTTGGAAGTATTGTGTATGTTTGTGGTGCAGTGTGTTGGGGGGGGGTTCTGTGTGTATGTGAGGGGTGCAGTATGTGTGTGTGAGAGTGCAGTGTGTGATGGGTGTGAGAGTGCCGTGTGTGAGTGATGGGTGTGAGAGTGCCGTGTGTGAGTGAAGGGTGTGAGAATGCTGTGTGTGAGTGATGGATGGGAGAATGCCGTGTGTGAGTGATGGGTGTGAGAATGCTGTGTGTGAGTGAAGGGTGTGAGAATGCTGTGTGTGAGTGATGGATGGGAGAATGCCGTGTGTGAGTGATGGGTGTGAGAATGCTGTGTGTGAGTGATGGATGTGAGTGTGCTGTGTGAGATGGGCATGTGAGATGGGTGTGAGAGTGCTGTGTGTGTGTGAGTGCTCTGTGAGAGTGATGGGTGTGAGAGTGCTGTGAGAGAATGCTGTGTGTGATGGGTGTGAGAGTGATGGGTGTGAGAGTGCTGTGTGTGATGGGTGTGAGAGTGCTGTGAGAGTGTTGTGTGTGTGTGAGTGCTCTGTGAGAGTGCTGTGAGTGTGATGGGTGTGAGAGAGTGCTGTGTGTGTTAAAGTGCTGTGTGTGATGGGTGTGAGAGTGCTGTGTGAGAGAGAGTGCTGTGTGTGTGTGAGAGTGCTGTGTGTGATGGGTGTGAGAGTGCTGTGTGAGAGAGAGTGCTGTGTGTGTGTGAGAGTGCTGTGTGTGATGGGTGTGAGAGAGAGTGCTGTGTGTGATGGGTGTGAGAGTGCTGTATAAATGTTATTGTGTGTATGTAGGGGGGGTAAATAAAAAAAAAAAAACAGGTATTATTCCCCTCCCTTTTTACCTTTAGCCTGGGAGGGGGGGACCGGCACGCTGGGACTGGAGGCGGGGAGGCAGTGTTCCCTGGTGGTCCTCGTGGGTGAGTGAACTCCTCGCGAGATCCGGTCGTTGCCATGGCAACGCGCCGGATCTCGCGAGAGGATCCCGGCGGAGCCGCAAATTAGAGCTCCGCCGGGTCCTCTCTCCAGCCTGGCTGGCTGTCTCCCTCCCTCCCTCCCCGCCGGCGGCCGCATGTGGGCCGGTGAGGGAGATCTTTGATCTCCCCACCGGCCCGTCGTGGCAAACAGCGGGGCCGGCGCTGGGAGAGTGCCGGCCCTGCATAGACCGGCAGGGGAGATCCTGGGACCTCCCCTGCCGGCCTCGGCCCCACGGACACCGCGGCCCACCGGGCATTTGCCCGCTGTGCCCGATGGCCAGTCCGGGCCTGTATGTATGTATGTATGTTAGTATGTGTCTGTCTGTCACTATGTACGCCTGTGTGTCTGTATATTTGGAGGCGGTCCCTGTGGGCAATTTTGGAGGCCCTGCAGACAGACACAAACACACTGACAGACACACACACACTCACTGACAGACACACACTTACTGACAGACACACACACATTTACACATTCTTGCACACACTCATGTACATTTATTAAGGAAAAATAAGTTGTTCCCCACTAATATAATACTTACTATCCTGAGAATATGCACACTTTTACTTGTGTAGCACCTGGCTGAGAGTAATATGAGTCTGCTGCGAAACTATGGGGGACTGCCATGAGTGTTGCCACCTCCATCAAAGTAGTAGCCACAGAGACTTGCTCTGCTGTCTTAGGCAGCCACAGGCCCAGCCATGCCTTTCTGGAAATGGCTGAATGCAGTAGGGAAAGCAGGAAGCAGTACCTGCTTCCTAACCACTAGACACCAGGGAATGTGCTCCAGTCTCTCCTCCTCCTTTGCCACCAGTGTCCCTAAAGGTAGGACGCAGGAGGCAGATTTGGTGACTGTGTGTGACTCTCTGTATGACTCTCTGTGTGACTGTGTGTGTGCCTGTAACTGTGTATGTGTTTTTGTGTTACTGTGTCTGTGGTGAGTGTGTGCATGTGCATGTGTGCGTGTGTGCGTGTGTGTGTGGGGGGGGGGGCGGGGGTCCTTTAAGAGCCTGACCGGGCCCCTGCAGTATCTCTGCCTGCTGGGAGGAAGTGATATGTGTCACTTCCTCCTAGCTAAAAAGACAGCCACATGGGTAGGAGTAGGAGGATAGCAGCAGCAAGTAGAGGCTGGAGTGAGCAGCCTCAGCCCAGACCCCAAAAGGTAAGCTAAAAGGTGGCTGCTGTGTATGTCAGATTATGTGTGTATATCTGTGTGTCAGTGTGTATCTGTATATATGCGCCAGTGTGTGGATCTGTGTGTCAGTCTGTATGTGCCAGTGTGTTTATCTGTGTGTCAAGAAAAAGGAAACTCAAAAGGCTGGACAGTGGGAGGGGAGGAAAAGACACTCCCGTATCCCACTGCCGAGCCTCCAGAGTATAGAGGTCACCTGGACTGGTTAAAGGGGGTAACCCTGGAAATTGTAGAAAAAAGGAAGAAAAAAACCCAAAAAGGGATGTCTTATATAAAGACCGCCCAGAGGGTAAATACCCAGTCCAATCTCAACAGTAGTGTAGTTGCCAAAAAATAAAAAAGCCTTTATTGAAATCTATTAAAAAACCTGGGTAATCAGTGATGGACAGAATAATATAGAGAGAAATATGTATGGTAGGAACAAGGCTAATCAAGAGCCAACCCTCACAAGAAACGGAGAGGGGATAGAAGGCAATATGTACCCCCATACATAACTCAGGTAACAAAGCAGTAGGAAAGAACAGGGAAAGGGAGAAACACACACTCCCAACCAAACAGTAGTGCTATGCTAATACCCTATCTCCTATAAAACACCTTCGTGGGTGTTCTAATCTAAATGCTGTCATAACATCTGAAGCCCCAGGTTACACACACATACTAGAAAAAGATAAATGAAAAGGTGCTCAGAGCAAAGTGCTCAAGAGAGTATTTAAAAACACAGAAGAACCCGACGTACGTTTCGGCGTGACCACACGCCGTCCTCAGGGGTATCAGCAGTGAGCAAAAAGACTGTCCGGGTGGTAAATTTATACCTTAAGCTCATAAGCTTTATTGTAATCACCTGTGATTGTGTCTAAATTGCTCCGGTCCTCCTGCGAATGGGGCTGTGGGGGTGTGGTATAACACACCATAGTGTCAGCCCACATTTCTATGTCAGAGGTAGCCAGAACAGAAATCAGGTGAAAGGGAATTAACCCTTTAAGTGCCCCGCCCGGAACAGATATAAATGGATACTTACTATATCTAAAAGGCAGTATCCATAGCTTAACAGTTAACCCTTGGAATGTCCAAATTGTATCATATAGGTCAAGTGTGTGGATTGATTCTTATGGCTGTATTGTGTAGCTTTAGTACAATTAAAGAAACAACTTATAACCGTTGTGAACCAGTAAGGGATAAGTACAATGGCTATATGGGCAGTCATACACAGAAGCCGACAATTCTTTTATTGCCACTGTAAATAGTAACCCATTAGTTTATGCAACACAAAACAGACCCCTAAACTCTTAGACCTATAATACAGGTAAAATTAATGGACATATGAACATCAAATATAATAGAAATAAATGAAGAATATATACATATATACAGGCATAACTTAAGATACCATTTATTATCAGAATTATTGCAGTACTTTAAATAAACGGGGAATATGAAAACCCTTCATTTAGCCCCAGGGGAGATAGCGTTTTGAGATTTTTTGAAAGACATTCAGCATAGTGTCCCATCCTGCATCGTATGTACCTATGCAGCGTATTTTATTTTCCTCAGTCTTACGACCCCCATCTATAATTAGGGTTTCCCGTTCAGTGTGGATTGCCCTCAGATAGGCTCTTTTTAGAACCCTATTTGGGTAACCTTTGGCCTTAAACATGTGACGCAGCTCATTTGCTTTTAATTTGAACTCCTCCATCGTGGAGCAGTTTCGTCGAAGTTTCAAATATTAGCCTATTGGGATACCGGATTTGAGTGATATGGGGTGATGACTAGACCAGCATAGCAGGTTATTTGAGGCTGTCTTCTTTCTGTACAAGGTTGTTTCAATTTTGCCTTCTTTAGATACCTGTAGTGCTAGATCTAGAAAGCAAAGGTTTTGACCCCCTACTTCACTAGTGAATCGTAAGTTAAAATCGTTGCTGTTCAGCAGAGATACAAATTCTTTGAATCTCTCTGATGTATCAAGCCAAATCAAAAACACATCATCGATGTATCTTTTCCAATAGAAGATCTGATTAGTGTATGATTTCAGCTTAGGATCTGCCCTAATACACCTTTCCCACCAGCTTAGATGGAGATTGGCATATGAGGGCGCACAAGACGTCCCCATAGCTGTACCAGTGGTCTGGTGGAAGATTTTGCCATTGAACAGAAAGATATTACGAGTCAAAATGAATTCAAGTAATTCCATCACAAAATTCACATAATGTTCAGGTAGGTCAGTTTCAAGATTTAATAGTTGACGGGTATGTTTAATACCTAGGTTATGAGGAATTGAGCTGTAAAGGGCCTCCACATCAAGGCTACACAGGATAGCGTTTGGAGGTAAAGTAAGGTTGGTCAATAAATGCAACATTTGTTTAGTATCTCTAAGGAAAGATGGTAGCTTCTGTACTACTGGGGACAGAATTTTATCCACATAAATGCTTACATTCTGAGTTAGATTATCACAACCAGAAACTATCGGCCTACCGGTCGGATCGGTTAGTGATTTGTGCACTTTAGGCAAACAATAAAAAGTAGATAGACATGGTTGTTTGGTGCACATAAATTCAAACTCATCCTGATTAATGAGTTGATGATTCACAGCCTTAGTAAGCATAGTTTTTAACTCAGCTTGGAACGCTTTTGTAGGATCTTTTGCTAGTATGCGGTAAGTATTTTTATCGGATAAAAGTCTTTCAGCTATACGAATGTAGTGGTCTCAGTCAAGTATCACCACATTGCCCCCTTTATCAGAGGGTTTGAAAATCAAATTTGTATAGCTCTGTAGTTTTTTCAGGGCTATTAGTTCCTGAGTATTAAGGTTGCCATTAGGGGATAGATAAAAATCATCCATTTTTGTCTTATCTATTTCCCTAGTAACCATTTCCAAAAATACCTCCAAATTTTTATAGTCCTGAAAATGAGGGGTAAACTTACTCTTGGGTTTCAAATTAGTATGTGGTATATCAGATTGTATAGTACCATCTCCAGAGTTAAGTAATTCCACCAGAGTGTCTAAGCACTCCAAGTCATTTGGTAATATACCCAAGCTTTGGGCCTTAGTTTCTTTACGTACTGCATGGTATTTATACAAGGCAAGCTTTCTCACAAAAAGGTTTACATCCTTAGTCCAGTTGAACTTGCTGAATGTTGGAATGGGTACGAATGAAAGACCCTTCTCCAATACGCTAAGTTCGCTCTGACCAAGGATGGTATCAGAGAGATTAATAATACGCAGAGAGGATGCTATCATTCCCTGCGTCGTCTCTGACTTCTGCCCCTGTATCTGGTGTGCGGACCCTGAGTTAGATCCGCTTGTCTTTTTTTATCTCCAAAAATTTTATATTTATTTTTAAATCTTTTGCGAAAAATATTGCAACTCCACCCCTTTTCCCCTCCTCCCTAGAGGAACAAACTTTTAAAGGAAAAGAACTACTGGTCCATCTCTTTTCATCCTGTTTACGCCAATGTGTCTCTTGGACCATCGCAATTTGAACCTGTTCTTTTTTTAAGTAATCTTGAAAAGCTAGTCTTTTTTGAGGGATATTTAAACCCTGAATATTTATGGTGATTAATTTAACCATTGTCATATAATGTCATTTTTTTTTCTTTTCTTTTCCTCTTCTCTCTCCTCCTTCTCTTTCTCCCCCTTTCTCTCTTTAAACCGTCTAGTGAACTCCCGGAAAAAAACAAAAAAAACTGGACCCATTACAAAACATACATAAAACAGCCTCAAGTCTACAAACACTTGAGGTCTATTTCCTAACATTCCTACGACTCTAAAAAGAGTCAAAAAACACTTCCCTTGGTGGGTATTAATACCCACTTTAACCTTTTTCAGGTTCCGGCAGGGGAGGTTGCATCCCGTTTTGAAGGAGCCAAAACTATATTTTATTTAACATTTCTATTTCAACATTCTCTTATACTGTATAACCTCTATTCTTCTGTTCTTCCTTCCTCCTCCCTCTCTGATACGAGAAAGAGAAGAAGAAAGGAAAACAGAAGGGGAGAGAGAAAAAAAAAAAAAAAAAACACACCTTACTTATTAATACCTTTCCGTTATTACACTCTTATTCTTTCCTCTTTCCCTTCTTTTTCCTCTGTCCCTTACTCCCCTCTTTTACTACATACATTATCAAATCTTTATTCTTTCCTATTCGTATGACACACTTTCTTTTCCCTTTTTTTTCCCTTTTTCTTACTTTTTCTTTCACACCTCTAAATTTCAACTCTTTTATGTTTAACCTTTTAAATTTCTTTTGTGAGTCCTTACAATTACTAATTTCTTAAAATCTTATTTCTTGTGAGTAACTAGCCTGAAATTTATTGTGGTTCTAAATTTAACCCTTTCTCCTCAGTTTAATGTATCATACATAGTTTTCAATATTATCTTTTACAAATTCATTTGTGTAAATTACATGCTAACATATATGTGTTTTCTTGTAACTTAAAAGTGCTTATCTCTATTTATTTATTCTCCATTATATTAATTTATTCTCTGTGTCTTCAAAAAAAAAAAAAATTTTCTTCCTCTCATCTCCCTTCTCTTTTCCTCCTCATCTGATTATGTGAGATCATTTCTCTTTCTTCTTTATCCATTGTTCTATCTGAGATGCGGTCATAAATATCTCGCGTATTCCTTCTGTGATTATCATTAATTTACAGGGATAAATCCAAGAGTATTTTATGTTTAATCTTCTTAATGAAGCCGTAGCCGTCGAGAATTTTTTTCTTTGTTGTCTAGTGTAAAAGGACAAATCTTGAAATATCTTGATATCACCAAACTTTTCTGTATTATACTGTTTTGTTCTGACTGCATTCATTATAGCTTCTTTAAATTGATGCGACTGAAAGTTTATTATTATGTCTCTCGCAATTTGTTGAGGAACCGAACTTGGTTTATTTATACGATGATATTGCTCCATTTTAGTGTTTAAAGTTGATACGTTAATATTAAGTGTTGCCCATAGGGTATCAAGGAAGTCGGGTATTTTATCTTGTGTGACTGTCTCTGGAACGTTTCTTATTCGCAGATTATTTCTTCTTAAGCGATCCTCCAGATCTCCTAATTTTCCTTCTATTTGTCTCAATTGAGTATTCAGCTGCTCATTTTGTTCTTTATATACTCTGCTCTCATATTCCAAAGCTGTGATTTTTTCTTCGTTTTGTTTTAATTTTTCTAGTATTTCTTGCAGTTGTTTTTTTGTTTCTGCTGTATTTTTATTAAGTTCAGCAGTTATTGCCCCCAGTTGCTCTTCTAAACAATTTTTTAAAAAGTCTGTTGTAATATAATTTTCTATTTGGCTGGATGATTGACTAGATGGACTTTGAATGAAATCTTCGCTTTTTGAAGAATATACACTTGAACTATCTTGATTTTTTCCTTTATTAGATTTTTGTCCAGGTGAAAAAAAACTTGAAGGATTTCTTTCTATTTGTTGATCCTGTTTAACTGCTTTCTTAGTAGCTGCTTTCGATGATTTAGTTGCCATAATTTTTTTTTTCTTTTTCTCTTCTTTACCTTTTTTACTTAATTTCTCTTCCCCCTTCTTTTCCTTTTCTTCCTCTCCTTCTTCTCCCTTCTCCCCTTTTTTTTCTTCTCCTTTTACCCTTTATTTAGGGTTTTTTTTATATTTGATATATGTTTATTTTTTTTTTTCCTTTATTTTTTTTTTAGTATTTTTATTTACAGTTTTATCTTTACTTTCTCAGTCCTTTCACGTTCTTTTCACAGCATTGAGCGTAATCTGAAGAGCTAAAGAGCTAATATAGACAAAAACCAAGGAAGTACTTAGCTTGTCTTCATTTCTCTTTGCATCAAATGCTCACTTCACACAGCACTTCCTTTTGACTATTTTATTTCTCATATGAACAGATAAAGGCAAATTTACATCATACAGATTTCGACTAATTGTCATTTCAGAGTCTTTTAACACAGTCTTTCACAGCTTTTCACAGCATAAGCAGTAAGTAGAGAGCAAAAGAAAAGGGAGTACTTAGCTTATCTTTAAGTCTCTTTTCTCTTTACGTTCTCTTTACATCCATTGCTCCTTTTCACACAGCTTCACACAGCTTCTTTTTGATTATTCCGTGTGAACAACTATGAGCAGGTACAGGCAGAATTACCATCTTATAGGGTTTCAGCTAGTTGTCGGCGTCTGCATCAGCATCAGTGGTATTAGCGGTATCAGCGGTATCAAAGATATCAAAATGTTAGCTGCTCTCAGACTTGCTATAATGCCGGGTTTCTTAACGCCGTTCGAACTTCAATCTTGCCTCGTGCGATCTAAAAGAACGCCGTTCCTCCTCCATTACCGGGTCAACCTCCCCGCCTCTGGATGCGTGCGTACCTCCGCCCACCTCTACGTCATCACGCAAACGCCTGATCCGCTTGTCTTAATCCTAAAAAATCCACCCCCTTTTTTAGAATACTTTTAGTTGGATTCCTAGGAGTAGGGGTTTGAGGTTTTTCATTTTCAGTATCGGTTGATTCGTACTCAGATGTACTGAATTGGTCAGAGTCTACTTTAGATCTCTTTTTAAAAGAACGGTAAATTCTACCTTGTTCAAAGTCCTTTGTATCTCTCATATACTTCTGGTGTTTTCTCACTTTTATAATGTGAGAGAATTTGTCCAGATTGGATTTGAGTTTTATCTCTAGTGATTCAAATTGTGGTTCTACTTTAAAACCCTGGACCACCTCAATCTCTTTATCCAGTTCTAGTTGGACATTGGATAGTTTAATAGACTCATATTTACAAATAATACTCATGAACGTATTTGAACATTTAGTAGCTGCCTCATCCCATTCTTTATAGAAGTCTTCCATCTCGACTTGTCTTGATGGAGAGGTCTGAACTCTTAGCCCGCTAGGGATGATATTTTTAGAGATGTATTTCTCGAGAGTGGAGACTTCCCAGCTTATCTTAATTTGTTGTTTAAAGAGTTTAGTAAGCTTATTAAAGCTGGTGTGAATATTAGGGGGAGACAGTGAATCTAGTGTACTTTCAGTACTGAACACAGAATCAGCGTCCGCACACCATGTACTTGCGCTGGGTTTTTTAGACAGAAAGCCTGCCATTGTAGTTTGGAAAAAAGGTTATAAAAACTGATAATAGTAATGGTGGTGACCACACGGTGAGTAACACCAATATAATTAAATAACAAGAAAAAGGAAACTCAAAAGGCTGGAAAGTGGGAGGGGAGGAAAAGACACTCCCGTATCCCAATGCCGAGCCTCCAGAGTATAGAGGTCACCTGGACTGGTAAAAGGGGGTAACCCTGGAAATTGTAGAAAAAAGGAAGAAAAAAAACCCAAAATGGGATGTCTTATATAAAGACCGCCCAGAGGGTAAATACCCAGTCCAATCTCAACAGTAGTGTAGTTGCCAAAAAATAAAAAAGCCTTTATTGAAATCTATTAAAAAACCTGGGTAATCAGTGATGGACAGAATAATATAGAGAGAAATATGTATGAAGATTACATACTTTCACATACTAGAAAAACATAAATGAAAAGGTGCTCAGAGCAAAGTGCTCAAGAGAGTATTTAAAAACACAGAAGAACCCGACGTACGTTTCGGCGTGACCACACGCCGTCCTCAGGGGTATCAGCAATGAGCAAAAAGACTGTCCGGGTGGTAAATTTATACCTTAAGCTCATAAGCTTTATTGTAATCACCTGTGATTGTGTCTAAATTGCTCCGGTCCTCCTGTGAATGGGGCTGTGGGGGTGTGGTGTAACACACCATAGTGTCAGCCCACATTTCTATGTCAGAGGTAGCCAGAACAGAAATCAGGTGAAAGGCAATTAACCCTTTGAGTGCCCCGCCTGGAACAGATATAAATGGATACTTACTATATCTAAAAGGCAGTATCCATAGCTTAACAGTTAACCCTTGGAATGTCCAAATTGTATCATATAGGTCAAGTGTGTGGATTGATTCTTATGGCTGTATTGTGTAGCTTTAGTACAATTAAAGAAACAACTTATAACCGTTGTGAACCAGTAAGGGATAAGTACAATGGCTATATAGGCAGTCATACACAGAAGCCGACAATTCTTTTATTGCCACTGTAAATAGTAACCCATTAGTTTATGCAACACAAAACAGACCCCTAAACTCTTAGACCTATAATACAGGTAAAATTAATGGACATATGAACACCAAATATAATAAAAATAAATAAAGAATATATACATATATACAGGCATAACTTAAGATACCATTTATTATCAGAATTATTGCAGTACTTTAAATAAACGGGGAATATGAAAACCCTTCATTTAGCCCCAGGGGAGATAGCGTTTTAAGATGGTAAATCCAAAACGCCTCTCTTTGTCTTAGTTTTAGGTCCCAGTTTCCTTTCCTAGGAGGCTGTGGTACATGTTCAAGGCCCATGAACCGGATGCCTGCCGAGGAGTGATTGTGATGTAGATGTAAATGCCTTGAGACGGGTGTTTCCAAACGTCTCTTGACAGAATTTACATGTTCACGTATCCTTAGCCTAAAGTGGCGAAAAGTCTTGCCTACATATTTTAGGCCACAGGAGCAAGACAGTAGGTAAACTACTCCTGTTGTGTTACAATTAAAGAAGGAACGTGGTTTGAAATTCATTAAGCCCTTGCTGTCAGAGGCCCTCTTGGTAATAAGCGGGCATGCACTGCAGTGACCACATTGGAAAGAACCCATTGGTAGGTATTTTTGAAAATAACCTGACGGGGACGTAGTTGAGAGGTGACTAGGTGCTAGGATATCTCTCAAGTTTTTGCCCCTCCATGCTGTAATTGAAGGGAGTGATGGCAGAATTTCCTTCAGATGCTTATCTGATTGGAGGATAGGCCAGAATTTTTGAAAGACATTCAGCATAGTGTCCCATCCTGCATCATATGTACCTATGCAGCGTATTTTATTTTCCTCAGTCTTACGACCCCCATCTGTAATTAGGGTTTCCCGTTCAGTGTGGATTGCCCTCAGATAGGCTCTTTTTAGAACCCTATTTGGGTAACCTTTGGCCTTAAACATGTGACGCAGCTCATTTGCTTTTAATTTGAACTCCTCCATCGTGGAGCAGTTTCGTCGAAGTCTCAAATATTGGCCTATTGGGATACCGGATTTGAGTGATATGGGGTGATGACTAGACCAGCATAGCAGGTTATTTGAGGCTGTCTTCTTTCTGTACAAGGTTGTTTCAATTTTGCCTTCTTTAGATACCTGTAGTGCTAGATCTAGAAAGCAAAGGTTTTGACCCCCTACTTCACTAGTGAATCGTAAGTTAAAATCGTTGCTGTTCAGCAGACATACAAATTCTTTGAATCTCTCTGATGTATCAAGCCAAATCAAAAACACATCATCGATGTATCTTTTCCAATAGAAGATCTGATTAGTGTATGATTTCAGCTTAGGATCTGCCCTAATACACCTTTCCCACCAGCCTAGATGGAGATTGGCATATGAGGGCGCACAAGACGTCCCCATAGCTGTACCAGTGGTCTGGTGGAAGATTTTGCCATTGAACAGAAAGATATTATGAGTCAAAATGAATTCAAGTAATTCCATTACAAAATTCACATAATGTTCAGGTAGGTCAGTTTCAAGATTTAATAGTTGACGGGTATGTTTAATACCTAGGTTATGAGGAATTGAGCTGTAAAGGGCCTCCACGTCAAGGCTACACAGGATAGCGTTTGGAGGTAAAGTAAGGTTGGTCAATAAATGCAACATTTGTTTAGTATCTCTAAGGAAAGATGGTAGCTTCTGTACTACTGGGGACAGAATCTTATCCACATAAATGCTTACATTCTGAGTTAGATTATCACAACCAGAAACTATCGGCCTACCGGTCGGATTGGTTAGTGATTTGTGCACTTTAGGCAAGCAATAAAAAGTAGATAGACATGGTTGTTTGGTGCACATAAATTCAAACTCATCCTGATTAATGAGTTGATGATTCACAGCCTTAGTAAGCATAGTTTTTAACTCAGCTTGGAACGCTTTTGTAGGATCTTTTGCTAGTATGCGGTAAGTATTTTTATCGGATAAAAGTCTTTCAGCTATACGAATGTAGTGGTCTCTGTCAAGTATCACCACATTGCCCCCTTTATCAGAGGGTTTGAAAATCAAATTTGTATAGCTCTGTAGTTTTTTCAGGGCTATTAGTTCCTGAGTATTAAGGTTGCCATTAGGGGATAGATAAAAATCATCCATTTTTGTCTTATCTATTTCCCTAGTAACCATTTCCAAAAATACCTCCAAATTTTTATAATCCTGAAAATGAGGGGTAAATTTACTCTTGGGTTTCAAATTAGTATGTGGTATATCAGATTGTATAGTACCATCTCCAGAGTTAAGTAATTCCACCAGAGTGTCTAAGCACTCTAAGTCATTTGGTGATAGACCCAAGCTTTGGGCCTTAGTTTCTTTACGTACTGCATGGTATTTATACAAGGCAAGCTTTCTCACAAAAAGGTTTACATCCTTAGTCCAGTTGAACTTGCTGAATGTTGGAATGGGTACGAATGAAAGACCCTTCTCCAATACGCTAAGTTCGGTCTGACCAAGGATGGTATCAGAGAGATTAATAATACGCAGAGAGGATGCTATCATTCCCTGCGTCGTCTCTGACTTCTGCCCCTGTATCTGGTGTGCGGACCCTGAGTTAGATCCGCTTGTCTTAATCCTAAAAAATCCACCCCCTTTTTTAGAATACTTTTAGTTGGATTCCTAGGAGTAGGGGTTTGAGGTTTTTCAGTTTCAGTATCGGTTGATTCGTACTCAGATGTACTGAATTGGTCAGAGTCTACTTTAGATCTCTTTTTAAAAGAACGGTAAATTCTACCTTGTTCAAAGTCCTTTGTATCTCTCATATACTTCTGGTGTTTCCTCACTTTTATAATGTGAGAGAATTTGTCCAGATTGGATTTGAGTTTTATCTCTAGTGATTCAAATTGTGGTTCTACTTTAAAACCCTGGACCACCTCAATCTCTTTATCCAGTTCTAGTTGGACATTGGATAGTTTAATAGACTCATATTTACAAATAATACTCATGAACGTATTTGAGCATTTAGTAGCTGCCTCATCCCATTCTTTATAGAAGTCTTCCAATCTATTTTGGTAAACTGCTGTCCTCATCCTGGTATTATGCTTCGCTAGAAGATTGAGCGCTTGTGATGTCTCGTTAGTAATGATCTCAACCACCGCCTGTAACCTTATAATGCGGTTGAGCATATAAATAGGGGTTCTATAACCAAAGGTACCATCCTCTGCCCACGTGGCTGGCCCATAATAATCTATAATACGCTGGGGAGGCCATTCATTATCTTCCCAGGCACCTATCTCTATGGGTCCCCTTTTCTTCCTATGATTCACATCATACACTTTAACACCTAAAGTCTCACCTGTTTCAATAGGCAACAAGAAGAAAGATGGCTTTGGCATACCTAATACACATGCCCCTTCCCAATCTTGTGGTAACTCCGAATAGGCCTTCTTACCACAGATCCAGTACAAATTCGCTTGGGCTCTCCAGTTAGATGTGATGGATAGATCAAACCATACGTCCTTTAAATTGGCATATCTTGCAAACGGGTTAGATGGTTCTGAGACATTTGAAGCTGACCACCAAGTAGTATTTTTAGTATTAACATTATAGGCTTTTTGTCCCAAGCACGTTAGCTCACCTACAGACGTGTTATACATTGTCCCTTTCCTGGCTATACAAACATGACCTACAGGGAGTGCAGAATTATTAGGCAAGTTGTATTTTTGAGGATTAATTTTATTATTGAACAACAACCATGTTCTCAATGAACCCAAAAAACTCATTAATATCAAAGCTGAATATTTTTGGAAGTAGTTTTTAGTTTGTTTTTAGTTTTAGCTATGTTAGGGGGATATCTGTGTGTGCAGGTGACTATTACTGTGCATAATTATTAGGCAACTTAACAAAAAACAAATATATACCCATTTCAATTATTTATTATTACCAGTGAAACCAATATAACATCTCAACATTCACAAATATACATTTCTGACATTCAAAACAAAACAAAAACAAATCAGTGACCAATATAGCCACCTTTCTTTGCAAGGACACTCAAAAGCCTGCCATCCATGGATTCTGTCAGTGTTTTGATCTGTTCACCATCAACATTGCGTGCAGCAGCAACCACAGCCTCCCAGACACTGTTCAGAGAGGTGTACTGTTTTCCCTCCTTGTAAATCTCACATTTGATGATGGACCACAGGTTCTCAATGGGGTTCAGATCAGGTGAACAAGGAGGCCATGTCATTAGATTTTCTTCTTTTATACCCTTTCTTGCCAGCCACGCTGTGGAGTACTTGGACGCGTGTGATGGAGCATTGTCCTGCATGAAAATCATGTTTTTCTTGAAGGATGCAGACTTCTTCCTGTACCACTGCTTGAAGAAGGTGTCTTCCAGGAACTGGCAGTAGGACTGGGAGTTGAGCTTGACTCCATCCTCAACCCGAAAAGGCCCCACAAGCTCATCTTTGATGATACCAGCCCAAACCAGTACTCCACCTCCACCTTGCTGGCGTCTGAGTCGGACTGGAGCTCTCTGCCCTTTACCAATCCAGCCACGGGCCCATCCATCTGGCCCATCAAGACTCACTCTCATTTCATCAGTCCATAAAACCTTAGAAAAATCAGTCTTGAGATATTTCTTGGCCCAGTCTTGACGTTTCAGCTTGTGTGTCTTGTTCAGTGGTGGTCGTCTTTCAGCCTTTCTTACCTTGGCCATGTCTCTGAGTATTGCACACCTTGTGCTTTTGGGCACTCCAGTGATGTTGCAGCTCTGAAATATGGCCAAACTGGTGGCAAGTGGCATCGTGGCAGCTGCACGCTTGACTTTTCTCAGTTCATGGGCAGTTATTTTGCGCCTTGGTTTTTCCACACGCTTCTTGCGACCCTGTTGACTATTTTGAATGAAACGCTTGATTGTTCGATGATCACGCTTCAGAAGCTTTGCAATTTTAAGAGTGCTGCATCCCTCTGCAAGATATCTCACTATTTTTGACTTTTCTGAGCCTGTCAAGTCCTTCTTTTGACCCATTTTGCCAAAGGAAAGGAAGTTGCCTAATAATTATGCACACCTGATATAGGGTGTTGATGTCATTAGACCACACCCCTTCTCATTACAGAGATGCACATCACCTAATATGCTTAATTGGTAGTAGGCTTTCGAGCCTATACAGCTTGGAGTAAGACAACATGCATAAAGAGGATGATGTGGTCAAAATACTCATTTGCCTAATAATTCTGCACTCCCTGTATAATGGAGGTTTTTAACCACCATTCCAATTTACTTCTAGTACTTACTTGATGATCAGACTGGAAAGGTATCTGTTGTTCATATGTCTCAGAGCCAGGGTACCATATTTCCTTTGCCTCCCATGGCCACTGGTCTCCCATATTAGTACCTCCACACACATAGCAATTAGTTACATTAAGACTACCTGCAATACCCTCAGCCAAATCAATAAATAGGTTGTTAACATTATGGGGAATTTTATCCTCAATACTCATCTCCTCATAGAAGGAATGAGAAACCTGATGAGTTTGAGTTGCCACTGTCTCAGTTTCAAGACCTACATATATTATTGTTCCTGAATCTACTCCTGTGCCATATATTTGAACCCAAACAGACCTCCAAACCTGTCAATAAAGTACTGCAGATTGGAAATGGTCATGTGAACGGGGTTACACACATAGTTTTACAGTATGGTGTGGTAGGCAACCTTTGGATAATCATATCTTGATCCACTGTTTTTCCCAGGTTGCCCAACCTACACATGACCAATAGGGGCAGAAGTTAGTCTCTATTTGGGCAATCAGGATCAGTAGATTTTACTGGGACATAAGTATTTATCATTAAACCCATAAGTTCGTTCCCATTTAAGATTACCACATACATTCCAAAGTCTTCCACTACCCGAAATCGCCTTACATGCATCAAATAGTAGAATACCCGTGGAATGTATGGTGCTTATCACAGTCCTATTTATTAATGTCCCCTGGGAGTTACTATTCCGAATTACCAACCAAATTGTACGGGGTTGGAAATGGGGATCAAAACATTTAGACTCTCCTGATATTGGCTTGCACACACTATAATCAATATCCAAATATCTACATTTAGATACAGATCCCTTACATTCATACTGTGAGTGCCAGATGAAAGTTTGGGATATTTGGTTACCTGTTTTAGTAGTCTTAATGCAACTATCGCAATTCGGTATGTCTGTACTCCTACCTTCCTGAAAAATCATAAAAATACTAAGACACAATAAAACACATTATTCCTGAAATCCTCATTTTTCTTCGACCGTGCGATGGCCTCTCAGCTTCCCGATTGTGAGGGCTGCAAGGATGTTGTTCTTCTGATCCTCACTTTCCTTCACAGAGATCCCTTCAAGATACTCTGGCTATGACACGTAGGCAGGTGGTCAGGCTTTATTATGGCCGTCAAAACACCTACTTGATGATCTTTGTAGACTTTTAACTAGAATGTCTCGATATCCCCTCGTCACTCCGACTGAGTTGCACGCTTCAACCGGGTCCTGCAAGGATTCTCAGGATCTGGAGGAGCTTGCCAAGAGTCTGCTGCTGGTTTAACCTTAGAATGATGAATCCAAGGAGTCACTTCCGCCACCTTTACAGCTGTTGGGGTAGATAAAAGAACAACATACAAAGGCTAACAGGATACACCCCGAGCTTTAACTCAATATGTATTGGTGGGATATTACGAGCAAGTCCTGGAGGATTATTTTCTTCCCATACTCCTGGAATGTCAAGTAAGGATTCATCACTCTTAGGGTTAACACTTGTCACTATGGAATAGAAGCGTCATTCTTCTTCCCTCGGCACCGATATCACCATTATGCCTGGTAATCCCTTAAACTTCAGAGATGTTAATCCATTAGGTAAAAGGTTATCTGAGTTTAAAGCTTCGATAATAGATCTCGTCCTAAAAGTTGAATCGGACACTCTGGCATATATAGGAACTAATGCTTCACCACATGGCCTCCCAGAATACAAGTGCGACTCTTAAGAACCGGTCTAGCTGCACTTCTCCCAGTAGCTCCTATCACAGTTATAGTCTTCCCCGAAGGCGGAGCCACCATCTTAGTCACCACAGAATGTTCAGCACCTGTGTCGATCATGAAAGAACTTCTCTTTCCCCCTATTGCTACATCGACCATAGGCTCCGCTCGACCAAGTGGGATGGAGCCCAGTCGGTATCAATAGTCTTCCATGATAGTGTCAGCCAGACCCACAAAATCTCTATCCTCTCTTTCTCTAGGTCTCTGCGTGGGTGGATAGTATCTGTCTCCTTGAACACTTCCTCTACTATTCCCACCATTCCCTCTAAAACTTCCTCTTACTCTATAACTACCACTATAACCTCCTCGTACCCTTCTCTCTCCTTGTCTATCACCTTCATACTGCTCTCTCTGTGGACACTCACTCTTCCAATGTCCCTCCTTTCTACAATACGCACATTAATTCCTACTTAAAGTCCCTTGCTCAGCCTATTCTCGTCTCCTCTATTCACTTCCCTGTCTTTCTACACTTAAGATAGCTACCGCTAGCATATCTGCCTTTTTCCTCATTTTACGTTCTTCCTCCATCTCCCTATTCATATATACTGTATTTGCAATCTCCATTAGCTGTATTATGGACATCCCTACAAATCCCTCTAATTTTCTTTAATTTCCTTTTACTATCACCTTGGGCCTGGCTGACAAATGCTGAGTCTATCATTCGGAAGTTTTCAGGGGCCTCTGGATTAAAGGGAGTATACAACCTATTTGACTCAAGCAGTGTCTAATATGGGACTTCGGCAAGGCTGCCCAATAATAGGTTCCAGTCTAGGAGTAGTAAGATAATTTTATTAGTCAGCATTTGGTGGATGAAAAAACGTTTTTTTTTTTTGTTTTGTTTTTTTAAGTGTTAAACCAAAAACCTACCAGTAGGTGTCACCAGAGGGTAATTGTATCAAAATAATCTTTATGGGTCTAATAAGAAAACTCAACTTTTAATATATTTATACATAAAATAAAACCTTATAGCAATAAATATATTAAAATAGGGTAAGCAATCCTACATCTATCTGTTATAAACAATGTATTATCAATGTAACTCCCGAAGATGGCCAGTAGGTGGCTTAGAGTGCCTCCCTAAAGTCAAATGAAACAAATAGACTTTAATTAATTATGTCCTATTTTATTATTACTTATTTTAATCAATGTCCACCCTGCTAGCTAGGCTTGATTAAATCTTTAGTTCTAAGTAAATTAAACATTTCAGTTTGTAGTTTAGTAAAAGGGGACATTTTGGACAAAGCTGGGAGGGGCCCATCCAGTAACTAAAAAAAAACAATATACCATTTGATACCATTGATCATTGATTAGGGGGAGGGGTAGTACAGAAATACAAGAGTTTGAAACACAGGAACAGATAGGTATGTGGGTAGGCGGGGACAGTAGAGCAGGGGAGTGCAAATACTGATTATACCAGCCAGAAATGGGCGTGGCTAATCTGGCTCTGGAGGATGTTTGGGGGGTTGGTAATCAGATGCCAGGGGGGGAGGGGATGTCCAAAGCAGTTGTAATTAAGTCCTTAGTTCTGACCACCATGTGGCTACATTGTTTCCCATATGACACAGTTTAATTCACCAAGGCAACAATCAGTTTCCAACAGTCAATTTATAGAAACTGATCATAGAATTCCAGCCTACTAGTTACAGCCACATGTACACTCTGCACTAAATTTAAGTGAAGACTGCTACATGGAGGCCATGCGGCCACCAGGACAAGCTACTCCCTACTTTTTTTTTTTTAAACATACAAGACAAAAGACTAACAGCCAAGTGAATCAGATTATTTCAACAGAACGTCTGATTCAAAAAGCTGTACAAATATACACACAGTTTCAACAGTCACACCAATCTCCTTATCACCAGCAACACATTGCGCAGTCACTAGGCCCAAACACACACACAGGATCCTCACATGCTCAACAATATCACGACGTCGCACACACGAAATTAAATCAAAAACCCACCAAAGACTATACACTTATCAATGTAACTATTATTCAAACCATACAACTATCCACGCTATTAATCCATATAAACTAACCGATCACATAACATTTCAACAAATTCATCTCTACAATTATCTGTACTATAAATCAACTTTTGACTAACCAACTATATCACATTCTAGTAACCTCATCTTTACAGTCAGTGGTTATGGTACAGTTAGTAAGTGGTTATAATACAGTTTTAAAGTCACAGATCAGTTAGTAACAGTTATGGTATTATACATATAACATAAAACAGCAATTGTTAGTAATTTTTACACAATGTCAGTGGTTATGGTACATGTCAGTAGTTATGGTACCGTGCGCTATTTTACAGTTATACACACAATTTACACTCCCACTAGACAGCAGAGCTCTAACTTTCTAGTAGGACATACAAGTTAACCAATTCACCAACTACAATATATTTAACAACATTTACAATAATCCCAACTAAACTATTGGCCAGTACCTTGAATAGACTACCTAAAACTATATACACCCGTTTTGGTTAGCCACACTGCCCAAGCACCACATATAGCGAACTAGAGGGCGGAAATTGCCCTTCTAGTCTATTTACTCTATCAAAAGTCTAGTGGGTTCCAAATTTACACGCCTTCCCACTTAGCCAAGATAGGTTGAGAGCTAGCGAACCGAATTTACACAGGCGCCGCTTAGTCTCCCGGTCCCTCCGACCTAGCGAACGTAATATACACCCTAGAACGCTAGTCTAGACAAGACACCGGTGTCCGGCTAGGGCTATTTACACAGGACCCCGCCTGACTAACCAGATCAAACGGTCTTACTAAAGAGCGTTCGATCGAGCGGTGCGCCTTCGCTCCTTCCCTCCGACAGAGGGGGCAGATTCCATACACAGATTTAAACCCCTTTTGGGCCTACCGCACAATCGGTATACCCCTAGTGGGTCTGCCGTCTAAAACAGCAGTTGTCTTACCTCCTCGTTCCTGAACCTGAGTTCACACTCATCGACGGGGACACCCCAGCACTTCTTACGTAGAGGCCGATGATCTCCTGGACAACAGACCAGTGGCGCCGAGACGAAGGGAGGTCCACGCAGAAGTTCAGGGGTGCAGCCGTAGAGAACGTGGGCAAAGATAGACCGTCTCACGCCTCTGCCTCTCAGCTACCGTTGAACGATGAGCTTCCCGGCCAATGCACCAAATGATACCGGAGAAACTGACGGAAGCAAAGCACAGAGAGATGGACACAGGTTTCTTCAGGAAGGAAGAGATTCTTTATTGGATCACCGATCGGGACTCAGAGGGACTAATGTCACCAAAAATACAGCAAGTTCTGAGCCCTGAACAATAGTGCAGGCTCCCTATATAGGCACATAACTCCTCCCATTAATAGCTACACCCACATATACCTTTAACCAATCAATGAGCAGAATATAGACTTGTACATCTAGTCAAACCACATGGCCCATCCAAGACAAAGGAAATAAGTGCAATTTCAGTTCCTGCATTCCTGCACATGCTCAGTACACTGATGACAGTATCCTAGCTACATGTAGCTAACCAACTGACACAACATACACATATGCCACATGGAGATTTTGGCCTACTAAATTTTAACCATGCTGGAATCCCATCACAGCGTGACATTAACATACTCATTTGGTGGGGGGGAGGGGGTGTGCATGTCAATGGTGGTGACATGACACGCCCCCTTTCTGACCCCCCTAATAGTGGGCTGCTCTGCCTTTAATTGCCTGGGCTGAATTGTTGTCCCAGTCCGGCCCTGTCCTTGTGGAATTAAGGGGATTCTTTCAGGCCTGTTAGGACTCTCCATTACTCTTCATTACACAAATCAATGCATTTTCAGTTAGTGAAACTGAAAATGCATTGATTTGTATAAATACAATATGCAAATTAGGAAAGTGCAAAAAAACTAATCAGTTGCATGTGTACATCTGTGTATTTGTATAGTTTGGAAAACTGTGATTGTATTATATAGGTCATGCAATATTATTATGTTTGTTTGTTCACGTTATGTATGTTTGTTTATATTTTTATAGTTTTTCACCACATGCTTAAAGATTAGACAGCAAAAATTAGTCCTTGTTCAAAAATAAAGTATGTTACATAGTTACACAGCTACATAGCTGAAAAGAGACTTGTATCCATCAAGTTCAGCCTTCCACACATATGTTTTTGCTGTTGATCCAAAAGAAGGCAAAAAACCCAGTCTGAAGTGTTGAGTTAGTACCTTTTGGAACTGTGTGCAGGGACGTATTAGCTGTGAGGCAAACAAGGCATTTGCCTTTGGCGGCATTTTTCAGTGGGCGGCAAAAAACACCACCCCCAAAATGCCCAGGGCAAATGCCTAGTTAGCTTTGTGGCTAACAGACCTGCTGAGCGGGCGGGCGGCACTGGCTGCTGTGTGGGCGGCTGGCGAGGGAGCACTTCCTCTGAGCTGTCTGCTCAGCTCCCTCACGCGCCGCCTGCAGAGTGAGGCTGGGAACCGGAATATGACGTCATCTTCCAGCTCCCAGCCTCACACTGCGGCGCGCAAGGGAGCTGAGCAGACCACTCAGAGGAAGTGATCCCTCGCCCGCCCAGCCCGACCGGCAGCCACTGGACCACCAGGAAGAGAGAGACCCCCCCAGCACTCCCAAAGGTAAGGAGGTTGGGGGGGGGTTAAATTAAAGAAAACGTTAATGTGAGTGATTGTGTGTGTGTCTGACTGTGTGTGTGTGTGTTTGTGTCTGACTGTGTGTGTATGTGTCTGACTGTGTGTGTGTGTGTCTGACTGTGTGTGTGTATTTAGAAGGTGGGGCTGGGGGGGAAGGGTTGGGTGGGGGTGGCGTGGGGGGGAGGGGGGTGCCTGAGTTTTGTCCTGCCTAGGGCAGCACAAAACCAGGATACACCACTGACTGTGTGTCTTGGTTGATTTGTTCAGAGATCCCAGTAACAGAGTTGTCGTACCTGTTGGCTGGCTGCTTGGTCCATGTAGCCTGGGACAAGTAAAAGAGAGCTAGGCCTGAGAACCACAAGTGCCTTTGTACAGGCAGAGGTGTGAATAACTGCAGGTAAAGGAGTTGAAGAGCAAATGGCAGAGGGAATGATACCTGCCTGGAATAACAGGGCAGCAGTATGGCCGGGTGGAATAGCTCCTGAGAGCCCACAGTCGAGTTTTGGCAGCAGGTGCTGAAGCATTCCAGGATCCCTGAAAGAGTCTAGGAAGTTGACTGGGCGGAGGTACTCAGTCGGAGTACAGGAGTTCCGTCACAGATATATATATATATATATATATATATATATATAAAAAACAAAATTGATCCTTGCACTCACGTATTCCTTAGGCATTGCCTGGTGCATGAGCCAGCTGACAAGCATGCTATAGAAACCACAAAGATGATGGCTGCACTCCTCGTACTTCTTAAAATTCAAAATACTTTATGATAAATCCATTAAAATGATCGATGATATATATAATCTCTTCTTTAAAAGATAAGTGATACCAAAAGCAGCCTTAGTAGGGTATAACAGTGCCAACCAGGCGCTCCAATATATAGTATGGCATTCTATTGCTGTTTATCAGCATGCACTGCCAAGAATCACAGCTCTACCTGGAGATGCCCCTCTAGTAGGTATTGACCGATTATCGGTTTTACCGATATAATCCGCCGATATTCGGTATTTTCGGCAATATCGGTATCGGCCAATATAGATACCGATATTGCAGATAATACCTCCTAGGACCGTCAGGCCCACGAGACCCGAGGCCGTCAGAGCGTTGCCACGGGTTACCATGGCAACGCTCCACGCGGCACGCTGGGCGCAAGACTTACACTGGGGAACTGGAGGAGCTGCTGTAAAATGAGGTGAATGCTTGCTGCCCGCCCCCTCACAGCTGTGCCACCAGGGAATGCTATTTCCCCCCTCCCTGGCCAGGCAACAAGCAAGGAGGGGGGACAACAAGAATAAATAATAATTAAATATAAAAAAAATTATAATTTGATATAAAATACCCACACACACACTCCATTATATACACATACACTACACAAACACACTGTGTATATAATGCATTGTGTTTGTATAGTGTGTGTATATAATGCAGTGTGTTTGTATAATGTAGTGTGCATTATATACACACATTATATACACACACTATACAAACACACTGGATTATATACACACACACACACTCCATTATATACACATACACTACACAAAAACACTGTGTATATAATGCAGTGTGTTTGCATAGTGTGTGTATATAATGCAGTGTGTTTATATAATGCACACTACACAAAGACATTGCATTATATACACACACTATACAAACACACACACTCTGCATTAAAGTTGCAAGAAAACGTATGTGAACCCTTTGGAATGATATGGATTTCTGCACAAATTGGTCATAAAATGTGATCTGATCATCATCTAAGTCACAACAATAGACAATCACAGTCTGCTTAAACTAATAACACACAAAGAATGAAATGTTGCCATGTTTTTATTGAACACACCATGTAAACATTCACAGTGCAGGTGGAAAAAGTATGTAAACCCCTAGACCAGTGATGGCGAACCTTTTTGAGCCCGAGTGCCCAAACCACAATACATGCGAACTTTTTTCCTCAAAGTGCCAACATGGACTGTGTGTGTATTCAGCAGTCTGTCTGTGTGTACTCAGCAGTCTGTCTGTGTGTATTCAGCATTCTGCTGAATACACACACAGTCTGCTGAATACACAGACTGGTGAGTACACAGTCTGCTGAATGCATACAGACTGCATGTATTCGGCAGTCTGTGTGTGGACTCGGCAGTCTGTGTACTCAGCAGACTGCTGAATATACACACTGCTAAATACACACACAGTCCGCTGAATACACACACACACAGTCCGCTGAATACACACACACACAGTCCGCTGAATACACACACACAGTCTGCTGAATACACACACACAGTCTGCTGAATACACACACAGTCCGCTGAATACACACACAGTCTGCTGTATACATACACACAGTCCGCTGAATACATACATACAGTCCGCTGAATACACACACACACAGTCCCCTGAATACATACAAACAGACTGATGAATACACACACACACACATATATTGCATTGAGGGGTGCAGTGTATGTGTTTGTGTGTAAGGGTGTGGATTGCTGTGTGTGAGGGGTGTCTGGCGGATTGCTGTGTGTGAGGGGTGTCTGAGGTCGTGTGTCTCGGCCGTGTGTGTGTGGTGTGGGGTGCTGTGTGTGTGTGTGTGTGTGTGGGGGTGCTGTGTGTGGTGGAGGGGGTGTGTGTGGAGGGTCTGTGTGCTGAGTGGAGGGGATCCTGTGTGGAGGTCCTGTGTGTGAGTGGTGGTGTGTGGTGGGGGTGCTATGTGAGTGGGGGGAGTGTGAGGGGCAGGAATGCTGTTGGGGGGTGCTGCAGGTAGCAATTTTTTATTTTATTTTCATAATCATTAAACATTATATCCCCCCCCCCCACCTTCTTCTTCTTACCTTTAGTGAAGGAGGGGGGACACAGTCGTGGTGGTAAGTGGCTGTATGTTTCTGCTCTCCTGTCCTCCCGTTTTGAGCTGGCAGGTGCCTACTCTGCATTGATGCCGACCCACGCCAGCTGTCTCCCCACTCCCGGTGACCTATGGTCGAATGCCCACAGAAAGGGCCCGGCGTGCCACTTGTGGCACGCGTGCCATAGGTTCGCCATCACTGCCCTAGACTAATGACATCTCCAAGAGCTAATTGGAGTGAGATGTCAGCCAACTGGAGTCCAATCAATGAGATGAGATTGGAGGTGTTGGTTACATCTGCCCTGCCCTATAAAAAACACACACCAGTTCTGGGTTTGCTTTTCACAAGAAGCATTGCCTGATGTGAATGATACCTCGCACAAAAGAGCTCTCAGAAGACCTACGATTAAGAATTGTTGACTTGCATAAAGCTGGAAAGGGTTATAAAAGTATCTCCAAAATCCTTGCTGTTCATCAGTCCACGGTAAGACAAATTGTCTATAAATGGAGAAAGTTCAGCACTGCTGCTACTCTCCCTAGGAGTGGCCGTCCTGTAAAGATGACTGCAAGAGCACAGCGCAGACTGCTCAATGAGGTGAAGAAGAATCCTAGAGTGTCAGCTAAAGACTTACAAAAGTCACTGGCAAATGCTAACATCCCTGTTAGCGAATCTACAATACGTAAAACACTAAACAAGAATGGATTTCATGGGAGGATACCACAGAGGAAGCCACTGCTGTCCAAACAAAACATTGCTGCACGTTTACAGTTTGCACAAGAGCACCTGCATGTTCCACAGCAGTACTGGCAAAATATTCTGTGGACAGATTAAACGAAAGAGTTGTTTGGAAGAAACACACAACACTATGTGTGGTGAAAAAAAGGCACAGCACACCAACATCAAAACCTCATCCCAACTGTGAAGTATGGTGGTGCGGGCATCATGGTTTGGGGCTGCTTTGCTGCGTCAGGGCCTGGACGGATTGCTATCATCAAAGGAAATATTAATTAAGTTTATCAAGACATTTTGCAGGAGAACTTAAGGCCATCTGTCATCCAGCTGAAGCTCAACAGAAGATGGGTGTTGCAACAGGACAATGACCCAAAGCATAGAAGTAAATCAACATCAGAATGGCTTAAACAGAAGAAAATACGCATTCTGATGTGGCCCATTCAGAGTCCTGACCTCAACCTGATTGATATGCTGTGGCATGACCTCAAGAAAGTGATTCACACCAGACATCCCAAGAATATTGCTGAACTGAAACAGTTCTGTAAAGAGGAATGGTCAAGAATTACTCCTGACCGTTGTGCACGTCTGATCTTCAACTACAGGAAACGTTTGGTTGAAGTTATTGCTGCCAAAGGAGGTTCAACCAGTTATTAAATCCAAGGGTTCACATACTTTTTCCACCTGCACTGTGAATGTTTACATGGTGTGTTCAATAAAAACATGGCAACATTTCATTCTTTGTGTGTTATTAGTTTAAGCAGACTGTGATTGTCTATTGTTGTGACTTAGATGATGATCAGATCACATTTTATGACCAATTTGTGCAGAATTCCATATCATTCCAAAGGGTTCACATACTTTTTCTTGCAACTGTATATAAACACACTACGTTCACTATACACACACTACACAAATACATACACACTCTGCATTCATTATACACACACACACTACACAAACACACACACTTTGCATTTAGTATATACAGCATTCACTTTACGCACACTACCCACACACTACAAAAACACTCTGCTTTCATTATATACACACTACACTAATACACACTGCATCCACTACACACACACTACACAAACACACACTGCATCCACTACACACACACTACACAAACACACACTGCATCCACTACACACACCACACAAACACACACAGCTCCCCTGTCTAAACACACTGCATCCACTACACGTGGCATGTATATTTTGTGCATTTACCTTTAGAAATAGTTTTTATTTTCCAAAATGGTAAATGTACAAAATATCTGCAAATTATATCGGCCTGAAAGTTCACAGAATATCAGTATCGGCTCTAAAAAAAAAAATCAATATTGGTCGATCCCTACCCTCTAGAATAACTAGCCAATACAGATTTTGCATTTTGAGTGCTCTGGACACTTTCTCAGGACATGCCCCATGCAATATATATCTAGCAGCCACAATGTGTAAAGGGACATTATAGTCACCCAGACCACTTCAGCTCAATGAAGTGGTCTGGGTGCCAGGTCCCTCAGGTTTTAACCCTTCACATGTAAGCATAGCAGTTTCAGAGAAACTGCTATGTTTACATAGCAGGGTTAATCCAACCTCTAGTGGCTGTCTTCCTCCACTCGGGAGCTGACGTCGGCGGGGGAGGAGAGGTCACCCGCGGCGCTGGATTAAGGTAAGCTGCTGAAGGGGTTTTAACCCCTTCAGCGCCATGGGAGGGGGACCCTGAGGGTGAGCGTCCCCCAAGGATGACATAGTGTCAGGAAAACAGGTTTGTTTTCCTGACACTATAGTGATCCTTTAACATGTCTATATTTCAATATAGTTCTTTATGAGTATATATGGCTGTTTATTTCATTAACAAGCAAAGATCATAAATGCACTTCTATAACCTCACTCAATAAAGAGTGGGTGAATTTAAAGTATTATGGATTACAAAAATGCTTTTGTACAACTGATGAAATGTTAAGCAACTGTCCAAAGAAAAAACACAACTCCCTCCCTCCCTGGTAAAATTGGGAGAGTTTGAAAGTAAAAGTTTGTCTATTTGTCATGTAATTTTACATTCCATTCTTTTACATTCCATTGTCATTTACACATTTCAAAGTTCAGTGAATAAACCCTAAGTGGAAAATGTTGGGGGGGATTTGGGGTACAATGTACTTGTTGAAGTCTCGGTTTTTGATGGTTCTGTGCACTGATTTTTCCCCCTCATTAATACGTGTACTGTGCAGTCAGTGAATACATAAATCACATATTAATATGCATTGTCTGATGACATGTTTTGATCAACATTCAAATACTGACCCTTAAAATATAATTCTTGACTCTGCCCTGGCTATGATTACCTCCAAGAGTTCTGTTAATGTTTTATAATATTGGGCTGTGTTATATTACCTTCACCATTAGGCTGTAACACTTGCATTATTAATTAATTTAACCACAGTGAAATGTGAGACCAGAATGTTTAATCTCCTCAACGGTTCCACCCACAGAATATCTCATCTGGAACCATTTCTGCAGTCTGCACTAACCAGAGCCTAGTCAGTCATGCTGCACATGGGGTGTGGCTGAACCATTAACCCTATCTTATGAAGTTAATGCAGTATGACAGGCTTTGCATGTTTACCATGTATAATTTAACTGGGAAAAGGGTAAAACAATATATATTTTTTTGTGGCAGAGAAAGAGCAAAAAGGTTGTGCAACTACTAAAAGTGTTTAGCATCAACAGGTGCATCTTCTATACTGGGTCCCCCACATGTAAATGCAAGGGATAGATAGTGTGCCACAGTTATCATGAGGTTGAATCACTAGTAATAAATGCATATAATGCAGTTTAATTAAATCCTCCAGATAGAATTTTGAGTCTAGAGATTACCCTTCCAACAATCATATGCCTCCAACACACCTTCTGTTAGAATCTAAAGTACTATTGTAACTTTCTGGTATCCCCACTGATATTTTAAAGTTACATAATTACATGGTAATCAAGGTTGAACAAGGACTCAAATCTACTGAGTTCAAAACATTTTTTTACCCGGTTCTTAAAATATGGACTTCAGTTATGAAGTATCGGGTTCTGTTACTCAGGCATGTAGGTAAAAGCCGGCCTTCGGGAGAACTAACAAAATGTACCCTCATCCAAATGTTGCAACTGTGAATGCACATGGAGTCAAAATAAACCTAAATTAAATTGTATAAAACTGCACCCAAATTAGAATTGAACCAGACAAATTTGACCCCTTAGTGAAGGTAAGCAGCTTAGAAATTGTTTGAGAATTAAATTCAGTGCCCTGTTCAGATTAGTTTGCAAGGCTAGTGCGCTGATTTTTACCCCAACTATTTGCACCTCGTCATGTACCCCACATTTATTTGTGTACCATCTCTTTTGCCTCTCTATTCCTTCTTCATCCCAATCTCATTGTAGACTTGCCTTTGTTCCCCATGTCCCATCACCTTCTTTTCAACCTGTGTTGCTTGTCAATCTTTGTTCCCAAACAATTTCCATTCATTTCATGAGACACATGGAGGGGCTATGAGAGCAATTTCTGCACCTAGGTTCAGTAATTTCTAGTTTTGTCTCTGACTCCATTGATTATATCTTGCGATGAACGAGACAGTGTCTGAATCCTACAGGTGTCACTTGCAATGGTTGCTGGGATTTGGACACAAGCTGACAGCAGAGCTCTGTGTTTGTCAACTATTGATAATCTCATACTTTATAAGTGATGTACAATCTGAAACTCTACCATAAGACAAAGTGGTCCCTACTTTGTCTTATGGTATTTTTGTGTTGGCATTTCAGCAAATTCCATTAGTGTTTCATAAAGATTATTTCTGTTAGTGTTTCATAAAGATTTAAGCAAAATAAATTAAAACTGCTTCTATGCCACTGATGCCAGTTTCCTCAAGCACGCTCGCTCTACTCACATAGAATATGCCGTAGGCCAGTTAAAAGAGTCACTGTGATCTCCTCAACTGACCTATTCTATAGCTCTCCATATCACTGGCTACACAGCAGGAAGCTCAGTAACCACCAGTTATGGTCGAATGTTGTTTGACCAAGTTCTGGGTGACAGCATCCAAAACTAAATGGCACCATAACCATTACATAAACATACAGTAGTTATGGTTCCCAGACTGCTCCTTTAGGCCTCAATTTAATATTTTTGGATAAGCTTTTTAAATGGTTAATATTTTTATATCTTAATATATTCTAATATTTTTTATACATTATAATTATATTATTTTGAAATAATTTTAAGCGTTTATTCAAAAATTATTAAAGGATTTAAAAAGGTTATGGTGGGGAAAGAACTGTGATTGAAAGCCCCTTCCACCTGAAGTCTTTAGAAGACAGACTTCAGGTGGAAGGGGTTTTCAATCACAATTCTTTCCCCACCATAACATTTTTAGTTTTTGCTTCCCAAGCACTACCAAGCCTCAATAGCCAACCTCATGTACCCCCATGTAGACAAAGCGCAGCTTAGCGGAAGCTTAGCGGAAAAGGGTCTTGAGAGGGGTTACGAGGCGGGCTTAGGAGGAAGCAAGCAAGGACTGGTGTGTTGTGGGTAATGGGTTTGGCTATTTAAATAGGCAGCCATCTTGTAATCGGTCACTTCTAATTACTTACCCGGCTGAGTTTGTGTGCACTTCTGTGCTTGCAGATTTGGCCTGGTAGGATTTTTCTTTGTTTTTTTGTAGGCCATGGACGAGGTGGAGAGGCTGCTGGAAGGGATCCGGTCAGCAACAAGGACCTGATTGGATCCCGGCCCAGCTTGGATCTGTGCTGGTGGCGGCGGTGGGCCGGGACGGCGGCAGTGGACATCTGGCACGGGCCAGGAGGCCTCCTCGCTGGTTGAGCCCGGGCGCGGTGCCCGGTGAAGTTCATGCGGGCCGTGGTCCCGGCGGCAGGCTACCCAGGTCAGATGGGGCCACGCTTGGAACGGGAACCCCAGCAGTGGACTGGGGGGCCCCCTGGAGGGGCTGGCCTGACGGTGTCACTACCCAGGAGGATGCCCCCTGGAGCAGAGTTAGAGTGCGGCGGGGCCGGCCCCAGGGCCACACGGAGCAGGCCACCAGCATTACAGGCAAGTGCAGGGGGCCCCTCCGCAGGCTCCTTTGGCCGGAGCAGCCCCATGAGTGCCCGGCCTAGGGTTAGTGAGCGGGGGGAGGGGTAGTCGCTCAGAGTTCCATTGTGGCCCCTAGGGGTGTGAGAGGGTTTGAGGGGGATCCCCTGGGGTACTAGGAGGTTCAGGGGAGGACGGGGAGGCTGCAGTGGGGGCAACAGTGGTCTCTGAGGAGTTTGAGGGGTCCCAGGGTCGCCGGACGGTGGTCTGGGCGGGGGTGGCTGGTCGGGGCCCCTGGTGTGGCTAGTGATAGGAAGGATTTGGGTAGGGGCGCCCAGGTTACTGCCCGGCACCAGAGACGTAGCCGGTCTGCTAGGGATGGTAGGTCAGACGGGGGGGCCAGTCCTAGGGGGCAGGCGGATCCACAGGGCCGCGCTTTGGGACAGAGGGATCATATGGGGAAGGGGGAGGGTTTATCCCGTGGGACGTTGGAACAGGCGTAAGGCCAGGGGGGTCCTCTTCTGGGTCTGGAAGCGATAGCCCTTATTTGGCCAGGGACAGGAGGTCGGGGGGCACTCGGGTGAAATCGCAGCAGCACCGGTCTGACTCTGGTAGCTCGGCGGGAGATCGGGATAGGACCCCTAGGCATGGGCGACGGGGTAGGTCATCTGGAGCGGATGGTAGGAGTCGTAGTCCCCCGGGTCGGGGCGATCCGGGCCTCGAGGGAGGGGAGGTATGGCGGCACGCAACAGGAGGCTTTGGTGGCTAGCAGGCTCTCCCAGGGGCGGGTCGGGAGCGTGGCATCGGAACGGTACACCTTGCCCAGGACTTCTCATTTCAGGTCTCGGAGCCGTTCCTCCTCCGCATTTTCCAGGCACCGGTTGGCGGGAAGTCAACAAAGGGCTCTCATCCTGGCGGTTAGCATTGCAGCCCCAGGCACGCCAGAGACGGCCGGGGAGTCCACTAAGTCTCCACACTCAGACACGCTGCTACTCACATTGCAATCACTGCTTAACTCCTTAGAGGCCAAAGGTGGTTCGGGGGTGTAGTTGGCCAAGTTTGGGTGCAGAGGTTGGGGGTTGCGGGATTCACGGGGTGTAGTGAAGGGGGCTCTGTGGGGTCTGGCTCAGGCAGGGATGTGGGGGCTTCGGCGAGTGTGGCGAAAGTTGGAAGCGAACGGGCAGAACTGACGGGGGGGTTACGGGCGCGGCAGCATGCTTATGTGTCTTTCGCAGGTCCACTGGGGGTTCATCGGAAGTGGGAGGTAAGGAGAAGATATGGAAGGGGGAGTTCTGCTAAATATTTTTGCTTCTCCCCTTGGATGACTGTATTGACCTCAAGGAGGAGGATAAGAAGGGCGAGAAAAAGGAGGAGGAGGAAAAACGGAAACGGTATCTTGATTACCGAAGTCCTTCGGCAATTGGTTACGGGAGTTCTGCGTACTGGCCAGCGTCGTAGGCGAAAAATCGCAGAGATTATGCTCATTGCTGTTCTGCTACCTGGACAGGATTTGGGAAGCGTACTGCAATTATAGGGGCTGGCTTGGTGGCGGTACTATGAACAGTTCTGGCAGTGGCTAGCAGCCAACACGAGTAAGAAGTGGGATCAAATGGACTTGCCTCTCTGGATGAAGCTCATGATGGTGCAGAAGGCGCAGCCCTTTCAGCAAACGGCCGGCGCAAGGGGGCAGTCCGCTTTGTCAGACACCTTCCCAAAAGGCTTTTGCTGGCTTTTCAACCAGTGCAAGTGGGGAACTTCCTGTCACTTCAAGCAGGAATGCTCAGGCTGCGGTGGCTCCCACGGGCTTAGCCGATGCTTCAAGAAGGGAAAGTCAGGGGGAGCTGGAGTACCTGCCTCGGCAGGGGCGGGGGACACACCCTCTGCCCCGGGGCTTAACCCCGATGAAGCTAGACGCGATGGAGCCATGGCTAAGCCGCTATGGTAATAGGGCGGATGCCGAATTGCTCCGGGTTGGTTTCAGGCTGGGTTTCTTTATTCCCTTCCGGGATAGGGGCGGGACACCGGGGTTGCGCAACTTCAAGTCGTGGCGGAGCTCCCGGGGGTGGTGCGGGAAAAACTAGATAAAGAAGTGCTGCTGGCCATGATGGCAGGCCCTTTCCAGGACCCCCCTCTGGCGGGCCTACGGGTCTCCCCTCTCGGGGTGGTCCCCAAAAAGGATCCAGGGAAATTTAGGTTCATTCACCACCTCCTATCCGAAAGGAGCGTCGGTGAATGACGACATTGACAAGGAACTGTGCTCGGTCTCTTATGTATCATTCGACCAGGCGGTTGAGTTGGGAAAAGGGGTCGGGTATGGGGCTTTGATGGCCAAAGTTGACATGGAGGCGGCGTTTCATATGCTTCCGGTTCACCCAGAATGTCATCAACTACTGGGGTGCTTCTTTGACAGGGGGGTACTTTGTTGACTTGTGTCTCCCGATGGGCTGTTCCATTTCTTGCCCCTACTATGAGAAGTGTGGGTTGAGGCGGGGAGCAAGGCTGTGGTGCACTACCTGGCCGATTTTCTCTGCGTGGGGCCTGCCTGCACCTGCTGCGGACTATTGAATGGGTGGCGGGCCAATTTGGAGTACCGCTGGCAGCAGATAAAATACAGGGCCCGACGGCATGCCTTAGTTTCCTGGGCCTGGAAATAGATTTGGTGCTCGGTGAGTGTCGGCTGCCTCTAGCGAAGCTATCGGGGCTACGCAGCATGGTGTCTGCAGTTGTCCGGACACGCAAGGTGACCCTTCGATCAAGATCAATTTTGCCTGCAGTATAATTCCAATGGGAAGGATTTTCAGCCGCAGCCTGTCTGCAATCTCCGCACCACTTTATCAGGGTGTCATCATCCATGTGGGCTGACTTAGGGGCATGGGATGTCTTCCTGCGGGATTTCAATGGGACTGTTTTTCAGGCAGGCTGGCGTGTCTTTGGCGGAGCGTGAGCTCTTTACCGATGCGTCGGGTAGCGTGGGTTTTTGGGCCTACTTCAGCGGGAGTTGGTGTGCAGAGAGGTGGCCGGACGCATGGGGACAGAGCCCCCTCATGCGTAATCTGGCTTTCCTGGAACTGTTCCCATTGGTGGTGGCGCTGGCCCTGTGGGGCGATAGATTACGGGTCCAGAAGGTGGTCTTCTTCTCAAACAACATGTCCGTGGTGCATGCAGTCAATAATTTGTCGGCTTCATCGAAGCCGGTGGTGAGGCTGTTTCGGCGCTTTGTTTTACTCTGCATGTCTCTCAATGTTGTTTTTTGAGCGCGCCATGTGCCCGGGTTCTTGAACGTAGTGGCTGACGCTTTGTCTCGTTTTCAGTCATCTCGGTTTCGGACGGTGGCTCCAGGGGCGATGGACGTGGGGCAGGCTTGTGGCAGCTCGGAGCGTCCTGCTTGGGGGACTTTTGAGGGCATCTCTGGCACCGGCCACTTGGGCCACCTACAATAAGGTCTGGAGTTCGTGGGAACAGTCGTGGGAGGGGTTGGACCGAGTGCTGGTGGGGGATTCGCTTCTCAACGCTTTTCTGTGGTTCACGTTCTGGCTGTTAGCGAAGGATGCATCCCCGGCGGTGGTGGACAGGTCCATGGCAGCGATGGCTTTCTGGTTCAAACTGCATGGGAAAGAGGATCTTACAAAGTCCTTTGTAATCAGGCAAGCGCTTAAGGGGTATCGGAGGGGACATAGGGTGCCTGATGCAAGGCGTCCGGTGTCGGTACGCGTGTTGGGGGATCTGATTTAAGTGTTGCCTGAGGTTTGTTTCGATGAGCTCGAGGAGTCTTTGTTCCAGGTGGCGTTTCTTTTGGCCTTTTTTGGGGCGTTTCGGATTGGGGAGTTGGTGAGTGCCACACGGGTGGCCCCTGGGGGGGCTGCAGGTATGGGGGGTTCATATGCAGGAGGGTTGGTGGTCCACCTGGCCAGGTCCAAGACCGATTTCAAGGGCGCGAGGCAAGATGTGACCCTGGGCACCCTGCCGGTATCCGCACTGTGCCCGGTGGCACGGTACCTATTGCGGAGGCCGGCGATTGGGGGGTCATTACTGGTGCACATGGACGTCTCTTCCCTATCTCGCTTCCAATTTACCAAGGTCTTTCAGGCGGGTCTGGTGAAGTTTGGGACGCATTCCTTCCGTATTGGGGCGGCCACGGAGGCCACGCGCTTAGGTCTGGGGGAAGTGATAGTCAAACGGATTGGGAGATGGGAATTGGTGAGGTTCCGCTCGTATGTGCGTTTGGGTTTATTAGACTAAAAGGTGGACGTGGGGATGTCGGTTTGGAGTTTGTGCTTACGTTTTGTTTCCCTAGGTCGAGTCGCCTGGATCATCGGGCATTCGTTTGTCTTCTGGGCCGAAAGGAGGGCTGCAGCTAGAGTTCAGGGTCAGCAGCTGGGCTTTCCAAAAGACCAGTTGGTAGTGCGAAGGTTTGGGAACAGGGGATTTTGCTGGGGGGATGTCTGCAATGTGCTTTTTCGGATGATGGCAAGTGGGAATAGGCCGGACTTGCTGGTTCTTCACACGGGGGGCAACGATCTGGGCCTGGTACCGCAGCGTAGGCTTGTCAAGTGGATGAAGCCGGACCTCAATAAATTGAGTGATCTGCTCCCCAGGGTGATGTTGGTATGGTCGGAGATTATCCCAAGGCAGAGGTGGAGGCATGCATGGGACCCGGTGGCTATC
Organism: Pelobates cultripes; assembly: GCA_933207985.1. Taxonomy (NCBI): domain Eukaryota; kingdom Metazoa; phylum Chordata; class Amphibia; order Anura; family Pelobatidae; genus Pelobates; species Pelobates cultripes. The sequence continues at coordinate 44,833,222 of OW240916.1, forward strand.
GATCGCTGCAGGGGTAAGGTCAACAGTTTTATGGCAAGTTTTGTGAGGAAGTTGGGGGGTGTGGTAGTGCGGCATGGGAAGTTGTAGGTCAGGTTGTCTGGATATTACCACTCGTATGGAGTTCACCTCTCCGCAGTGGGATAGGACTTCCTGAACCTGGGTTGGCAAGAAGGAATGCAGAAAGCACTGTTTCTTCGGGGTGGCGGAGCTCAGACGACTTAGGGGCTCAAGGTCTGAGCCTGTGGTGGGATAGGGAGCTGAAGGAGAGGGGCTGTTCCTGCTAACAGCCGTGGAAACAGCCCCTCTAGTACGGGTGGGGTTGAGAGGGTAAGGAAGGCTAGACAGGTTGTGGTGGTAGGGGACTCTATTATTAAGAGAGTAGATAGGGTAATCTGCCACTCTGATCGACTCAACCGGACAGTTTGCTGTCTCCCGGGTGCTCGGGTCCGGCATGTTGCCGACAGAGTGGAGGGATTATTGGGAGGGGCTGGAGATGACCCAGCTGTCATGGTCCATATTGGTACCAATGACAAAGTCAGAGGAAAATGGAAGGTCCTAAAGAATGAGTTCAGGGAACTAGGAAGTAAGCTTAAGAAAAGGACCTCCAAGGTAATTTTTTCAGAAATATTACCTGTGCCGCGCGCTACAGCAGAAAGGCAGCGGGAGATTAGAGAGGTCAATGCGTGGCTAAAGTCTTGGTGCAGGAAAGAGGGTTTTGGGTTTTTAGAGCACTGGGCCGATTTTGCGCTTGGGTACAACCTGTATAGTCATGATGGATTGCACCTAAACGGAAGAGGGTCTGCTGTGCTGGGGGATAGGATGGCTAGAAGGTTGGAGGAGATTTTAAACTAGTGGTGGGGGGGAGGGTCAAAGCAATCTAGAAAATGGAGATAGGATGGAAAAGAGATGGGCTTTAGCTCAGAACAAAGGGGGTGGAGATGGGGGGAGGGGAAAACTCAGAACAGAGGAGGTATGTAATATTGATAATTCACAAAAAGTACAAAAGACTCATGATAATATTAAATGTATGCTTACTAATGCAAGGAGCCTATATAACAAAATGGGGGAACTAGAGGCAATAGCATACAATAAACAATATGATATAATAGGCATAACAGAAACATGGTGGGATGAGACACATGACTGGGCAGTTAATTTAAATGGGTACACGTTATTTAGGAAGGATAGGAAAAACAAGAAGGGTGGTGGGGTATGTTTATATGTCAACCGTGAGTTAAAGTCAAATCTTAGGCATGTGGAGTGTGACGAGGAAAAGGTGGAGGCTTTATGGGTAGATATCTGCTTGGGGAAAACAAAGGGAAATCAATTATTGGTTGGGATATGTTATAAACCACCTAATGTAAATATTAATGAGGAAGAACAGCTGTTAGAGCAAATTGAGAAAGCTGCAAATCGAGGTAACACGTTAATTATTGGAGATTTTAATTATCCAGACATAAATTGGGAAAGAGGGACTAGTACTTCAGCAAGGGGAATCAGGTTTTTGAATGTGTTAAATGACACCTTTATGTCACAACTGGTACAAGCACCAACTAGACAGGATGCTTGTCTGGATCTTGTCATAACAAACAATGTTGATCTTTTAACCAACATTGAAGTAGGGGAGCATTTGGGAAATAGTGATCACAATATGGTAAATTTTGAAATAAACTCAAAAAAGCAAAAGCAGGTGGGATATACTAAAACATATAATTTAAAAAAAGCCAATTTCAATAAGATTAGGGCAGCTCTACAACATATCGACTGGCATAAACTCCTTAGTGATAAAAACACTGAGGATAAATGGAAACTATTCAAACATATATTAGAAAGGTACATTTCTCAGTATGTACCATTTTGTAATAAATATAAAAGAAACAAATTAAAACCAATGTGGCTTAGTAGAGAAGTAAAACAAGAGATTCAAAATAAGAAAAGGGCATTTAAAGCATTTAAATCAGACAAATCAAAGGCATCCTATTTAAGATATAAGGAAGCCAATAACACTTGCAAAAAGGCAATTAAAGTGGCTAAACTAGAAAATGAGAAATTGATAGCTAAAGAATGCAAAACCAACCCCAAAATTTTTTTCAAGTACATCAATTCTAAAAAAACAAAAAATGAAAGTGTAGGTACACTTGAAACAGAGTTGGGTTTATTAGCTAATGAAGACCAGGAAAAAGCAGAAATTTTAAATAACTATTTTTCTTCAGTATATATTAATGAGGATCCTATGGTAAGAGATATGCAAATGTTTGCTGCAAAAAACTTGCAAATAACTTGTGATTGGATAACTCGAGACAAGGTGCTACAGCTATTAAAGAAAATTAATGTAAATAAAGCTCCGGGGCCTGACTGTATTCACCCACGAGTACTTAAGGAGCTAAGTGGGGAAATAAGTGAACCTCTGTATTTAATTTTTCAAGATTCTTTTGTTTCAGGTGTTGTACCGGAGGATTGGAGGAAGGCAGATGTTGTTCCTATATTTAAAAAGGGTTCAAAATCCTTGCCTGGAAATTATAGACCTGTGAGCTTAACTTCTGTAACTGGGAAAATATTTGAAGGGCTTTTAAGGGATAATATTCAGGAATTCATTGGGAAGAACTTTGTTATTAGCAATAATCAGCATGGTTTTATGAAACATAGGTCATGTCAAACTAACCTAATTGCATTCTACGAAGAAGTAAGTAGAAGTATAGATCAAGGTGTTGCAGTGGATGTGATCTACTTGGACTTTGCCAAGGCATTTGATACGGTTCCTCACAATAGGTTAGTCTTCAAACTAAAAGAAATTGGTCTAGATGAATATTCCTGTTCTTGGGTAGAACATTGGCTTAAGGACAGAGTACAACGAGTTGTAATTAATGGTAAATTTTCAGGCTGGACAAAAGTGGTAAGTGGTGTCCCTCAGGGTTCTGTTTTGGGACCACTTCTATTTAACATATTTATAAATGATCTTGAAATAGGCATTGAAAGCCATGTATCAGTGTTTGCAGATGACACAAAACTTTGTAAAGTAATAAAATGTGAGCAGGATATTGCTTTGCTGCAGAGAGATTTGGATAGATTGGGGGACTGGGCACTAAAATGGCAGATGAAATTTAACATAGAGAAATGCAAAGTTATGCACTTCGGGGTTAAGAATGCACAAGCAACTTACACACTAAATGGTAGTGAATTAGGGATAACCACACACGAGAAGGATTTGGGAATTGTTATAGACAACAAATTAGGCAGCAATATGCAATGTCAATCTGCAGTTGCTAAGGCCAGTAAGATTTTGTCATGTATAAATAGGGGCATAAATTCTCGGGATGAAAATATAATTTTGCCTCTTTATAAATCGCTGGTAAGACCACACCTTGAATATGCTGTGCAATTTTGGGCGCCTGTTCTAAAGAAGGATATCATGGCACTGGAGAGGGTCCAGAGACGAGCTACAAAATTGATAAAAGGAATGGAGCATTTTAGTTATGAAGAAAGGTTAAAAAAATTAAATCTGTTTAGTTTGGAAAAACGGCGCCTGAGAGGGGATATGATAACTTTATACAAATATATTCGGGGCCAGTACAAACCTTTATCTGGAAATCTATTCATAAACAGGGTTATACATAGGACACGAGGTCACACATTTAGGCTGGAAGAAAGGAGATTTCATCTAAGGCAAAAGGTTTTTTTACAGTAAGAACAATAAGGATATGGAATTCTCTGCCTGAAGAGGTGGTTTTGTCAGAGTCCATACAGATGTTTAAACTGAAATTGGATAAATACTTACAAAAACATAACATACAGGGATATAATTTCTAATTAGTGGGGTAATAGCTGCTTGATCCAAGGAGACATCTGACTGCTATTTTGGGGTCAAGAAGGAATTTTTTCCTAGTTTGTGGCAAAATTGGAAGTGCTTCAGACCAGGTTTTTTGCCTTCTTTTGGATCAACAGCAACAACATTTCTGAGGAAGGCTTAACTTGATGGACGCAAGTCTCTTTTCAGCTATGTAACTATGTAACTATGTAACTATGTAAATAGGCTCCCTATTAGGAAGATTTATGGAAATGGCAAATTGTGGTGATTGGTAAGTTGGTAGGTTTCAAATCCTGTCAGTGGCTCAGAACCAGGTGGGGTAGGGGTATCCAGGTATACCCCTGCCATGGTTAATTTATGTTTGGCACTTTAAGTTATGTTCATGTTGGAACGATGTTGGAAGAATGTTATATAGATATATATGTATGTGTTATTTATATTGGGGTCATTACCTTGTATATTAACAGAAGGATAAGGATGTGAGGGCGGGGTATGGGGCAATGACCCGTGTTTTTCCATGTTAAGTTATTATTATTATGATTACATATTAAGATTATTAATAAAAGCTATGGACAATGTTGACCCATATAACCTAGTGTCAGTGTTTTATTGGGAAAAGGTATGTGGGGGGGTTGTCCAAGGTTCTGACTGCCCATATGGCGATTATACACCGGTCATGTAGCCCCATGTTGCCAAAGCGCAGCTTAGCAGAAAAGGGCCTTGACAGGGGTTAGGAGGAAGCAACCCCTGTACGCTGCCCTTCGCCCCCCCCTCCCCTGGCATGCAGTCACGGCCTCTACCCCATCCTACTGATGGAATTAATATAGTGACGGATGTGGTGCAAGAATTTTCTTTGGGTCTCCCCTATAGCGCAAGAGTGGAGAAAAGATAGAAACCCATCTGTCGTACAATTTCCACGATGCTATGCCAGTTAGGGATCTACCATTTGGCCATTGATGTAGCGTTGTATTTTAAATGCAGTAGTGCTTTTGTGTATTGAGTTGGTGTTTGTATATAATTTTTGTGTTTTAATAAAGGGGTGTGTTTGTATGTAACATTTGTAACTGCATGCAGGGGTGTGCTTTGATGTAGTGTATTTTAAATGCAGATGTACATTTGTGTGTAGTATTGGTGAGTGAAGGGTGTGTTTGTATACAGTTTTGGAGTTTGTATTCAGGGGTGTGTTTGTATGTAATGATTATGTTTGCAGCAGTGTGTTTGATTGCCTGGATATATGCATATAAAACTAACACAGATACACATACACATTGACACGCAGATACACGCACACATCCTAACACACAGATACACACTAACACAAACACACCGGCATACACACACACACCTAAACATGCACACACTCAGATATACACTTTGACACACAGATACACACACTTTGATACAGACACTGGTGCACACACACATATACACACACACTGGCACATCCACACACAGTAATACACACAGTCACAAATATGTACACACACTCAGATACACACAGACACACAGGTTTACATGCAGGGGTTTATTTGTGTACAGTTTTGGCGTTGGAATGCTGGGATGTATGCATTGCCACATACACACAGATGCACACTTACAGAAACACTGAGATACACACAGGAACACAGACACATATGCAGTGGTGTATTTGTGTGCAATGTTGTTGGAACACTGGGGTGTATTTGTGTGCAGTGTTAGCGTATGTGTGTGCAGTGTTGGCATTTGAATGCTGGGATGAATGCATTGCCACATGCATAGATACACACACTGACAGACACACACACACACACATATATATATATATATATATATACACACACACGCTCAGAAACACAGACACACACGTACACATACACTTTGACACACAAGTGCACATACACAGGTATACATTCATACAGATACACATATGTACATACACAGACACACACAGCCAGATACATAAACCTGACACAAACACAGACAGATACACACAGCCAGGTGTACACACACACACACATACACACAAACATAGCCAGATAAACACACAAATATAGGCAGATAAACACACAAATATAGGCAGATAAACACATACACATAACCAGATAAACAGACACAAATAGCCAGATAAACACACACATATGGCCAGATGCACTGACCCAGGTACACACACATATATCAATTTACATAATATTTTAACCACCCTCTTTTCTCTGTACCTTTTGGGTACAGAAGGTTGGCTTTCCTGGGGTCCAGTGGGAGCTGAATGGCCAATGCTGACTTCCTCAGTCCCTTTCCTCCTCTTGTGTATGCCTCCTCTACCTCCCCAGGGGCCCAGGCCGGAGCACTCTTAAAGGGCTGAGGGCACCTGATTACATCAGGTGCTGCAGTCCACAGGATTTGGATGCCGGCTGGGGTCCCACTGGGCAGCTACTTTGGGCCCCCCATGAGTAACTGGGCCCGGGGCAGCTGCTCCTTTTGCCCCCCCTTTAAAGACGGCTCTGCCTAGCAGGGTTAACTCCACCTCTAGTGGTTGTATACAAGTCATTTGGTCCTCTAATGAACACTTTGCATGAGGACATCCAGTGTCAGCTAAAAGCACATACGGGCAGTGGTGTATTTTGGATTTGTGCTGCCCTAGGCACGACTAAATTCAGGCACCCCAAAATCTAAATTTGCCCCCCCAATTCATGTCAAGGCCATTTTCTTGACTGACAGACACATGCCCTCATTGATACATGCACTGATATACACTCACTGACAGATACACAGTCATTGGCACACACTGTTTAACCAACACACACTTTCACTGACAGACACACACTCTCAGATACACATAAAATGACATACAGTATACACACTGACACACTCACAGACACACACTGACAGCTGCACTAACTCAATCACAGTAAGGTGGACAGCCCCAGAACACAAGGCAAACAAGGCATTTGTCTGGGAGCTTGGGGTGTCATTTTTTGACAAATGCCTTGTTTGCCTTGTGGTAAATACATCTCTGCATACGGGTAGTCCTAAAGGATTGCGGCGCACACCACGAATGCACATTAGGTTCCCCCCTCGGCTGATGTCATTGGAGGAGGAGCAGAGGAGCAATAGAGTCGGTGACGAAACGGTTTTTAACCCTTTCAGCACCACGGGAGGAGGGGGAGCCACGAAGGAGAGGGCATTATAGGGTACTATTGTGCTAGGATTACAAATTTCTGTCACGACTGCTAGTGTGGTCCAACACGCAGAAACTATGTAAACCTATACATAGAAATAAGAAAGGAAATAAAAGGACAGAACGCAAACCGGACCTCTGAATGGCCGGACTAATACGTTAGAGACACAGCTGAGAAAGCCTAGGTCAAGGAAGCCAGAAATACACAATACCGTTTAAACAAGCCAAGTCAGGGGAACCAGAAATCGGAATAACCAGGAATAGCCAAGATCAGAATACTAGGAAATCAATATCACAGGGAAAAACGCACTCTCAGGAAACCAGGAACAGGAAACCACGATAGGGCAAGGTACTGGGGTGAATCAGGGATTTAAATATCCCTCTCTAGGCTCTGATTGGTCAGAGGGTGACCTCTGACCCCAGAACATGCGCCCGTTCGTATAATTTTGAGGGGCAGAGCCATTAATGAGGCAGAGCCATTGATAGACGCGACCGCATGGTCGGCGCCATCTTGGTTTTCCCGAAGCGGCATGGAGGAGCGGTTCCCGGCTTGCCGTCGAGCAGGTAAGCTCAGCATGCTGGCGCGGTTGTGCCGCTCGGGCACAGACGTGCATCGCGGCGAGCTGGGAGCTGTGACACTTTCCTAGCACTATAGTTTCCCTTTAAACTTGAAATTAATTTAACGGGCCTGTTGCATCACAAAACCTTTTAGCTGGCACAGAAACAGTTAATATTTTGCATGGTTTCAGGGGTAAGAAACGATAGCTAGGATTGCAGGACAATTGTGTGTATGTCGGCCTTCATAACTATTGAAGCAGAATAAGTTACACTGAAGCTGATCTTCACTCCAGTGAACAAATTAAGGTGCAGATCACATCTTGCCATAGTTCCCAGAACAGCAAGCAATCTGTTCTTATTGTACATCCAATAATTTCTCAGTGTGACAGAGCCTGCTCAGATCACGATTCAACTGATTCAGGACTCAAAATCTAACTCCCTCTAAAAGAGCATGATTACTCTCCCTGGCTCTTTCCCCTTTTCCATCCATCCCTATGCAATGGAGTGCTCTATGTTCCATCTCCGACACTGTTCTACACGACCAGGGCAGCTGCAACTCCTTCAGCGAAATCTGTCGTCAATTGCCTGGAACTCTAAATCAGACAAGTACGAGGTGGTGGCCTGGTACAACTCACATTTATTGCTGCTCAATGACCCAGTCCCCAGAAGAGCGCTAATTGGAGGGGAGATGGGGAAAATGTGGAACAATCAAAGTGAACCAAGAACCAGAGGAGCGCTCTTCTCCAGAGTCAGGACGACTCCATTTCAGAGATTGATCCTTAGTTGGCAGAGGCCTGGGAATCTCAATGATTATTAGATCTGGACACTTTTTGGATATTTTGCTTGTGGGAATTATCATTTGTCGATATACTGTTGGAGAAAAGTATAAAGTTATGTTTTGAGGTAGCTGTTGCAAGACGTCCTATTCTCAGTTAATGTAGTTTTTCCCCAGACACAGCTTCACCAGGGAAAGGAATCTCTTGTCACTGCTGATGACCCCCTGTTGTGGTTGTCCCTATATAAATGTGCCTGTGTCCCAAAGTGTTGTTGTTTTACCCTTCACCAAGTGTAGCCTGGTGTATTGGAAAAAAGAATATAGTCACTACAGTGCTTTCTTTTTCAATGAGAGAGAACATTGACAGAGATTTTCAGTCCAAGTATTGGAGCTTCACCACATTTGGGTTCTACTCAAGGACAGCAGACATTTCATCTTGAATAGGAAACTGTATTACCTCATCTCAATTAATAAATGGTGAATAGTTATTAGATAAATGGGTTAAATATATTCTATAGAAATACAACACAATTAGAGGTTTGTTTTGTGTTAAAATAATTGAGTTTCCTGGTGGTGAGCAGCAGGGGGAGGTACGTGATGACGTAGGACGCCGCACGCACTACAGGTGGGCGTGTCCAGGAGGAGTGTGTGCGAAGAGAGAGGACGCGGAGGCGAGAGCTGGAAATGCCGCTCCGTACCGCTCCGTGATTAAGGTCTGACCTGGGGAGATTGGAGTGGAGGAAGGACTCGGTGTAGGCCTGGCGAGTTGGTCGAGCTGGTTTTGCGGGTCAGTCGGTGCCCGTCTCCAAATTTGTTGACAGTCAGTTGTTTTCGTTTGGACGGATAACGGTAGTGGAGAAAGGTCCCTTTATGAATTATCAAAAGGGATAAGGGAGAAAGAATAATAGTTCCCTTACAATCCATAAAAGGGAGAAAAAGAAAGAGAGAGACATAAGAAGAAAGGGAGGAAAAAAAAAAAGGAGAGGAAAAGATATACCCCTCAGAAACTCTCCCAAATAGCTTCACATAAAAACTGTGAGTACTTTTTCACAAAACACAATAATATTGCAAAGCTTAATATGTGTATATAACTACTGGCTTGAAAAAGGAAAATTGGAAAGAAAAAGGACTTTTTTTTTTTTTTTGGGAGACATTGACCTATTTAACCGATCTAATTGAATTAATTAATTGATTTTCGATTAATTTATCTAAACTACCTACGGATAAAGCTCTATATGAAATAGCTAGTTACAATTTGTGACTGAGAAGTATTTGAAAAACAAAATGTCAACTAGGAAAACAACAGAAAAGAAGAAAGAAATTAAGTCAGTCCAGCAAACAGAAAAGAGATTGTCAGGTTTTTTTTCTACTCCCAGTAGAGATCTGCAGGAACAGATAATTGATGGTAAGACACACCCAAGTAACATCTCTAATATTAACCAAGAAGTTCCACTTAATCAATTTCCATCAGAAATGCAAGCAATTGCTTCAATCAATATAAGCAAATGCTGGAATTACAATTAAATATATTGAAACAAGACATGCTGGCAAGCTTTGATGAGATAAAACAAGAAATTTAAAATGTTGCAGCATCAGTGGTGGAAGTGGAGAAAAAATGCGAAGTGTTTGGAATTCAAATTAAGATAATTAATACAGAACTGCAGTTTCTGGTAAACAAAGTTGATAATCTTGAAAATAAAATAGCATCTTTAGAAGACAGATCAAGAAAAAGAAATATTAGAATAAGAGGGGTTTCTGAAGAAATTTCCAATGAAAAATTGAGAGAATATTTGAACAATTTATTTAAAGAGGTCTTACCAGAAATACCTACAGATGAATATAAAATAGAAAATTTTCATCGAATATATAAGCCAGACACAACAGCTTCACATCTCCCAAGAGATGTAATAGTGAGTTTTTTCTCACTATCAATGAGAAATAACTTACTGAAAGCCAGCCGTACTAAATCTCGAACAAATTCTATCTATAAGGACGTAATTTTCTTGCAAGACTTATCCTATCATACCAGGACTTGGAGGAAATCTTTCTCCACCGTGACAAATTTTCTAAGAAAAGAAGAGATCAGATTTCAATGGGCTTATCCAACATCCTTAAGGTTTACTTGGAAACAAGAAAAAAAATTTTTTTTGGACGCGATGCAAACAGTTGGTTATCAAGTATTAATAAGAAAGCTTGAAGGGTCTGCAGCGATGGAAGGAGGGAAGAGAGAAGAGAAGATGAGAAGGAGGAAGGAGATAGGAAGAAAGGAAGAAATATATATATTTTTTTTCTTATATAGAATTAATTAGTTGTGCATTGTATAATTTGCAAATTTGCTGATTCAATTGGTGATTGTTTTCACTTTAAGAGTATTAATTAACTAGATATATGCACATAAACATGTGGAAAAAAGGAGATAAAAGTAAACACGTTTAAGTATTAATATTAATTAGATTTGAACTTAACGAGGTGGCTAAAAGAAAATTATTCACATGCATTAGTTAGTTAAGAAGAAATAGATTTACTTAAAGTAAAGAATCACAGGGTAATGGAGTTGAGTACAATATTAGCTGTATAATGGATAACTAACAAATTTATTGAGGTAATTGTTGGTTGTTTTCACTTTAAGGGTATTAACTAATTACGTATATGCATATAATTATGTGGAAAAACGAGTTAAAAGCAAACATGTCTAAGTATTATTCGGATTTGAACTTAATGAGGTGGTTAAAAGTAATTTATTCACATGTATCAATAAGGTAAGAAGAAATAGATTTAATTAAAGTAAAGATAAAAGGTTTTTTTTTTTTTTTCTCTCTCCCCTCTTGGGGAAAGACCGTAAACTTACAGATATTATTACCTCTTTCTAGATACGCCCACTTAGTGTCTAACTTAAAGACACAGTAAAGACTGGATTTCTAAATGGAGATTTACAGTCTTTGTGTAAAAAAAGGAGGATTTCCTCCTATGATTTTAATATTTTGTTTTGTGTGTGTGTATGGGTATGTTTTTGCAGCAATAGGGAAGGGTAATGGTTATCGAGTGGAAGGGGATGTAGAGAAGTTGTTGAAGATAATATGATAAAAATGCTTACACTTAATGTTCAGGGATTAAATACTATAGGGAAAAGAAATTTACTGTATAAATACCTCAGTGAAAAACAATTGAATTTAATATTTTTACAAGAAACTCATTGGAGACAAGTGGATAAACAGCATTGGGGGGGTAAAAGATTTCCACTTATAATTCAAGCTTCTAATAAGAAAAAAAAAAAATGTGGAGTAGCTGTGGTATTTGGAGAAAAGATTAAAGTTGAAGTAATCCATCAAATACAAGATACTAAAGGTAGATATTTAATAATAATATGCAAAATTGACTCTGTACTTTTTACATTATGTAATATATATCTTCCTAATTATTCACCAGTTGCTTATTTAAAAACAATTTTGGAAAAAGTAGATGAAGTCAAAGTGGGAAAGTTAATAGTGGCAGGGGACTTTAATGCCGTATTGGATCCTCAGATAGATAAAAAATTAATGAAAGGAAATACTTTAAATCAGATGATGACGAGGGGCGTGGCGAACCGCCGAGCAAGATGGCCGCGTGAATCTTTGCTCCGGCACATGGGCTCCACAACATCACCACATTACAGGAACAGCACAAATAGACCAGCGAATTTCACCAGCGGACACGAGATGTCACAAGCCAAGCCCAAGAAATCTGCCATTAAAGCGGACAAAAACAATTTTTTCGGCCAGAAAGGGCCGACGGCACCTGATACACTGCGGCCGCCTATGCAAGATGGCGACGAAAATTGCAGCATGGAGTACACTCCACAAGCGGCAGAAATACCTTCCCCACAAGATGGCCTCACAAGAGACTACTTTGAAAAAGCCATGGAAGCCATGGCAAATAAGCTAATACATACCTGGCAATCAACAGCGGACCAAATTAAACAAGAGGTAAGGGATCTCTCCTCCAGAACCTCACGGGTGGAACAACAGTGCCAAAACATCACCTCACAGCAATCTACAACAAAAGGCGTCTTAAACAACCTACAGAAGCAAATGGAGGCGATGGAAGCACGCATGGCAGATTATGAGGACAGAGCAAGACGAAACAACCTGCGGCTACGAGGAGTTCCAGAGTCCGTCCTCCCAGAAGACCTACAGGTCTATGTAAGAGGCCTCCTCAACACCTACGCCCCGGGCATACCGGCTGATATGCTCCTAGTGGATAGGGTACACAGGGTGCCAAAGCCCAAGTACCTACCTGACGCCACCCCTAGAGACGTCCTTCTGCGGGCACACTACTTCCACATTAAAGAAGTAGTCCTAAAAACACACCGCAGCAAACCAACCCCGCACGAGAACTACCCCACGGTGCGCATAATGGCGGACCTCTCTGCAGCAACACTCAGACGACGACGGGAGTTCCAGCAAGTCACGGCTGCCCTTCAAAGGCAGGGGATCCGCTTTAGATGGGGCTACCCGACGAAAATCATTCTCACGCACCAAGGAGAAACGAAATTCCTCTCCACCCCAGCAGAGGGCCTGCAAGCACTAACAGCCTGGGGAATACCTACCTCAACAGAGAAAGGGACGCAACCCACCACGAGGCAATCCCGCAGAACCCAGGAAGCCTAGACGACCGGAGTGGCACAGAACCATGTTCGCTTCTGAATGATCTACGACGGACACTATGCTATGGACCTGCACGATAAGTACCCCCACAAATGACATTAGGCAACCTGACTGTTATATCAAAAGGGAGAAGGAAGGAGGAAAAAAATAAATAAAAAATAAACCTCCTCCAAAGGTTAATCAAAAGGTTATATTGTCGATATCACTTTGTTAAATTTTCAAAATGTCAAAAGTCAATATGGGACAGATACCCTCCAAAAAAAATAAAAAATAAAAGTATGGGGTGGCTTGCGCAGTGCCCCTGCTAACTCGGTATGGGTTGTGCTGGAGGCGCTGGGCAATGCCCCTGCAAATGTGTTAGACAATTAGATAACTGTAATTGAAAGTTAAAATACCTCTCTGAACATACTATCTGTCCACTAAGGTTGCAGACGGGGTGGAGCGGGGCAATTCAACTTTTAGCCCGCTGCCCAACAATACTTATATGGGGATGTGACTGCCTGAACATAGCGTTCTGCGTATTACCTCATACGAACAGATTATTTGTTTATTTGTTTATATGCTTATATGTTTCAATGTAAAATATGACTTATTATGCCCAGTTCCTATCATATTCATCTACCAAAAGGGAGCCCAAGCCGCCACTGCTTGGAAGTCTTAAACTCCCACCCCCACAGGTGTGATAGACACACCGGACCCTACAAGGTCCAAACCCCCGGCTCCAACCACCCCCTTCCCCCTCCTCGGATCCTACCGCCACCTCCCCATACCGAGAACAAGCCCAATCTACAACAAACTCAACGTCACCCTACTAGGTTCCCCCAAATAGCGAATACCAGTCACCATGAAAATATACACACACAATGTCAAAGGCCTAAACACACCCCACAAAAGACGCACACTGCTAGAAGACCTAAAACACAATAAAGCGGACATAGCCTGCATACAAGAAACACACTTTGTATCCAACCGAACCCCCACCTTTGCGACAAGGGACTACCCATTCCAACTCCATGCAACCCACACCTCCAAATCAAGAGGGGTATCTTTACTCTTCCATAATACCCTTACAATAGAACCCCTTCAAACAAAAATCGACAACCAGGGGCGCTACATAATACTCCATTGTCTAATCAACGACAGCCCATTCTTACTAATAGGGCTGTACAGCCCAAATGACCACCAATACAACTTCCTACACAAAGTACTCGCCAAACTACCGACTAATACCAATGCCCCAATACTGATCTGTGGAGATCTAAATCACACCATGGACTCACGCATAGACTCCACACTCGCTAATACCTCAAATAGACATACCACACTGAAAAGCAATAGCAAAGCTCTCACAAAACTACTACACAACCATGGTCTATATGACGTCTGGAGAACACTCCACCCAACTGCAAGAGAATACACCTTCTATTCACAGGTCCACAAAACACATTCCAGAATCGACTATATACTTGCTTCAGGACCGTTACTCCAACAAACCCTCGACTGCTCCATAGGCACCATTACATGGTCGGACCATGCACCCGTCCTAATGACGATACGTGACAGCTACCAACATAGGGGCAAACCCCCGTGGCGCCTCAACGATACGCTACTGAATGACAAGACCTTTACGCAACAACTCACCCAACAACTACAAGACTATTTTGCACTAAACGATACTCCAGAATTATCCGCCGGGACCCTCTGGCAGGCCCACAAAGCGGTCATGAGAGGTTCACTAGTCAGCAGAGCAGCCTACCTGAAACGTAAAAGAGAAAGCAAACTCATAACCCTGCTGAAGACACTCAGGGACACGACCTCAGCGCATCTCCTGAACCCCTCAGACGCATACAGAGAAAGAATCAAAACCATTACCACCCAAATCAACCAAATAAACCTTGACAAAATGGCATACATGCTTACCAAATTAAAAATGAAAACGTACACACAGGGCAACAAAGCAGGGAAATACCTAGCTACAATGCTAAAGCAAAAACAAGCCAACTCCAAAATACCATACCTCATAGCCAAAAATGGAGAGAAGCTACTAAATCCTCAGGACATTAACGACGAAATGGCTGAATATTACCAAAATCTTTACAACCTGAAGGACGACCCAACTGTCCACCAACCTACCCCACAAGAAATAAACACATTTCTGCAACAGGCAAGTCTGCCAACACTATCCCCAACCCAAGCGCAATCCATACAAGACCAAATAACCACGCAAGAAATCTTAGAGGCCATACAAGCCCTACCTCCCGGGAAATCACCAGGTCCTGATGGGCTAACAAACCTGTATTACAAACAATTTGCCCCACTCCTAGCCCCCTACTTGCGAAAACTATTCAACGATGTCCTGATCACAGGAACTATGCCAAGGGAAATGTTGATGGCACATGTCGCTACCCTCCCAAAACCAGGGAAGTTGCCGGACAGAAGCCAAAATCTGCGCCCAATATCCCTATTGAACACAGATGTGAAGCTCCTCGCAAAAATCTTCTCGAACAGACTAACAACCATCATCCCAACCCTGATCGGAAGAGATCAAGTGGGGTTCGTGGGAGGTAGACAGGGGGCAGACGGCACGCGCAAAATCCTCAACATGCTACACGGAATACGAGGAGGAGGGGCACAAACAATACTACTCTCGCTGGATGCCGAAAAGGCCTTTGACAGGCTCCACTGGCCCTTCCTCCTCGAGGTCCTCCGACGATTTCACTTCCCACCCCAATTCTTAAAATTGATCACGGCACTCTACTCAACACCAACAGCCCGAGTGGTGAATGGAGGCTTCATATCCAAACCGTTCACCATCTCAAACGGCTCCAGACAAGGCTGCCCACTTTCCCCCCTACTATATATATTGGCATTAGAACCCCTAATCCAACTAATTAGAGAAAACCCCAACATACATGGAGTCAAACTCAAAGGCCAGGAATACAAACTATCCCTGTTCGCTGACGACATCCTTCTCACCCTAGAACAACCCCATATATCCCTTCCAAATTTCCACCACCTCCTTACCCAATACAGCCGATGCTCCTACTATAAGCTAAACATATCAAAAACGCTAGCCCTAGGGATCAATGTTCCAGCTCAAGATATAATCAAGTTGAAAGCCAATTATACGTACAACTGGAGACAAGATCATATAACATTCCTGGGAGTGAATTTTACCCCCACGCCAAACTCACTTTTCAAAGCGAACTACCTCAAACTACAAAGCGAAGTCAAAAGTCTTCTACAAAGCTGGAAAGGGAAATTCGTCTCCTGGGCGGGTAGAATAGCCTCTGTCAAAATGGTAGCTATAACGAAAATTCAATATCTATTTAGAACCCTACCAATACCATTACCACACAATTACATTCGTAACCTACAGAACATCATCAGCGAGTACATCTGGGAAAATAAGAAACCACGGGTGGCAAAAGCTACAATGCACAACCCATTCGCCAAAGGAGGGATGGGACTACCGGATATTCGGAGATACTACAAGGCAGCCCACATAGCTCCCCTACTAGCAGCATCACACCAACATGAACCTCCAACGTGGGTCGAAATAGAAAAAAACTATGCAGAGGGATTCTCCATACCAGCGTTAGCCTGGATACCAAAACCGCAAAGACCCAAAACTACCGGAATGCTACCTACAACCAGGCTCACTATCTCAATATGGGACAATTACCGGAAAAGCATGGGCACCACGGCCCTATACTCCCCCGCCCTCCCAGTAGAGTCAATGAAAGCTCTTATACCAGACTTCAACTACAAAATCTGGCACAGACATGGCATAAAAACCCTGTCACAACTAACAAGGGACTCCCACATGAAACCTTTCTCGGAACTCCAAACAGAATACCAACTACCGAATACAGCACTATTTTCATACAGACAACTATTATCCTGGCACACCCTACAATTCAAACAAAAACCCACCGAGAGAACGACTACAAGCTGGCAAACCATAGAACAAATATGTACGGCGACCAAACGGACCAAAAAGCTAATCTCCACAATATACACATCTGAAGAACCTCAACCCAAACAACATTCCCCATCTTATGTAACAGCCTGGGAAAAAGATATTGGATATCAGATCACCAAAGAACAATGGAACAACATCTTCAAAGCACACAAACAATTCACCCTCTGCACGACTCACTTGGAGCTGACTCGCAAAATCCTTTACAGATGGTACCTGGTCCCCACACGCCTTAAACACAGCTTCCCCACATGTCAGACGCATGCTGGAGATGCCATAAGGACAGAGGCACTATGTTGCATATATGGTGGCAATGTGAAAAAATTCAACAATTCTGGCAACAAATAGCACACCTAATTACTAAACACACAGATCTCAAATTACCACACAAACCAGAAACATATTTACTTCTCCTATTGCCACAAATATCACACAAACAACAGAAATATCTTACATACCACATCATAATAGCCGCGCTCACCAGCATAAGCAGAAACTGGAAACAAACATCACCCCCCTCGATCACACAATGTATCACAATCATAAACAGCAACAAAACATATGAAATTATGGCCAGGAGTACACAAAAACACCCTCAATACTGGCTTGAAGCATGGGAAAGATGGGAAACAAATCTTACCAACCCTGTAAACAGCACAGACAACCACCACGCAATATGAATCAATACCTCTCTGCACTGAGGTCACGATAGCACACCTTTCCCCCCCCCGTTTCCCCCCCCCCCAAAAAATGCAATCTAACTACCTGGTTAAAACAAGCAACGGAACAAATACTATGTCTGTAACTGTGATACCTTGGGCAAGGTGACGCCCTGCTACATCCCTTACAATAGGGCCTCCTCACCCCACCCCTCCCCACCCCCCCTTTTTTTACCTTCTGTATCCCTCCTACAACTCCAGAATAGTGGAATTAAAGTGTACTTTTCCCCCCACCCCCTTTCTTTTCTGTACCCTATGTTACCGAAAATAAAAATTGTCAAATTCAAAAAAGAATATTAATAAAAGCAAAACTGACCACCTGCAAATCCGTTACTGGATTGTAGTTTGTTTCTGGTTTACAGCGTTCAGATCTTTCCAGAAAGGCTTAAATGTGGGATATATGATTTCCCTTTTTTCTAAAATAGGAGATTTGATACACTTTGGCCTATATTTTTCAATGTTATTGTTAATACTCCTCAATTTGAGATTTAGTGAATAAAACTCTATGCGTATCAGAAGAGCACATTCAGATTATAATCTGGTACCTCTGTCCTTTGAGAGTGACTGTTTTTGAATGAATACTACAATAATATGAGGAGTTTACCCCAAGCGTGTCTATGTTGTACCAGATCCCCTTACTAAGCCTTCAAATTGGCATCATGTCACATTTTAAATCAGGAGGGAGCACCAGGGCATGTGCTCTTTCCAAAAGGTCTGGGGCATTTATATCTGGCTAGCAACAGGGGATGAATGAATGGCCAAAAAATGACCAAAACAAAATCCAGCAGTACCTCTACCAAAATTGGGCTCTGGATCTGCCCATTTTCTGAATCTACCATTGTCATTAAAGAGCTAATCTAATTTATTTTTCAAAACATAAATTCTTTGTATATTTTTTGGAGTTTCTTCAGTGAATAGAAATTGAGGAGACTTGCGTGGTGGATTGCATTCAGTTTAAAACAGCTAAACTGGCATCTACAGAACTGGGCAAAAGTGGTCAGGTGCCCTTTTTCATGGAAACTGCCTGTCCCTTAATTTAAATAGTGCTTAAAGGGACACTATAGTCATTTCAACTTGTTCTCTTAACCCTGCGATGTAAAACACTGCAGTTTTTAGAAACTGCAAGGTTTACATTGCAGAGATAAGTCCACCTCTAGTGGCTGTCAGTATGACTGTCAGTAGAAAAACTTGGTCATGTGATGGGGATGCCCTATAGAAAAGCATTGATTCAATGCTTTCCTAAGGGAAAGTTTGAATGTGCACCGTACATGGGTATTAAGTCCTCTAAGAGCAGCACAGGATTGGACAATAAGGGATGAG
The DNA here is from genome assembly GCA_933207985.1 of Pelobates cultripes. Taxonomy (NCBI): domain Eukaryota; kingdom Metazoa; phylum Chordata; class Amphibia; order Anura; family Pelobatidae; genus Pelobates; species Pelobates cultripes. Next base: position 44,852,178 of record OW240916.1, read on the forward strand.
GCCATGCCTCCTCCGTGACATCACAAGAGGCAGAGAGGTAAGCAGCACCAAGGTAGCGTTGTCTCAGGAAACAGGTTTGTAAACTTTATTTTTTAGGGACACCGTAGCATCGGTCTGTACATGTTATGGTTTTCCCCCTTGCTCTTTAAAACTTTCTGCAGATACTTCTGTATCCTGTATCGTTTATCATTATACATTAGTGATACTCTAACTGTGTTTTGAAAGAGCTTTGAAACTAAGGGAATGAGATGAGTGTTAGGCAAATTGGCCCAGTATTTGTTATTATATTTCAAGAATTGCAGACAGTGTTTGCCGACATGAGTGATTATTTGAATTTAGGGCTGTGAAGATTGGAAATAAAGTGATGGATAAGACTTTTCCTGTACACTTGTAAGCTGCACCACAGCAATTAGTCACCGTACGCTTACAGAATCATCTGAGTTCTACCACCAAAGGCGTCTGTGATTGGTGCATTCTGAAGACATGTAAATGCTTCTAAACAAGCTACTTGAAATAAGCAGCTAGATCTATTTTAGGAGTATTTCCTCCCCGCAGTGAAGATTGATTGGTTCAGTGAAGGAGGGGTTGGTGCCAGGCAATAGGACAATGTTGTCTATGACAATGTTTCCAGACTGCCATGTTTAGACCATGGCCATTGGCCAAGTTCAGACGGCACCTTATTAGAGCTATAATTTTCTTGCTAGTTGGCCACGCTAACAAGGAAACAGGAAAAGAAGAATTACTCCAGCCTTACAAACTACCCATTTATGCATTGTGTACCCCACTGTAGACCTCTACTTTTCCCCTATTAAAGGACCACTATAGTGCCAGAAAAACATATTTGTTTTCCTGGCACTATAGTGCCCTGAGGGTGCCCCCACCCTCAGGGTCCCCCTCCCGCCGGGCTCTATGGGGTGGAAGGGGTTAAACTTACCTCTTTCTCCAGCGCCGGGCGGGGATCTCTCCTCCTCCTCTCCTCCCTCTTCTTCCGTCACCGTCTGAATGCGCATGCGCGGCAAGAGCTGCGTGCGCATTCAGCCAGTCCATAGGAAAGCATTATCAATGCTTTCCTATGGATGCTGGCGTCTTCTCACTGTGAAAATCACAGTGAGAAGCACGGAAGCCCTCTAGCGGCTGTCAATGAGACAGCCACTAGAGGCTGGATTAATCCTATTATAAACATAGCAGTTTCTTTGAAACTGCTATGTTTACAGAAAAAAGGGTTAATCCTAGCTGGACCTGGCACCCAGACCACTTCATTAAGCTGAAGTGGTCTGGGTGCCTATAGCAGTACAGTAATAAGTATTTTGGCTGTATTTGTACTACCTGCCACAGAGTGTTAGTGTGTTCCATTTGGCAAAGAAAGGGTAAACTATGTGTAGAACATGTGAAGATTTGGGGGCAGGCAATAGCCTAATGTCTCTATAAAAAAACAGTAGGGGGTTGATGAGAGGGGTGCTTTCTTGTTATTCTTATTGAATAAGCATGCAAATCACAGCACCAGATGTCTTGTGTTTACGAAATGCCCCGTAACACAAAGGAGTGAAACACCAATGATATAAGGTTGCCCTTCACTTGAAGTGACAGAGGGGTCCTAATTCTCAACCCTGCAGCTGTTCTCTTCCCACTGAAATGTATACTGAGGACTCATTCACACCCAGACTAGGGCAAAACAAAGGTGCAGGAAAATGGACAAAGTGCTATTGAAAAATCATTAGCAGTGATCCTGAAAATCCACAGAATATCTTCTAAAGAACAATGCAACCTTGTGATGCCATTACTTTCATATCACTCATTTATATTTTCATTGTTGAAAGTAGGGCCACTGGACACAAGAGACGTCAAATCAGGATCATTATAAATTGAAATTTAGTGGGATCTGAAAACAAAACATGTTATATGCAATAGATTTTTTACTTTCTTTACCACAACGTCTTTAATCCAAACTAAGTCACTGAAAAGGACACTTTGGTGAACTACCAGTAATGAAAATATTTTGGAGGTATATTGATTTTCCAGAATGCTTCACATGGACAATCGGGCCTTCTTTTGTAAGCTGAAATTCAGGAGCTAACTTTTTGTTTGGTTTCCATAGTAACTGGGTGATGTTGAAAGAGACATCCTGGCACCTGCAGGGTAATGGGCAACAATGGGACTCAAAGGAGAGGGATGGACTTCCCATCATGCCCTTTTGTCAGAGGGGCACAGTGCCAACTGATCGAGCTAGTATTCCATTCAGTTAACATTTATGTTTTTGCTAGTCGTCTGCTGTGATTCACGGTCAACTATATGTATCATATTGGTTCTGTCCTAAAGCTGACGCCTTCATGCTTCTATGTTTTTTCATAGGGGTTCTAACTCACACCAGGTGAAATCAGAACAGCCAAATGTAAACTAGACCTTGAACAGCTGAACTACCACCAGCTGGGACCAAGGACTAGAATGATTGACCATCAGACCACTTTGATGTACTAAAACAAGGGTTGGCTCTAGGTAACTGAGACCTGGTATTTTATCTGCCCCTGTGTAACTGCTGGAAATAGAGCTTCCCACAGTAGGGGGTGACAAAGCAGACGTTCATTTTTCATGGCTTCCAAATTCAAACAAATACATTTTTCATGCATATGCTTAGAGAAATTGTTAACTTTGTAGGCCATTGGCTCCTTTCTCAATTTTATTTTGAATATGTAATTGAATTATGATCTCATTACGCAGCAGGTGTTACACTATAAATAAATAAATGGTAAATTATAACTACCTGAACAGACACTTAGCATGTGCTCTGAAAAACTGTTGACTTATCTCTGACCACACTAGGTGAAGGACATGATCAGTGGAGTAAAGTTTAGTTTTATTTATTATTAACAGAACAACTAACAAATATATTCAGAGCCAGGCAGATGTTTTGTGTCATTGTCTGGCTTTTGATGCCATGGGAAAGTGTAACTTGACTTTCTGTGGGTCATGAATGGGATAAAGTGAAGTATTCCTTTTGGAATGGATTTTTTTTGAGTGGTGTTGTGGGCAGAGTTTGGTCCAACTTTGCCTAATGATTGCCTGCAGTGGTGTATTTAGGATTTGTGGTGCCCTAGGCAGGACGGTACTCGCCCCCTCACACCCACAATTTAAATTCCCCCCACCCCTTCCTGTCAAGGCCGCACTTTGACTGACAGGCGCTCACTCACTGACAGACACACACTCACTGACAGATGCACACTCTCATATACACTGACAAACAATGACATACACACACACTATTACTTGGACACACACCGACAGACGCACACTCTCACTGACAGATGCACACTTTCACTGACAGATGCACGCACTCACTGACAGACGCACGCCCCCACTGACCGACACATACACACTCACTGACCGACACATACACACTCACTGACCGACACACACACACACATTCACTCACAGACACACACATAAACACTTACAGACACACACACACATCCACTCACAGACACACACACATACACACTTACAGACGCATACACATACACACTTAAAGACACATACACACACAGACACACTTACAGACACATACACACATACATTTACAGACACACACATTCACTCACAGACACATTCACTTAGACATACACACTCACAGACACACACACACACACAAACATTTCCACCAACACTCACAAACTAATATTTTTTATTTTTTATTTTAAATCCACCCAGCCTCCCTAGGAGAGCTGGAGTGGATTCCTTACCTGCAGTCCAGTAGGGCTGCTGGTCACGCAGGCAGGGGGCGCACAGGCTGAGTAGGTGGTGCTTAGTGATGCTGGGAGCCGGTCTGACGTCATATTCCGGCTCCCGGCTTCATTAAGCGGTGGAGGGAGCTGAGCAGGAAGAGCTCAGGTAAGTATGTTCCCTCACTGCCACCAGCCTCGGGGGTTGGGGGGAGGGCTCAAAAGAGCCCCCCAGGACACGATGCAAGCAAGGGATCTGCCTGGGCGTTTGGGGGCGGCTTTTTTTGCCGCCCCCTGCAAAGTGCCGCCTGAGGCAGATGCCTTGTTTGCCTTGCAATACACACGTCCCTGATTGTCTGTATAAAACATATCAGCTCATCATCATGGACTGATTTTTAATCCTGAGAATATTCCAATATCCCAAACCATTAACGCCTCTTTCCTGACATCATCATATGCAACACACCCACTTTTATTTTAATTTTTTTACATTGTAGCGCATGTTAATAGCATTGTTAAAGGAACACTATAGTGTCAGGGATACTGACACTACAGCCAAGATGTGGTTGTTTAGGTAACTGTCCCCTTTCTGGTAAAAAGGTAAAAAGAGGGTTTCACTCACTTTGTCTCCCATGCAACGGTGATCTCATTTGGTTCAGGTTCCATGGCTAGAGAGAGAGATCATAAAGTATTAGGAGGCTTTTGTGCATATGAGACAAAACGCCTGTGCATGGAATCAACACATCTCTGTGGGGATCTCTATGAGGGTCTTCATACACACTGTGCAACACTGGTCTAGGAAGCACCTTTAGTGGCTGTCTGATTGACTGCCACTAGAGGTGTTATTAAACACAAAAGTAAAAACTGCCTTTTTCAGAACAACACCACACGGCAGGACTATAGACACCAGAACAACTACATAAAGCTGTATAGTGTTCCTTTAAAACCCAGCAAGATTGAGTTTTGAAGAGGACTTGATTTCATAGTTAATTATTTACACCATCTGACAACTCATTACGTAACATTATCGTTGAGGTTGCTAAATAACATATTTTTCTAAGGGGTTTAATGAAGTAAATCATGATGTTATCAAAGTACCTTTAAATGCGACATGCACTCTATGCCTTTTTGTTGAGATCACGGATTAATGTAATATACCTTGTCACATGACTCATATATTGTAACCCTTTTTAGCAGGACCTTCTTCACCTCTTCTCTCTGTTAAAATGTTGTAAAACTATTTATTGTCCAAGATCACAGTTCTATAATTGTAAAGCGCTGCAGAATATATTGGCACCATATAAACACTAATAATAAGAATAATAAAAATGTGAGCTAGTTTCAGCGTGCTTCCAATACATTCTTAATGATGGCTGGGTTCTGAGTGGACTCAAAGCAACTCCCTATCCAATGTGAGGAACAGAAGCCTCAAATGTGGACAAAATATTAAGTGAAGGATAAGCTTTCTTGAGAGGATTAAGATGATAGAGTTTGTTGAGATTGACAGGGGGTACTGTAAATCCTGCTGTTGCCGGGGATTTTGAGTCATATTAATGTACCGAGGGAGTGGGAATCTGATGGCTCTGATTCTGTTTGTAGTGTTTAATGGTATGGTGCATATGTGTAATGATGGCTGGATGCTAAAATAAAGCCTACATTGGTGTAATGAACCTGGATGATTCACGCAACCTCAGTTTTCCAGATACTAACTGTTCTCTGACTTACACAAATGATCAAAATGTGGCATTAACCCTCATACATCAATGGAATGGGATATATTACATCACTACACTTTCTCAAAATGTAGTGACTCAATGAGTGCCATGTTGTTGCCCTCCACTTCAACATTGTGGCAAATACCTTAGATTCACCATTCCATAGATCACCTCCTAAACTACTCTAGGGCAAAAGCTTGTATAACTACTGGCCCTGTATGCAGTCTTGCAAGTATGGCTACCAGTTTATAACATGAGAGGCTAGTATGAACTAGTGTAGTATGAGCTATTACACGATTAGTCACGAAGGAATGCTGTTTATTCTGGCCAGTTTCTGAAAATCAGGATTCCTTACTCATTCTCTGTGCTGGCCTCAGGGGTCCCCTACATTTGTCCTTTCTGTGCTGTCATATCCTGGACAGACTTGTCCGACGGCTGTCATTTACTGTTAAAGCCACACCCGGTAAACTGACCATCCGAATCCAGTCAAGCCACCTCTAATAAGGGAGCAACCAGCCCTAAGGCCAAAGTGAACTAACTGTGGGTTGTTTAGCAACAGACTAAAGGAAAAACTCACAGGTGTTTTTTTTTAGAAGTGTATATTTTGTTTAGAAATGTATCCTTTTTAATCTCACAGTTTACCACAGTTGGCTATGAAAACCAATGTTAGTGAGCCCCACCATACTATTATAGTATACTGTACTATATTATACTATACTATATATATACTGTATAGTATACTATATAAGGTGATACAACGCTACTACTCAGTGACATCACTCTACATGAGGCTTGGCTAATTAACCTTGGAAGTTGGAGTAATTTGTGATTTACATAAGGCAAGATCGGAATCATGGGAAGTTTAATAGACTAAAATCAAAGTAATATTGTTAATCATCAATGATTCCCTGTTTAATTTGCCTCTATTTCCTCTTTATTAAATAAGATAAATTGCACTCAACGACCTTTTGTCAGCAAAAAATATATTCTCATTGGTTTATTACTAAAGCATTTCCCAGTGTCAATGTTTTTAATTGCGTAACAGGGAATGTCTTAATTGCATATAATATAAAGAGGATACAATTATATTGTGGGGAAAAAGAAATAAAAAGTGTGAATTCTATGCAGCCTAACACACCTGCTTGTTTATTGATATGATTGTCCTGGTGTTGTCCCCGGTTTAATATCAAACTGTTTAGGAATGGTTTGATATAAATTGGGGCTTCTCGATGTATCAAGTAGCCTCTCCCACTTCGACCACATTGATTGGCTGACAGTGCTGTGGCCAGGTAATTCCAGTGCTCCCAGTTAATGATGACATCCAAGTCAGATGAATTGATGGTGACAATGCTAAAGTGAATTTTGTATCAATGCGCCTATATTGTGGAGGTCCATCGATTCTGGAAAAAGTGCTAGTTTATATGAAATCATTCCTAAATGGAAAAGTAGTCAGTATAATAAAAACAACTGCTACGTTAATGCAAACAAAACACTGTTTAGTGTCAACAAATCAATATACAGAACATGGAGATATGGTCGAGGTATCTGGTAATTGTTTGACCAACTTTTACATTGGGTAAGATGCTTAATCTAAGCCTTGTTTCTGTTATGCTTCTTGCCCCTCTAATGGAAATTGCTTTTCCATTGATTTAAATGGTGTTTAAGAGGGATAGTGTGTGTACAAATTTGGTACGTGATGTGTTGGTTCTAGTACTTAGCAAAACATGGGATCTCCTGGAATTTTCAAATCGTACAATTTCTAGAGTTTACAGACAATGGTACAATAAATAAACAAACAAACAAACAAAATCTACAGTGTTATTCACTAAAGTGAGAATCCAAGGTGAAGTCAAAATAGCCAAACTGGAAACATTATCTCATTTTACCTTAGTAGATAACCCTGTTAGTAAAGGCCAATTTTGAAATTTGGAAAAATGTTGATTGATCTGGCGAATCTTGTTGTCAGAATTCAAATGTAATGGGTACAGCTAGTGATTTGTTGAGCAATAAAGCAGTATTAAACCAATCTGGGCATGCCTTGAATACCATAACACAAGTAAGAATAGTCGCTGCTTATGTCGTTTCTTTCATGGCCACCATCGGCCCATTGCAAACGGGGTTTCTGCAAAAATAACAGTGACTTCTGCTTACTCCAAATGGACTGAACAGTCCCCATATTTTGATCTGATAGAGCTTATTTGGAATGCATATTTCGCAATGATAGGATGCATGGATGAGGGATGAGTGGTGGGTGGTAGACATGGCACAAGAGTTGACCTGCCAGTAATGAAGACATGCTACCTGGAAAGTGGAAATGTTGTGCCCTGACTCTACTCAGCACAGACAGTTCACAAGACGCTTGCAAATTGATCTGCTATGGTGGAAGCACCTCTACATGACACTACGTAATCCTGTCTGAGGCAGGATCCCAAAACCAAGACTTTCCCAAATCAAATCCAGCACTAGTGGCAGTGTGATAGACAGAAAGAGTGGCATAATTAAGGGTTGACTATAAATTAGCAGAACCTGTGTGGCATTAGACAGTCTGCATGGACCAAAGTTTTAAAGGAATATTTTCAGCAACTAGTTGCATTTATTCAACCAAGACTTCTGGCTCTTCTGAAGCTAAACCTACAGTACTAGACTGAAGTATTAATTAAAGAGGCCACAAGGCAGCTTTTCTTCAATCAGGTGAAAATTAGGTTATAGGTAGTTTATCTCTGAACATCAGAGCTTCAAGTCATAACAGACACTGCTTTATAGGGACTAACATTTATCTATATTTTGTGCTAACCAATTAAGAATGACATTGTTAATGTTTTTACCTTTTTGCCTTTGCCAAAAAAACAAAAATGACTAATCTGGCCACATGTAGGTTTGCATGTGTCCCCATTGCCCCTAATTCTCATGGTAGCATCCATTAACTTTTACCGTGTATCTGTACGCTAAAAATGTCATGTTCACAAAAGGAGTGGATGTATACATAGGCAAAAAATTTTTTTAATACAGATGTCGTTTTGGAAGCCGGAGAAGTTTTCAGGTAAGTATATCTTTTAATCTATATGTTTGTTGGCAATTTCACCAACACAATACACAGATTATATGTATATTCACATGAAGGTTTGCTTGTCAGCTATATGATTTGTGAATGACATGTTCACTAAAGTCAAGGTTGTAAAATTGCCTTGTGATGTTGGCAGGATTCATAAATACGCACTGATATAATTGAGATACTGTAACTGAAGCTGCTTAAATAATCCAAGGAAGCAATTTGATATAATTATCACTTGTGCTAGCACTTGCGGTAAAAAATTTCATTTGTGGTTTTACACTGCCTATTACAGTGTCTGGAAACCTTGAATGTATTAATCCACAGAGTTCCCTATTACACTGCTCGTAATAGTAAATGCCATTGATTGTCCTATGGGACCCGATCCCTCTACGTTGACGAAACATAACATTAACACAAAAGGAACAAGAAAGAGAAGAGAATTGCAGCATTTAACATTGGTTTTGGACTAATCGTTCAGGTATCCACTGCTGCACGTGTGTTTTTTATTCCTGTATCAAGTGTTTTGATTGTTTGTTTGTTTATGTTATGCTGTGCCATTAGTGGTCTTATAAGATGACCATGTAAGCAATGAGCTAAATCTTGAGAGATCAAATGACAATTCAGAAATCTATGAGACTCTTTGGTCAAAACAATTAAAATATATATATATATTATTTTTAACAAAATATAAATCCTTACTGTTTTAGTAGCCACCTTTTTTAAATATATATTCATATATATATATATATATATATATATATATATATTTTTTTTTTTTAAAAAGCCTTTGTAATAATAACTCTATTGTAATTCAGTGCTAGGAAACACTCCTCCCTGCATCCCCTCCTCCCCTTCTGAGATTATCAATACTAAAGTGAAAATTCACTAAAGTGAAAATTCAAAGTGAGTTTCAAATTTAAGGGCAGATCAGCCAAACTGAGAGCAGAGCTGATTTAGAGAATTTTTCCAGTTTGGCTATTTTGACCTTAAGTTTCAAATTATCTTTGAATTCTCACTTTAGTGAATAACCCCAAAAAGTCTTCCTGAACTGCAAATGTTTAGGTTTTAACACCACCTGATGAACTCTGCACAAGGACAACATTTAATCATATGACTCAACAACTGGCATGGGTTCAAAATGATAGTTCCCAGCTAGAATCATTTGCATGAGGTTAATTCATAACAAAATTATTCAAATAAAGCAATGCAAAATACTGGTGCTTGATCTACATGAATTGACCATGCTCGTGGTGAACGACATGCTATTGACCCTTCCTACATTGCACTGGTCCCCAGTCCTTTTCATTACTGGACAGATTTGTGTTTAAATACAAGCATCTTCAAGGTATTTTATACCTGTATTAATGACAGGACAGCCACTAACACAAATCGTGGGTGTAGCAACAACCAATCAGAGCACAGTATTACATAAATGATTCAAAGAATGTATCTGGAACCTGAACTTTTTTGGCTGTGAATAAACAGCATTTTTCCATGTATTTTTAACCTTCTCAAATTACAAAATTTTAAACAGTAAACATCACATGCCAAATATAGCAAGGGTAAAAATCATTACAACATAGATGGGATTTTTTTTTTTTTTTTTTAAAAACAGTAATTACTGTAACTTTCAGTCTTCACACGGCTGCATTTTCACACCTACATACCTTTCCATTTAGACAAAGAGAGACAGATTTGTTGTAGGGAATACAATATACAGCTATGGAAAAGAAAATAGCTGTGAATTTACAGCCCTATAATATTTATTATATAATTGGGTAACTCCTTTACAACCAAACATTTCATTTATGCAGTTTATAAATGCATTTACTGGAGCTTAAACAACTTTTGACGTGTTACATTGCTGTGGAGATTTTTGATAACACTCGTACACAATGTACATTGTTGTGATACAACACAATAAACACATACACAGTTAACTTTGACATGATGAGTTTTATTGCCATGCAGCTCTGTGATACACTCTTATACACCACAAAATATGGCACATTTATTATGTGACACACTCTTGCACTGTGCATATTTCCATTTTGTATCTATGTCATTGTGTATCTGTGTGTCTATGTAACGGCTTGTGTGCTAAATATAACACCGCAAGGATAAGCAAATGGTAGATATCCAGCTGACAAAGCATTGTCGGAGTTGTACGACAGGTGGGGATCTACCTTTTGTCCACCCTTGCAATAGGGGGGTTCCAAACAATTTCTTGCAACAGGTTCTGCCAGTGCTCCCAAGTGCCCCTATTTGGGAGGGACAGTCTCTATTTTTGGCCCACATCCCTTTGTCTCTCTTTTCTGTTCTAATGTCACTCTTATCTAGGAGTTGCATATTGTTGGTATGTCTGATAGGAATTGCTTATGGATGGTGTGTCTGAGTGTATACCAGCAATAATACTAACAGTAATATGTCTTTAAACTGCAATAAATGTGTTTAGAAATCAGTCTGTGTAAGTTACATATATTTATTTGTTCTAAATTACATTTTAATTTGCGCTTTATAAATTGTTATTAGTAAGTCACCTAAGATTTCTCAGACTAGCCCCCCAGATCACTAAAATTAAAGTGACCTTCTTTGTCCAATTGAAATGTTGGGAGGTATGCATTGGGAATAGGAAAATTGTACAGGGGGATTTGAATTCTATAGAGTGACCCTGGGTAAGATAAAGATGTAGTGAGAATGTTTTGCCCCAGTCCTGCCACACTAATTGTAGTAATGCATTGCAACATTCCTAAACCAAGTGCACTGAAATGAATATTGGAGCATTTTGAAAGGAATCTTGCCAACTTTGTTGTGGTTAATGTACCCAGTTGTCTGTAAAACACTTTAGATCTTTATGTCTTTATTAATTGTGGTCAACAATCTCATGCGATGAGTGACATTAGAAAATAAAGTTTAAGGATGTCTGTTTCTTAAATAATCTGGAATTAGGAAAA
>OW240916.1:44871459-44955614 GCA_933207985.1 Pelobates cultripes
ATCCATATGCACATTTAAACAAATGGAGGTTATTTAGTTACTCCAATGGCCATTAGAGGGAATGCCCACCTGCCACGTCAAGGCAAACCTCTCAGGTGGGTCCTACACTGACCTTTCACCTTGCTTCCTTGAGCTTCTGGCAAAGATATCTCGAATGAGACAGAGAGGGGTATTTTTTTATATACACTCCTACTTATTAACTTATACTTATTAACCCTTAATAGGGAACACATGGGCTGGGTGGCAGCATTGTAACCAGGGATGTGTGTGCCGCGAGGCAAACAAGGCATTTGATGCCGGGAGCGGAGTATGACATTTAATTCCGGCTCCTAGCATTATTGCGGGTCGCGCGAGGGATAACAAAAGAAAAGAACTAGAATGGAGTGGCCACCCCGTCCAAGACAGGCGGGTGGATGTCCACTCCACCAAAGGATATCTCTTACAAATAAATTTTTTTATTAATGGTATAACCTTTATTTAGCCGAATAAACATATACAAAAATAGTAATAAGAAATGTGATAACAGTGAAAATATAGTGAAAACCAAGTGATAATACACCTTTAAAATCTGGGTAGAGTAAATCTGGATTACCACGTGAATACCAGGAGTAGGATTATATAGGTAGATACCAGGAATGGATTTATATAAGTGAGAGAGAGCTCTCAATACAGTATATAGATAAATAAATGCCTGGATAAACCCCTCCAAAGAATGGTATTTAAATAGTACGTGGTTGAAATTATACACCGGCTGTATATGGGTGAGCCCATCTACACAATACAGAGACTAGAGTACATATCACATGTCAGGATATGATATAAATTGTATCAAATATGTAACTAGTAGAAACAGGGTGTAAATAAGACTCAATGGATACACCCATGTAGTGGATATTAGGTATCCTAAGTTTCAAATAACCATTAGGTGGATTGCTCGTGATCTAGTCACGCTATGGATGGAATGTAAATGATACATATTCACACATCCTGCCTGCACTCGAGTATACTCTAGAGGGGGTATAGTACCAAGAAAATTGGAGTAGCAGTCAGAGACAGATAAGGATCAATTAGAGAGGTCGCGCGAGGGAGCAGAGAGCTCAGGAGAAAGTGCTCACCCAAGAAACAACCGCACGCCTGCCCCGAGGGATCCTAAAGGTGGCCAGCTCTTGGGCTCTCATAAAACGAGGCAAACAAAGTATTTGCCTGGGCATTTGGGGGCGGTTTTTTCTGCTACCCCCTGGAAATTGCTGCCCAATGCAAATGCCTTGTTTGCCTCGCGGCAGACACATCCCTGGTTACAATGCTGCCGCCCATCCCATGTGTTCCCTATTAAGGCTTAATAAGTATGTAGGGGTGTATATAAAAAATATCCCTCTCTGTCTCATTCGAGATATCTTTGCCAGAAGCTCAAGGAAGCAAGGTGAAAGGTCAGTGTAGGACCCACCTGAGAGGTATGCCTTGACGTGGTAGGCGGGCATTCCCTCCAATGGCCATTGGAGTAACTAAATGACCTCCATTTGTTTAAATGTGCATAGGGATTTAGGAGAGAGCGCAGGTAACTTTTTCTTTGGTTTTTACTGTATATATTGGGACTGATGTGTACTGTGGTCGTTGCTGCCACCCAGGAGTGATGGGAGTGAGCGCAGGACTTGATTTTTTGTAAATACTTGTATTGTCTATACCACGTTGATACATTGCATCCTATATTATCTCTTAAACTATGTATCTCACAAACAATGTCAAACTGACCGAACGGTAATCCCCAAATTATGTCTGTAATCCTTTTTGAAAGAAATTCCCCTTACAGTATTCCCCTTGTGGTTCAAATAGCTTTTTTATAACTCCAAGTTCTATTTTATTTATTTTTATTTGACCTTTTTACTGTGTGATATTCTTATAAAATGTGTATATTTCCAATTTACGACACCTAATGACAGAAAACGTTCTATTTTGCTCTTCGGTGCAGCTGGTACAAGTTATTTTCACATATATCAAAACGAAACCTTCCTGCATAAGAATAGCATTTAATCTTTGCATCTGTTAAACGACTTTATTTAAAAAAAAAAAAAAGATTTAAATGTATTCTATAAGGTGTGTAATATTGAACTCTATGAATCTGGAGTTTGTTTAAAACTAAAAACAACTGATGATCTGCCAATGGCAGCAACAGATATTGGAATAATAAATTATATATAATACATTTAAAAAGACATATTTAAAAATGTCAAACATATAGAGTTTTTATGAAAATATTTATTATAAACTGCATCTGATATAAAAATAATATTGACAACTCAGTGAGGATAAAATACAGAAATGTATATTTATAATAATAACATAAAACATAAGACAAATATGAATTCCAATAGTAAAAGATTTAGCTTATATTTTAGCAACCGAATGCAATGCCTTGCAAAAATACTCAGATCTTGGACCAATTGAATTAGGAATGAAGGGCAGAGGGTTGATACATAACATAGAGATATACTACTCAAGAACCTACTTCAGTCTTCAAAAAAAATTTAAGAGGGAGTTAATTCATTATTTCACTGATATAAATGATTTGCAAGTACTAGCCTAAGTTCATTCTGGAATGGCTAGAGTAAGGAAGAGGAGAAAGTCCTGAACGCAATCCCAATGATTATTTGGAATGTTCGTTGAAAATTGTAGTCCACAAGCAGCATTCAGTCAGCATGGAGCACAAATATCAAGAACGTTGGACCAAACTCCAAAACTGGTGCATGCTTACCTTTCAAAAAGGATTATTCCAAGCATTAAGACCACTACAGCCCGGTGAAGTGATTATGAAGCTAGGAGTACCCTGGCCTGGTCCCCAGTAATGGTGCATACTGTTTAGTAATGGTTTGCCCTCTTACCTGGGTCCCCGTTGGGCTCCTCTCCTGCTTGGTGACGCATTTCCAGCTTCTTCAGAGCTGAAGAAACTGCAAGCTGATCCAGTCACCAGTCATTGGTGGAAAGTGTCTGCTGACCAGTCTCAGCCAATGAATGGCACAGTGTGTATGAATACTGCAAAGAATTGACATTAGCCAGACCAGTGCTCTCATTCGGGGTTGGCTACTAATGATCAAAAGACGCTACCAAAGGAAGAGTTACACCTCTGGTAGCAAAAGGGTTACACTCGGTATCTGCAAAGTTTCATATTGAAACATTGCACATACAGACTACAGACACCATAATCATGTCAAATCAATTAAAGATATTATTACAGAAACTCTACTAAGGCTGTACTAAATATTAATATGGAGGCTGGATATCTATACAGTCTTTACAAAGGCTGATATTTTGTTTTTCTTAATCAATTTTCCATATATATGAATATTTTTGCAAGGCACTGTAGAATCCAATAATGAGGAAGTATGATTTCCACACTAAAATACTTTAGATAACATAATTGTATAGACTATTATTTCTATTGTTTAGTCCCCAAGGTATTAATGCGTTTGAGTATTTGATAAATGTACCTCTGATAACATAACCAAGAAGTGATACTACTGTGAGTATATATAAGTACATACCTTCTAACTGCAGTTTGATTATGTAGGGTTAATGTAATTAGATATATTTAAACTATTTTTGCCTTTCAAAAACAAATTAATATTATATTCAATGTGCCACCCACATAGTTTCCATTGTTTGGACCATGTGAACTCTGTCCTAGCTAGGAAGCCATCCCACCTGCCACAAAATGTAGCGGAGCTCCCATTCTCTGACTGAGTACCTCCTCTAGATCAACTTCCTCTCTCCTACAAGGGAAACATTCAAACATCCTACCCCCGGGACCCCTGCACATCTTCTGGAACTCATTGAGATGGATCAAGCTAGCATCTGTGCTGTGTCCTCACCTGATAAGGAGTTCCTGAGGATAGTTTCAGATAGATTGGCTATCTTTGAAGTCAATCCATCATCAGAGGTGATACAAAAGACTTGGGAGGATGTAAGCTACAGAGATGGACCCAAAAGAGTGCTGGATATGCCTGGCCAGCCAGGCCTGAACAGGGGCAGAACTAGCAAAATAAATGAGGTTAATGCCTTTACAACAAAGGTATAACCAGGAGAGAGATCTATGGAGTCCCTGCATCTAAAGGCCTCATCCCAACTCAAAGGATATTAAGTGGCTGGATTGCTAGATATAATATTTCTGGAAGAGTGTTATGGTGCCTTACATTTCAAAGCCTGACATGAATACACCAGCAAACCTGAGGTCTACTTTCAAGGCTTTGTCTGTGGGATTCAAGACAATATGATGAAAGTATGGGGGGAGAAGGGGTTTGTCAAGTATTTTACTGCCAGACCTGACAGGTGACGAGAATGTCCAGGTCTGGGAAATAACAAGAGATATCAGACATACACAAACAGACAGTCCCATAATTTCCAACAGCAAACCCAGTCACACGTGATCCCAGACCATCTTGTAGTAACTCTGTGGAAAATGGTGGCCAACAGCTACTAAAAAAGTTGCCAGAGAAAAGTACAGAGTTAATATGGTCCTGGCGACGGTGAATGCCGTCACACAATCAAATACTAGTTTCTATATTTCTTTATTTGGGAAGTACTGCAACGTTAAAAAAAAAAGACTAAATAAAGCATTTCTCAGAAATGCTTATACACTGGCTAATGACTTACAAGTAAGCTACTTGAGGGCATTCGAGTGGTGAGTTTGAATGCTAGATAGAAACAATCTTCATCGTGATCATCTCCAACCTTGATTTGTCAAACTCGAGTCCTTGCTAGGCACTCAACTCCAGAACTCCACTCAGGGAAAAACTTTGGTGAACTTATTTTGTAGTACATTTTACAGACTTTACCAACTTTATTAAGCCTTAAAAGGTTTTGATTGAAATGATATAGGATCCATGATTGCACTGGAGAGGAGAATTCTTGAAAATGTATAACCGGAAGCTAGTCATAGGAAAACGTACTTATCTCCCGAGGTGCACCAATAATAAGTGATTAGCTTAATGATGACTTATCTTGTCAAAACACGTCTAATATAAACAGATGATTCTCTTTGCATCAATTTTTTAGTCATGAAATTCCAGAGGGAGACTACCTTTGGCACTCCAGATGTTGTGAACTACATGACCCCTGACAATTTGCCAGCATTATGAATGTAAAAGCATCATGGGAGATGGAGTCCACATCACCTGGAATGCCAACGGTTGACTAACCCTGTTCTAGACCCTTGATGATGCATGATACCTACCAATGCAGCACACTGCAAGTGAGATATAAAAATTAAATGGATATTAACGCAATGGTTTCAAGCTCACGCTCACACAGTATCAATACCTGTAATCTCAAGGGGTAACTGAGGAACATGGGGACTTATTCCAAATTGGGAAATTTGCTACAAAAAAAGCCAATATAGAAGGTAAGATTCAGAATTATAAACACTCTAATTTGGCCACGTTTAGCATTTTTTTTTTAAAGGGACACTATAGTCACCGGAACAACTTTAGCTTAATGAAGCAGTTTTGGTGTATAGAACATGCCCCTGCAGCCTCACTGCTCAATCCTCTGCCATTTAGGAGTTAAATCCCTTTGTTTATGAACCCTAGTCACACCTCCCTGCATGTGATTTGCACAGCCTTCCATAAACACTTCCTGTAAAGAGAGCCCTATTTAGGCTTTCTTTATTGCAAGTTCTGTTTAATTAAGATTTTCTTATCCCCACCTATGTTAATAGCTTGCTAGACCCTGCAAGAGCCCCCTGTATGTGATTTAAAGTTCAATTTAGAGATTGAGATACAATTATTTAAGGTAAATTACATCTGTTTGAAAGTGAAACCAGTTTTCTTTTCATGCAGGCTCTGTCAATCATAGCCAGGGGAGGTGTGGCTAGGGCTGCATAAACAGAAACAAAGTGATTTAACTCCTAAATGACAGTGAATTGAGCAGTGAAATTGCAGGGGATTGATCTATACACTAAAACTGCTTCATTTAGCTAAAGTAATTTAGGTGACTATAGTGTTCCTTTAAATTCACTTGTTGATTTACCGTTGGTAAAACATTTAAGTTAATATAAAACACAATTGTAAGTTAATGACACACTATAAACTTTGAATACCCATACATTTTGCCAGTCTGATCAAGATATCTAAAACAATTCATACAAGTTTTGAATTTAATTCTTGTTAAACAATAATATAACCTTTATTACTACTGAATTTTAGAATCCAAGATGTTTGTACTTCTCTATTTAATCTTGTCAACAAATCCAGTAAAAATACTGGTTTCACAAAATAATTTTTATTTGTATCCATTCCAATAGCCTGCAGGACCGCCATCAGGGGGTACAATTAGGTTCCTGTTAAGTGGACCGGTACAGCTCTGTATTTATGTACATAGGCTGTTTATATATGTATAAATGTGTGTTCCTGACATTTTGTATGTGTTTCTGGCAGTGTGTATCTATGTTTATTCTGGAATAGTGTATGTGTATGACCGTTTGTGTGTATAGCTTTGTGGCAAGGAGTGTGTATTTGTGTGGGTCCTGGGCCAATTTCTTGTAAGGGTCATCAAGACTTCTGATGGCAGCTCTGACAGCCTGTATAGTGAATACAAATATTGACATGGATTGTGTTGGACAAGTAAATAAAGCATTGAGGAAACGTGTAGTTGATTTAGGGAGGTATCTTCATTTTTTCGGGGGGGGAATTAGAAAAAATTCTAGCCGTACAGATAAACATAAAATGAACTGGCTTCTGTTGTTACACATAAAGTTCAGAAATATATGAGTTAAGTCCTTTTGGGTTAACACATTCAGTGCCTATGTTTTGATTATTACTGTCAACCCATTTTCTTCTGATTTTCTTAAAAAATGAATTCCTTGTCCATTGCCTGTGCATCATTTATATAGCTCAACAGTGTGGGTAACCCATCCGGTAGATGCAAATGGTTTGAAAGATTTGACAATGACAAATGGCACATTGTTCACAGCAGGGAGGTGCCGGGTGTTTACAGTTGGATAGAAGAGGCACACAATTTGGAGGAGGTGGTGGTCGTGGTGGCTTCTTTTTTGGAGGGACTTTCCTCTGTGGAAATCAATATCACACATAGAGACACACATTTAGAGGTTGAAACAAACGTCTATTCAGCATCCTACCCTTTAATTGTTCATTGCATTCTAGATAAGTTCCCAAAGAAAATAAAATGTACACACTGGATTGCCTACCTTACAACGTACATGGGGCTAAACTCACTTTGTTTGATAGTTTGTTGAAAGTTCTAGCAAACCCTACAGTTCATCACAGATGTTATAACCAATATGAATCCAACCTCCCATGGGGTGTTATCCATGAGTTGAGGACTTAAACATCCATGTTTATTGAGTATATGAGTTGGTAATGGTTGGATTCTCACCCAGGATATATCAGCTAATGTTAGCTGCAGCTTGGGGTATGGAAAATGAATGTCCTAATTGTGTCTAAACCAAGCAGTTTAATACTATGTCAACATATTTGTCATTCCAACTTCAACCTCATGTTTAATCCTAAAATTCAATACTCTTTCTAGAAATCACTGTTAATATCCTTCAATTTCAGACAATGACCATTACAGCTATGGACCCTTTTTCCTTTTCTGTTCCTTCATACAGGTCTGCCTAAACATTATGGGCTTAACTAGAATAAAACATAGAGCTGTCATGTTTCTAGAGGGCACGTCAAGCAAATATTGTCTCAACATGAGGTCTGTGGACAACCATTGGCCAACAAGAACTTTGAATGTGGCCAAATGTGCTGATGTTAGAAAAATAGAATGATGAGTGTTTGTGGTGAGTGTAGAGACATGAAAAAAACAAACAAAAAAAAACAAACAAAACAAAAAAAAACCAAAAAAACTTAGAACTAAGTGTTTCACCTTATGGTCTGACATGTTTATTTTTGTGATAAATGAAAATGACACAGAGTAGAGAAGTGTTTTTAATAAGTGTCTATAGCTGTTCCCATGGAAAACTGTTTGACAAATTCTGCCATAATGAATGAATAGATCGATAGCAAAGCTAGTACAGAAGGTTCCATAGGGAGCAAAAGGATATATATTCAGAATGTTAAGGGTTGGAAAAGTGCAGTTTTGGGATTTTGGCCAGATATTACATAAATAATAAGTGGCAGATTTGTAGCTAAATTGATTTTATAGCTTGTAGTTGGTATTACTAGCAGCTGTTATGACATTATTGATGTTAGGAGTTAAAGGGACACCCCCTACCCATATAAAAACAAACAACAACTATCTTATATAGATTTATATGAAAATATGCATGTGTTTATTTATGAATTTATTTATTGGCTGTATATCTAAAAACAGCTTGAAAAAGCAGCAGTTCTTTTATCTGAAGCCTTTGCAAGCCCTCCCCTTCTAACTCTGCACAGACATTCGGTGGCTGTCCAATTACAGACTTCCCAATGCAGCTCAATGAGAAGTCTTTGTAAGGCAGGTGCTCTGGGCAATTCCCTGCCTCTTGAGTTTTGCTCCACTGAGTTAACCAAACCAGGAAGTAACAGGACCGGTTGTCTGATTGACAGCCAGGGGGGTGTAACAAGGTTATTATATAAAAATGCCAATTTCTACTGAAAAAAAAACAGGACACACTCTTCAGCAAGCTAAAGTGCATTAGATGTTTGGAGTGGTTCTTTTAAGGATTCTTGTGCAAACAGAAATGCCTTACCTTTCCCATTTTATTCTTTTCTGCTTCCACTCTGCTCACCCTCCGAGATGCCTTTGTTAAATCTGCCAGATGAGAAGAGATACAGCAATGAACAGTCATTAGAATAACTACCACCCCTTAGCTCGTGCTGACAAATCAATATGGCTACTTACTGACCCACTATAGAGATGGGCGGCAGCAACTCAGGAAAACGAATGACACTTTCACTGTTGGTGCTCTCTCTTTTTTCCTCTAGAAGGATGAGTGACTGCACCAGGCCCAAGAGACAGGAAACAATGAAGAAAAATGACATCCATTTCATGTCTGTCGAGACAGAGAGCTTGTTGCACAACATGGTACCCAAACTACAAACACATTTTTACGTAACTCAGTAATTTTGGCTAGTGGAGCAAATCGTGATTTGTTTTTACTGATATCTACATAAAAACAATAATAATATTAATATATTCTAAAAAACACAATATTTGTTACTTTTTACCTCTTAATGTCAAGTCTGTCAGGGAAAGACACAAAGATTTTTTTGTGTAAGGGCAAATATGTTGTTCTCGTCTTCATGTGAGCACCTGACAATTCTCACAGTTCAATGAATTAGCTTCAAATAACACAACGTAGAGTCACCTCTTTTATGTCTTATGTGAGTTAAAGGCAAACCTTTGATGAAGAGATCTTGCAGAATTAGTATTTAAAAAAATAATCCATGAAGAGAAATGAAATAATGGATAAAATGTAAGGTCTTTCACAGAATTTGCAAAAATCGATGTAATAAGATATTTGGTGTAGTGTGCGCTTTTTTTTACCCATAATGGAGAAATCTTGTGGTGGAAACATTGTCAGCAGGGCCTGCTGAGACGGAGGGTAGGTACCACGCTGCTTTCAGTGCCTTCAGTCCCCCCACATGAATATGTAAGGGACGAGAGAGGGCTGCTTGCTGTCTGTGAATATTTAGATATGTGATTTTGGATAGGTTTGGAGTTATATGGTCACAGAGGCAGGTAAAGTGAGGGGTGGAATGGCTTGTTGTTAGGGATTGAATTAATTATGTGTTTTTAAAGTTGGTATGTGATTTAAAAGATGGTAGGTTTCGAGCTGGCCTGTGGCTCAGAACCTGGGGGTGTAGGGGTATCTCGGTATATCCCTAAATTGGATCATTCAGGCAAGTTGGTATGGTGGGTTTCGAGCTGGCCTGTGGCTTAGAATTTGGAGATGTAGGGTTATCTCAGTATTTTTGCACTTAATAAAGTGCCATGATGTTATGTATGTTATATTGTTATGGTGTTATGTATATACTGTGTCACAGGGCTTGTTTGACAATGACATTACGTATAAAAATTTATATTATATTATATTAAAAGCTGTGGACAGAATTTTACCCAACATATTGGTGTCAGTGCATTATGTAAGGGAGGTTTTAGTCACCCAAGGGTATGACTATGTGACTGTCATGCATTAGGTAGGGTGTGTACATGTGTGTTAGGCAGTTTGTGTGTGTGTGTGTGTGTGTGTGTGTATGTACAGCAGTGGTGTATTCTGGTTTTGTGCTGCCCTAGGCATTACAAAACTCAGGCACCCCCCCCCCTCCAAATTTCTCTTCCTGACAGACACAAGCCCTCACTGATGCATGCACTGACATACACTCACTTACAGATACACAGTCATTGTCACGCATACTGTTTAACCAACACACACTCTCACTGAAACATACACATTCACAGGCATACACACTCACATTCACCGACAGACACACATATACACTGACAGACACACACTCTGTGGCGGAACCAACCTCGCCACTATGCAGTGGAGAAGCCTGGTTGCCCGCCTGCTGCCTTTAGACTATGGCCCTATGTTGAAACACTTGATTTTCCCCTGCGAAGACACAAAAGCCAGGTCATTCGGTGCTTGCCCTGTTTGAGCGGTGATACCCCAGATAGCTATGCCATGGAGCCCATTCGTATAATGAAAGACTATGGGAAAGACTTTGGCTCCATGGCAATTGAACTGTATGTGTGTGCTTTGAGCGCCATTCAGTAATATTGTGCACTCAGATCTGAGCTATCTGGGGATATGTTGAATGTACCTGTTTTGTGCAATGGCTGCACAGTTATATGTTTTTATGTGTTTTATTGTCTTTTGCTGCCATGTGTTCAATGGAGTTTTGCCTCTGTCCTTGGAGATAATTGGATTACTTCCCAATTATCTCCAGGATAGAAGACTCTGTGGAACTAGTTTTGGGCAGAAAAGCCATGCTTCATTTGGTCACAAAGGACTTCGATCTATCTTTTGAACCAATGGACCAATTTGTATGATTTTGACGTATGTTTGTATTTGGAGTATGCTGATTCTATTTTATGTGAATGTGATACAGTTTTTCCACATTATTCATAACTTGAAAAGTATGCATTTCTCTGGCTGTGATAATTACATTACCCATTGTGTAAGGTAATTGTATCACAGGCAGAGTGGAGGATTTTGTGTGGGAGTGTCTGAGTGTATTGTACATGTTTATTGGTTGTTTCACAAAACCCTGTGGGTGGTACTAATGTGTAAGAATGTGTACATAAGAACAATAAAACAACAGCTCTGAGAGATTCTGCTTAACCCTCAAACGAAGTGTCGTCTCGTTATTGGGGGAATTGGATTGTATGCTGACTGCCAGGAGTGTAAACCTTTCATATGGTTTTTCCTGTTCAGCTG
This sequence comes from Pelobates cultripes, assembly GCA_933207985.1. Classification (NCBI taxonomy): domain Eukaryota; kingdom Metazoa; phylum Chordata; class Amphibia; order Anura; family Pelobatidae; genus Pelobates; species Pelobates cultripes. The sequence goes on from OW240916.1 coordinate 44,882,843, forward strand.
TTTCCTGTATTCGTGAGTTTCCTGTTCGGGAGTTGGAGAATTCATGTAATTTGCAGTTCGGGAGATTGGTGATTGCAGTAGCTGTCTGTGTATCTGAAAGGGGAATATCGCCTAAATGGTTTTTAACCTCTTGTGGGCAAAACGGTCTGTTACACATTCATTGACAAGACACACATGCATACTCACACTCACTCAGTGTCACACACACACACACTCACTGACAGATACACATACACACTTAGTGTCAGACACACACATTCACTGACAGAGACACACTCTCAGTGACAGATACACATACATACACACTCACTGACAAACACACATACACACTCACTGACAAACACACACACTCACTGACAGATACACATACACACTCAGTGTCAGACACACACATTCACTGACAGAGACACACTCTCAGTGACAGACACACATACATACACACTCACTGACAAACACACATACACACTCACTGACAAACACACATAAACACTCACTGACAAACACACATACACACTCACACTAACCGACACACAAACACACACTTACATTTTGGATTTTTCCCTGTGGTCTAGTGGGGCTGCTGCTGTCTCGGCTGGCAGGCAGTTGGGGAGACAGCAGCAGAGTTCAGACCGGCGGAGAGGGAGCTCTGATTCTTCTGCTCCGGCATCACTGCGGCACGCGCCTACATCAGGAGATGCCAGCCTAAGGTAAGGTCACTGGTCGGGATGTAAAGGATCCCGGTTCAATCCCAGCCAGGCCCAAGAACACAAGTCCAAGTGTGGCATGCCAGCAGCTGTGATGAGGATCATGACATAGTGTCTGCTATGCCAATAAGATGCGGAGTATGTAGTGAGGGGATCACTCTGCACTGCTTGCAGAGCTTCCGCGCACACCATGTACTGATCCCAGGAGGTGGAATGTGATGTCACACCAGCATCCTGATGGAGAAACAGGGAGCTGTGAATTTAGTGCACAACGAGATCCCAGTTATTATAGTGCATAATGAATTCCTACAAATGAGTGGTGCGATGGTGTCAAACTTACTCCAAATGGAAACCTAAAAAGCGTAATAAGAAACTTCTCCTGATGTAATTTGCATTTGTTTCTGAAACGCTGAAATTTGTTGTTGCTGCTGCAACAATGGAGTGGGGTGCATAGACCGGTGCGGTAATGGAGGAAAGGTAGATAAAAGGTTACCTACCATTTTACATTACACGGGGTGGGGGGCAGTAATTAACATAGGTAGCAGGACACTACAGCGTTAGTGCTATAGTGTTACTTTAAAGGACCACTATAATGCCAGGAAAACATACTCGTTTTCCTGGCATTATAGTGCCCTGAGGGTGCCCCCACCCTCAGGGTCCCCCTCCCGCCGGGCTCTGGAAAGGAGAAAGGGGTTAAAACGTACCTTTTTCCAGCGCTGGGCGGGGAGCTCTCCTCCTCCGATCCTCCTCTTCTCCTCCCATGCGGCTGAATGCGCACGCGCGGCAAGAGCTGCGCGCGCATTCAGCCGGTCACATAGGAAAGCATTCATAATGCTTTCCTATGGACGCTGGCGTGCTCTCACTGTGATTTTCAATGAGACAGCCGCTAGAGGGAATGGGCGAAGGCTTAACCCATTGATAAACATAGCAGTTTCTCTGAAACTGCTATGTTTATAAAAAAATGGGTTAACCCTAGCTGGACCTGGCACCCAGACCACTTCATTAAGCTGAAGTGATCTGGGTGCCTATAGTGGTCCTTTAAAATGTAACCCAATAGATACCTAAAACCTAAACCTAGACATTTCTCTAGCATTTATTTAATACATGAATCCATCAAACACTGCCTTTGCTAAAAATAAATAAATACATGAGATATATGATTCTATTCAGATAATCCATCTGAGACTAATTTGATATTGAAATTGATGAGATGTCAGTCAGGTGAGTATGTGAGGAACTCTTCCTTTTAAAACAAATTAACATTGGCTGTCACCATCAGAGTCTGCTGTTAAAGCGCCGCATTGCTGACAGGGCCCCCTGGAAATTCATTTCCATCAGGTAGCTCTAACAGCATGGGCCACCCGATGGGCCCCTTAATGTGCAGCCCCGGCGATTATACTGTGCTGGCCGGGCCGCAACACACTGGAGTGACCCCTTGCGACCGGGGTAGTTCCGCCACTAGTTACATGTATAATCTTTTTTTTTTTCTACATAATTGTAATATTCATTTACCATTGTATTTGTGTAATATTTTATACATCGATACGTATCTGTGTATTTAAACGTGATGGAGTAGGGACATTATTTTCAATGCTGATCGAGGAAACTAAGAGCTTACAAATTACTGTTTAGTATCACTTTACCTACACCAGGCAGCCATATGACAGATATGATTTCATTGAGCTCCACCGGGTGAACGGAACAGGCTTTGGAATGCAAGGTCTTATCAGATTAAGTTAAAATAAAAAATTAACATTGAATAGAAGAGATGAGAAACATCTGTTTCCCGCAATCTGATCTTTCTAGTAAAACCTCATTTGTAGATTATCTGAGTTTTACTTCTATTTAGAAGATCCCATTAATTGAGCTGCATCAACATCACTTGCTTGATCAACCTCGTTTTTTTCAGTTTATGGGATTTGACAAAATATGACGTGGAAGCTTATATAACGTGGAGCAGATAAATAGCCTGGAGAACACTGGTGGATTAACGAAAAGATTTGTGATAACAAAATGCCTTGGAATATCTGACACAATTGTGCATTTCTTGATGAAGATCAAATGGTATGTATCAACACTCCACAATTTCTTATGAGATATTCTTTAGTAAATCACAAAATTGCATGTATTTTTTTGTATCTTATTCCCACTTTTAACTAGTTGTTTCAATCTATTTATTAAAGACAGGCATGAAACGAAAGGAACTTAACAATCGTTTGTTTTGTTTTTGTGTTGTTGCTTGTTTGGGCCATGCCCCGTTCCCCCACTATTCCCATAAGTCATGTCATATGCATTTTGTTAGAATGAAATGTTTGTGTTGTTTAGCTATTGTACAGCGCTGCCAAATATGTTGGCGTTATATAAATAATTTAAATTGTAAAACAATATTTTTTTTTCTAAAACATGCAAAGCCTTGTATTATGGTCAGCAATCCTATTTAGGTTAAAAATGCATGTGGCATAAAAAATAATTTTATATATATATATATAAAATGAATAAAGAGAGCACTCAATGGATTTTTAAAGTTAAAGTCGTGTTATATTAAGCGATCAACATTTCTTGATTAAGACCTCTGGGTCGAAACGTTGATTACTTAATATAACACGACTTTAACTTTGAGAATCCATTGAGTGCTCTCTTTATTCATTTCTACTATATTGTACACCGTGCAGCACCGTGGTCCATGGAATTATTGCTACATTCAAGGTAGAGTGCCAGATTCCCCGATTTACTTTGTATATATATGTAATAATATATTAAAATACTGAACTACCTGCAGTAACAAAAATTCAGAAAACTGTTCATCTACTTCTGCACAAACTATAAACTTTAACCTATTCCCTAGGCTAAGGCCAAAAGAGGCACAAGTAAAGACTGACTAGGGATAATAGGAGTTACATAACAGCAGGAAGCCACATTGACAAGCCAATACAACCACTGAGATCTGTTATATGTACAAATGGGAAAATATGTTTCCTCTCATGTACAGAAAACTCCCAAAGAAACTTTGAAATAATTTGCCCCTTTCTTTGAAAATAATCATTCTCAATGCATTGACTTTTGACAAATGGTTTAATATGTTAACTTTATCCTCTGTGTTTTTAATCTAACAAATGTCAGAGTTTTGTTCTACTGTTCAACTGTTCATCTTTAAACTTTAATCTGTTATTAAGCTATGCATTTTCTCCACTTGTATGAAGAATTGCATTTAATTTATCTTTTCTGTTCTTGAGCGTTAGAAGAAAAGCAATTTAAGGACCTACAACACAGAGGTTAATTTCACAGCTGTCCTGGGGTTAAACTCAGATGTGCGAAAATAATCTTTTTCAAAGGAATCCGTAAAAAAATAGTTTTCGTTACATTGCTGGCAAAGTAAAAGTGTCAGGTAGGATTTAGCAATGGGCCATCCATTTTCGGAAGCATTACATTTGATTTATAACAATTATTAGAGTAATATAATAGTTATTGTAAAACGTGAACATGTGATTTTATAGAATGTATTTTAGATCACTTATGGTAAAAAGCCCAGAAAAATAATAATAGTTGTGAGAAACATTTTTGAGAATTTATACAAATGTCACACAAATATGATTTGGGTAAGTAATCCGATTTGATATTATTAGCTGGGTTACTTAAATAAATGAATCAAATATTATGTTCTAAGTAAGCGTATTCAAATATAAATAGGTTGAGACATAAACATCTAACAATGTAATGTCCTTGTATAAATCATTTCTATATTGTTTAAGAAAATCAACAGATTTATTTTAAAATAAACAATTCAAACATTTTTTAAACAGTTGAAAATTAACAAATAAAACAATAATGCACAGACGTATAAAATTCACTAGGTTGGTAAAGAAAGATAATTTTAGTAATCAAGTCTGGTCGGTATTAAGGTCAAATGGATAGTTTAACGGCATTAAAAGATTCCTAGGTAATTAAACATCTGCTAAATATCTGAAAAGAAAGTATATCAATTTGCATAATAGATATGTAAAATTATTGTAACATGAATATATTTATGTAAAAAAAGTTCATATTTAGTAAAACAAAACATTTCTAAGTGAACAAAACCATTTTATTTATTTAAATTTTTATATATTTTCTCAATTTAATTTGTTTTTGAAAGTTAAAAGAAAGTTTCAAACTTATAGGAAATCCTTTTTTAGGGTATTCTTTGTATGTGTTTAGTAATTACTAATTCATTTAAAAAAAAAAATCCTACATCCTTACATTCTGTGCATCATTGTTGGAGATATAATTACCTAATTGTCTAATTTTTATTAATGTAATTTGAGGTGGTCTGTTTTACCGAGTTACATTTGTGATTATTGCTATTTACCCTTTAATTAGCATCAAGTTGGGCACAAATTAGTGATTCGTCACACTGCTGATAATTTGTAAATTGCAAATATAAAAATCCTGTGAAAATAAAACATTTCCAAAAATGTCCCACATGGTTCAGAAAAATAAAAGGCATTACAATTTTTTTTTCATATACGGGATTATTCGCTAACGTGAAAATTCAAACTGAATTCAAATCAAATTTCAAATTGAAGACTAAAACCACAGAACTGTAGAAAGTCAGCTCTGCTTCCAGATTGGCTACTGTAGCCTTATATTTAAAATTCACGCTGAATTTTCACTTTCATAAACAGTCATGATAGTTTCTGCTCAATTTTCACATTTTAAATAATGTAATTTTTTTTTTATAACACAGATATGTATTATCTGTGTTGTATTGCTTAGTTTTGGTCTCTAATGCAAAGTTAAATATCAGTCAGTAGCTACAACAAGATAACTGATATTAAGTAACATCAGATGACACATCTTTAATACATATATATTGGGGAGGGATAAGAGACTATACTTCTCTCTTTAGTATAACAGACTTTATGACGTTATTAGTAGATTACATCTCTCAACTACAATATGCCATTAGGGCATGCTAGTCTGAGAGGGTAGGGGGAAAGGAAGGGGATTGGGTTTCAGAATTAAATTCATCCTTGAGCTTTCTTAGTGATCTGATTATTACATTTAGAGATATCATAGCTTTCTTAAAACAGAAGGTTGTAGAACTCAGGGGATTCTAGAATGTTTTCACAATTAAACAAACGTGGTCATTTTCACACCATGACCCTCGGAGGAGACTATCAAACATTTCATGAGGTATGTGTTGTTGGTTGTTGGTAGGTTGGCTCAAGGTATTTTTATTCTATAATCTCTTTATATAACAAGTTACATTTTTTACGGCGAGATAACAATTTATTCAAAATGGTTAAAATGATTTTAAAACTATGTTTTAGGGCAACAAACCACTCAACTCAGAGTTTTGCACTTGAGATTTGCCCTTAATGCTTCTCTGTGAGTGAGAAAAATGTTGCACATTTAAAAAGAAACAGCCACTTTCCAAGATTTTCAATACTATGTATATTTATCTGTATTTAACAAATATGTGTTTTTTTAGGTCTGAAAAATAATGTAAAATGTAGAAATCACTATTGTATTTAGCTCCATCCTGGAGTTGAAAGGAACACTGTGAGCACCATAACAACTTTGTTGGAATGTAGTTGTTATTATGCCAGGATGTCCCTGGCGCCTGCTTACCTTTAGGCATTAAACTGTTTACAAACAGTATAACCACAAAGTCCAGTATCCAGTGCCTGATTGCTCTGCCCCCTGTCCTTCCGCTGCTCAGAAGCTTGAAAAAGGAAGCTTTGGCCTGGGTGCTGCTATATGGCTGAATGTGTATGATTAAGGCTCTGCTGACCTGAAACGTTGCACTTTACACTTTTTATGAGGTGGTGTAACCATAAATAAACATACATTCCTGATCCTGGAATGTTCTTCTGTTTTGATATGGCTGAGGAGAATGTCAGCAGATGGTTAAAGCCAATCAGTGGCTCTCCATTAAACAAAACAGCTTGAGAAAAATATATACATTCTCAAGGCAATTTGTATATGGGGAAGTACTGATTGGCTTAAAGCATCAGCTAACACTCTCAGCCGGGCACTGGATTGGATACTTTGGGGTTTAGTCGTTTTTAACGGCGTAACGACTAAAGATAATCCTGAATTAGGGACCTCTTAGCACCATAACGACTTAATACCAATTAAGTTTTTTTGATGCCCGGAGTGTTCATTGGATGCTTCCATATTGACTTCCTGTTAATAATTGTTATAAGCTCCGGACCTTTCTGTCATGGCCAGGAGGAACCATACTAAGTGGAGGAGAACTTAGATACAAGGTTTCTTCCTGCAAACCTTGGTATTTTAGTGACCAGACAGATGAAATAAAAGGAGAATATAGGGCAACAAACTTTTGTGTAGATAAGCCTGTTCCTGCCTTGGTTGCTGCACACAAAACCTCAACAGGTCTGTCTGTGCTTGAAATCATTCCAGTCTTTTTGAGTGAATGTTCTCTGAGTGGTATAATCCAAGCTGTTATGGTCCAGATTTGCCTTGGGGCCTCATCATTTGCCTTCCTTGACCAAGCAGCCTGGTGATAACCCTATAGCTAGTGGTGATAACTTGATTCAGTTACACTGTACATGCAAAATGTGTGGATTTACTAAATGTTGTGATGCTAGAACATTACGTAGTAGCCCTGTATGTTGCTTATTTAATATGATGCTGTCCAGAGTAAAGTCACTCAGGCCCTCAGTTGTAGATGAAGGGCTTAAAATTATTTGCACAATGTGGTGCATTCTAGGGCTTGGGGATGGGAAGCCCCAGGGTGCTTGTGGTCTGCACCTCAAACTGCAAACCAAGAGTATAGTTCTCTAGGTACCACATCAAGGCTCCAATTCGTTACTGAGCGCTGGCCAGATGGAGTAATGGACATGGTCCAAATCACAATACACACACTACACACCACCTGCACGCACACACAAAATATACTCAACCTGTAGCACACACTCACACACATTACATACAACCTGCACAAACACAGACACATTACACACAGCCTGCACTCACAAACACTACAAGCAGTCACCACACACACTTTGAGAGGTGAACATAGGGAGAGACTCTGAGGGGCAGATGGTAACACATTCATGGTAATTCCCTAAACTCTGAATTTCCACAAATTAAAGGACCACTATAGTGCCAGGAAAACATACTCGTTTTCCTGGCACTATAGCCCCCCTCCCGCCGGGCTCAGGGGGGTTAAACTTACCTCTTTCTCCAGCGCCGGGCGGGGAGCTCTCCTCCTTCTCACCGCCTTCTCTCCTCTCCTGAGCCGCGCGCGCATTCAGCCAGTCCATAGGAAAGCATTCACAATGCTTTCCTATGGACGCTGGTGACTTCTCACTGTGAAAATCACAGTGAGAAGCACACAAACGCCTCTAGCGGCTGTCAATGAGACAGCCACTAGAGGCTGGATTAACCAATTTATAAACATAGCAGTTTCTCTGAAACTGCTATGTTTATAGAAAAAAGGGTTAAATCTAGCTGGACCAGGCACCCAGACCACTTCATTAAGCGGAAGTGGTCTGGGTGCCTATAGTGGTCCTTTAAGTCTGAATAGAAAAATTCCAGCAAAAGGTTGTGGAGTTTAGTGAATAACCCTTTCAATGTCCAGGTATCTAAGCAGGTGTCCCAGTCTGAAATTATGTTTCAAGTAGATTGCCATGACGTGCAAGTAGATTGGACTACTGGTTTAGTCCCCTGGACAACTAGACCTAACAATACAGTCTTCAATATGTTTAGTAAGTGTGTCTAAATGCATATCTGTGTGTCTGACTGTTTTTTATAAATATATTTAAAAATTCTTTAATTAAAATTTTTTGAAAAAAAGTGATAGTTTCTGATTCCATCGCCTCCTTTTTCAGCATTTACTTTGGTTAATAACACAGCAGGGGTATGTATAAAAAGTACTTACATTTCTCCATCAGTGCCATACATACGCATTCAAGCGACGTGTACACAGCACTGCAATAGTTAACTAATTTACATACGTTAATGGGCTTTGCCTGGCAAATAATGTATTTAAAAATATATAAACAATTACTTTTAGTTGGCTATTAAGTTGTGCTAAACTTGAAGATTTGACAGTGCTGCTTTAAAGGACCACTATAGGCACCCAGACCACTTCAGCTCAATGAAGTGGTCTGGGTGCCAGGTCCCTCTAGTTTTAACCCTGCAGCTGAAAACATAGCAGGTTCAGAGAAACCGCTATGTTTGACTGAGGGTTAATCCAGCCTCTAGTGGCTGTCTCCCTGACAGCCGCTAGAGGCGCTTCCGCGATTCTCACTGTGAAAATCACAGTGAGAAGATGCTGGACTTCTATAGGAAAGAATTGAGTAATGCTTTCCTATGGGCGGTTTGAATGCGCATGTGGCTCTGGATCTGACATCGGTAGGGGGTGAAGAGTTCCCCAGCACAGAGGGAGCCCGGCGCAGGAGAAAGGTAAGTGGCTGAAGGGGTTTTAACCCCTTCAGCCCAGCGGGAGAGGGGCCCTGAGGGTGGACCTAATGACCCTATAGTGCCAGGAAAACGAGAATGTTTTCATGGCACTATAGTGATCCTTTAATCTCTAAAACTGAGTATTTATTTTTAATAAACACATTATAATCAGAGAAATGTCTCTGATCAATGGTATATTGATTATTTTCTTGCGGTGTCTAGACAGTTACCCTAAGCATTTTTTCTAACGAAGATGTTAAATTTAATGATAAGGAAACAGCAATGTGCAATTACTTCTGCAGATACGTTTCCAGAATTTAATTTCATTATTACAAAGAAGTAACTTTCACTGTAGCTCTAACATAAGACATATTTCAAGGGTAATTTATCAAAAGTTCTGATATCCAATCCATACAGTTTGTATATTTACTAAATAGGTTAAAGAATGAATGGTTTCCATCTGCAAAATTTGAGCATCATATGTATCAAAGCAAAACGTCTCACTGGAAACAATAAGGTTATAACATTGATAACAACTATGCAAAAGTTAAAATATAAATAAAAGTACCAATTCCAATCTACAAAGTTATTCACTAAAGTGAGATTTGTAGTCAATTCAAGTAAATGTAAAATTTAAGGCCAAAGTAGCAAGCTGAAAACAGAATTTACTTTGTTGTTTTAGAATTTGGCTATTTTGGCCCAAATATTGAAATTGACTTTGAATTCACGGAAATTCTTGCTGGTATTAAATATTATAATTTTTTTTTAATGAAAACTTAATAAAGATTAAATATGGAAAAAAAAATAAAAAATAAAAAGAAGAGTGAAAAGAAAAAAAAGTGAAAAGAAAAAATAGATACAAAAGTTCAATGGCACAAATATGTAGTCCATAATCATCTTCACTATATTATGGCTACGTTGCACCTGACTATTATGTTTTATACATATAGTAGAATGCTCTAAAAATTATAATAACTGAATACAAAAAAAAAATGCAAACAAAAAATAAAGTGCATCAAAAACATGGACTACATAACTGTTTAACTTTTTTTCTTTCTACGCCATTGGACAAAGGTTCGGAAATTCTAAAATTTTGTCTCTGAATTTCCTTAATATAATATAATTTGTGAACAAAGAACTATTTTTTTTTTATGAGTACCACTGAATCTTTGTTAATCAGTTTCAAATTCTTTCTACTTGCTTTTGGTTTTCATTTTTTTCCGTTCATCTCTCTGTGACGATCTCTAACAAATAGAATTTATTTATTAAAGGTTGAATTTAGAAGTTCTTCTTAGGAAGAATTCTCCAACTAAGCTATAATAGCTTGACAATTTAAGAAGTTTGAGAATAAACAATATAGACTCGGTAAGCCGGTAAGGGATTGGAACCCTTAATCAAACCCTGTAAGGAAATATATGTTAAAAAAAGAGGAAAGTAGAATATGATGGAAGCGGTCTGTTAAAAGAAAAATACATCTATAGTTTTTCTGCCTTTGTTCTATACTTCATTTTAAGTTATTATTTTACGATGCAGTTCTCTTCAAATTACTTCTTTGCCTGTACATTCCAATAATATTGAATTTTGTGATAAATAGTTGTTTTAGGGGCTATTTTTTTTCAATAATCTTAGATAATTGTTTTGTAATGTAAAATAAGTCTTAATGTCTTTAAATAATCTGCTATATTGGGTAAATTTTAAAGGAAAGATTAAATTATTTTAGCCCCTTTAGGGAAAAAAAGTGCTCTAGAAAAAATACATTTATATTGCCTGCATGATTGAAAAACACTGGTGCAAATAAATCTTAATGTTTTCCTCCCTCATTCTTTTTTGAGAAATTTTCAGGAGTTTGTTTAATTTTGCTGCATTTATTGTATAGAAAATCTTGTAAATTAATATAAGATAAAATAAAAAAACACAAAACATTAAATATTAAAAAAATCTATTGTGAAAAATGCTATATTATAAATTATCTTAATTTAAAAAAAAAAAAATATATTATTATAAATATATATTTATATAAATGTTACTTTAATTGAGCAACAGTAGAAAATGTTGCATCATAATGTAAGCAAATGGACAAATAAAATACAATATTTTAATTGTTTTGAGAGATTATTCTTTTGATTTATTTACAAAATCTAGTACAACTAATTATATTTTTAACATAAAAACTTTTTTTTTAACATATACACATTAAAAATTATATTTTTCTATGCTATGAAGAAACAAATACATGTAAATAAGTTCAAACCCAAATTGCATAACAAAATTACCAAGCCCAAAAAAATAGATAAACTGTAGACATTTTCCAACCCAGCAATTTAGATCTAACATTTGCAACTGAGTTTGAAATCACTAATATTCACAGCCTAGTAAATAAACCCAAATTTGCTGTAAACTAAAATTCATGTTATTTACCTAGTTAAATTTCATGTTAAATATTTAGCTAATGCAATACACATCACATAAATAGGTGCATATAATATCATTTTGTTTGAAAAAAATACATATTTTTGTTGACATATTAATAATTAATATCTCTAATACATCCATTGAGTTGCATGTGTAGTTGCATAGTACGTTAAAACACATCCAAATGTTAGATGCTTCATTACCTGTTTTTCTTCTGTTTACAGTGTCGCGTTTGTCCCTGCTCGTGCCCGTTTTTGTTCTCAACACTGGACATATTTCTGTCTTATATAGAGCACTATCGGGCATTCAGCCACATATGAGATTCCTTAATAGGGAGTTACAGCCCCACAGAGAATAAATATTCAAAAATGTCTTTTATTTTTCCATGTTACGTTAAAATAGATGCATGTTATTTATCGAATAGTCCACTGTTTGTGTCTTTTATTACACTGTAATCTGTGCCTTATTTTATTGGCCCAAAATAGAATTCTGACATTAATTGGTACAGAACAGTTCCAGATACACAGACAATTTCTGACAAGGTAATCTGGTACAGAACAGTTCCAGATACACAGACAATTTCACCAGCAGTGACATGCAAGGATAAAATATTATACACACAATTGCAGGTTTCACATTAAAAGTAAAAATATCTGCCTATTGCGTAATCATTGCAAAGTTTTAACTGGAGACTCTAACTGCTATTCATAAAAATTCATTGATTCGGACATACTCATGTTGTTTAAATTTTTTACAAATATTCATCATTTTATTGATAGATTAACTTTTAGTTAAGTAATCCAGAACTTGCGTTTGGTCTTCTAAAAATTATACAGTTTTTTCTTTAAACTTTATATTTAATGAAATAAAGGGAAATCGTATTATTTAGACAAAATAGCAGAAACCCTTTTTGGTTTCAATTTTGCTACTTGGTTTCTTACTGACCATAGCTTGCTCTTTTTAAAAAATTTTTTTTATAGTTCTCACGTTTATAGCTTCATATTAAAAGTGTACGTCTTCTAATAACATATAATGAAAATTTGTGTTTTGCTATAAAAGCTGCCAACGAATAGAAGCCTGAAGAACAGTGTAGGGATACCAAGTCTATTCTGTAACGTTCAACTCAGCACGCAGAGTGTAAACCCACCAGGAGAAAATAGAGACAGTAAGAAGATGCCTAAACCAGTCTTTCGAATGGCCGTTATAAAGAATAAACTATAGGAACATCAAGAAAAGCCAAGGGTCGCACACACACACACACACATACTCACTGACAGACACACACACACACTCACTGACAGACACACACACACTGACAGACAGAGACACACACACACACTGACAGACACACACACACTCACTGACAGACACACAGACACACTTACAGATACACACACACACACACTCACTGACAGACACACACACATACTCACTGACAGACACACACACACACACACAGAGACACACACACTGACAGACACACATACAGTCAAACTGACACACACACATACTCACTGACAGACACACACACACATACTTGCTGACAGACAAACACACACACACACACTCACTGACAGACACACACACACAGACACACTGACAGACACACACACATACTCACTGACAGACACACACAGACACACACTGACAGACAGACAGACACACATACAGTCACACTGACACACACACACCCATACTAACTGACAGACACACACATACAGACACACACACACACACACACATACTTGCTGACAGACACACACAGACACACACACTGACAGACACACACACATACTTGCTGACAGACACACACACATACTCACTGACTGACTGACAGACAGACACACACTGACAGACACACACACATACTCGCTGACTGACTGACAGACAGACACACACTGACAGACACACACACACTTACACACTTACACACACATACTTTTCATTATTGTTTCTTACCTTATGGAGCCGATGGGGGCATCTCCCTGGGGTCCTTCCAGCTCCTCACTGCTCCCTCGCGCGGTTTAGTGATGCCCGGTGCCGGAATATGACATCATATTCCGGGCGCCTGGCTTCACTTCAGTCAGCGAGCGCGAGGGAGCAGTGAGAAGCTGGAAGGCTGAGCTCCCTCGTGGCCCTCCTCCCCCTCCTTGTTTTAGCATGAAATAATGGTGGGTCCTGTGATTACATTGTAGCACAAATTGGCAGAACAAGTTACACTTGTAGTCTTTAACGAGGGGCAAACGGGGCAGCTGCCCTGGGCCAGTTACTCCTGGGAAGCCCAAAGCAGCTGCCCCGTGACCCTAATTGGCCCACGGTGCTGGTATTGCGGCTGCACCGGGGCCTGCACACAAAGGGGGCCAACTGGGTGGCCCATAGACTTAGGGACACCTGGTGAGTATGTTTCAGCAGAGGTCCGGTCGGCGATGTGGCCCTTTAACAGCGCGACCGGGCCCCTTGCTTAACGGCTGCATGGGATGCTGAGCCAGGATCCAGTGAGGAGGGGGAGCAAGGAGAGCCAGACCCCCAACTCCCAACCACCCCAGCCAGCACACTGGACCCCAGGGAAGGTAGCCTCTTACAAAGGTAGGAAACTAAAGATTGTCTGTGTGTGTGTGTGTGTGTGTGTGTGTCAGTATGTTTGTGTGTGTGTCAGTATGTCTGTGTGTGTGCCAGTATGTTTGTCTGTGTGTGAGTATGTCTCTGTGTGTGTTTTTGTCAGTATGTCTGTGTGTGTGCCAGTATGTTTGTCTGTATGTCAGTATGTCTCTGTGTGTGCCAGTTTGTGTTTGTATCTGTATGTTGTCAGTATGTATGTATCTGTGTGTTTGACAGTGTGTATACCTGTGCATGTATCTGTGTGTCAATGTGTATATCTGTGTATCTGTATGTAGCCAATGTGTGTATCTGCATGTGTGTCAGTGTTTGTTTCTGCATTTGTCAGGTTATGTATCTGTGTATCTGTATGTTGTCAGTGTGTGTATCTGTCTTGTCAGTGTATCTGCATGTGTGTCAGTGTGTGCATTTGTGTGTCTGCATGTGCGTCAGGCTGTGCGTCTGTATGTGTGTGTGTCCGTGTGTGTAAATGTGTCTGTATAGCTGCATCTGTATCTATTGTGTATATCTGTGTGTGTGTGTATCTGTGTGTGTATGTGTATCACAGTGTGTGTGTGTGTGTGTGTTTGTGGCAGTGCATGTGTATATATGCATACATCTCAGCATTCAAACACCAATAGTTAATACTAACACACACACTCTAACACTAACACACACACACACACTCTCTAACACTCTAATACTAACACACACACACTCATAGGCGTGCGCACGGGGTGTGCCGGGTGTGCCCGGGCACACCCTAAACCCCGCGGCACGCCTATGGATTGATTCCTGCAGGAACAGCGTTCCTGCACTTTTTTTTGAGCAGAACACTGTTCCTGCAGGCACTCAGCGCCCCCAAATGCCCCCCTTCCTCCCACCGTGTTGCCCCTGTCATGGGGGGGGCAAGAGGTGATGGATCTTCCCCCTCTCTCCATCTCAGCCACGGCGAGGGAGCTGTGTGCTCTCTGCTTCCTCTCGCCGCGCGCCGTTTGCTGATGCCGGGAGCCGGAATATGACGTCATATTCCTGCTCCCAGCTACTGTAGACAGCCTGCGCGGCGAGAGGAAGCAGAGAGCACACAGCTCCCTTGCTGTGGCTGAGATGGAGACAGGCGCCCGCCCCACTGGACCCCAGGGACAAGTCCACGCCAGCGCTCCAGGTAGGGAGGCTGGGTGGACATTTTTTTTACTAAAAAATAATAATTTGTATGTGTGTGTGTGTCTGTGAATGTGTGTGTATGTGTGTCTGTGAGTGTGTGTGTGTCTGTGAATGTGTGTGTGTGTCTATATGTGTGTATGTGTGTGTGTGTGTCTCTGTATCTGTGTATGTGTGTGTGTCTGTGAATGTGTGTGTATGTGTGTGTGTGAGTGTGTGTGTGTCTGTGAATGTGTGTGTCTGTATGTGTGTATGTGTCTCTGTATGTGTGTATGTGTGTGTCTGTGAATGTGTGTATGTCTGTGAATGTGTGTGTCTGTGAATGTATGAGTGTGTGTCTGTGAGTGTATGTGTGTGTGTGTGTGTCTGTCAATGTGTCTGTGAGTCTGTGTGTGTGTGTGTGTACGCATATATATATACACACACCCACAGCAGCATGGAGGGAGGCAGGAGAGGACCGAGGGAGCTCTAGACAGCAGCTCCGCCAGGTTCCTCTCGCGATATCTGAGCGTTGCTGCGACTAGAGTTCACTCTCCACTGGACCACCAGGGATGGCACATGGCAGCAAGGATCCCCCCTCCCTACATAAGGTCAGAAGGGAGGGGGGATATTTACTAATCTGCCCCCACCTCCACAATCCCTCCAAACATACAGCACACATACAGCACCCACAGCACCTACACACATACAGCTCACACACAGCACGCTCACACACACACAGTACACTAACCGCACCCTCACAAACACACACAGCACCTTTAAAAAAAACACAACACCCTCACACACAGCACACTAACAGCACCCTCACAAACACACACACACACACACACAAACAGCACCCTCACAAATACACAACACTCACACAAACAGCACCCTCACACACACAGCACACTCACAGGACAAACACACACACACAAACACCCTCACACACAAACAGCACCGTCACAAACACACACACACAAACACCCTCACCCACACATCACACTAACAGCACCCTCACACAAACATCACACTAACAGCACACACAGCACCCTCACACAGCACACTAACAGCACACACAGCAGTGTATGTATGTATGTGTGTGTATATATATGTGTGTGTTATTATTATATACACACACACTCACATATACATGCGGCGTGTGTTTGTGCTTTAGGGTGCACACCCTAATGCAATAGGCTGCGCATGCCTATACACACACTCACACTCTAATACTAACACACACACGATTTAAAAAAAAAAATTATTATCCCCCAGCCTCCCTACCTTTGGGAGTGCTGAGGGGATTCCCTGGGGTCCAGAGGTGTTGCTGGGCGGCCGGTCACTGGGCTGGCTGGCGGGCGCGCGAGGGAGCACTCTTCCCTGACTGCTCTCTGTTCAGCTCCCTCGCGCGCCGTGTACTGATGCCAGAGCCAGAATTACATCATATTCCAGCTCCGGCATCAGTGCGGTGTGCGAGGGAGCTGGGCAGAGAGCGCTCAGGGTAGAGTGCTCCCTCGCGTACCAGCCAGCCCGCCCGGTGACAC
This sequence comes from Pelobates cultripes, assembly GCA_933207985.1. Classification (NCBI taxonomy): domain Eukaryota; kingdom Metazoa; phylum Chordata; class Amphibia; order Anura; family Pelobatidae; genus Pelobates; species Pelobates cultripes. The sequence continues at coordinate 44,899,653 of OW240916.1, forward strand.
CAGGGCCAGCCTTGGGGGGGGCCCTGAGGTGGCCAGCTCCTGGGCCCCAGGAGAAGAGACTGGCCACACTGGTGTACATACCGGGTGGAAGTATTTTTTAATGACACTAATAGGTACAAGTCTAAAAATCAACTTGTGTATATAGGGTCTTTGCAAATTTGGTGGGGCCTGATCCACATTTGTAGTTTCAGGATGTGTCATTTATTAGCTTAGCAATCAGGGTAGTGGAGCATCCGACAAAATAATTGTTAAAGGCATTTGCTACATCTAAGGAAAGTTGCAGGGTTTGGTTATCCACTTTGACAGTGGAGGGTTGGGAGTGGATTGGGGGAGTTTGTAATTTATTTATGACTTTCCAAAAGTCTCTATGGTTTGATAGGGTTATTGTTCAGATTTTTACAGAAATATTGGGCATTGGCCAATTTTGTTTGTTTTGTACATATAAATCTCGCCATTGTCTATATGCACAGTGATCGTTCATAGAGCCAGTATGCTTGAACTTTGACCACAATGAATCCCGAAACTGCTACATTTGGATGAGGTCAGCTGTGGTCCAGTTCATATGTGCCCCTTTTACTCTCACCTTACGCAGCGGGGCATGCAAATTCCAAGCTTGTAGGAGTTCAGACTGAAAGAATTAAACTGTACAGACTAGATCTGGGATAATGTTTAATCTGTGCCATGGGAGGTTCTTGATGTCATTAAGAAAGGATTCAAGATTACATTTTTTGAAGGACCTGGTGATTTTAACCCTGGGAGAGGATTTAGTAGCCTTTATTTTGCAAACGCAGTACACTAAACAGTGATCACTGAAACTGTTAGGGAGAACCTAGCAGGGGAAGTGGAGAGAATCCTATCGAGCAGGGTATGGTTATGGCTTTTAATGTTTATGCGACTTGGGGAGGAGATTAATTGCGTTAGCTGCAAAGTCTTAAACAGCGAGCAAGAACTATTATTTTTAGGATTCAGCCAATCAATATTAAAATCTCCAAAGACCAACAGTTCACTTTTTGGGTTTTGAGCTATGGTTTCACTAAGGAGATGGGCTATGTCAGCTAGGGAATGCACTGGGGAGCTAGGTGGGCGGTAGATTCCTGCAACAATGATTGATTTACTGCACAGGATCTCAATTGTGCCAGAAAGTAAATCAAAGGTGGCAGGAGAACTAAGGTTTTGTAAGGGGTAAACCTTATGGAATTGTCAACATAAATAACAATTCCTCCTCCTCTCTTTGCTTCCAGACTTTCTACCTGTTGCAAATTGCAGTGGAACAGCTGATATTGAGCTCTGGGTGCTTTGTTGGACTGGGTAAGATTTAAAATCAGACTGAGGGAGGTAGATATTATTAAGGTCAGATGGGCTAAGGGATGGGGGAGATGCATCTATGGACATTTGATTTAAGGGAAAAAAAGGGTAAGAGAATTACAGCGATAAGACAGTGGTATTCTGTTAAATCTAGTAAAACACACCTTATTTCTAGTGCTGCATGTATAGGAAAGCATTGCATTGGCTGAGATCCACCAATAAGGGTGGTGGGGAGTGGAGCCAAACGCCACCGTGGCCAATCAGCATCTCCTCATAGAGATGAGTTGAATTAATGCATCTCTATGAGAAAGTTCAGCGTCTACATGCAGAGCGTGTAGTTGCTGAACGTCAGTACTGCACACAGCATTGCCCCAGGAAGCAGCTCTCGTAGCCATCTGAGACGTGGCCACTGCAGGTGTCCCTAGGCTGTAATGTAAACACTGCCATTTTTTTCTAAAAAAAAAAGACCATGTTTACTGCAAAAAGCCTGCACAGACTGACTATACTCACCAGCACAACTGCAAAAAGTTGTAGTTGTTCTGTTGAGTGTAGTGTCCCTCTAAAAAAGAACAAAACATCATGTTGATGTAACTAATCTATTCAAGTGTAATTATTATAGTAACAGCCAGATCTATTTAATAAGCAGGGTGCAGAATGGAACCCCAGCACACATCACTTGCCAAACACAACTGTCATTTAAAAATGGTCATCTTTTGTCCATTCAAAAGATGCTTCTCTCCTCAAGTACAAATGGGCTTAGGTGGAACTTTCACAATTCTTTGCCAACCATATACAGAGAGAATTCTGGATATGAAATGCAACATCTGTCTGTCTGTCTATCTTGTTAGTAATTTAAAAACAAAATTTAATCTCTTGTCACAGGGAATTATTTGTTCCCAGAGACCTTAAGGAAAAAATTTAAGTGTCATTTCTGTTGCTTTCTTATAACAGGGAATATTTCTTGCCATAAATATCTACATATAATTGCAAAACCAGTGTTGACCTTACCCAGAAAAGTTTTGGAAGGAAAGGCAGTGATAACTCACAACAGATTTGCAGCTGAAGTACAAAGACAGATGTAAGTGATGCCAATTAGGGACATGATGAGGGTGAGAGAAACATAGAGGTTTTATCTGATGAGTCAGCCAGTGTCCATGCAGAATAAAATGTAATAGAATATCAAATCTAATATAGTCAGTTCCATATATACAAATGTGTCTTGCAAAAAAATAAAATAAAAATAGAAAGCTAAAATAAATAATAAAAAAACACCTGATCTGAAGAAAACGCTACATCTCAAGGATCCAAATTTCTTTGCAAGACAAATTCATAACTGTAGACTTAAAAAGTTAACACTGCGTTGCAAACAAATGCACGCTGTGTTATTTTTTATTGATAAAAATAATTTTGTTTATATATAGCAATGCAAGTCATGCGTTCTATGGTAGTTTAATGCGATAACATGAAAATGTATTTTTCTTGTGTGTAATTGATAGTTGAAATTCTGACCTACTTTTCACTCTGGAAAGGAACAGTATACGATACAGGGGGACAGAAAACATATAGTGATACACACAGCATTAAAGGGAAACTATAGTGTCAGGAAACTAAATTTGTTTTCCTGGCACTATAGCTTTCCCCTTTGTCAGGGGGCCCAACCCTGTGGTGCAGAAGGGGTTAATAACCCCTTCTGTCACTTACCTGGATCCAGCGCCGATGTCCCTCAGCGCTGGCTCAGCACCGCCCATGCTACTCCCGACCGAATGCGCATGCGTGGCAATGGCCGCGCTCGCATTAGGTTTTCCCCATAGGAAAGCGTTATTCAGTGCTTTCCTATGGAGATTCCAGTGATGCCGGAAGTCCTTATGCATAGTGTGAGGACATCCAGCATCGTTTAGGTGACCAAAAGTCGCCTTCAGGACCGGAAGTCCCTCTAGTGGCTGTCTGGTAGATAGGTAGACAGCCACTAGAGGAGGAGTCAACCCTGGCAGGTAATTATTGCAGTTTATAAAAGCGGCAATAATTACCACTCTAGGGTAAAGGCTGATGGGAGCTTGCACCCAGACCACTTCAATGAGCTGAAGTGGTCTGGGTGCCTACAGTATTCCTTTAAAGGACATAAACAACAGAAACAGAATTTGCTTGGTCAGCAGCAGAAATTTACACTCTAGTTTTGTTTGTGATATTGAATAAATTGCTGTTGTTTTTTTTTCTGCGAGATCATAGATTTGTGGCTTTGCATTGGTAAAACTGATATGTCTTCATGCTCTAAAACAGCACATATGTTAAAACTAAAAGAGCACATTTGTTAAAAAGAGATCATAGACAAGATAATACAGAAGAGCAGCCGAGTATGGGTACATGAGAAGCTCACCTTCCACTTACTTACTAGGATGAGGATATTCATTTGATCCTCAACTGATCTTGCAACAAATTGTTGTGCTGCAAATAAACATTGTGGATTCCTCTGGAAATCAAAATGATCATTGTGATTCCTCTAGAATTTATATCTTACAGCTAAGTAAACTGAAGTAGGCCACATCCACATTTTAATGTGAACAAAAAATGTGTCTCATCAACAAAGGCATGTCCCCCTTTTCACTCCTTGACTTGTAAAGAACAGAAAGAAGAATTGGCAAGAATTAGCAAGATAGGTTTTTATCTTGCTAATGCTTGCCAATTCTTCCTTCTGTTCATCACAAGTCCAGTGTTCACAGCTAAGCTCAGACGAACATGATTGCTAACTTGAATATCCAACTAAGTAGAGCAAAATTATAATTTTTTTTATAAAAAAATAGAAATTCATTCACGACTATTCACCAAACTGTGAATTTTAGGAAACTCAAAGTGAATTTCATATTTTCGGCCTAAAATATTAAATTCATTTTGAATTCATGACAATTTCACAGTCTAGTGGATGCTAATTGCTAATAAGTGGGTAGATCTGATTAACAGTATAGAAATATGAACTAGAATAGCACTCGTGTTGTGCACACACCCACGCTAAACTCATAATTTAGTCCACACTGAGAAATTAAAGACCCATAATTTACCCAGTCTTCCAAAACTAAGATTTATTGGGTTTTCACTGGAAAATGCCTTGCGTTCATCTGAAAGAAAAACAAAAACGCATATTTGGTAGAAATTAAAATGTGCTTCAAGGCAAACTGTTTTGTATACTCGTAAAAAAAAAAAAAAGAAGCATTTTTCTACAAAATATATTTTTTGGATACAAATACTAACAAATGGCCACCCATTTCTGTCATGCACTGAAGAATATCAGAGACAGACAACAGGGAGGTAATTAAAACTAAGTATAAGCTTTAAATGAGCAATGTCTGACAATGGACATCTGTTCAAAGTGGACTTCTAAGGGGTTAGGGTGTTTTCCTAACTGTAGGTGCCTGCCAATACTTCCATTTAATTTGCTCTTTGTATTATACAGTCTAATATTCTAGTATTACATACTCTAGTATAGTTTAGGACACTTGGGGGGAATGTAGTGATTGTAAAATAATCCTGATGTAGTTTTATTTTTTTTATCTAGAAATGCATGTTATTAAAGACTAAACTTTAATCCAAAAATAGACCGACTTAGCGAGAGAAAATCTGACACCAAGTTTGTATTGGTTGTGGGGTAATTGGGGCATAACCCAAAATGATGGTGCAGAGAAAGATTAGACTAGGCTTGCAAAAAACAAGACCAATACTAATCCTATTACCCTTGTTTGAATGAACTAAACAGGTATTAGGCTAGGTGCCTTGATTAAAAACACAAACTTTATTGAATCCCTATACGGGTAAAGAAATCACACACAAAAAGATAACGAATGTAGTGAAAGTGTCAAAAAAAAATGTGCTTGAAAAACGAAAAAGTAAAGTAAATATACTTGTTTAAAATAGGATCAACTGTCAGAACTTCAATGGTAATTCCAAGATTGCACTACCCTCTTAAAATCGAGATGCACTAGCTAATAGACCCAATACAGTGTTGCAAAGAGTTGCAATAATCAAGGGTGTTGGTTATCCATAAAGGGCAGTGTAATAAGAGATATCAATTGAATCTGTGGTATAGTAAGTAAATGAAATGTAGAAATCTATCTATTAGTTTTGTTGCTCAAAAGGGCACTTGTAAGTAGGAGGGTGGATAGAGTCTCTAGTAATGGCTATAACCGATATATGGGGCGAATTGAACGCAGCAATTCCAAAATTAGTTGCAATTGGGACACTAGCGATGAGGAAAGAAGAAGCCCCTATTGATATATCTCAGCCAATCCCGAACGAAATGCTGTAAAGAGCTGTGATACCTGACCGGACTCTGCTAGTATGGGTCTGATATAGCACTATTACGTATAGCTCCAGGACACAGAGCGATTATAATTGTATAGTAGGTAGGACAACCAATTTTATTCCAAGGCTACACAGCAGCAGGGTGAATAGATTGAATCTCTGATACTAGGTATATTGGGTAAGTGAAATGCAGCATATCCCAAATTGTTACACTAACAAGCGGGCCGCTGGCAGGATAAGAGAAGAGCCCCAATTAGTATATCTAAACCAATCATGAATGTGCTAGGTAGCTGTTTAGAAGAACTGCAGATCCTGACAGCACTCTACTATGCTATTATAGAGAGCTGTGGATGATGTAGCACTTGGTTAGATATAGCAGCAAAAATCGAAAGATGATAAAAGTATTATAAATATAAGCAAAATCACCTTATCGCTGTGCTATTATGAATTCCAAGCGAGAGAAATCCCATCACAGTGCTATCTATAAGGAGAGCAGACGGTCTAATCTGTATAAGCTAAAAATGCAGAGAGACTACCATCAATCATTGTAGCTGGAGTTAAATCTGAAAATATGTTGGTACAAATACCTGATACTACAAGTAAAGCCTGATACTAATCTGATCGTTGCTTCAAGGCAACCCCTATTCTAACGGACTAGGCTGCAAAACTCCGGTGTAGAGATCTACCTACGAACAAGTATTCCCAAGTATAAGATTGTCAAGACTTCAAAAGAGGTCCTAGAATGTAAGATCCACAAGTGTCGTCTCTAACTCAACTCGCGTTTTGGCGCTTACTTGTTCTTGTTACTTCTTCTATGTTTCTATAGGAAGTACTTGTTACTTCTTCTATGTTTCCATCTTTACTGAGAGGGTAGTGGATGCATGGAATAGCCTTCCAGCTAAAGTGGTAGAGGTTAACACAGTAAAGGAGTTTAAGCATGCGTGGGATAGGCATAAGGCTATCCTAACTATAAGATAAGGCCAGGGACTAATGAAAGTATTTAGAAAACTGGGCAGACTAGATGGGCCAAATGGTTCTTATCTGCCGTCACATTCTATGTTGTGCCTTTGTCAAGAGTTGAACTGGCCACTATTTTGTATAGTCACAAGAGCCTGCCCCATTAGTGATGTCAATGTTAACCGCAAATCACATCAGAGGGGGTGGTTCTTTTTTCAATTGGCTTGAATGGATAAAGTAAGGAGAAAAAATGTATTCCTCCAGTGCCAGATGAAATTAACACCTCCGGTGCCAGATGAAATTAGTTTGCCATCATTGTGGGATTCCAAATTATGAGATTCTACTAAGGGATGGTGTTTAGAATTGACATTGAAAGTGTCAAAAGAAAAAACAAATTTAGTAAAATAACATAATCTTCTAGAGAGCTTAAACAGTATCTATATTAATACGGACAATTCAATATAAATGGATTAAGGGAGAAAAGTATTTTCAAAGATGTCTGTAAGTAACTCCCTCAGTAAACTAGCAATTAATATGCATATTATTTCATAGAGAGTATGTCCAAAAGATATGTGGTTCATTTAGATGGGAAACAGACAATTAAATGAATGGTGCAAAAGAGAAGCCCTCATTCAAACCCTTGGGTTGAAGGGTCTTCAGCCGATATATCCAGAAACTTTCACACTGTCTGAGGAATCTATCAACTCTTCTCTTGTCACGTTTCACCAGTTCCAACCCACAAAAGCAAATCCCTTTAGAGTCACTTGAGTGATGTTCCCTCAAGTGTCTAGCAATAGGGCTCTCTATAGTGAGCTTGGGGCACCTAACATGTTCCTTTATCCTTTCTTTAAAAGGACAAAAGGTTTTACCCACATATTTTAAGTCACATTCACAGGTTAGGAGATAAACCAAAACTGCAGTGTTACAGTTAAAGAATGAGGTAATTTTGAAAGATTGTTTTTCTTCACTATCAGTAACTTGTTTGGAGATATGTTTAATAAATTTACAGGCGACGCATCATCCACATTTAAAAGAACCCACAAGAGGGGTGGTCAGCCAAGTGTGGGTTATGGTACGATGGGGTTGAAATTGGCTGGGGACCAAAAGGTCTCTGGTGGCGGTGGATTAGTTCAATTTTCAGGTGAGTTTTTGCCAAGTAGTGTATTCCGGTCTGCGGTCCCTGAGGGGTGGCCAGTAACTCAGGGTCCACAGAAATTGCAGAACCATTGAAGAAATCAAAATCAAAGCTAAAATTCTAAAACAGCAGTTCAAAGATAAGGGCTATCCTAACAAATGCCTAAAAAGAGCATATAAATGAGCACTGGTGGTTGACCGGAATACACTACTTGGCACTACTTGGTGTGGGTGATATGGGTTGCAATTGCGGGAGAGGAGCTGTAGTGGGAATGTTATGGGGGATGTGGTGGTGGAGGCATGGGGCTGAGGAAGGGGGACAGGAGCTGAGAAAGGGTGGGGGACAGGAGCTGAGAGGGGTGGACAGGGGCTGAGAGGGGGGGGACAGGGCTGAGGAAGGGGAACAGAAACTGAGGAAGGAGGATAGGGACTGAGGAAGGGGATAGGGGCTGAGGAAAGGGACAGGGCTGAAGAAAGGGGAAGGGGGCAGAGCTGAGCAAAGGGACAGCTATTATTTTGATTTGATGCCCACTATAGGAGAAGTTCTACTGGCAGTGTGTCGATTTGGTGGCTCACCCAGCATGATACTTAAACTGATTTAAGCTTAAAGGGACACTATAGTCACCAGAACAACTACAGCTTAATGTAGTTGTTCTGGTGAGTATAATCATTATTTGCAGACATTTTTATGCAAACACTGCTTTTTTAGAGATAAGGGAGTGTTTATATTGCCCCTAGAGACACCTCCAAATGGCCACTCATCAGATGGCCGCTGGAGGTGCTTCCTGGCTCAGTGCTGCACAGTAGGCAGCGTTGCCATTCAGCGTCCCCACCTCTGCATGGGGACACTGAATTTTCCTCATAAAGATGCATTGATTCAATACATCTCTATGAGGAGGTGCTGATTGCCCCGCCCCCTTCCTGATTTCAGCCAATCGATTTGCTAAAAATCGGCAATTCTGATGATGTCACCAAGGGGGCGGGGCCAGTGCTGGGCCACACGTTGCTGGAAACTTATGGGGGTCACAAGGTTAAATGCCGCGAGTAGGGGCAGGTTGGTTGAACAAATTTAAAAGTACTAGTGACTATTGCTGCCCAGTCACTAGTGCAATAAGGGGGGACCTGGCACAGGTTAAATCCTGCTGCATGCCCCTACCTGTGCCACATCCCCCCGTGTTAGTAGGGGCATGTCGCCTAAGCAGCTGTCATAAAACTAAATATAAATCAGTATGGGGGTCACTATGACCCCCATATTGATAAAAGGGAGATTAAATCCTCCTGCATGCCCCTACATGCGGCATGCCGCGAATAGGGGCATGCTGCCTAAAAGCAACCAATTACAGTGTTATGAGTAAAATTACACAGCATGGGAAAATTCCAAAGAACTTTCCCATGCTGTGTAAAATTACTCAGAGCATTCTGATTGGTTGGATTCCAAGTCAACCAATCAGAGTACTGTGACAGGTAAATGTAGAGAATAACCTGTCAGTCTCTTCATTTACCTGTCAGAGCACTCTGATTGGTTGGCTTAAACCAACCAATCAGAGTGCTCTGAGCCTAATTGCAGGGCGTGGGAAGGCTTTATAAGCCTTTCCTGCCCTGCGGAGCTCATTCTGCGCTGTGCCCTCAATGGGTGGAGAAGGATTATTTTTTTACCAACGGGATTTTTTTTTTGTGCACATTTTATTTTTTGGCTCTAGTTTTTTTTTTATTTAAACAGTTGCGACGTGTATTATGGATTTTTATTTGGCCCTTTTTGGGGCTGAAGAAAGAAAAGAAGATCAAATGGTAAGTATGAAATTTTATTTTACAGGGTTAGTTTATTGCCCCCACCGCCCAGTCACTAGTACTTTTAAATTTGTTTAGGTGACCTGCCCCTACTAGCGGCATGCTGCGAGTAGGGGCATGCAGGAGTATTTAATCTCCCCTTTATCAATATGGGGGTCATAGTGATCCCCATAGTGATTTATATTTAGTTGTAAATGACAGCAAGCAGCCTGTGGCTGCTCGCTGTTTAGGCGACATGCCCCTACTCATGGCTTGCCGCCAGTATGGACATGCAGCAGGATTTAACCTACCTATCAATATGGGGGCCAGAGTGACCCCATAGGCTTTATTGCAGGGGGTTAAGAATAGTCATTTATTACAAGGAGGGAGCTGGTAGCGCTGCAGGCTCCCTCCTTGTTTTTTTTATTTCTCCATGCTGTGGGGGTTAATTCCGATGCAGCACAAAATCTATTAAACTAACAAAATGAAAAGGTAATGCATTGAGCATTTGCCCTTTCGTTTAGTTAATATTTTGATTGTACGGCTTTCATTTACATTTTAGTAAATGAATACGAAAAAACCTGAATTTTCGGACAAAATTGTATTCGTACGAAAACGAATGCACATGTTTAGTGTTTTTCTTTTTTCTTTCCTCTTAGTATTGCTTCTGTTCCATTTTGTGACTTTTTCTTGATGTTCTCTGTTATCTTTTGGCCCACTATTCCTTTTCTGGTTTTAAATGTCACACATATTGAGTCATTTTTTAATCATGTGATCCCAATTATCCTCTCCAACTGGTGGCCTAACTATCTCAATGACTTGCCATGTGCTCCTACACCTTCCCTTGTTCATGCTCTTTGACTCTGGTAACAGGAAGTGCTGTCAAGTGCTACTTTCACATCCTTATCAGTAATTGGTGTAAATAATTATCTGCAGACAATCTAGAACCCATAAGCTGTTGTTTGTGCAGAAGAAGATGCTCATGCTGCTCCATATTATTTCCCTTAACTTGTTGGTCATCCATAAACTCAGCACTCATTAGTACTGTCATGCCATAGTTAATAGGTCCAGCTGGCTGGTAAAATCAGCATTATTCAAAGAAGATGCCTGTTGTAGATGTGTTCCATAAGAACATTTGCTCTTTATGCTAACCCTGTCAGTTGTCATACCTGTCCTTGCAGCGCTATGTGATCACGCAAGTGATGTCTCTTCTGTGTTCTGATGCACACCCACTCAAGCCTAGCTATCTGGTGCCTCATTATAAGATCATATACGATATGGAACCATTCAATTGGTCTCCTTTTATAATGTCAATCTATGTGGTGCGTTTTGGTGATGTGTACACACCTGTGAAATAATGGCCCTCTGTAATCAATCACAACCCAGAATAAGGTATATATGCTTCCTGGGTGTCCTTGTTTCCTTGCCCTGCTGTGGTTTCTGATTACCCTAGAGTGCGTTATATATCACTTTATATTCCGTTTTCTGACCTTAACTTGTCTGACCATTCTTGATCTCTGTAACCCTAATCTTGGCTTGTTTCTCGTTTCTGTGTACCTCTGTAATCCCTGACCATGGTTTGTTAACTTTTATTCTGTGTCTTTCTCACTATAATCTCAGTGCTAGCCTGGAGACTCTAAGGACCGCATATGCAGCACACATGCCTTACTTGCAAACACCTAGGTTTGAGTGTTAGGGTCAGGCCAGTTCTGACATTAAGATAGGAATACAACCTAACATGCAGAACTCAAAGCCTTGAAAATGAATGGACCATGGCGTATTACTGATTCTTAGAGTTTGCTGTGCTTAAAGCAGCACTGTCAACCCCCCCCTGCAAAATATTAGTCTCAGTATTTTCCCCTGCTGCCACTGCTTTACACTAGGTGGAGCTACAGCTATCAAGTAGTGTCATTTCCCCCAGCCGTCACCAGTGAGCACTGCAGGGAGTTTAGACATATCTATAGATGATCCCACAGTGTCATGTGATCCATCATATACCTCAACGCTGTACTCACGCATGTGCAAGAGTACAGCAGTGATGTCGGCGCCAGAAGCAGAAGAGGATGGCGGAGCCTGTGACAATTTCAGGTAAGTAAAACTGACTACCTCCCCCCCCAACCCTCCCGGCCACTATAACCCCAGGAGGGAAAGAATAGTCAAAGAAACGAGCCAAAGGTCCAGGGAACAGAGATACACAAGAATGAGAAAACAAGCTAACGTCATTTACTGGAGAAATAGATAATATAAGTACACACTCTTGGATAATTAAATGGAAACAATGATAGGGCAATGTTCTGTTTGTGATGAGGGTTAAAATAGGAACATAAAACCTGCTTTTCAGTGTCATAATGTGCATAGCGTTGCATATATAATGCATGGGATAAAATGAAAGGAAGCACCATATATAGGGTCGTAACGTCCAGAGTCAAACTTGACGCTGGACCCAGACGAGGTGGCAAAGTGACACAGTGGATGTGAAGTCGATCCAGTTACCATGACACGACACAGATAACATATTGTTTGTATGGAGCATTGAACAAAATAATGGTCTTCGCACAAGAAAATATTCAGACTTTTTTTTTCTGTGGTAGATAATCTGAAAGAAAACGCACACATTGAGTACCGTGGAGTTTGGGATAATTTAGGACCAGATGGCTTTAATATAGCAATTACCAATAATGTAATGCTTTGTAGTGTGAAAAAATAGCCAACAGAAGTAAGGGCTTTCTAATTGTGCCCTGATCTTTGAGGTTTGTGAAGAAAAAATGGAAACTTTGCTTTGATCTGAAACATGTGATTGATATTTTTCCCCCCTCTATTTATTTTCAGCTGTTCAGATTTACATTTATATACAGCGCTTCAGAAAACAAATATCCTATTGAGTGTTAATCTTACAGATAATGGTAACAACGAATGCTAGGACTTCACTTTGGAGAGTCACATTGTCATTTTTTGGGGGTTATTTTACTAAACTGGGTAAGATAAGGCTAAAATAGACAAGCACTGACTTTATAGGAGATCGAGATTTTTTCCAAACCAGCTTTTGGTTCACTGTTTTGTGAATACGTGAATGTAGGCTGAGGTCAGCCATCAATCAGATGAATCAGGAGGAGAAACAAATTAATATTCTGACATTGCAACCAGAAAGGGAAGTCCCAAAAAAGCAAGGGAAAAATGTAAACAATACCTTAAAAAAATATATAACCCCCTAAACAACATTTTAATAGAATTTAAAGATTTGTATTATTTCAAAGATTTGTTTTAAGGATGCATGTTACCATAGTAGAAGTACTGTAAATGTATCTTATTGAAAAAAACAAATAAAAAAAACCCTGATATTGTCAAGTGTCGATGACTGATGATTTTCTAACAGACACTAGAGGGCGCTCTGTACCAGATCAATCTTAACTGAAGTAATGGTTTTTAAAGAATAATAACCATTATCTTAACATGGAATGCACTACACCAGGGGTACCCAAAAGGTAAGTCCCCAGATGTTTTAAAACAACATCTTCCATGGTACTTTGTCATTCTAAAGGCATGCAATTGATGTGGAATCAATCAATCAATTGATTATCTTGCGTATCTGCCCCCGGCCAAATTTAAAAAGACTCGTGCACGCTCCTGAAGTAATTCACACCAGACACAGGTTTCGGGTTAATGAAAAACTTGAGGAAAGTTTATTCTGGGGGGACGGCATGCCCCTTATAAAGCAAAATTACATCATATGCACTGTCAGAGATAACATGGAATAATACATCAATAATTGGTTAGGTGTTAAGTGGTTCATTCAGTGCCCTTCCTACCGGGTGTGATGTCACAGGTATCGTGGAGGTCTCCCCCAGATTCCAGTGCCATCTTGTTAATGAGGGTGTTAGTCGATGTCAAAGGGAAACTCCCTAGCGGCCATTTTAGGTAAATCTCATATAAGGTTGAATAATGCTGATTGTGGTTATGCTGAGTAAATAGGCATTTTATTAATATGAATTGGGTTAATATTTTTGTCCACAACAGTATGCACCATGGGAGTTGCAGTTCTACAACATCTGAGGATCTACCTTTTGGGCACCCACCCGCAATCACAGGGTTTTTTACTGAGAACTGACCAGAATTCAAAATTCAACGTGAATTCAAAGTGTACTTCAAATTTAATGCCAAAATAGTAAATCTATGTCAATGCTAGGGATACCATTTATTTATTTCGTTTACTGCATATATGACGAATTTTAAATTATATTGCCTTGCTGAAAAACAAAACAAAAAACATTAAAAAAAACTAAAATTGCAACATGTTTTCTTTTGGTTATTGTAATATTTTAATAAATAAAATACAATTTAAATTATTATAGAAAAATAAAATACCAAACACACTTAGACAATAAAACATATAATAAAGAAAAGGGCATAGAGAATCTTTATCAAACCATAAATGTGGTTTATCGGATTTTGAACCATGCGTACAATTTCCTGTTCTGTTAGTGAATAGATTTGTCCTGGGGCATTCTTCTAATTTTTTCATGTATCCAGTTCTGTTGAATTTGTAAAATGAACCTTGCTTAGAGGTACTGCTATAATTGAGTTACTCTGTGATGATCAGCTGTAATGAACATACCACACACACGGTTAAATGGAGCTTGCTCAAAGAAAGGATCGCCAAACTGCAGTTAAGAGATTCCATTGTTGACTACTAGAATGTATAATGTTTACATACTAATGTAAAAAGTATTTTGATGTGGAGTTTAAAAAGTTACCTTTAAATAGATGAAAGTGTCATTTAAAAAAAAGGAAAAAATACACTACACTTAAAAGGTACACTGCTACGGTAAGTCTACGATAAGGTTGTGGTTGTCCTTCAGGATTTTGGGTTTATTAAGGTTGGCGTAGCATTGGGAGACTTAAAGGACCATTATAGTGCCAGGAAAACAAACTCGTTTTCCTGGCACTATAGTGTTAATAGGTCCCCCACACCCTCATGGCCCCTCTCCCGCCGGGCTCTAGGGGGAGGAAGGGGTTAATCTCTTATCTTTCTCTAGCGCCGGGGGCTCTCCTCCCTCTTCCGACGAATGCGCATGCATTCAATAAGTCAATGGGAAAGCATTTTTCAATGCATTCCTATGGACGCAAGTGTCTTCTCACTGTAAAAATCACAGTGAGAAGCACAGAAGCACCTCGAGCGGCTGTCAATGAGACAGCCGCTAGAGGCTGGATTAACCCTATTATAATCATATCAGTCTCTCTGACTCTGCTATGTTTACAGCTACAGGGTTAACCCCAAACCCATATAGCTAGTGTTGGTTTAATGATGCTGTGGTCATGCTGTAGTTATATGAATATTGTCATTATAATGGCTTTAATTGATTAATTTAATTAATTATTGCCAAGTCATTTCCGAAAAATGAAGTTTGTGATAACCTAAAACACAACTATATATAAAAAAAATGACTTTGCAAATTGCATGATGTTACCAAAATTAGAAATAACTAACATATGAGAAAAATCACAAAACATTGATTTGATTTAACACGAGGAAGGAAATTTTACTAGAACTTTAGAAAGAGGAGGATTCACGAGACACGTTTGAAAAGATTACAACCATTTACGTTACATATAGCCTGTATCCCCTACAATACCATGCAAGGACAACAAAATGAAAAGGTGTCTGTTTTAATAGGCTTCTAGCTTTTACTTAAATTCGAAAATTTCAGACCCCACAAGGCATGTTTATAATTTTGATTTGCAATATAAACTATATTGCTTATACCATAATGTTTACTTTCCAAATTTTGGCCAGTGTAACTTTTTAGATGAAGTATTATTGAATAAACAAATTAAACAGAGCATGGTAATATTATACTTTGATTTTAATTTCATTTTGACCTTGACATTTAATTTAAAATCTTTGCAAAAGCTGTCTGACCGATATAACCTATATGATGTTAATACATAGGGATCCTTAATTTATTCTAGCATCTACAATTCTTATACAAGTATAGATATGATTTTGGTTCCCCTAAGTTCCCATATTACACAAATTAAGAACTGAAGAACTGTGCAATTGGAGATATTGTATGGTCCAACAATGCACTGATCCTCCTCATGATTAAAGACTTGTTGGACTATTAAAAGACAGGAGCTTATGGTTGCTAAATGAGCCTTTACTCTAACACCCTGACTTCATGGGGGAATTCAGAGGCGGAGGGGGTCTCTCATTATTTGCCTCATTTGACTCACCTAATATCTCTATGTTGTCATTATAGCTTGCTCATAAATCAGTAATGTAGCGGACCCCGGGTAACCCGACTGGTTACCTCCGCTAATTCCTTCCTTCAGCCGCTCAGGAACCACTTATAGTAATATACAGAGACCCATATTCCCCCAGTAACTGGACAACACAGTTCTGGAGGTACAACACAATTTTATTGAGCCACACACGACTTTTAAGCATAGCCCCATGCAAGGGGTCTTCCACTCACACACATGGGTCATATCCAAGGATCCTCTACACCAGGAAGCCCAAGCACGGGAAGGGAGGGGGAGTGGTCACTGTCCCTTTGTCTCCAAAATATGGAAAGCCCGCCACTCAGGCGAGGGGTTTCCCACCCCGGATAACAGGGGGGTCTTCATCCCATGAGCCTCTGTGCCTGGTAGCCAAAGCATGGGAAAAGAGGCTATCCCTTTGTCTCACAGGCACAGGAAAGCCCGCCAAGCTAGCCAGTGCCCCAAAAGTGTCCCCACCAACCCCAGGTGACCTCACACTGGAACATTCACCAGGCAATCTCCGTTCGCGAGATTCCCATGCTGAAATCTGTAAGAAATCCTTTCATGGTACGAATGCTCCCCTTGGTTGGTGTTCGTCTATACGAAATGGCGGCCACCCAGGAGAGCACTCATTAATTACTTCCCTTGCGGTTACACACTTATGTTGCCAGTGCAAACGTTGCGGTTTCACACTTATAAAGCAAGTGCGAACATTCTAATTAATTGATGGGATCCTTCTAATGGGGCACTCGGTTGGTCCTCGTTCGGGAGATGAACGAGCTGGGAAGCAATCCACGAATGCTCCCCCTGGCTGGAGTACGTCTGTACGAAATGGTGGCCACCCAGGGGAGCACTCGTTAATTGCCTCCCTTGCGGTTTCGCAACTACGCTAGAGGTGAGAACATTCTACTTGAACGTTCTACAAGCGTTCTAAATGGAATATCTGAATATCTGGTTGATCCCCGTTAGGAGGAGTACCTTTCATACATTAGAAGAAGGGCAAGGGAAAAACACACAGTATAAGTATAAAGCACCCGAACAAGTGGTGGTTCCGCCACAAGTAGCGTGGAGTCTGTTGGTCAAAAGAGCTTCCTACCTATATATACAATATACAATAACACTCTCAGATATTACAATGACTTGCATGCCTTCATGACCTCTTTAAAACAAATCAATTATCTCCTCAAATTATTTTAACTAGAGAATTAAATTAAGGAGGTGAACTTAGCTAGGATTAGCTATAAATTTAAAAAATACCCTCAAATCTGCACAATATGTACAAAGCAACAAAGCCAGTAGATCATTAGCTAAAAGGTTAAAAGAAAACCAAGCACAATCTAAAAAACATTTTTTAGGATCTTCACTAGGCATGTGCATGGGGAAAATTTTCGGTTCGGTTCAGCATTCCGAAATTTAGGACTTTCGCAATTTGGGATTTCGGCAATTTGGCACTTCAACACTTCGGAACTTCGGCACTTCGGCACTTCAGCACTTCAGCACTTCGACACTTTGGAAATTCGGCAAGTTCGGCACTTCGAAATTTCGGCACTTCTATTGCAGCCGCTTAGTAGATAACTCCCTAATTCCCATGGTATTAGGGAGTTATCTACCAAAAGGCTGAAAGACCTAAATTGGTCTTTCAGCCAAATTTACTAATACTAAGTAAAAGTTACTTAGTATTAGTAAATTTTGCCCCTACTCGCTATACCGCGAGTAGGGGCATGTCTATTAAACAGTGAGCTCACTGTTTTAAAAAAAAAAAAATTGCCCCCCTGAGCGGCGGGTGGGGGCCCTAAAGTAAAAAAAATTATCCCCCTACCTACCCCCCTCACCCTAAAAATAATGAGGGGGGGACCTTTAACTAAGTACCTGTAAAAAAAAATAAAACTTACCATTCGATGTTTTCTTTCTTCTAAAATCTTATTTTTTCAGCCCCAAAAAAGACCAAATAAAAACCATAATAACCGACACAAAAAAAAAAAAAAAAAAAATACTCACCCATGGCGAGGCTCCGCACAGACTGAGCTCTGCAGGGCGGGGGAAGGCTTATAAAGCCTTGCCCCGCCCTGCAATTAGGCCCAGAGCACTCTGATTGGTGGTTTAAGCCATCCAATCAGAGTGCTGTGACAGGTAAATGAAGAGACTGACAGGTAAGTCTCTACATTTACCTGTCACAGCACTCTAATTGGTTGTAAATTGAGAAGAGAAAAATAGAGAGTGTGTATCAAACTGCTGGAATGAGTAGGGGGGTAACCCCTGTTGAATGAAATATAAGAGGAAAAATACAACGTAAACCTGGGGAGTGCACATCCAGTATATCCTAGTGCACCTACAGGATACTTGTATAGAAGTCAGCAGTCTCAAAATTAAAATATAACTTTAATAATTTAAATTTAAAAATATATACGTGGTCGGAGAGGACAGAACTTACAAAAGTCAGGAGGAAGGAGATATGCTTGCTAGTATCAAATAGTGGCACAAATAATGGGAGTGCAGGAGGGGGTAGATAGAGAAAATCTGAACTCCAACTAATCCCCAGCGTACCCTCTCTTGCCTAAAGCAACCCAAAAGCCCAAAGCTAGCAAAGTCACTAACTCCTAACTCTAAAACTTAAATAATAAGCCTGACGGTAGAAATAGCTGCCCTCAGTTCTTTTTTGAAAAGCCGCTAGTCGGCGAAACGCGCGTCGGGAAGAACTGAGGGCAGGGTGAATCTGATAGATAGGGAGGACGCTCCTGCAAAATTCATTACTTTATATTTAGTCACCCCCCTCGAGATCTCTCTACCCGATTTGGTTTTTAGTTAGGACAGTTTCTCTTCGATTAAGCAGCTATTTCTACCGTCAGGCTTATTATTTAAGTTTTAGAGTAAGGAGTTAGTGACTTTGCTAGCTTTGGGCTTTTGGGTTGCTTTAGGCAAGAGAGGGTACGCTGGGGATTAGTTGGAGTTCAGATTTTCTCTATCTACCCCCTCCCTCCTGCACTCCCATTATTTGTGCCACTATTTGATACTAGCAAGCATATCTCCTTCCTCCTGACTTTTGTAAGTTCTGTCCTCTCCGACCACGTATATA
The DNA here is from genome assembly GCA_933207985.1 of Pelobates cultripes. Lineage (NCBI taxonomy): Eukaryota > Metazoa > Chordata > Amphibia > Anura > Pelobatidae > Pelobates > Pelobates cultripes. Next base: position 44,918,437 of record OW240916.1, read on the forward strand.
TTTTTAAATTTAAATTATTAAAGTTATATTTTAATTTTGAGACTGCTGACTTCTATACAAGTATCCTGTAGGTGCACTAGGATATACTGGATGTGCACTCCCCAGGTTTACGTTGTATTTTTCCTCCTACTTATACTCTAATTGGTTGGTTTGAAATCCACCAATCAGAGTGCTCTGTGTCATTTTACACAGCGTGGGAAAGTACTTTGGAATTTTCCCACGCTGTGTAATTTGACTCATAACTCTCTGATTGGTTACTTAATCCAATCAGAGAGTTATGAGTTAAATTACACAGCATGGGAAAATTCCAACTCTCCCCTCTTATTTGTCTTGGCATTTGAGCTGCTCTTGCCCTGATATCCATGGGTTTTCTTTGGGAAACCAGTAATTTAAGATTAATATATTTACAAACGATGTCTTGCAAATCCAAACTCGTTTGAGCATAGCCTTCTTCACCTCAAGATGGGGTCAGGGAGAGGCAATGATTCAAGATAGGAACTGCTCTGCCGGAGGGATTCAATAGAAACTTGCTAGTTATTGGGTTGCGTTGTAATGGTTTGTTATTTTGAAGAGATTATGAATTTTGTGCAAAAGAGAAATCTTTGAACATAAACATACAAATCCATCGGCTTGATTGAAAAGATAAGTTAAGGACCACATGCCAGAGCAAAAGAAATTCCTTCACCATGGCAACTTGCCAAGCAACAGGCCCTTAATATGTCAAGCAAAAGAACAGCTCAGAAAGCACAGCCTTCGCAGGGGGCAATCTTGAGGACGAAGTATGGAGGTAGACTATCGAACTTGCTGAAAGATACATTTAATGAAAACTCTTCCGCTAAGCTTGAGCAACATCTCTTTGCCAACATTTACCATCTGGCTTAGCGAGTACCTCTGGAGGCATCTATGAAAGACAATTATTACAAAAATATGTCTTTCTTTGTTTTTATCTGCCATTATATTTTATATTTTATGTATGAGAACGCATGGGAATAATGTGTCTCTAAATCAGCCATGAAATGTATAATTTACACCATTAATGGTACTGGTAGCAAAAGATAAATGATCACCACATTAAACTGTGTGAAGTCATTTTCTGCATTAAAATGCTTTTGTCTCACAGTGTTGGCCCGTGTGCTGAATAAAATTGAAGGGTTATCTGTCAATCAGTAACATTAATGCCAAGGAGCTAGACCATCTTTAATGTGACAGAGGTTTACACAGCGCCCCCTTGCTGTCAGATATCATACCTCCCAACTTTGGGAGATAAGTATATGTAATGGGGGAAATCATTGAGGCAAAAGGCTTTATATGTGTCCACTTCTGCTGTGCAATCTGTACACACTGATTTCACCATTTGTGACATGGAATTTGTATTAAAGTGGCATTGTCATGCCATATTTACCTTTTCTCAATCGCTTCCTCTTCTGTTCCTCTTTCCTACTCCGTCTTTCTTTTTTTCATATTTCATCTGTTTGTTTACTAAAAGCACAAGACAAAATAGGTACTACTGTATTTTGCCTATGCCTGACATTTGTAGACACTGGGTGGAGCTACGGTTCTCCAGAAGTGTCAATGCCCCTAGTCGTTACCAGAGACGGCTGCAGGGAAGTGTCTCAGTCTATGGAGGATCCACCATGGCCTACAATGCTGTGCTTACGCATGCACAAGATGGCAACGCCCACGAGGGACTAGTTTAGGTAGGTAGAACTCACCTTTCCCTGCAACCTCTGGCACTGGCAAAGACCCCCGATGATGTCCCCATCAGGGGTCTTTGCAAATTGCAGACGGTCGCAGTGCCGCTTTAAACTCTTTGAATGCCACAAGGGATTTACCTTAATCAACGCATATAAAGTATTTGTGCTGATATAAAGTATTTGTGTTGATAGACTATTGTCCGATCCATTGCAGTTACTCGTGATACATGTTTGTTGGGGTAGGTGAATAATTTAGACCATTCTTCCTGGTGGCTCCTCATGCTGCTGTGAGACTGTGAGACGTGGCCAGCACCATTCAGGAAGGAGTGGGAGGAACTTCTCACTGAATATCGGGCCCAGATTCATACATTTCTATTAAACTACATGCCTTCTGAAAGACTGATTTACTCACTTTCACTTAGGCAAAAGGAGCAGGCTTGATGGGCTCCTGAAGAGTTCTTGGGTTCCTGCCCTGAAGAGTTATTTGGCTCAATGCAGCTACTTCTTTTTCTCTGTGGTTAAAGTGGTTCTGTTAAGGTGGGGAAGGTGAGATTATTTTTATATTGAAGTATACAAGCAAAAGTACTGCTCTGATTTTAAGATGATATTCCATATTTGGCCATGAGAATTATTTCTGTGCTTTGTTGCTGTTGAATATTGTTGTTGCTATTTATGTTTAATTATATTATTGTGTATATTCATTCATAGTTTTGCATGATATCTACTACTAATATATCGAAGGTTGCCAGAATAATGGTGATAGACAAGCAATGCTAATGAAATACTTTATGCTGGCGTTTTAAAGGATCAGGTAGCCGGGCTTACAAAATCCAAGCAAGAAAAAATGAACTTGAATGGAAAACGTTTGACCCATGTCAACATATTCTCAGTTTTATCATTACTTAAAGGGACACTCCAGACAGCTGTACAACTTCATCAAAGTGACCTTGTTATGGTGCGAGGAAGTCCGAGGCACTGGCATACCCGAAGGGCTTAAAACCTTTATGAATGGTTTAGCCCCCAAATCTTCAAGCCTATGCCCAGTTACTCTTACAAGGCCCAATTACTGAACATCCACTCTATGTCCAAGGCTTCAATCATGTTGAAAGCGTCTTTTTCACTCTCTTTTCTAATAAGGAGCTTCTGAGAGCCTTCAAGTAAGCTGCTGCCTGGGACTTTCTTGCACCATAACAACTTAATTCCTATGCCTGGAGTTGAACAAAGTCACGTATACATTTTATTTAAAATAATTTCATTTACATAGCACTACCTTAGAACTCGCTATTAGGAAAAATGTTAGGGAAGCCTTTGAGCTTACAAGCTGGTTTTCTGGTCATCTAATCAGCTGACGCTTTCAGCCAATAAGCTAGTCCTGCACCTACGTCAGGGTATAGCTTAGGAGAGCTATGAAGACTAAGACCAGAGCCTGGTAGATGCAAGAAGTCAAAACAAGGGGTGGCAAGAAACATAGGCACCATAACTACTACAGTGTGCTTTGATGGTTATGGTGCCTTATGATTGTGGTAGATTTGAAATTTTATAGTTGGGTTTTGGTTTTAACATCGTACCCTCTATAAAAGTGATGGTGAACCTATGGCATGCGTTCCACAGGTGGCACACCGGGCCCTCTCTGTGGGCATGCAGCCACATGTCACCGGGGGAGGGTGCCGGCGGCTGTCTGCAGCAATGCAGAGTAGGTACCTGCCCAAAACGGCAGGCGCCTACTCTGCTATCGTGTCGGGAGGACCCAGAAGCAGGGGAGGGATCTAAGAAACAGCTCTCCTGTCCTCCCATGAGCAATCTGTGTGGAGAGTTGCTGCACGTTCCCATGGCAACACTCCACACAGCATCACGCGGGAAGACAGGAAAGCTGTTTCCCAGACACATACTTACCATCACCGGACCACCAGGGCTGGCTGTGTCCCCCCTCCTTTACCAAAGGTAAGAAGACACACACACACACACACAGCACCTCTCACACACACAGCACTCCACACCCTACCACACAAACACATACACTGCCCTCCTCAATGCAGTATGTGTGTATGTGTATTCAGCAGTCTTTATGTATTCAGCAGTCGGTATGTATTAAGCAGTCTGTGTGTGTGTGCATTCAGCAGACTGGGTGTATGTATTCAGCAGTCTGTGTGTGTATGTGTGTATTCAGCAGTGTATGTATTCAGCAGTCTGTGTGTGTGTATTCAGCAACGTGTGTATTCAGCAGACTGTGTGTGTGTATTCAGCAGACTGTGTGTGTGTATTCAGCAGACTGTGTGTGTGTATTATTCAGCAGTCTGTGTGTGTGTATTCAGCAACGTGTGTATTCAGCAGACTGTGTGTGTGTATTCAGCAGACTGTGTGTGTGTATTCAGCAGACTGTGTGTGTGTATTATTCAGCAGTCTGTGTGTGTGTATTCAGCAGTGTGTGTATTCAGCAGTCTGGCGGTGTGTATTCAGCAGTGTGTATTCAACAGACTGTGTGTGTCTGTATTCAGCAGACTGTGTGTGTATATTATTCAGCAGACTGTGTGTATATTGGTGTGTGTATTTAGCGGACTGTGTGTGTGTATTTAGCAGTCTGTGTGTGTGTGTCGGTGTGTGTATGTATTAAGCAGTCGGTGTGTGAATGTGTTCAGCAGTCTGTGTGTCTGTATTACATTTGTTGGAGATACTAATATATATAAGCTTAATTTGATCTATTTTTTATATCATTATTTAAATTTGTATCATTGAACTCTCTGTTGTGTTCTTCTTTTAAAACAGAAGATGTTAATTAGTTCAGACAACTGTACGAGTTGTTTTTTCTAAACCTAAACCTCAGTATTCAGGTTTAATTGCCGTGTTGGCACTTTGAGGGAAAAAAAGTTGGCATGTATTGCGGTTTGGGCACTCGGGCTCAAAAAGGTTCGCCATCACTGCTTTATAACATCCCAGTTTTGCACAATATGCTGTTCAGCTACTGTGCTGAGACCAGATCACATAAGAATGCAACATTGCGCTACCAGTGCAAGGGCTGTTTAGAACAAATACTTCGTTTTTGTATTTTCCAATTATTGTTCTAAGCATTTTTAGTTGATACAAATACTTGGCATGTGGTTACATTGATCTAACATTTGGCCTGCACATTGATTCCATAACAAGCAAATTATACACTAGATTAAGTGCACTTTTTAGAAATAAAACGCGCCCCGGTCCATTTGTCAGAAAACTCATGGTGAAGCAGATGCCTGTGTCAGTCAATTGTTAAGGGAATGATTTATGGATTTTTGTTTTTGAGTAGATGATAACATTCCCAGTGGAATAGATATACAAATATAATCTATACTAATTGTCTGCAAATGTATTTATAAACAGAAATGGCTGTGCATTCTCCCACTCACAAACATTCCGACATGTCTTTGCAAGAAGCCTAACATGCAGATACATGCAAAGCATTATGGGAAAACATGCATATGATTTGTGTTGAGTATCTTATTTTCCACAGAGGGATAGTATTGGAATCTAGTAGTTCCGCATTAATTCATTTTTTTAGCCATCTGGCTAGCATATTAAGTAGTTAAAGGACCACTATAGTGTCAGGAAAACGGGTTTGTTTTATAATCCTTAGGTCCCCCCCACTCTTTTAGCCACTTACCTTTATCCAGCGCCGGGCTCCCTCGTGACCTCTCTTCCCCCTCCGCCGTCAGCTCCCGAGTGGAGCCGAATGTGCATGCGCGGCTCTGTGCTTTCTCAGTGCTTTCCTTTGGATGTTCTGCGTGCTCAATGTGATTTTCGCATTGAGCGTCGGGGAAGTGCCTCTAGGAAGACAGCCACTAGAGGCTGGATTAACCCTGCAATGTAAACATAGCAGTTTCTCTGAAATGTTTACATATGAAGGGTTAAAACCTGGGGTACCTGGCACCCAGACCACTTCATTGAGCTGAAGTGGTCTGGGTGACTATAGTGGTCCTTTAGGAATGACAAAACATTAAAATTGGAAACTAAGCTAACGTATAACAATATGTAACTTTCTGACTGCTAGTGGGCTGCTATACTTGGGAATTTTTGGAGCTGAAACATCAGTCATCAAATGTTTTGTGTTTTTGACAGACTGTAATAGTAGGAGGAGCTGCCACAAGTTCATACAGCAGATTAAAAGTTTACTTTGGTGTGTAGGTACTAAGGTACTTGTATGTTGCCGTATGCTGCTTGTGTTAAATATGGGTGCTTCGGCTGCTTTGTATTGCTGTATTTGTGCATATGCGGGTTGTGTCACATTGTGTATGTGCATGAGCAGTTTGTGTTATTGTGTGTGTTATGTATGAATAGGGGTTGTGTATCATGTTATGTGTGTGAATGTTTGCTGTGTATGAGGGACGGATTGTGGGATTGTGTGTGTAAGTGAGGTCATATTGTGCATGTGCTATTGTGTGTCTATGCGGACTGTCTGTATTGCGTGTGTGAGGCTGTTTGTGGGGTTCTGTGTGTGTATGTGGTTTGTCAGTAGTGTTTGTGGGGGCTTTGTGTCTTTGTGTTTGGGCAGTTTGTATTATTTGCGTATGTGGGAGTCCTCTTCTGCAGTTGTGTGTGCATGTGTGATTGTGTGAGTAGATTCCTTGGTGTCCAGCAGGAACCATGATTTCATAACCGTATCCTAGTCAATGTGATTCCAACATGAAAAATTAACAGATTATGAGCTCACTACATAAAACAACGCCCCAATAGAGGTCTGGACAACTGCAGCCCAACTCTGTATCATTTGGTTTAGAATGGTCCAAATTCCTCTCTGTTTTGACATGTGGTGTCTCATGGGAGTCTGAGGCTTTGTTCAGCTTGGGAAAGTAGGACATTTTTACCACCAAATGGTACTTCGAATCAGCAAATTTGTTTCATAAGGCATCTACCGCAGTAATCAACTTTAAACGGAAACTGTAGGCACCCAGACCAATTCAGTTCTTTGAAGTGGTGTGGGTGCTGTGTCCCTTTTGCACTCAAGTTCACATTGCAGTTCTAAGTCTGCACACAGTGGCTTTCTACTAGACAGCCACTAGAGGGCTTCCTGAATCGTAACAGACCTTAGTATCTGATGCTGGACATCCTCACGCTCTGCATGAGGACATCCAGTGTCAGGTTTTTCCCCATAGGCTGTCATAGGGGGCAGAATGTCGACCCAGTGGCGAGGGTCATCGGCACTGGGATAAGGTAAGTAAATAAATGTTTTTTAACCCTTTATTTACCCAAGCGGGGGGCAGGGGGGAGGCAGAGGGAGCTATAGTGCCAGGAATACAGATTCTACTAGTGAAGGAAGGTAAATCAAGAGTTAAAGTGGAAGAAGGTAGGCAGGAGTGGGGAGAATAGACCTTTACACTAATCAGTGCTTCAGAGAAGGTATGTGTTACATTAATATCACCTGAAGCCATAAAAAATATGCTTTATTTTAAGATTAAAGGGAACCCCGGGCACCGTAACAGCTTCAACGGAATGAGCTTGTTATTGTGCCAGGAGGTATGAGGTGCCCGACTACCTTTAGGAGTTAATTTGTTCCAGAACAATTTAACCCCAAAGTTTTTTCTCCAGAGGCACTTAGCTTTGCCCCTGTCCCTACGGTGCTCTCAGATTCTTGAAACAGGAAGCCTCAGACTCCCATGGCTTGAGAAACGTATATATTTTTCTTAAGCCGTTATATGAATAGGGAAGCTACTGATTAGAACAGGGGTAAGCAACCTTTTAGTAGTTCTGGGCCAAAACAAGATCTTGAAGTCCCTTGATGTGCCAGTCCTGTTTTTTTTTTCCATTCAAGCAGTGTATGTTGCTGTATTGAGCTTTTGAAATTTATGGGTGTTGAAGTTGCTTTGTAGCATTGTGTTTGTACGTATGTTAGACATCCCAACATGCAAAACCTTATTTCAGGGAGGTGGCTGCACCCATCTCCCCATGCGCGCCCCCTCCACGCGGGACCCCACACACAGTCACACACAACATATTACAACTATTTACACACACTATTAACAAACAGATACATTCCCATCACCTTGACACACAAATGCACACACTGACAACTTGACACACAGATACATGCACTGTCACATACACACACAGATGCCCACACTGGCACATACACACAGATAAACACTGACAAAGAGATGCCCATACTGGCACATAAACACAGATACACACACTGGCACACAGATACACACACTGGCACATACACACAGATGGATACACACTGACACACAGATAACCTGCTATGCTGGTCTAGTCATCACCCCATATCACTCAAATCCGGTATCCCAATAGGCCAATATTTGAGACTTCGACGAAACTGCTCCACGATGGAGGAGTTCAAATTAAAAGCAAATGAGCTGCGTCACATGTTTAAGGCCAAAGGTTACCCAAATAGGGTTCTAAAAAGAGCCTATCTGAGGGCAATCCACACTGAACGGGAAACCCTAATTACAGATGGGGGTCGTAAGACTGAGGAAAATAAAATACGCTGCATAGGTACATACGATGCAGGATGGGACACTATGCTGAATGTCTTTCAAAAATTCTGGCCTATCCTCCAATCAGATAAGCATCTGAAGGAAATTCTGCCATCACTCCCTTCAATTACAGCACGGAGGGGCAAAAACTTGAGAGATATCCTAGCACCTAGTCACCTCTCAACTACGTCCCCGTCAGGTTATTTTCAAAAATACCTACCAATGGGTTCTTTCCAATGTGGTCACTGCAGTGCATGCCCGTTTATTACCAAGAGGGCCTCTGACAGCAAGGGCTTAATGAATTTCAAACCACGTTCCTTCTTTAATTGTAACACAACAGGAGTAGTTTACCTACTGTCTTGCTCCTGTGGCCTAAAATATGTAGGCAAGACTTTTCGCCACTTCAGGCTAAGGATACGTGAACATGTAAATTCTGTCAAGAGACGTTTGGAAACACCCGTCTCAAGGCATTTACATCTACATCACAATCACTCCTCGGCAGGCATCCGGTTCATGGGTCTTGAACATGTACCACAGCCTCCTAGGAAAGGAAACTGGGACCTAAAACTAAGACAAAGAGAGGCGTTTTGGATTTACCATCTCAAAACGCTATCTCCCCTGGGGCTAAATGAAGGGTTTTCATATTCCCCGTTTATTTAAAGTACTGCAATAATTCTGATAATAAATGGTATCTTAAGTTATGCCTGTATATATGTATATATTCTTCATTTATTTCTATTATATTTGGTGTTCATATGTCCATTAATTTTACCTGTATTATAGGTCTAAGAGTTTAGGGGTCTGTTTTGTGTTGCATAAACTAATGGGTTACTATTTACAGTGGCAATAAAAGAATTGTCGGCTTCTGTGTATGACTGCCCATATAGCCATTGTACTTATCCCTTACTGGTTCACAACGGTTATAAGTTGTTTCTTTAATTGTACTAAAGCTACACAATACAGCCATAAGAATCAATCCACACACTTGACCTATATGATACAATTTGGACATTCCAAGGGTTAACTGTTAAGCTATGGATACTGCCTTTTAGATATAGTAAGTATCCATTTATATCTGTTCCGGGCGGGGCACTTAAAGGGTTAATTCCCTTTCACCTGATTTCTGTTCTGGCTACCTCTGACATAGAAATGTGGGCTGACACTATGGTGTGTTATACCACACCCCCACAGCCCCATTCGCAGGAGGACCGGAGCAATTTAGACACAATCACAGGTGATTACAATAAAGCTTATGAGCTTAAGGTATAAATTTACCACCCGGACAGTCTTTTTGCTCACTGCTGATACCCCTGAGGACGGCGTGTGGTCACGCCGAAACGTACGTCGGGTTCTTCTGTGTTTTTAAATACTCTCTTGAGCACTTTGCTCTGAGCACCTTTTCATTTATGTTTTTCTAGTATGTGTGTGTAACCTGGGGCTTCAGATGTTATGACAGCATTTAGATTAGAACACCCACGAAGGTGTTTTATAGGAGATAGGGTATTAGCATAGCACTACTGTTTGGTTGGGAGTGTGTGTTTCTCCCTTTCCCTGTTCTTTCCTACTGCTTTGTTACCTGAGTTATGTATGGGGGTACATATTGCCTTCTATCCCCTCTCCGTTTCTTGTGAGGGTTGGCTCTTGATTAGCCTTGTTCCTACCATACATATTTCTCTCTATATTATTCTGTCCATCACTGATTACCCAGGTTTTTTAATAGATTTCAATAAAGGCTTTTTTATTTTTTGGCAACTACACTACTGTTGAGATTGGACTGGGTATTTACCCTCTGGGCGGTCTTTATATAAGACATCCCTTTTTGGGTTTTTTTCTTCCTTTTTTCTACAATTTCCAGGGTTACCCCCTTTTACCAGTCCAGGTGACCTCTATACTCTGGAGGCTCGGCAGTGGGATACGGGAGTGTCTTTTCCTCCCCTCCCACTTTCCAGCCTTTTGAGTTTCCTTTTTCTTGTTATTTAATTATATTGGTGTTACTCACCGTGTGGTCACCACCATTACTATTATCAGTTTTTATAACCTTTTTTCCAAACTACAATGGCAGGCTTTCTGTCTAAAAAACCCAGCGCAAGTACATGGTGTGCGGACGCTGATTCTGTGTTCAGTACTGAAAGTACACTAGATACACTGTCTCCCCCTAATATTCACACCAGCTTTAATAAGCTTACTAAACTCTTTAAACAACAAATTAAGATAAGCTGGGAAGTCTCCACTCTCGAGAAATACATCTCTAAAAATATCATCCCTAGCGGGCTAAGAGTTCAGACCTCTCCATCAAGACAAGTCGAGATGGAAGACTTCTATAAAGAATGGGATGAGGCAGCTACTAAATGTTCAAATACGTTCATGAGTATTATTTGTAAATATGAGTCTATTAAACTATCCAATGTCCAACTAGAACTGGATAAAGAGATTGAGGTGGTCCAGGGTTTTAAAGTAGAACCACAATTTGAATCACTAGAGATAAAACTCAAATCCAATCTGGACAAATTCTCTCACATTATAAAAGTGAGAAAACACCAGAAGTATATGAGAGATACAAAGGACTTTGAACAAGGTAGAATTTACCGTTCTTTTAAAAAGAGATCTAAAGTAGACTCTGACCAATTCAGTACATCTGAGTACGAATCAACCGATACTGAAACTGAAAAACCTCAAACCCCTACTCCTAGGAATCCAACTAAAAGTATTCTAAAAAAGGGGGTGGATTTTTTAGGATTAAGACAAGCGGATCAGGAGTTTGCGTGATGACGTAGAGGTGGGCGGAGGTACGCACGCATCCGGAGGCGGGGAGGTTGACCCGGTAATGGAGGAGGAACGGCGTTCTTTTAGATCGCATGAGGCAAGATTGAAGCTTGAACGGCGTTAAAGAAACCCGGCATTATAGCAAGTCTGAGAGCGGCTAACATTTGATGTCTTTGATACCGCTGATACCGTTGATACCGCTAATACCACTGATGCAGATGCAGATGCCGACAACTAGCTGAAACCCTATAAGATGTATGTACCTGCTCATAGTTGTTCATAGTTGTTCACACGGAATAATCAAAAAGAAGCTGTGTGAAGCTGTGTGAAAAGGAGCAATGGATGTAAAGAGAACGTAAAGAGAAAAGAGATTTAAAGATAAGCTAAGTACTCCCTTTTCTTTTGCTCCCTACTTACTGCTTATGCTGTGAAAAGCTGTGAAAAGACTGTGTTAAAAGATTCTGAAATGACAATCAGTCGAAATCTGTATGATGTAAATTTGCCTTTATCTGTTCATATGAGAAATAAAATAGTCAAAAGGAAGTGCTGTGTGAAGTGAGCATTTGATGCAAAGAGAAATGAAGACAAGCTAAGTACTTCCTTGGTTTTTGTCTATATTAGCTCTTTAGATTACGCTCAATGCTGTGAAAAGAACGTGAAAGGACTGAGAAAGTAAAGATAAAACTGTAAATAAAAAACTAAGAAAAAGGAAAAAAGGGAAAAAAAATAAAATAAACACATATCAAATATAAAAAAAACCCTAATTAAAGGGTAAAAGGAGAAAAAAAAGGAGAAGGGAGAAAGGAGAGGAAGAAAAGGAAAAGAAGGGGAAGAGAAATTAAGTAAAAAGTAAAAGAAGAGAAAAAAAGGAAAAAAAAAAAAAAATTATGGCAACTAAATCATCGAAAGCAGCTACTAAGAAAGCAGTTAAACAGGATCAACAAATAGAAAGAAATCCTTCAAGTTTTTCACCTGGACAAAAATCTAATAAAGGAAAAAATCAAGATAGTTCAAGTGTATATTCTTCAAAAAGCTTAAGATTTCATTCAAAGTCCATCTAGTCAATCACATCCAGCCAAATAGAAAATTATATTACAACAGACTTTTAAAAATTGTTTAGAAGAGCAACTGGGGCAATGCTGAACTTAATAAAAATACAGCAGAAACAAAAAACAAACTGCAAGAAATACTAGAAAAATTAAAACAAAACGAAGAAAAAATCACAGCTTTGGAATATGAGAGCAGAGTATATAAAGAACAAAATGAGCAGCTGAATACTCCAATTGAGACAAATAGAAGGAAAATTAGAGATCTGAGGATCGCAGAAGAAATAATCTGCGACAAAAACGCTCCAGAGACAGTCACACAAGATAAAATACCCGACTTCCCTTGATACCCTATGGGCAACACTTAATATTAACATCAACTTTAAAACACTAAAATGGAGCAATATCATCGTATAAATAAACCAAGTTGGTTCCTCAACAAATTGGCGAGAGACATAATAATAAACTTTCAGTCGATCAATTTAAAGAAGCTATAATGAATGCAGTCAGAACAAAACAGTATAATACAGAAAAGTTTGGTGATATCAAGATATTTCAAGATTTGTCCTTTTACACTAGACAACAAAGAAAAATTTCTCGACGGCTACGGCTTCATTAAGAAGATTAAACATAAAAATACTCTTGGATTTATCCCTGTAAATTAATGATAATCACAGAAGGAATACGCTGAGATATTTACGACCGCATCTCAGATAGAACAATGGATAAAGAAGAAAGAGAAATGATCTCACATAATCAGATGAGGAGGAAAAGAGGGGATGAGAGGAAGAAAATATTTTTTTTTGAAGACACAGAGAATAAATGAATATAATGGAGAATAAATAAATAGAGATAAGCACTTTTAAGTTACAAGAAAACACATATATGTTAGCATGTAATTTACACAAAATGAATTTGTAAAAGATAATATTGAAAACTATGTATGATACATTAAACTGAGGAGAAAGGGTTAAATTTAGAACCACAATAAATTTCAGGCTAGTTACTCACAAGAAATAAGATTTTAAGAAATTAGTAATTGTAAGGACTCACAAAAGAAATTTAAAAGGTTAAACATAAAAGAGTTGAAATTTAGAGGTGTGAAAGAAAAAGTAAGAAAAAAGGGAAAAAAAAGGGAAAAGAAAGTGTGTCATACCTAATAGGCAAGAATAAAGATTTGATAATGTATGTAGTAAAAGAGGGAGTAAGGGCAGAGGAAAAAAGGGAAAGAGGAAAGAATAAGAGTGTAATAACGGAAAGGTATTAATAAGTAAGGTGTGTTTTTTTTCTCCCCTTCTGTTTTCCTCTCTTCTTCGATCAGAGAGGGAGGAGGAAGGAAGAAAGAAGAAAAATAGTTATACAGTATAAGAGAATGTTGAAATAGAAATGTTAAATAAAATATAGTTTTGGCTCCTTCAAAACGGATGCAACCTCCTGCCGGAACCTGAAAAGGTTAAAGGGTATTAATACCCACCAAGGGAAGTGTTTTTGACTCTTTTAGAGTCGAGGAATGTTAGGAAATAGACCTCAAGTGTTTGTACTTGAGGCTGTTTTATGTATGTTTTGTAATGGGTCCAGTTTTTTTTTTTTTCCGGAGTTCACTAGACGGTTTAAAGAGAGAAAGGGGGAGAAAGAGAAGGAGGAGAGAAGAGGAAAAGAGGAAAAAAAAAATGACATTATATGACAATGGTTAAATTAATCACCATAAATATTCAGGGTTTAAATATCCCTCAAAAAAGACTAGCTTTTCAAGATTACTTAAAAAGAACAGGTTCAAATCATATGGTCCAAGAGACACATTGCAAACAGGATGAAAAGAGGACCAGTAGTTCTTTTCCTTTAAAAGTTTGTTCCTCTAGGGAGGGAGGAAAAGGGGTGGAGTTGCAATATTTTTCGCAAAAGATTTAAAAAATAAATATAAAATTTTTGGAGATAAAAAAAAAAAAAAAAGACAAGCGGATCTAACTCAGGGTCCGCACACCAGATACAGGGGCAGAAGTCAGAGACGACGCAGGGAATGATAGCATCCTCTCTGCGTATTATTAATCTCTCTGATACCATCCTTGGTCAGAGCGAACTTAGCGTATTGGAGAAGGGTCTTTCATTCGTACCCATTCCAACATTCAGCAAGTTCAACTGGACTAAGGATGTAAACCTTTTTGTGAGAAAGCTTGCCTTGTATAAATACCATGCAGTACGTAAAGAAACTAAGGCCCAAAGCTTGGGTATATTACCAAATGACTTGGAGTGCTTAGACACTCTGGTGGAATTACTTAACTCTGGAGATGGTACTATACAATCTGATATACCACATACTAATTTGAAACCCAAGAGTAAGTTTACCCCTCATTTTCAGGACTATAAAAATTTGGAGGTATTTTTGGAAATGGTTACTAGGGAAATAGATAAGACAAAAATGGATGATTTTTATCTATCCCCTAATGGCAACCTTAATACTCAGGAACTAATAGCCCTGAAAAAACTACAGAGCTATACAAATTTGATTTTCAAACCCTCTGATAAAGGGGGCAATGTGGTGATACTTGACTGAGACCACTACATTCGTATAGCTGAAAGACTTTTATCCGATAAAAATACTTACCGCATACTAGCAAAAGATCCTACAAAAGCGTTCCAAGCTGAGTTAAAAACTATGCTTACTAAGGCTGTGAATCATCAACTCATTAATCAGGATGAGTTTGAATTTATGTGCACCAAACAACCATGTCTATCTACTTTTTATTGTTTGCCTAAAGTGCACAAATCACTAACCGATCCGACCGGTAGGCCGATAGTTTCTGGTTGTGATAATCTAACTCAGAATGTAAGCATTTATGTGGATAAAATTCTGTCCCCAGTAGTACAGAAGCTACCATCTTTCCTTAGAGATACTAAACAAATGTTGCATTTATTGACCAACCTTACTTTACCTCCAAACGCTATCCTGTGTAGCCTTGACGTGGAGGCCCTTTACAGCTCAATTCCTCATAACCTAGGTATTAAACATACCCGTCAACTATTAAATCTTGAAACTGACCTACCTGAACATTATGTGAATTTTGTGATGGAATTACTTGAATTCATTTTGACTCGTAATATCTTTCTGTTCAATGGCAAAATCTTCCACCAGACCACTGGTACAGCTATGGGGACGTCTTGTGCGCCCTCATATGCCAATCTCCATCTAAGCTGGTGGGAAAGGTGTATTAGGGCAGATCCTAAGCTGAAATCATACACTAATCAGATCTTCTATTGGAAAAGATACATCGATGATGTGTTTTTGATTTGGCTTGATACATCAGAGAGATTCAAAGAATTTGTATCTCTGCTGAACAGCAACGATTTTAACTTACGATTCACTAGTGAAGTAGGGGGTCAAAACCTTTGCTTTCTAGATCTAGCACTACAGGTATCTAAAGAAGGCAAAATTGAAACAACCTTGTACAGAAAGAAGACAGCCTCAAATAACCTGCTATGCTGGTCTAGTCATCACCCCATATCACTCAAATCCGGTATCCCAATAGGCTAATATTTGAAACTTCGACGAAACTGCTCCACGATGGAGGAGTTCAAATTAAAAGCAAATGAGCTGCGTCACATGTTTAAGGCCAAAGGTTACCCAAATAGGGTTCTAAAAAGAGCCTATCTGAGGGCAATCCACACTGAACGGGAAACCCTAATTATAGATGGGGGTCGTAAGACTGAGGAAAATAAAATACGCTGCATAGGTACATACGATGCAGGATGGGACACTATGCTGAATGTCTTTCAAAAAATCTCAAAACGCTATCTCCCCTGGGGCTAAATGAAGGGTTTTCATATTCCCCGTTTATTTAAAGTACTGCAATAATTCTGATAATAAATGGTATCTTAAGTTATGCCTGTATATATGTATATATTCTTCATTTATTTCTATTATATTTGATGTTCATATGTCCATTAATTTTACCTGTATTATAGGTCTAAGAGTTTAGGGGTCTGTTTTGTGTTGCATAAACTAATGGGTTACTATTTACAGTGGCAATAAAAGAATTGTCGGCTTCTGTGTATGACTGCCCATATAGCCATTGTACTTATCCCTTACTGGTTCACAACGGTTATAAGTTGTTTCTTTAATTGTACTAAAGCTACACAATACAGCCATAAGAATCAATCCACACACTTGACCTATATGATACAATTTGGACATTCCAAGGGTTAACTGTTAAGCTATGGATACTGCCTTTTAGATATAGTAAGTATCCATTTATATCTGTTCCGGGCGGGGCACTTAAAGGGTTAATTCCCTTTCACCTGATTTCTGTTCTGGCTACCTCTGACATAGAAATGTGGGCTGACACTATGGTGTGTTATACCACACCCCCACAGCCCCATTCGCAGGAGGACCGGAGCAATTTAGACACAATCACAGGTGATTACAATAAAGCTTATGAGCTTAAGGTATAAATTTACCACCCGGACAGTCTTTTTGCTCACTGCTGATACCCCTGAGGACGGCGTGTGGTCACGCCGAAACGTACGTCGGGTTCTTCTGTGTTTTTAAATACTCTCTTGAGCACTTTGCTCTGAGCACCTTTTCATTTATCTTTTTCTAGTATGTGTGTGTAACCTGGGGCTTCAGATGTTATGACAGCATTTAGATTAGAACACCCACGAAGGTGTTTTATAGGAGATAGGGTATTAGCATAGCACTACTGTTTGGTTGGGAGTGTGTGTTTCTCCCTTTCCCTGTTCTTTCCTACTGCTTTGTTACCTGAGTTATGTATGGGGGTACATATTGCCTTCTATCCCCTCTCCGTTTCTTGTGAGGGTTGGCTCTTGATTAGCCTTGTTCCTACCATACATATTTCTCTCTATATTATTCTGTCCATCACTGATTACCCAGGTTTTTAATAGATTTCAATAAAGGCTTTTTTATTTTTTGGCAACTACACTACTGTTGAGATTGGACTGGGTATTTACCCTCTGGGCGGTCTTTATATAAGACATCCCTTTTTGGGTTTTTTTCTTCCTTTTTTCTACAATTTCCAGGGTTACCCCCTTTAACCAGTCCAGGTGACCTCTATACTCTGGAGGCTCGGCAGTGGGATACGGGAGTGTCTTTTCCTCCCCTCCCACTGTCCAGCCTTTTGAGTTTCCTTTTTCTTGACACACAGATAAACACACTGGCACATACAGACTGACACACAGATCCACACACTGGCGCATATATACAGATACACACTGACACACAGATATACACACATAATCTGACATACACAGCAGCCACCTTTTAGCTTACCTTTTGGGGTCTGGGCTGAGGCTGCTCACTCCAGCCTCTACTTGCTGCTGCTATCCTCCTACTCCTACCCATGTGGCTGTCTTTTTAGCTAGGAGGAAGTGACACATATCACTTCCTCCCAGCAGGCAGAGATACTGCAGGGGCCCGGTCAGGCTCTT
Organism: Pelobates cultripes; assembly: GCA_933207985.1. Lineage (NCBI taxonomy): Eukaryota > Metazoa > Chordata > Amphibia > Anura > Pelobatidae > Pelobates > Pelobates cultripes. The sequence goes on from OW240916.1 coordinate 44,935,840, forward strand.
AAAGGACCCCCGCCCCCCCCCCCACACACACACGCACACACGCACACATGCACATGCACACACTCACCACAGACACAGTAACACAAAAACACATACACAGTTACAGGCACACACACAGTCACACAGAGAGTCATACAGAGAGTCACACACAGTCACCAAATCTGCCTCCTGCGTCCTACCTTTAGGGACACTGGTGGCAAAGGAGGAGGAGAGACTGGAGCACATTCCCTGGTGTCTAGTGGTTAGGAAGCAGGTACTGCTTCCTGCTTTCCCTACTGCATTCAGCCATTTCCAGAAAGGCATGGCTGGGCCTGTGGCTGCCTAAGACAGCAGAGCAAGTCTCTGTGGCTACTACTTTGATGGAGGTGGCAACACTCATGGCAGTCCCCCATAGTTTCGCAGCAGACTCATATTACTCTCAGCCAGGTGCTACACAAGTAAAAGTGTGCATATTCTCAGGATAGTAAGTATTATATTAGTGGGGAACAACTTATTTTTCCTTAATAAATGTACATGAGTGTGTGCAAGAATGTGTAAATGTGTGTGTGTCTGTCAGTAAGTGTGTGTCTGTCAGTGAGTGTGTGTGTGTCTGTCAGTGTGTTTGTGTCTGTCTGCAGGGCCTCCAAAATTGCCCACAGGGACCGCCTCCAAATATACAGACACACAGGCGTACATAGTGACAGACAGACACATACTAACATACATACATACATACAGGCCCGGACTGGCCATCGGGCACAGCGGGCAAATGCCCGGTGGGCCGCGGTGTCCGTGGGGCCGAGGCCGGCAGGGGAGGTCCCAGGATCTCCCCTGCCGGTCTATGCAGGGCCGGCACTCTCCTAGCGCCGGCCCCGCTGTTTGCCACGACGGGCCGGTGGGGAGATCAAAGATCTCCCTCACCGGCCCACATGCGGCCGCCGGCGGGGAGGGAGGGAGGGAGACAGCCAGCCAGGCTGGAGAGAGGACCCGGCGGAGCTCTAATTTGCGGCTCCGCCGGGATCCTCTCGCGAGATCCGGCGCGTTGCCATGGCAACGACCGGATCTCGCGAGGAGTTCACTCACCCACGAGGACCACCAGGGAACACTGCCTCCCCGCCTCCAGTCCCAGCGTGCCGGTCCCCCCCTCCCAGGCTAAAGGTAAGAAGGGAGGGGGGGGAATAATACCTGTTTTTTTTTTATTATTTACCCCCCCTACATACACACAATAACATTTATACAGCACTCTCACACCCATCACACACAGCACTCTCTCACACCCATCACACACAGCACTCACACACACAGCACTCTCACACCCATCACACACAGCACTCTCACACACACACAGCACTCTCTCTCACACAGCACTCTCACACCCATCACACACAGCACTTTAACACACACAGCACTCTCTCACACCCATCACACTCACAGCACTCTCACAGAGCACTCACACAACACTCTCACAGCACTCTCACACCCATCACACACAGCACTCTCACACCCATCACTCTCACACCCATCACACACAGCATTCTCTCACAGCACTCTCACACCCATCACTCTCACAGAGCACTCACACACACACAGCACTCTCACACCCATCTCACATGCCCATCTCACACAGCACACTCACATCCATCACTCACACACAGCATTCTCACACCCATCACTCACACACGGCATTCTCTCATCCATCACTCACACACAGCATTCTCACACCCTTCACTCACACACAGCATTCTCACACCCATCACTCACACACGGCATTCTCCCATCCATCACTCACACACAGCATTCTCACACCCTTCACTCACACACGGCACTCTCACACCCATCACTCACACACGGCACTCTCACACCCATCACACACCGCACTCTCACACACACATACTGCACCCCTCACATACACACAGAACCCCCCCAACACACTGCACCACAAACATACACAATACTTCCAAATATATATATATATGTGTATACACGCACACACTACACTCTTAAAGGACCACTCTAGCCACCCAGACCACTTCAGCTTAATGAAGTGGTCTTGGTGCCAGGTCCTTCTAGGGTTAACCCATTGTTTTATAAACATAGCAGTTTCAGAGAAACTGCTATGTTTATCAATGGGTTAAGCCTTCCCCCAAAGCCTCTAGCAGCTGTCTCATTGACAGCCGCTAGAGGTGCTTGCGTGCTTTTCACTGTGAAAATCACAGTGAGAGCACGCAAGCGTCCATAGGAAAGCATTATAAATGCTTTCCTATGCGACCGGCTGAATGCGCGCGCAGCTCTTGCCGCGCGTGCGCATTCAGCCGACGGGGCGGATCGGAGGAGGAGAGCTCCCCGCCCGGCGCTGGAAAAAGGTAAGTTTTAACCCCTTTCCAGAGCCAGCGGGAGGGGGTCCCTGAGGGTGGGGGCACCCTCAGGGCACTATAGTGCCAGGAAAACAAGTGTTTTCCTGGCACTATAGTGGTCCTTTAACATACACACTCTGGATCCCCTATACACACACTAGATTCCTTGTAAGCAAACACATTCTACACCCCTAAACACACACACACACACTATAGCCTGTATGCACACACTTGCTATATCCCCAATACACACATTCTCTACAGCCCATAGCCACATGTGCATCACATTACACCACAAACACAACACGACTAAAACTGACCTTATTACACAATACCACACCACGACCAGTTCACTCTACACACACGCAATACCACAAGCAGGCTCCAAACACATGCACAATACTCTTTCCTGGCCTTTTGTCTCCTGGTATCCATTTATAGACACCAGAGACAAGTTGCAAGGAAACACAGTGCAAGCATGTTATTAAATTTGCTTGCACTGTGCAAAACAAATACAGGACTTTTTTCTCATGCTAGAGCTCTTCAGCAGAGCTCTGCGCATGGTCTGCCCTGGAAGAGCATTGAACCAACATGCTCACTTTGAGAGGAGGCGTGTCTGTCATTGGTGACAAAACACACCTCCTCTGCCGAATTTTTCTCCCAGTCCGGCCCTGCATACATACACACATGCATAAGACAATACAGACACAGACACATTCATAATGACATACAGACAGACATTCATACTGGCATACAGACACTGACATCTATACACACATACATACACAGACATACATTCATAATGACATACAGACATACATTCATACAGACAGACATACATTCATACAGACAGACATACATGCATACAGACACTGACATCCATACATACACACATTCATAATGACATGCAGACATACCTACACTGACATTCATACACACATAATGTCATACATACATACATACATACATACAGACAGGCATACAGACAGACAGATATACATACATGCATACAGACATACATACAGACAGACACTCATAATGACATGCAGACATACATACATACAGACAAGCATACATACAGACAGACATACATACATGCATACAGACGTACATACATGCAGACATGCATGCATACATACAGACAGAGAGACAGACATAGATACAGACATGCAGCCATGCATACATACATACATGCATACATACATACAGACAGACAGACATAGATACAGACATGCAGCCATGCATACATACAGACAGACATACATATACATGCAGACATACATACATACATACATACATACATACAGACAGACATTCATAATGACATACAGACATACATTCATACAGACACTGACATCCATACATACACACATTCATAATGACATGCAGACATACATACACTGACATTCATACACACATAATGACATACATACATAATGACATACAGACATACAGTCATACAGACACTGACATCCATACATACACACACACATTCATAATGACATGCAGACATACATACACTGACATTCATACACACACAATGACATACATACATACATACATACAGACAGGCATACAGACAGACAGACATACATACATGCATACAGACATACATACAGACAGACATGCACACAGACACTGACATCCATACATACACACATTCATAATGACATGCAGACATACATACATACAGACAAGCATACAGACAGACAGACATACATACATGCATACAGACATACATGCATACATGCAGACATGCATACATACATACATGCATACCTACAGACAGACATAGATACAGACATGCAGCCATGCATACATACATACATGCATACAGACATACATAGACATACATACAGACAGACATACATATACATGCAGACATACATACATACATACAGACAGACATTCATAATGACATACAGACATACATTCATACAGACACTGACATCCATACATACACACATTCATAATGACATGCAGACATACATACACTGACATTCATACACACATAATGACATACATACATACATACATACAGACTGGCAGACAGACAGACATACATACAGACAGACATGCATACAGACATACATACAGACATACATTCATAATGACATACAGACACTGACATCCATACATACACACATTCATAATGACATGCAGACATACTTACACTGACATTCATACACACATAATGACATACATACATACAGACAGACAGACAGACATACAGACATACATACAGACAGACATGCATACAGGTATACATATACATACAGACAGACCGACATTCATAATGACATACATTCATACAGACACTGACATCCATACATACACACATTCATAATGACTGGGGTTTAGTAGAAGGGGGAAGTAGGATTTAGTATAGGTGGGCTAGAGTTTAGTAGAGGGGGGTTAGGGTTTAGTAGAGGGGGATGCTGTTTTTTTTTTTTACTACTGTACTTTTCAAAATAAACCTACATTTCTATAAAAATAGTATTTTTGCGGCCCACATAAACTTAAACCTTGTTTATTGGCCGGGCTAGCCTTTGAGTTTGACATGCTTGCTCTAAAGAAATTCAGTCTTTTGTGTTGCTATCATTTTATACCTTACCTTGAGCTTTGATAAAGTGTTTTATTCAGAATCTCAGCAGGAGGAATATTAGCAGGGAAAAATCTTGCTCCAGTAGATCATAAATACTTTACCGTGGGCATGAGTACAAGTCAGCTTTTTAGAAAGATTATTAAAAAAGCTGCAGGCATTTTCCTTCATAATAGTAAGCATTGCCCTGATTTCAGATTAAAATTCTTAAAACAAGTCAAATGTGCTGGTATGCACTGAACAAAGAAAGGAAAAAGGTCTGTAAAAAACATTTACCTAGACGACATCTATTGCTCCATATAGAACTAATTTAATTGAAAAAATATCAAAAAGATCTGCGAGAAATTTAAAAATTAAAGGCACAACACAGGGCATTTTTTTACTTGCATGCCAATTGGCATATTCGTTCCAGTGCCTTTCTGACACCAGTGATCATCATTTTTCCCCAAAGTGGATGAGATGCAGCTCACAGGTCTCTAGTATCGTAAACCTTTTTTTTCAAATTTTCTTGAATGAACAGGGCATTGATTCATTAGACATATGTAGCCGTATATTCTCTGCAAGGTTCCTCTCCATTGATGCTAGACTTTTTTGTCTTTCTTGAACATTTCATGCATATTAATAAATATTTAGTTTTTTGCATTTTTTAAAATATTTTGTTTATGTATTTGTATATATGTATATTTGATAAATATATTTTTTAAAATATTTTAATATTTAAAAAAATCACATTTTTATCCAATAATATTAAACAGAGGTAGGTTAATGAAGACCCTGCTCAAATGAGCTTACAATCTAGAGGATATTACTAGAGTTGAGCGAACCCGAACTGAAAAGTTCGGGTTCGTACCGAACATTAGGCTTTTTGGACCCCGGACCCGAACACGGACATATCACTGTATGTTCGGGTTGGAGTTCGGAGTTCGTCGATTTAATGACGTGTTTTGAAAGGCCGCAGGGCAGCCAATCAACAAGTGTTTGACAAGCGTGTGCCCTTAGAAGCCATCACAGCAATGTCTACTAATGGCATGGCTGTGATTGGCCAGTGCAGCAAGTGACCCAGCCTATACCGCGAGTAGGGGCGTGTCTATTAAACAGTGAGCAGCCTGTGGCTGCTCACTGTTAAAAAACACCAAAAAACATTCCCCCCTCCTGAGCCCCCACCAGCGACGCGCGAGTGGGGGCTTTTAACCCCTTAAGGACACATGACATGTGAGACATGTCATGATTCCCTTTTATTCCAGAAGTTTGGTCCTTAAGGGGTTAAACTAAAGGGGGGGCCTATTGTCCCCCCCGTCCCCCACCCTGAGTAGTGGGTGGGGGCCCTAAATAACAATAAGGGGGGACCTTATGTCCTCCCCCCGGCCCCCACCCCTGCGCGGCGGGTGGGGGCCTTAAATAACAATGGGGGGGGGACCTAAGGTCCTGCCCCCCGGCCCCCACCCCTGAGCGGTGGGTGGGGGCCATAAATAAAAATTCCCCCCAGGTGATTAGGTCCCCAAACCCCTAGTCACCCCCTCCCCCCAAAAAACTACCCCTACCTACCCCCCTCATCCTAAAAATAATGAGGGGGGACCCTTGTCTAAATACCTGTAAAAAAGTAAAAATAAACTTACCATTTGATGTCTTCTTTCTTCTAAAATCTTATTTTTTCAGCCCCAAAAAAGGCCAAATAAAAATCCAGAATAACCGACGCACTTAAAAAAAATCCTTCTTCACCCATGGAGGGCTCCGCACAGACTCTGCTTATAAAACCTTGCCCCGCCCTGCAGTTAGGCTCAGAGCACTCTGATTGGGGGGTTTAAGCCATCCAATCAGAGTGCTCTGACAGGTAAATGAAGAGACTGACAGGTAAGTCTCTACATTTACCTGTCACAGCACTCGGATTGGTTGGGTTGAAATCCACCAATCAGAGTGCTCTGTGTCATTTTACACAGCGTGAGAAAGTTCTTTGGAATTTTCCCACGCTGTGTAAAATGACACGGAGCACCCTGATTGGTGGATTAAGTAACCAATCAGAGTGCTCTGTGTCATTTTACACAGCATGGGAAAGTTCTTTGGAATTTTCCCACGCTGTGTAAAATGACACAGAGCACTCTGATTTCTGGATTTCAAGCTAACTAATAAGAGTGCTCTGTGTCATTTTACACAGTGTGGGAAAGTTCTTTGGAATTCTATTTTTAGGATGAGGGGGGTAGGTAGGGGTAATTCTTTTTGGGAGGAGGGTAACTAGGGGTTTGGGGAGCCATAGTCACCTGTGGGGGGGATTTTTATTTATGGCCCCCACCCACCGCTCAGGGTTGGGGGCCGAGGGGAGGACATTAGGTCCCCCCCCTTATTGTTATTTAGGGCCCCCACCCGCCGCGCAGGGGTGGGGGCTGGGGGGAGGACATTAGGTCCCCCCTTATTGTTATTTAGTGCCCCCACCTGCCGCGCAGGGGTGGGGGCCGGAGAGGAGGACATTAGGTCCCCCCCCCAATTTTTATTTATGGCCCCCACCCACCGCTCAGGGGTGGGGGCTGGGGGAAGACAGTAGAGTTATCTACTAAGCGGCTGCTTATTTTATGTTATTTTTAAGTAATTTCCCTATCCACATTTGTTTGCAGCCCTCTAGCCCTTTCCAGGAGTTTTTTAGAGCCGTTTTTGTGGCCAAAAGTTCGGGTCTACATTGACTTCAATGGGGTTCGGGGTCAAGTTCGAGCCCCAACCCAGACTTTTTTTCAAAGTTCGCCCGAACCCGCCGGACCCAAACATCCAGGTGTCAGCTCAACGCTAGATATTACATGTTGCTACATATAAGCCCTCCGTTTACCTTCTATAACACGGCGGCTTTCCTTAATGAATTGCATGGAGCATCGGGTATTAATGATGTCATATTTTATAGAAAAGATAGTAAGGCTTGCACAACATTGATTTATGGCTGAGAATTTTAGGTCCATAATTCAGCAACAGTTACGTTTTCATAGATTGCTTGTTTGTGATTTAAACAAAGCCATTGTATGATAGATACGCCTGAAGCGAGGCATTAAGAACTGTTGGGTGCTCGGGCATGTGTAAGACATTGGAGATAGAGAGACAGAACAAAGCCGGCTGTAATTATACCACCTCGTTCCCCTAGTGTTAACAAATCAAACTGGACACGGACATGCATCAAAGCCTGGAACATGTTATTACATAAAGACCTGTGACCCGCAGCTGCAGCTTTGTGCTTGACACCAAGTGACAAGCTCTGAACATCTACCTCCTTCCCCAATATCTCCCCTTGCAGCACATCTGGGGCATATTTCAAAACTCCTGCTAGTGTTACCTTCCCCAGGGCCACAGCTGCAGGAGGTCCAATATTATGTTACAACACAGCAATAATCGTTGACACATACTGGATGAAAAATTGACTTACTGAGCTCTCTATTCCTGGATTGGTTTCTACCCTCTGTATTTAAGGATCTCTATGATTATTTTATCAACAGAATAATATTTTTCCTTAAAAAAGCTGCATGCACTTCTATTATATGATTAGCGTCCAGAGAGGCTAAAATGTTTTTTTCATTGCAATTATACTCTGAGAAGCAGGGTGTAAAACTCACTCTTCACTAGCCATTATGTAAGGTGTATTTAAAAAAATAAAATTTAAAACAAAATATTAGGAAGCGTAAGATTTAAAGATTAGTGGCAGTTTTATGCATTTGTTAATACCATGCTGTGACCAGGGCACTTAACGCATTGCAATAACATTCTGAAAGGTTTGAAACATGGATGTTTTTAGAATCTAGGGACCATGTGGACGTCCATTCACAGATAGAGAATTTATTTAGGATGTAATCAGTGAAGCAGTTTTATAGGAAATGTTGAACCTGTTTTTTTGTGAAATTTTAATTCTTTCAGTAATCTGTTGGCCATCAAAGAACTATACGAAATGTACGTAAAATCAGATGACTGGTCATCACTAATGCAAGTAACTGCTTCTCAGACCTTTTCTAACCAATCCTTACTACAGGTTGAGCCAAACTTCAGAGCAGGATTTGGCAGGTAAATAACTAATTTCTTAGCAGTTAATTTTTTCCTTGTTGCTGTTACATATTATAACTAAGTCTTGGGAGATTCATCATTGGCAATTTCACTAGGATCAATGAGTAAAAATAGCAAAAGTTTATTTTCAAAACTGAGACAACAGTTCGGCGAGCGGATTTCAAGAAACTCCCAGATTAATTGGCTTCCATGTCCCGACCTTTCAGCTTCTGATTACTTCCTGTGGGGATATCTGAATGAGCTTGTGTACGTGAACAACCCGCGATCACTTGAGCTGCTCAAGAGGAATATCCGTACAGAAATTCAAAGCTAAAGCTTTAAACATGAGCTAATGTTATGAACAATGCAATCGGAAGATTGGCTTTGTGAGCTGGCAAATGGAGCTCATTTAAAAGATGTCATCTTCTGTACCTAGTCAAACAAATCTACATACGTTAAGCATTCATTGTATGTAAGATCATTGAAATGTGTGGCCCACCCTTTAGTAACCATTATGTTCTGCCATGTACCACTAATATTAACTTTATGTACACAAGTACCCCTGTGAGAGGTTCTACAGAATCCAATTCACTTTTGTAATTAAGATTGTACAAGTGCTCCCCTGGCCACTTCAAAGAACTCCATGTGATTTGTGTATGAGAGCTTAAGATGACACAGTCAGGAATAGATATGAAACTATCTTTATGTCTAGAGTTGAGCGGGTTCGGCTGAACTTTGAAAACTTTATGTCTAGAGTTCCGGCGGGTTCGGCTGAACTTTGAAAACAAGTTCGGGTTCGGGCTCAAACTTGACCCCGAACCCAAACCCCATTGAAGTCAATGGGGACCCGAACTTTTGGGCACAAAAATGGCTCTAAAAACTCCTGGAAAGGGCTAGAAGGCTGCAAAAGGAAGTAATATGGGGGTAAGAGTAGGACAAGTGCCCTGCAAACAAATGTGGATAGGGAAATCACTTAAAAATAACATAAAATAAGCAGAGTTAGTAGATAACTCCCTAATTCCCACGGTATTAGGGAGCTATCTACCAAAAGGCTGAAAGACCTAAATTGGTCTTTCAGCCACATTTACTAATACTAAGTAAAGATTACTTAGTATTAGTAAATTCAGCCCCTACTCACTATACCGTGAGTAGGGGCGTGTCTAGTAAACAGCCAGTGGCTGCTCACTGTAAAAAAAAAACTATTGTCCCCACCCCTGTGCGACGGGTGTAGGCCCTAAATAAGAATGTGAAGGGGGGGGACCTACTGTCCTCCCCCCTGGCCCCCACCCGCCGCTCAGGGGTGGGGGCCCTAAATAACAATAAGGGGGGACCAGGGCCGGACTGGGGAAAAAATTCGGCCCGGGCATTTTTAATTACAGCGGCCCAATGAAAAGGGGGCGGGGCCAGATAGGGTGTGTTTTGTCATCCCCAATGACAAGCACGCCCCATCTCAAAGTGAGCATGTTGGTTCAATGCTCTTCCAGGACATGAGAAAAGAGCCCTGTATTTGATCTGCACAGCGCAAGCAAATTTAATAACATGCTTGCATTGTGTTTGCTTGAAACTTGTCTCAGGGGTTTCCATAAATGGAATACTCACTGTATCCCATTTATGGAGACACTATGTGTTTGCTTAAAGGGTATCTAATGTGTACTGTTGGGGTGCTGTGTCATAGGGGATCCTGAGTGTGTATGTCAGAAATGTAGTGTGTGTGTAAGTGGTGCAGCGTCTGTGTGTAGGGGATCTAGTGTGTGTTTGAAGGACTCAGGAGTGCGTATAGGAGATCTAGTGAGTGTGTGAGTGGTGCAGTGTGTTTGGGGGGTGCTGTGTGTGAGGGGTGTAGTGTGCATTTGTGAGGAGTATAGTGTGTGTGGGAGGGTGGTGTGTGTGGGGGGGTGCAGTATGTGTGTGTGAGGGCGCTGTGTGTTAGGGCATTGTGCGAGGGTGATGTGTGTTGGGGTGCTGTGTATGTGTTGGGGTGATGTGGGTGTGAGTGCAGTGTTGGGGTGCTGTGTCAGTGTTAGGGTGCTGTGTCAGTGTTAGGGTGCTGTGTGTGTGTTAGGGTGCTGGTGTTAGGGTGCTGGTGTTAGGGTGCTGGTGTTAGGGTGCTGGTGTTAGGGTGCTGGTGTTAGGGTGCTGGTGTTAGGGTGCTGTGTGAGTGTTAGGGTGCTGTGTGTGTTAGGGTGCTGTGTGAGTGCTATGGTGCTGTGTGTGTGTTAGGGTGCTGTGTCAATGTTAGGGTGCTGGTGTTAGGGTGCTGTGTCAGTGTTAGGGTGCTGGTGTTAGGGTGCTGTGTGTGTGTTGGGGTGCTGTGTCAATGTTAGGGTGCTGTTGTTGGGGTGCTGTGTCAATGTTAGGGTGCTGGTGTTGGGGTGCTGTGTCAATGTTAGGGTGCTGGTGTTAGGGTGCTGTGTGTGTGTTGGGGTGCTGTGTCAATGTTAGGGTGCTGGGTGAGGGTGATGTGTGTGTTTGCAAGGATTTTGTATTGGGGGGAGGCAGGTAAAGGGCACTATTAATGTTTTACTAAAAAATAATAATAATAATAAATACATAATAATAAATAATAAATACATAATAAATAATAATAAACACATAATAAATAATAATAATAATAAATAATAATAAAGAATACATAATAATAATAATAATAAATACATAATAATAATAATAATAATAATAAATACATAATAAATACATAATAATAATAAAAATAATAAATAATAATAAAGAATACATAATAATAATAATAATAAAAATAATAAATAATAATAATAAATACATTATATTCCTCCCCCCCCCCATTCTTACCTGTAGCCTGGAAGGGGGGGGGGCAGGTCTTGCTGCTGCTGCCAGCCATCCCTGGTGGTCCTCGTGGTAAGTGAACTCTAGTCCTTTGGGGCTAGAGTTCACTCTCGCGAGACCCGGTTGGTTGCCATAGCAACGGTCCGGATCTCGCGAGAGAAACCCGGCGGAGCTGCAAGTTAGAGCTCCGCCGGGTCCTCTCTCCTGGCGGCTGTCTCCCTCCCTCTCTCCCCGCCGGCGGCCGCGTTTGAGCGCATGTGGGCCGGTGAGGGAGATCTTTGATCTCCCCACCGGCCCTCCATGGCAAACAGCGGGGCCGGCGCTCGGATAGCGCTGGCCCTGCAGGGGCCGGCAGGGGAGATCCTGAGACCTCCCCTGCTGGCCTCGGCCCCACGGCCACCGCGGCCCACCGGGCATTTGCCCGGTGTGCCCGATGGCCAGTCCGGGCCTGGGGGGGACTTACTGTCCTCCCCACCGGCCCCCACCCCTGCGCGGCGGGTGGTGGCCCTAAATAACAATAAGGGGGGTGCACCTACTGTCCTCCACCCCTTCAGGGCGGGTGGGTGCCCTAAATATCCATAAAGGGGGGGACATAATGTCCTCCCCCACTTGGCCCCCACCCCTGAGCGGCGGGTGGGGGCCCTAAATAAAAATTTACCCCCCAGGTAACTAGTGGTCCCCAAACTCCTAGTCACCCCCCTCTCCCCAAAAAAATAACCCCTACCTACCCCCCTCATTCTAAAAATAAAAACAGGCTGCTCACTGTTTAATATACATGCCCCTACTAGCTGGGTCACATTCTGCACTGGTCAATCATGGCCATGCCATTAGTAGGCATGGCTGTGATGGCTTCTAAGGGCTCACGAGTCAAACGCTTGTTGATTGGCTGCCCTGCAGCCTTTTTAAAATGTGTCATTAAATCGTAGAACACTGAACTCCAACCCCAACATACAGTGATATGTCCGTGTTCGGGTCCGGGGTCCAAAAAACTTAATGTTCGAGACGAACCCGAACTTTTCAGTTCGGGCTCGCTCAACTCTATTTATGTCTTTTTTTATTCTAAAATATAAAATGGAATTAGTCAAATTATTTTTAACACAGAGATCTATTTTTTTTACAACACAGGTATCTATTGCGAACTTGCAGGATGCTCCAAAGATTTATGAAACTGCAAAGTAGTCAATATTTCAAAAAGATTTTATTTCTATTATATAATCATTGACAGAGCAAAATAGTCCATCCATCCATCCATCCTTCTATCCAGTGGCGGATCCAGGGGGGGGCAACGGGGCAATTGCCCCCCCCGAGAAATCCGCCGGTCTCCCTCCCCTGCCAGCCGTGCAATGTGCCTGCGGACCGGAGAGGGAGATCAGAGCTCTCCCTTCCCGGTCCGCAGGCACTGTGCTGACAGCCGGCGGAGGAGGGAGGGAGTGAGAGGGAGGACCCGGAGCTCAGGCTGCAGCTCCTCTGGGTCCTCCTCTCGCGGGATTTGGAGCGTTGCCGCGGTTACCATGGCAACGCTCCAAATCTCGCGAGAGTGAACTCTAGCCCGGGAGCGCGGGCTAGAGTTCACTCTACCCACTGGGACCACCAATGAATCCCCCACTGGACCACCAGGGACTAAGAAATGTCCCCCCTCCTCCCCAGTAAAGGTAAGAAGGGAGGGGGGACATAGGATATTTATTTATTTTAATTAAATTAAACAAAAATATATTATAAAAAAAAAAAGCCACCCTACCCTGATCACACTCACATACACTGCCCCCCCAATACACACAAACTGCCCCCAATACACACAAACTGCTTGTTCGCAAACACTTTTAATACACAAACTGCCCCCATTTCGCACAAAATTTTAATACACAAACTACCCCCATTCACACAAAAACTGCCCACCCCAATACACACAAACACCCCCATTCACACGAAGTTACCCCCATTCACACAAAGGCACCTTTAATACACGCAGCACCCCCTACATTTCGCACAAACTGCCCCCCATTCACGAGTGCCCATTCACACCATTTGCCCCGAACTCACACAAACTGCCCCCCATTCACACAAACTGCCCCCCATTCACACAAACTGCCCCACATACACACACTGCCCCCCACATACACACACTGCCCCCATACACACAAACTGCCCCTCATGCACACACACTGCCCCCCATACACACACACTGCCCCACATACACACACTGCCCCACATACACACACAAACTGCCCGCCATACACACAAACTGCCCCCACATACACACATACTGCCCCCACATACACACACACTGCCCTCCTTACACACAAACTTGCCCCCTCATACACACACACTGCCCCACATACACACACAACTGCGCCCGCCATACACACAACTGCCCCCATACACACAAACTGCCCCTCATACACACAAACTGCCCCCCATACACTCATACTGCCCCCACATACACACACTGCTCCCCCATACACATACTGCCCCCGATACACACACACTGCAACTGTTACACACACATACTGTCCCACACATACACTGCATCCCTGACATACACTGCCGCCCTCACTCACACACTACAACCTTCACACACACACTGCACCCCTTACACATTGCACCACTCACATACACCACTGCTCCTATGCCCTACTACAGCCCCATTTCCCAGCAGATCTCAGGTAAGTTGTCAAACTGTTCTTAAACGGTTTGACTACTTACTGTGGGAGGGGGTCCCGGCACTATTGACACCATAACCACTACACTGAGCTGTAGTGGTTATTGTGTCTGGATTATTTCTTTAAATAATCTACAAGTGCCCCTCCCGAGATCAGGCTCTGGATCCGCCACTGCTTCTATCCATCCGTCTATCCATACCTACAGATTCATAGGGACTTATCAGGTTTTAGTTGACTGATTGTTACCATGCCCCATGTTTTTGGTTTTCTAACTCTGTCTACTCTCAACCCTTTTCCACCACCACATCAAGAACTCTTTTTACCTATTTTATGAATTGGGGCCATCAGAACCTGCATTAGACCTCCCAATGTCAGATATGAAATCTTCCTTTTTTGCCCATGCTGACTCTCCTCCTGTATAAGTAGGGTAAGGAAGATGGGACAGGAAAGGGCAGAATAAAATTATAATGTTAGTGGTTAGTGTTAAAAAATGTTAGTGGGGAAATCTATGCTTTTGTAAAAGACTTTCAGACAGAGGCTTTGGAGAGTCCCCCTTCTCCTTTTCCTCTCGACATTCTGGTTTGGATGTTGAACTTTACATGACCGAGTGTAACTCTGTTCTCCAAGGGGAAGTGCCACTAGTGGCTGTCAGCCACTCGAGGTATGTTTGACCCTGCAATTATAACGTTGCTGTATCTACTAAATGTTAATGTTTTACTTTGCAAGGTTATAACTAAAGGGCCACAGTACCCAGACCACTTCCTTGAGATTAAGTTGTATAGGTGCCTTTAAAGTTCCTTTAACCCCTTAAGGACACATGACATGTGTGACATGTCATGATTCCCTTTTATTCCAGAAGTTTGGTCCTTAAGGGGTTAAGGTGGCTGAACTTTCTGTTGATTTCGTGAAAAATAAACATAAAAGTATAATAAAAGGCAGAGTGTATCATTAAACAAGAGGCAGATGTATATTATTAATAACAGTGAATAAATTAAAGGCAACCTGAAAATTTCTACCAATTAAGGTCAGTTAACAATATGTTATAAGTTACCTTAGCCTAACCTTCTGCCTCTACATAGATTGCTGGTTTTTGAAAGGCGTATAGTCCAATTACTTCTAAAAAGTGCAAACAATTTTCAAAGGTTTCAAGATAATTGACATTTTGACATAATTCATTGGAATAAAAATTATGTTTTTTGATGGGGTAACAAAGTCAAGAAAAAAAAAGATTTTTTTGATCTCAGCTTTGCACTCAGTTTGGGTCCAAACACATGTGAGAGATTGTAACAAGGCTTTAATACCAAGCAGAAGATAGGAGGTAAGGTGTGATGCCAACTGGCCCATCTGCGATGCAGTCCTACTTGCTAGCATTCTGGGCTAACAGAACGAAGAATAAAATTGATCAAAGCAGTTATTAAATGTGTGGGTGACTAGGTAATTTTCTGTCTTTCAATAGAAATGTCATCTTGCTGGTGGAATCCGCAATGTATTGACCGAAAGCTACACTTAGCAGAACATCCATCTGCTTCCACCCAGAAGGTCACAGCAGTGGATGCTCGAAATGTGCATGCATCTGAACTTCATCAAATGATGTGCTCCATACTAAGCTGTAAAGGATCCTTGCATTCGTGCAGCGATTATCCTTGCAGCTTCTCCCGAAATCCAACTGAAACGAAGTGATTATAGCTCCCAATCCCCCAAACATGAGTCGAGACTTCATGAAGGGGTAAAACGATCTGATTTACTGTGGGCTACCCGCCCGGTATTTATGCAGGTCTTCCACCTGGTGGACACTCCCCTAGGGGACCAGATGGAAGACTGGGACAAAAGTAACACAGTAGCCAATCACAGTGGCTATAGCATAAGCACTCCCCTTTTACCTAAATCACTCCCTCTTTTCCATCCTGGAGATAATTAACTTAAGGTAGCAAAGAGAGCCTTAATTATCTCCAGGAAGAAAGAAGCATGGCTTTTCTTATTTAGCAAAACAGAGTAAAAATATATAACTTTCTTTTTACACAACATAAACTTTAAGTTCCACATATCCCCAGATAGCTTGGATCTGAGGGCATATTCTAGGCGAATAGCGCTCAGATCCCACGAACACAGTTCTCATAATCGTCGACCGAAGTTTGACTTTACCCGGCCGTTCATGTGTTTGCAGCCAACTGCAAGTTCCATACTATAGCTATCTGGGGTCGGCCACTTTCGCATTTATTGTTATTTCCACGAAATCCAGCTGTAATTCTCCAAATAACCTAACAGGCTTGTTCATATAGTCTGTAAATAGGGGATTTCGTTCCATAAGCAAACAAAAAAAATCAATCCAATGAAAAATTCTAAATTCAAAAATAAAATAACAACCCATCCAGCACAAACCTTCACATCAAAGGTCCGCACAGCAAGCAGGTAACATTTTACCCTATCAATGAGGCCATTGTTGGGTGGGATGAGATTTTTCCCGCATGTTGTCGACACCCAAGAAAGTAGCATCTTTGATTTTTTTTTTTTATTTGTATTTTATTTGGTTTTGTGCACAAAGTATACACTTTTCCATTATATGTGTTATTATATTATTATATGGGTTAGAACAGGTTCAAATAACATTTCGTTGGGCTACATGCATAATAACAAGCACAATGTCAGAGATCCTTTACCGTGGCCTGGCAACGAAACAATTTGTGCATTTCTATCTTTCTACGGAGATCCCCCTTTAACGAGGTTGCTTAATTACGAGGCTGCTAGTTTTTAACAATCTTCCAGCTTATCCTATATGTGTGGGGTCAGGTATTTAGGGTAATAGCATGGAGTGCTGGGTTAGGTGTAACAGAAATAGTAAGTATCTTTCCCAGACCATATAAGCTTATCTATATACATGCAAAACATTATTATAGCGGTTAAATATTGCGTTTCTCATTCTGCTTTCTATGTCCATTGGCTAATATGCCTAGTTTTTTGAGGAATGTCTCTGGATCGTCTCCCGAGGTTAGGGTGAGTATGTTGGTGCCCTTTTGTACTGTTAGCGATCCCTCTGTGCCCCATCGGTACCGGACCGATTGTTCTCTCAGTCTCTTAGTGACCGGTGCCAGTAGTCTCCTTGCGGCAAGCACAGCAAACGGGAGGTCACTGTATATGGCCACCTCGTATCCCTCAAATTTTACCGACCCCTATGGTCTGGATCCGGCCATGATGGTAGCTCTCGCAGCTACGTCCCTGGTGGTAGCTATTGTGTCTCTGGGTGCACCCTCGGGTGCCGCTGCTGATTTGCGCACCCTGAAGGCGGACAGAATCAGTGGGGTGTCTGAATTACACCTGAGGCCCATGGAGGAGGTGAGTCTCCGGACAAAGGGCAATAAGTCTTCACCGCTCACCGTTTCAGGGATACCTCTGAGGCGTATGTTGCGGCGGCGGTGTCTGGTTTCCAGTGTCACCACCGCTCCTTGTAGGCGTCGGACCTGCTCCTTAAGATCATCCAGTTGCAGTTTGGTGTCTTGGAGTTGGTGGTCTCTGGAGCTTTCTCTGTTCTCCACCTCCTGGACTCTCTGTTGCAAGACCCCCATTTCAGCACGTGTCTCCTGTAAGTCTGCCTTCCAGACCTGCCTTAGGTCGATCAGCAGCTTTCTGATGTCCCCCTTTGTTGATGGGGAGTCATCCTCCTCCGAGTCAGACCTGGGAGTGGGGCCCGGGAGGGAGGCTTGAGAGTCCCTCTCTTCCTGGGAGTCGTCAGAGGTCTCTATCTCACTCTGCTGTTCCGGCGCCATCTTGGCGGGCCGCGCTTGTGTAGGCCTCTGGAATGCCAGCCTAATGTCGGGTGCCGCGGGTCGCTCCGTGTAGGTTTGCTTTTTATGTTTGCGCCCCATGTTGTCGGCTGTCGGGTGGCAGGTAAGCTGTGCGGTTTTGGAGCTGATTTCTCCTCTTTAAGGCTCTTAGTCTGTGGGGAGCATCTTTGATTTAAGGGTTTGTACTGGAATGATTATTGATTACCTCCAAAAAAAAAAATATTAAGCACAGAAAAGCACCTTGCCACCAAGAAACATAACATTCATGGTTTGACTACTTACGCTAGTTGGGTACCAGGGCCACCCTGGCACAATAACCAATAAACACTAAAATACACTTGGAGTGTTCCTTCAAGGAGAAAACTTGGCATAGATGCTGTCGATGCATAATTAAGAATGTAGGAAGCCACATCAGTTAAGTCAGGTGGATTGTATGGTAAAGGTTTGTCTGTCGTGAGTTCCCAAGCCTTCTAGTCTCGAGTAGTATAAACTATGCAAGAGTATGCCTTCTACTAATTGAGATCTCGCCTGATAAGATGTGAGAGTAAGGCTGTGTAATGTCAGCAGATACGAGCTAAGCTTCTGTGGCAAATTGTTTTATGTGTGTGAAACGTGACTCAAGTCATAGTGCAAATGTTTACAAGCTCAGAGATGCTGTGGACCTGCTTGCGATTCGGCAGGGTAGGATGGTGACCCCTAACCATGCGGGTTGCGGGGAGAAGTATGGACTCATGAGAGCCTGTTGCGCTCCCGCAGTTGATGAGAGACCATACTATAGCATGGGAGCCCACTAGTGGAGAGGCTCCTGCGCCTAACTATGCTGTGCCAAGTGCGGGGATATTTAGAACTCATGGAGAGTGTCTAACAAAAAGCAAGGTAAAACATTTAACCCCTTAAGGACCAAATTTATGTCATGTGTCCTTAAGGGGTTAAACAAAATAGAGTAAAATATTTAATGCTTGCATCAGTAGACAGTTCATGGCGTTGCCCCTCGCCTCTCTGTACCCCTGGAGACGAAGGGTGTTGTTCTCTCTCCCAAGAGTGTGAAGCAGAGGAAGCCACCATTTGCTGGGATCAAGTGGAAATTCCTAGTGCTTGCTGGAATGATTCAGCCTCCTGCAGTGAGGAGAGACTAAGTGTGGTTCCCTCTTTAGTCACCGTTAGAGACCTCGGCAGTGTCCATCAGTAGTCTATGTTAGCTTTGTGCAGTTGGCTTGTTACGGGGCACAAGGACCTGCGCCATAATAGAATGTTCCGTGTTAGATCTTGGTAGAAGGTTAGGTGGGATGATTCAAAGGCAAGTGGGGTCTTTCCCCAGACTGCAGCGAGAAGCCTGATTTTGTTGTTTGAGGAGTGGCACCGTACGATGACTTCCGAGAGGCAGCGGATGGTGCTTGTATAGGTTTTCTGATTCTGAAAAAGCACAAATCTTCTCACCTGAGCGTGTGGTAAGAGTGTGGTGGTGAAGCGTCGGAGATAGTGGGGCAGTTTGGTAGAGTCAATAGTGTCAGGGATCCCCCTGATTTTGATGTTGGTGCGTCTGTTGCAGTCTTCTGCCATATCTACTCTTGTAGTGAGGGTGACTGGGTGACTA
>OW240916.1:44962306-44973731 GCA_933207985.1 Pelobates cultripes
TCCAAAAATCATCCAGATCAGACCAGTGGTTCTGGAAATTTATGGAAGTACTAAAAAGACCGACCGCGCTGGAGAGAACAGCCGAATTGGGTTCCATGCGATGGGGCCCTGCGGTCGGTCCCAGTATAAGGGAATAAATTACACGAAAGGCTAAGGCTACAGAGATCAGGTAGGGTTCGCATGAATCCCCTCGTTCGGTTGTTTCTGTCTACCGGTAGTTTGGAACCGAACGGACCGGGCTTGTGGAGGTCTCAGCAGTGTTCGCCTAGTCGAGTGTCCGATTTGAGTTCCAGACACTCGATGGCAAAACACAGCTGTTCGGGAGTTTTAAAATGGCCGCCACCACGTGTTCGTTTCCCGAATGGCGGCCACCCCACGAACAAAGGACCTACTGCATATCTTGTTAATTACCCATTCGCAACATTGTTGCAACGGGTAATTGAAGGCACACTTCACACAGGGGAGGTCTGATTGTTCGGTAGTTTCATTCCCTTAGTTTATTCGAATGATTCTACCGAACAATCAGACGAATACACTTTATTTCAACACATACAAAACCAGCAGTTTACACGAATGCAGTTAAACACATGTAATTTTCAGGACAGCCCAGTGCCATCCGCTACACACCACATTCCCCGCTACGTACATACATGAAAAACAGATCATGACAAACTGATCTAACTGCATTATATGAAGTGAGCAGAATATAGATCAGTTATAGCAGTGGATGTGATCTACTTTTGGTGGAGGTTTTGATATATTCCATATATATACAGTGCCTTACAAAAGTACTTATCCCCCTTGGCATTTTTCATGTTTTGTTGCCTCACAAACTGGAATTAACATGGATTGTTTGAGGATTTGCATCATTTAATTTACAGAACATGTCCACAACTATGAAGATTTTTTATTTGATTTTTTTTTTGTGAAGCAAACAACAAATAGGACAAAATAACAGAAAACGTCAATGTGCATAACTATTCACCCCCCTAAAGTCAATATTTTGTAGAGCCACCTTTTGCGGCAATCACAGCTCCAAGTCGCTTTGGATAAGTCGCTATGAGCTTGCCACATCTTACAACTGGGATTTTTGCCCATTCCTCCTTGCAAAACTGCTCCAGCTCCTTCAAGTTGGATGGTTTGCACTTGTGAACAGCAATCTTTAAGTCTGACCACAGATTTTCTATTGGATTGAGGTCTAGGCTTTGACTAGGCCATTCCAACACATTTACATGTTTCCCCTTAAACCACTCAAGTGTAGCTTTAGCAGTGTGTTTGGGGTTATTGTCCTGCTGGAAGGTGAACAGAGTGGTACAGGTTTTGCTCAAGAATATCCTTGTATATAGCACCATCCATCTTTCCTTCAACTCTGATCAGTTTTCCAGTCCCGGCTGCTGAAAAACATTCCCACAGCATGATGCTGCCACCACCATGTTTCACTGTGGGGATGCTGTTCTTTGGGTGATGTGATGTGTTGGGTTTGCGCCAGACATAGCGTTTTCTTTGATGAATCATCAGACCTTCCTCCATTCATTTTGGGAGTCTCTCACATGCCTTTTCGCAAACTCAGAACGTGCCAGTTTGTTTTTTGCTAAAAGTAATGGCATTCTTCTGGCCACTCTGTCATAAAGCCCAACTCGATGGAGCGTACGGCTTATTGTCAACCTATGTACTGATACTGCAGTCTCTGCTGTGGAACTCTGCGGCTCCCTCAGGGTTACCTTAGGTCTCTGTGGTGCCTCTCTGATTAATGCCCTCCCTTGTCCGGTCCGTCAGTTTTGGTGGGCGGCCGTCTCTTGGCAGGTTTGCTATGGTGCCATGTTCTTTCCATGTGGTAATGATAGATTTATGGTGCTACTGGGGATCATCCAAGATTTGGATATTTTTTTATAACCTAACCCTGACTTGTCCTTCTCAACAACATTACTTGTTTGGAGAGTTCCTTGGTCTTCATGGCAGTGTTTGGTTAGTGGTGCCTCTTGCTTAGGTGTTGCAGCCTCTGGGGCCTTTCAAAAAAGGTGTGTATATGTAATGATAGATCATGTGACACTTAGACTGCACACAGGTGGACATCATTTCACTAATTATGTGATTTCTGAAGGTAATTGGTTGCACCGGAGCTTTTTATGGGCTTCATAACAAAGGGGGTGAATACATACGCACATGCCAATTTTATAGCATGACAGGAGGCTTCATATTTGCTTAAGTCTCTCTTTACTAGAACTCCACAGCAGCACATTAACATAGAGATAAAAACACCAGAGACAAAAAAATCAGGAATCAATAAAAGGCTTCTCCCAACTAACTATTTCCTCTTTCTTTGCTGCTCCGCAGTCAGTACAGGTCAGAGTACCACTGCCTTCTGTTATATATGGGTGGTTGTGGATATTTTACTGTATTTATATATTTATTACTGAATTGATTTATTTGTTTAGAGGGTATTTTTGCATCTACCTACTTAGTGCTGTAGGGATTGATTTATTTAGCTATACTGTATTTTCTGCATCTACCTTCTTAATGCTCTAGTGTTTGATTTATTTAGCTATACTGTATTTTCTACACCTACCTTTACCTTCCTACTGCCGTTATGATTTATTTATTTAGATTGTATTTTTCTGTCCCTACTTTTTTGCTGTAGGGATGTATTTTCTCTTATGACTTTTCTGCACTTTCCTGTTTTGGGCCCCCCTGTCTGGGGATCGTTTTTTTTCTGGGTTTGGGGATTTTCCTTTTTTCCCTTCCTCCCTCTACCTTTTCCGTGTCGCTTTGCCCCCTCCACTTTTCGTCCGTTTTATGGACGCCGGAAAGCGGTCCTCCGACCGCCTTCCGTTGTCGACCGCCGGGACCCCGGAGTAAGACTCTGGTGGTCCCACGTGTTGGATCCCGCCCCCTGGCTCTGTCCGCCGAGCGAGATCCTCTGCATCCACCTGACCCATGCTTCCGCTCGCAGTATAACTGCTCCCGCGGCGTGGGTGGGGGTTTACTTTCCCATGCAGTACTACGGCCCTGAGCATCCACTTCCCCGCGACCGCGTGGTTGGGTGGGGGCAGGGCCGGCCCTTTACCAGACTTACTGCATTACTTCTGTCGATGGCAAGCTCATGTGTTGTAACTTTGACCGGGACTCAGCTATGACTTGGGTGCATTGCACCCTCAGGTTGTCCTGGCTTTGTGCCCCATGTGGCTGGCAGGTTAGGCTACTGGGGACCATAGTGGATGATATAGATCACAGGCAGGCTATATAGAGCTGTGCACAACCCCTCACGGGTTACAGGCACAACTGGCAGTGTTACCACTTATACTCATCCCCCCCACCCCCCTTTTTGTTTGTTCAGATTGCTTGCAGTGCTCTGTTTTATCATATTGACCAATGGAGCACCTCTTGTGAGGTAACTCAGTTGGTGAGTTCCCTGACTACAGGTGTACTTAACATGCAAAAAACAGAATAAGGGACAGCGCTAGTAAGCCACAGAGAATATAAAGAGAGTGTAGGCAGCACACCTATAGGTAGAGGGGTACCCTCTTATCCCCTCAAAATGAATAGGATGAAAAGAATAACAAAAAGAAAGGGTACGCCTTCAGAAAATAATATTAATAATAATAATAGACGTGATTTCTTTTAACTTACGATTTCATGTATTTATACTCCTCGTTTTTAAGTACCAATGTTATGTATCATTCCCTATTACATATAAGAATAGCCTTTATGTATTTAATTTCAATTGTATTAACATGTAATTATGTATATATTTAACATGTTAAAGTGACGTCATTTTGGCAGGATTTTTGAAAATGGCATTTTAACTACTGTTCCTATATAAATCACTGTTTGTCAGGTCTATGCTCTTTTAATATATCAGTTTCTACTTGAAGAAGCCCATGTGGCGAAACGCGTCTGGAAACTTTTTTACTTTGTTATAATAAAGGAATTTTTTGGCTCCATATTATTATTGCCATATTCCTTTTATTATTTTACACTTTATTTTATTTTATATACTTGACCTGACATCATTGTTTTTACTTCATTCTATTCTAATTTATTTTTAATTTTATCTATATTTATTTTTATCTATATATTTTTTCTATTTGACATTTAAGAAGCAAAGAATCCCTAGGTGGGGAATATACCACCCATACGCTACCCACCGAGCAGTGAGTCTGCTCGGTATATTGTAAGTACATTTAATTTTATTCACCTTTCACATTTACAGTGAGCACTATATTCTATTATCCCTTTACTTTTGGGTATACTACTCCACCATACTGAGTGACCTGAAAAGCCCTGCACTTCTGGAATTCAAAGAAAATTCTACATACCCTGTATATCCTTGAGTGGGGATTGTTCCACTTCACGTTATTCATACCAGAGCTGGATTTAGCTCTTAACATTGTGAGTAGTTCATAATTACTTCCAAGCACCTAATTTCCATATAGACTGTACCATTGGAGGTCTCTTTTTTCTGTTTTTTTCATATATTCCACCGGATCACAAGCCTCCATCTGCGACCATCCACTCCATAAGTTGGCTTTATAAGAACTTTTTCCACTGTTGACGGACAACCTTGTATGGATCAGTGTTAAGTCATTTGGACTATTTTTTATCTATTTATTTATTTATTATTATATTTTATTACATATGTCGTATATACCATTATTATAATAATATTATTTTCTGAAGGCGCACCCTTTCTTTTTGTTATTCTTTTCATCATACTTAATATGCAAGTTCACTATTTACGGAGTGTCAGGCACTATTTAACTGAAGTGCGTTATCTACAGTTACACAATGGAATGCTATGTACAGTCACACAGAAGAATGCTATGTACAGTTACACAGTAGAAGGCTATGTACAGTTAAACAGTAATATACTATGTACAGTTACACAGAAGAATGTTATGTACAGTTACACAGAAGAATGCTATTTCTATAGTTACACAGAAGAACGCTATGTATAGTTACACAGAAGAATGTATGTACAGTTACACAGAAGAGCATTATGTACAGTTACACAGAAGAAGGTTACATACAGTTACACAGAAGAGTGTTAATTACAGTTACACAGAAGTGTGTTATGTGCTATTAATCTGAAGAAGTGCTATGTACATCTTATCTGAAGAGCGAAATTTACATTTTATCGGAAGAATGGAATGCGCAGTTCCTCACCTGTACATCTCTGAAGGTCCTGACTTGTCTGTGCCCAAGGACTTGACCGGCTTTGTCCGTGCCTTACTGATTGGCCTGCTATGTGTGTGCTCCATTGATTGGCCTGCTTTGTCTGTGCCCCATTGATCTGGCCTGTGCTTTCTGTGCCAGAATGTCTGCATGCCAAGTCTACTGCCACATACTCACATTTGTGCATTGCATGCGCTGCCCAACTTGCCTCGGTCACTATATGGGGTGCTGCCCCTATCTCCCTGCTGGTGACACTTGTCCTCTATACTCCTTGAGGTCGCTTTGCCTGGGACCTCTGCACAGGAGAACCCTTATCCGGGTTAACAGCGCAGACAATGACTACTATGGCAGTGACCGCCTCCGTGGAATTAGGCTTCAGCCAGGGTCCTCCCTTAAGCTTATCGGGAGCGTAGCGCTAGAGGGCCCACCTTTTAAAATAGCAGGCGACTTGAATGAGTCAGACTCTCCTAGAGGAGAGCAGACAAGGGCACATAAGCGCTTCTGGAAGGGTGAAGGCCCTGAACCAGTGTCCCAAGAAAGATAAGACTCTGAGGAGCGGCTAGCCCCTCTGTAATCGGCCAGACGGCCCTGCCTATATGGCGTGGGGGAGGCGATGACCACCGGACGCAGCAGTGACCACCTTCTTAACAATGCAGACGACTTGAAGGAGTCGGACTCTCCGAGAGGAGAGCAGACAAGGGTAGGGTGAAGGCCCGGAACCAGACGCCCGAAAAGATTCGACTCCGGAGAAGTGTCTAGCCCTGATATGATCGGCCTTGACGGCCAGACGACACTGCCTATGTGGCACAGGGGTGAAGGTTCCCGTAACCCCCCACCACCACCATGGCCACCCTAGCAGAATGGTGGGCGGTCCAGTTCCCCCTCGGAGTGAGAGGACGATGGGGATGTGGATTATGATGGCGGCACCATGAGATGTAGAACAAAGTCCACTACAGGGGCCCTGACGACTGTGGAAGAAGAGGTCGTCTCGTGGATCGCCTTAAACGAACCCCTGTTCGACCCTCGATCGATTGCTCACCTGGTTTCTTTGGAATGGTCCATGCCCGATCACCTGGCACCATCGGTGCGTTTCTGGGCCCATAGACCACTGGCTTGAGAAGCCCGCAGGATAATTTGAGTGGTATTCCCAGTCGGGCTCCCGAACAAAGTAGCCGCAAACCCAGACTTAGACCCAGATGGGGCACTGTGGTTTTGCTGGTTAAGCACCTGTTTAGTATTCAGGAGATCCTGAGTGCGGCCTTCTGCAGTGCCTATACTATTAAGTCCACACTGGCAAGCTGGTTGTTCTCCGCTACACGAGTTATGCTAGCGGAACATACGAGGAAGTATAATATGTGTCCTTTTTTACATGGAAATACTTGACGGAGGCTTATCTCAGCTCCAACCCGTACCTTTTATAGGGGATTGGACCCTTGACCTGGAATTTCACACTTGCCTCCACTTCCGGATGGGCCCCGAGTCTGGTGGTGGCAGACGAACCTATCCTAAACGCAATTTGGACCGCTGGAGGTGCTTGGGAAAGGGATCTAAGCCCCTCAGAGTCCCAGCACGAGTCTACGATTGAACGTATATTCATTAGTTAATTTGAATTAGATGCGGCCCTTCGAGAAACTTCTAGGGACTGTGGGGCCCAGTTCTGGTAAGGTGGCCTCTATTTTCTCCCTGGCGAGATAGGTATCTTGTGCATCAGTCATTTGGGCGATAATACAAATTGGTTGGCAGGTTGGGAGGAATTGAGGACATTTAGGAATACCTGAACTATCTGTAGAGATCTTTCTTGTTTTCCACGCGTTGGGACCCGGACGCAACTCTTCATCGATGAAAGACATCTTGCTGTACGGTCTACCTGGACGGGCTTGCCGGACCCCCTGAGAGGTACCTCCGAGACCAAAAGGTCAGACGCTCTCTGCGTTTTCCCTTGTTCGAGTCCCTGGATTTCGTTTTCAACCAGGGAAATATCATCAACCTCCTCTACATCTCTACATCTCAAGAGTCCTGGAGGGCAGAATTGGACGCAAGGGGGTGCCTCCTATGCTCTCCTCTGCCCGAGTTCTCGTACGTATGGAATATTTTTCTCTGGGAGGACCCGGCGTCAAGACTTTAGTACACGGAGGAGGACCCATTAGGCCCCGACCAGTTCGGCTGGCTGACGGACCCGTTTGCTCAGCGATGGACGCTTCCCTCCAGGAGTGTTCGACACAGAGATGCGGACAAGTCTCCTCCGTTTGTTTGGTCTCAGGACCTTTCTACAGGTGCCTCGGTCTGTTGGTACTTTGGAATTATGATCTCTGCTTCGGCAGAGTCGAACCTAGTTCCTGGATTCACTGGACACTTGCTCATTTGATCTCGGCGATTGTAAGACTTTCGTCTGCATGGCGACCCTGATGTAGTTGCGTCTGGTGAGGATCTCCTAATTTCGCATACCGCTTTTACAGGGTTCGGGTATTGTTCGGTCACTTTATTCCGGGGACTGCCATATTATTTAGATTAGGTAGCGCGTACGACTGTTGTCGGCGGGCCTCACTCTGCTTAGAATTCCCTTTACGATTCCTGAGGACGGGTATTCATCTCCCCAGGGGGTACACGCATTTTTGTCATGCTCCTATGGTGGGGTCTGTCGGGTTTTGCCCATTCACTGACTCTGGATTTATTTCCGTTATTATACCTTGTTTTTCTGTTTTCTATTTCTAAAAAATTGTTTTATGTATATATTTTTCTGATTTCACTTCACCAACTTAGACTATTGTGTTCCGACCCATCACATAAAATTCAGATTAATAAAACATTGAACTTAAGGCTGTAATGTAACAAAACACAAAAAAATGCCAAGGGGGGTGAATACTTTTGCAAGGCACTGTTTCTATCCCTATACTCCAATATACTACACTAGATTGGGATTTGTACTGTGTTTATTTTTCATACCCCTGGGTGCACATCTTACTGGACTGCAAGACCACAAAGGATATCCTCAGGTGGGGATTGTATTATTATTTTTTTTTGTGGTTTTGGAAGTACAAGTGTTTGCAGAACAAGGTGGGATAACACAAATGTTTTAAGATCCCAAGGCAGATTGTTGGTTTCTAGAACCTCTTAATTCTTCAAATAAGGATGATGAATGGAGCCAAGCCCAGTCTGCTCCCTAGGTGCTTGCATAAAGTAACCTTATGATCAGGCCCTGACCCCAATTTTTTTTTTTTTTTACTTGTTTTGCAACAACTGCTGAAACTGGTGTGAAAGGTTAAACTTGAGTTTAAGGATAAACATGAGTGTTTTTTTTTGTTGTTGTTTTTTTATTTCAAACTAAGCTGCTATGTAACTATGTAAAGTGGCCAAACTGACTATAACAGATCTACAGAATATAGTACTGCTGAGTTTGAATTTTTATTTTACACCATCATTGTGTTTTTACAACATGGATATAACATGTATCTCGTATATTTAAAAAAAAAATTTTTAATTCTTTATTTTTGTGTGCTGCGAACTCACAATAGGTTTATCATGTGTTATGTGTTAACAGTTTTCAATAGCGTTTATACAATACATGCGTCATATCTTAGTACAAAATTTTCTTTTTAGTGATAACAAGTGTGTAATCCTAGGTGGTGAGTGGAGTCTAGAATGCTTGTAGGATTCTTAGTTGATTGTGGTTTTGTTACCTAGGTCGTGGGTCGGATGTAGGGGTCTGACCCGGTGAAGTGTTATCAGTGGGCTGCTCATGTAGCCCCATGTAGCCAAGCGCAGCTAAGCGGAAAAAGGCCTTGACAGGGGTTAGGAGGCGGGCCTAGGAGGAAGTAAGCAAGGGAGTGGAGTTATGGGTAAGTGGGTTTGGTTATTTAAATGGGCAGCCATTTTAGTTAATTCATTTTAACTTCCTACCTGGTTAAGTTTGTGTTCGCTCCTGTGGGCACAGATTTGGCTTGGTAGGGTTTTTTCCCTTTTGTCTCCCTGCAGGGCCGATGGAGGAAGTGGAGCGACTGCTGGAGCGGATCCGGTCGGCGGCGAGGCACCAGGGGGCTGACTGGCTGAAGGCCCAGTTAGGCCCTGCCCTGGCGGCGGCGGCGGACCAGGACGGCGGCGGACGACGGCCTGTTCGGGCCAGGAGGCCTCCGGAGCGGCTAAGCCCGGGTGTGGGACCCGGTGAAGACATCCCTGGTGGTCCGGGAGGCTCCGGTGCGGGCGGCAGCAGGCCCGGCAGCCGCGCGGTAGAGGCCCCGCCTCCCCGCGAGCGGCCGGAGCCTAGGACCAGTGCCCGGCGCCGGGGGGACGGTCGGGACGGGGCCGTCGCGGCTGCCGGGTCGGACGGGGCCGGGCGGTCCCCTGGAGGAGCGGGCAGCATGGAGCTGCGGCCCGGGAGGGCGCGCGCCCCGTCGGAGGCGGAGATCGGCGGGGCCGGGACCGGGAGGACACGTGGCCGGTTCCCGGCCCCAAAGGCAAGTGCAGGGGGCTCCGGCCGGGGCCCTCTTGGCGGGAAAAGTGCTGGGGGGGTCCTGTCAGGGGGCGGAGGGCGGAGGGCCCAAGTGGGGGGTGGGAAGGCCTCCCAGGGACCGCGGGTGGTGGATGGGGAGGGCATAGGGGTCATAGGTGGGGGGAGTAGTGGTAGGGGTGGGGGGGCTGTGGGTGAGGAGGGACTGCTGGGCTCCCACAGTAGGGGAAAGGGGGCCTCCTTGGGCTCTGGGGCTGGGCCGGTGCGGGTAGGGTCGGGTAGGCCTGGTTTAGGGGTTGGGGGGGCCAGTCTGGTTGAGGGGGGTCTAGGTCCCCTTAGTCTGGGAGCCAGTTCAGGTGGGGGGTCGGGCTCTAGCCGGAGGGGTGAGCGTTTGGGGGTGCAGGGTAGTAGGGGGGGGGGGTCCGGTTCAGGGTCCTGTAGTGGTAGTCCCTCTCCGGTTCGGGAAGTAGAGCCACGGGGGAGGAGGGGGAGGAGGGGGAGGTCCCGGCAGCGCCGCTCCAGGTCAGGGAGCTCGGGAGAGAGCGGGTCTAGCGTCCCCAGGGGTGGTCGGCGGGGACGTATGCCCGGGGAAGACAGGAGGAGCCGTAGCCCTAGGCTTTGGCAATGGGCAGGCGCTCCCAGGGTCGAGACGGGGGGGATGCGAATACTCAGTGCACCCTACCCAGGACTTCTTCTCCTCTTTCCAGGTCACGGAGCTGTTCCATATCGACACGGGCAAGGCACCGGTTTGGCTCCCCGGTTGGCGAGGTATCGGCGGGAGTCGCCCTCCCTGGACATCGGGCAGTCGACGACGCAGCCCCTGCCGCGTCAGTTGCAGGGGGCTTGGCCGGTGAGTCTTGTGGGTCACTACACTCCAGTTCCTTGGTTAGCACACTGCAAGCACTGCTCCACTCGCTGGGGGCGGGGGGTGACACGGGGGGTGGCGTTGGTCGGGTTTGGGCCCCGGGGACGGAGGTCCCCGGTCCTAGTGGGGTTTCCGTGGGGGCTTAGTTCGGGCGGGGACGTGGGAGTGGCGCCCGAGGCGATGGCGGCCGGGGGTGACAAGGCGGAACTGGCCGGGGGTATTCCGGATGCAGCGAGGCAGCACGCATACGTCTCGTTTGCGGGCCCCCTGGGGGTTCATCTGAAACAGGACGTGAAAGAGAAGCTCTGGAAAGGTGAGTTCTGCGAGATCTTCTCCCTGCTCCCCTTGGAGGACTTTATTGACCTCAAGGAGGAGGATAAAAAGGATGAAAAGAAGGAGGAGGAGGAGAAGAGGAAGCGGTATCGCAAGATTCCGAAATCCTTTGGCAACTGGTTACGGGCGTTTTGCGTGCTAGCCAGCGTGCTGGGGGAAAAATCGCCGGGATTATGCTCCCCCTGTTCTGCTACCTGGACGGCATTTGGGAAGCATATCGCACCTATGGGGGGCTGGCATGGTGGCGCTACGATGAACAGTTCAGGCAGCGACTGGCGGCTAACCCGGGGATGAGGTGGGATCAGATGGATCTGCCCCTCTGGATGAAGCTAATGATGGCCCAGAAGGCGCAGCCCTTTCCAAACTCGGCCGGCGCGAAGGGGCAGTCCGCCTCGTCGGCCACTTTGCAAAAGGGCTTCTGCTGGCTCTACAATGAGGGCCAGTGCAAATGGGGAAACGCGTGTCGATTTAAGCATGAGTGCTCCGGTTGCGGGGGTGCTCATGGGCTCAATCGCTGTTTCAAAAAAGGGAAGGCGGGAACAGCCGGAGCGGCTGCCGGGGCCGGAGGGAATGCTTCCCCTTTCCCGGGGCTTCACGCCGGTGAGGCTAGA